>CAUIVZ010000010.1:6697143-7389997 GCA_961763995.1 Juglans cinerea
TGAGTTAAATTTTTTTATCAATAATAATAAGTTAAGATGATATAGTGAGTTTTGTGAGATCTACTTAAGATGAGTTTAAATATATTGAAATGTTAAAATAAGTTTATATATATTTATAAAACAATTAAAAAAAATTATGGATCCAACATATAAAAAGGTACTGAGTTGAAAAAAATTTATTAATTTAAAAATTAAAAATTTATATGTTAGATTTAATTTAAATTAAATTAAACTAAATTAATCACAGTTGAGTCTAAATTTCAAAGGATGCCTAATTTCTATGAAAATATTATAGAGTGTGAGATAAAATGACCGGCTTGGAGAAACGTATTATAGTTTCTTTTCCAAATAAAGTTGTGGGTATGGGGTGGCACTGAAATTATTCGGCCGCCATTGTCCTCTACTTCACAGCAGAGGCGAGTGGCTCCCACACCACTAAAGCCAAGACAACAAAAGTAGGATGAGACATTGAGACATGATGAATTCACGATTCTCGACTAATCTCTATCTCCACCGCCCATCCCGGCTTTGAGATCAGTTTCTGTGGACCTCTCTCTCTTTCTTATTTCCTATAATAATTAATAAAAAGTCTATTTGCACTCGACACTATTCATCATTCTATATTTTATATTTTATGAAAAATATCTTATATTTTTATAAAAAATAATGTTACTTTTCATCTCAACTTCTATCATTTTTCCATCATCTTATGATGTGATATTAAATAATTAAAAATTATTTATTACATTTCACTTGTAAATCTATCATCTAATATCACATCATGGGATGATAGAAGGATGATGCGAGTTTGGATGATGAATAGATTTTTTTCTATAAAAAAACACCCTCTTATAATAAAACTATAAACATAGAGTGTGAAAATGAATAGTGACTAATACTTAACATTTATATATATATATATATATATATATGTTTGTAATTTTTCATTTATGTAATTGGTTTGTAAAGTCACTTGAAAGGGATTACATCAATCAATTTCTAATTAAATAAAACATTATAATTTACACACGTGTTCTTTTCTAAAATCGTCAGTTATCTATGATTTTTCTACCACGTCGAATCTAGTTGGAATGCGAGCTCGTGAGCTATTTACATGAAAAAAAATGTGAATGAAGAGAATAAAGTTATGACCGTAAAATTATTTATATTATATTTTTAATAATCTTTTTATATATGGATTACACTCTCTCTCAAGTCTGAATAAATAAGTCTAATATATAAAATATTTAATTAAAATATTTAATATTTTTAAAAAATATCAACATATTAAAAATTATTTTTTTAATTATTAAGTAAAAATAAATTAAAAAAATTAAATACATGAGCGGTCAAAATGAAGAGGCAAAGGCTACATATTAATATTTTCCTTCTGAAAAAGTAACCAATTTCTCGAATGTATTAAGTTTTCATTTTACATTTATATTGGAACTTATAAGGGCCGGTTTGGTTATACAAAACAAACTATATCATCTCATCTCATATAATCATTACAATTTTTTTAAATTCTCACACAAAATATAATAAACATTCAATTTTTTAAAATCTCAAAACAATTATATTAAAAAATTATATTATAATAATATTTTATTCAACTTTCAACAAAACATCTCATCTCATTTGAATTGCGTAACCAAACCATACATAAATATATAAGAGGAATTCTATACATCAATCACTTTTTACTTCCACACCCCACACCTATAGATTTTTTTTTTCATAAGATGTAAGAGTGTTTTTCATAGCGTGTGAGGGTGTTTTTTATAAGGTGTGGGGTAGTAAATTGTAGCTAATGAGAAGAATTTTTCAATATATATAATATAATCCACCTTGTATTCTCCTAGTTTGTTTTCGTAAATGAAATGAGATAAATTGATATTAAAGTTAAAAGTTGAATAAAATATTGTTAGAATATATTTTTTTAATATTGTTTTTGTTTTAAAATTTGTAAAAATTGAATTGTTTATTTTCTTTTGTGTTAAAATTTAAAAAAATTAAAACAATTAAATAAGATAAAATAAGATGAATTAAGAGTAATTGTGAAAACAATCTATGCTTGAGTTTCTCCAAGTTAACGAAAGATTATTGAGGCATAATTCTTTTGCCTAAAGGCCCTAAACAGAAGGGGGGAAATATAAATAAAGATTTGAGACATCTTCCCATGTGAACAGAATAAAAAAAAGAATGAAGAGACAAAGAATCAAAACCAATTATGCAGTTCTTCTAGGTGCAGTCGGGCTACGCAAATGGTCTGCAGTCGGCTAGGCCACATCAGCCATTACATTTAAAAAAAAAAAAAAAAGAGTGAAATGCAGAAAAGAAAAATCAGAAAAGAGATTTTGTGTGGATTTTGGCTTGTCCTTCGAGCAGACGAAATATGCGAAACCCATATCGATGTTCAGCTTCGAGAATTCAAAGTTCGTGGAAGTAGAAGAAGCTAAGAAGAAATTTCAGGCCATCCCGTACCCATCATGCATTAGTCAAGGAAGTTGAAAAGTTTTCCAGGTTTGAACCCAACAAGGCAACAACTGCGTGCGAAGTCTCTCTGTATCTTCTCCCTCCTCCTCCTCCTCTTCTTCTTCTTCTTCTTCTTGCTTTTACATTGTTGCTTTTTAGCTTTTCTGTGTTCCCAGCTCTCTTACAATATCAAGTTGACTAAGAGAGAAATAGTGCATCATACGACCATGAAACTACTCAGAAAAAGTTTTATTCACATCGGTGGGTCACAACTAGTGAAATCATGGCTCCTTGTTGCAGACCCATTTCACCATTCTACTATTATGCTCATGTTCATTCGTATTGTTCTTCAACTACTTTCTTGCAGTAGCTGTGAAAGGGCATGTAATTAAGGAAGAGTGAGGAAGGGAAAGTCTGAGGGAGGGAGCTAGTCTTCGAAGGGAGCTCGGGGAGGGAACGATTCGCAGGGGGAGAACAGGTTCAAAGAAAGATGGGGGAGAATGGGGAAGACGAGAGAGAGAGCCTGGGAGCTCTGGATTCGGAGGAAGAGAGAATGGGAAGAGGAGGGAGGGAGAATGGGAGCCATCCAAGACGATTCCAAGTCCAAAACGAACTGTTTCATTTTTTATTTGAAGAGAAATGCTGGGAACAGTCAGAAGCCACAGCATATTGCGAAGATTTTTTTTTTTTTTTTTTTAACCCAACACGTTAGGTGTGCTGAAACTTTTTTATACAGTGTGAAGAAAAATTTTTCTTATTTGAATACCGTTTGCACAGTGATTATGCATGCCGCTTGTATCCAGCATTTTTCTTATGAATAAGTTCCGAAGAGAAACTATGAGTCTTACGTGGACGGTATTGTCCTTTGTCGCAAGAGATTTTTGAAGGGTTGAATCATCGTAATTTTTAATACCAATAAAAGAATATATAAAAATTTTATAAAAATAAATAATTGCGAAAAGACCCCGAAACAATACTTTATGTTCTGTTTCTGTGTTCCATGTAGAGCCGAACATCGCACAATAGCGTTGAAAAGGTCAATGAATTTTGTCTTTGTGGGCAGAGCAATATATACTTTAAAAGAAATATTTTAGTTATAAACATTTTTATACAGATATGATTTTATGTGGCATATTATATTATAAAGTTACTTTTTTAATAATATAAATTTAACGTATCATATAAAATTATATTAATTTATGCATTTATTTTTATAAAATTAAGATCTTCTATGTGATTGTAAAATTTATCTACTCTAAATATCTCGTGAGGGAGGCATGCATGCTGTGCGTGTTTTCTTTTTTTTTTAAGAGAAAAAGAAATACATTAAGAGAAAATAAAGAAATAGTACTTAATAATTGGCCTCGCTCTATAATTTGTCATGAAGAAGTTGATTGTTAAAGCAATTTATTAATCGGACTACTTTCAAATGTTATAATGGAAGGATTCCGAAATGAGAAAGTATATATGCATTGAATTTGTGTGTGTCGAGTAATAGGAGAATTCAAAGATCAGAATTTAAAGCCATTAACTTTTTAACTCTTTAACAGTTCAAAATCATGTGTATTAAAAACATAAAATACAAGATAAAAAGTATGGGTATATATATATATGAAAAATCTAATTGTAAGCGATTATGCGTACTAATACGCTCATCCATTTAATATGATTGGTCAGTAAGTAGATTTTAATGAAAACAATGCTAATTTAAATTTAAAATATGAAGGTAACAACATTAGTACGTAGATTGATACACAAACTTACTTGTACATAACAAAACTCATATATATATATATAGACATGATCATGAAATTGACACGAACGGGATATGAAATAAGCAAGTTTGAATTTGATATAATTAATGAATCTTGGTCAGAATGGATTGACTCAATAAGACACGATTAATAAACGGATCAATTGCGAGTTAACTCGTATAACACGAATAAATCTTATTTTAAATTTTATAAATGTTTAATCTTATATGTCATTTTTTGTTGTGGGGTGGTACCATCGACGAAGCCAAAAATGGGTTGGCCACGAAGATAGGGAATGACATGAGCACGCTAGCTAGAGAATAAAATTTTCACAATTTAGTTTGATGGGAATCAAGTAATGATATTGGTAAGATCGTAGTTGATAGGAGGAGAGAGTGCGGAGTGGTGGAGGTTTGTTGTCGAGTCTCAATGGAGAATGACGGGGACGAAATGTGACTGGCTCTAGATACCAAGCTGGAATATAGAAATACAGATGTATAGGACAATAACCACTTGTTTCTATCGGGTGTTTGCATCACATTATATAGACAACAAAGATAGAGTTGTTACATAAGATAAGAACGTGAAAGTAATTACGTCCGGCCGACAGGATATGACTATATTTAAAATATAAAATTCTGTTTAGTAACATCTAATCTAATCCTTAACAAACATATGTATTAAAAATATAAAGTACAAGATAAAAAGCAGGGGTGTGTATATATATATATAGCAATGCTACGTGCAGTTTTCATTATGAGAAATTCTATTTGCAGTTTTTAAATAGAGACTATATGTATAAGTTATTTATTAAATAAAAAAAAAATCATTTTAATAAGGATATTATTGTAATTTTAAAAAAATTTAAAGATAAAATTAACTAGACTTGTAATACAGTCTTCAAATAGAGATTGTATGTAGCATTGCTTTATATATCTTATATGTAATAAGCGGCTATAAGCAGGCAAGAGCCGTATAATTTTTATTCCAATTTTACCCCTATTTTTATATTCTTTTTACATTGATGTCCTTCAATTTATATATCTTCCCAATTTTACCCCTATTTTTATATTGTTTTTACGTTGATGTCCTAAAATTTATATATTTCCCCAGTTTGACCTTGTTTTTAAATTTGTTTTCCCATTTTTGCCCTCATTTTTTTTATAGATTTTCCAGCTCTGTCCTTCGTTCTTCTCATACATTATGGGTTCTGTCTCCATTTGTTTTTTCCATTCTTATCCGTCGAGATTTTTTTCTTCTGGAATTCTCTTCTCTCATCTTCCCACCGCTCGTATGAGAATAATTCTTTCCTCTTAATTATAACAGTTTATTTTTTTTAGATTGTGATTTTTGGTTTTAGTGTTTCCCACCGCTTCCACCGCTTTCTGCTACGAATACAAATCATCTTCATCTTCTTTATTTGTCACGGCTTTATTCTTATCAGATTCATATCTTCTTTTTCCTATTATCTGCTTTCACCGTTTGCCGCTTGGTTATTTACTATAAATACACTCCTCCCATTACAACGTTGCTCACAAATATCTTCCTCCGCTCTGGGTTTTAAATTTGCTTCTCAGTTTCTCGGTTTCACAAGTAAGTCTTCTTATGTTAATTTTTTCTTTATTTTACCTTCATTATTCTTAACTAAATATTTATGACTATTTCTTCAGTTATCTATTTATATGCAATAATTAAATGTTATAAATAAATAAAAAAATAGTCAAAACGAAATAACAATAATAAAAAGTTACATTAATATTTGGAATAACAAATATAAATTTAGTTCTGATTTTCGAAATCAACCACGTATCTTTTGAATATAAACTTTTCTAACAATTTAATGAAATAGTACATGTACTTAAATTTCAAACTGGAACAAAAAAATTAGCTTCGATTATTTGAGACCCAATACTTACAATCTTAAATTATAACGTAAATTTATAACATAGTAGACATTTATGTCACAAAGAAAGTAGAAATTGCAAGTAAAACCAAAATCTAGCTACAAATAATAATGGAAAAAGTATAAATTACAGCTACAAAAAAAAAAAAAATACAACATCTGTAAACAGTTTGTGTCGTTTTTCATATGCAATATATAGATGAAATGTTATATAATATATATAGACACAGTCACTCTGTTTATATATAGCACTAATTATTTATAAACAGATGGATAATTACCTAAAACGTATAAAATAAAGCTCTCATCTAAACAGATGTGTTCAAATCCAAATCACAAACTTCCAAATTAAAAACTTACAGCCTACAAACTATAAGAATAAAACTTCATATGGTCATCTGTAAAACTTATAAAATAAAATTATCATCTACACAGATGCAAAAATGATAACCATTAAGTGTTTATGAGATAGTTGCTACACATGCAACTTAAAAAATTATAGACTACAAATTAAAATAATAAAACTAGATATGACCATCCCTAAAATGCAAACTACAAACCATTTATCAGATAGTTGCTACCTATGGAAGTTACAGAAATATTAATGAAATATTAAGGACAAAAGGGCCTTCAACGAAAGAAATCATCACTGCAACCCAAAATAAGATGAAAACGATAGTTGTTAAAAAAACAGGTACTAAAAAATATATAGAAACAAAATAAGGAAATATTAACATTTTTAAACAAGCAGAACCGATCTATACATCTGTAGGGATCTGAAAAAAAATATCTACAACAAAAAAAATTCACCACTACAACCCAAAACACAAAAAATAAAAAAATTAGAAAAAAAAAATCAAACGAATACATTATTATATCTACTGAGAAAGAAAATACCTACCAACAAAAAAACCATCGCAGCGAGAGATCCGAATAACAGATCTACACAACTTCATGCATTTAAAAAAAAATTAAACCTGCAACCAAAATAAAAATCACAAGATAGAATGTTAAATTTGTGTCGGTTGAGAAAAAACTATTTACACGAAATGAACCAACGACCACAGAAAAATAGACAAAACAGAGCACGAATAACAAACCAGGACACATCAAGCGACAAAACAAAATAAATAAAAAAACCTGAAAGATGATGCTTCAAATTCGTAGATTCCCGAAAAATAAACTTGTGAAAAGTCATAAAATAAAAAGGAAGATAGTGGTGGCAATTTCTACAGATGTAGAGATCTGTATAAGGATTAAAAAAAATGCTTCTGCACAAAATATCCCCCACAACAACTCATGGGAAAAAAAAAACAAACAAAAAATTAAATGTGAGAAAAAAAACCCTAGATATGTGCGTTCGGAAAAAAAAATGCAAAATAAACAAGTCAGTACAGAGAAAGGAAAAAAAAAGAGATCGAAGCAACACACATCAAACAAAAAAACCAAAAAAAAAAACCCGCAGATCTGAAAGATGGAGATACAGATTTGTAGGATTCCGGAAAACAAAAATGTTGATTTCTGTTTCTCTGTTGACAGAATATGTAGTGATGCGAGAGAAGCAGAAGATGTAGTGATTTTTGCTTAGACGGAGAGCGAGAGAAGGAGAAGAAAAAGAAAGGAACGGAGAGAGAGAGACGAAAGAAGAAGAGAGAGGAGTTGTGAGAGAGAGATTAGACGGCGAGAGAAGAGGTGAGAGAATGAGAAGAAGAAAAATGAGAAAAATATGTATTTATAGTGCTTGAAGTAGAATTAGGGTTTTCCTTTGATGAAAACGGTGCCATTTTCGATTTGGCATGGCACGAGTTAGGCGGCTTTTTGCTCCTAACTGTGTCGTTTTGTGTTATACTTTGGTGCTTCTATACTGATTTCGAACGCTGCCGTTTTCAACGAATCTGTAACTTTAACAATAATAGTTTTATTAATGTAATTATAAATTTCCATAAAGTAAAAAAATATATTTTATTAATATAAATCTAATATTTTCTAATGTATTTTTTTTTACAGGTTTGCTGCTTTTGTTCTTAATTGTTCCTTGTTCCGATTGTCGTCAATTTCCTCTACTTCTACTGTTCTTTTACTCCTTCTCTATTTTTTGGTATGTTCTCTTCTAGATCATTTAATAAATTATTATTCAATTTCTTTTAATTTATATAAATGCACCTGTAGTCAAAATAAATTGTTATCATTGTACTCTTGTTGTATGAATATTTATTTATGTCATCATATTAATTTCTTTTAATATATTTGTTTTATTTTAAGATATATTATCTCCTTTGATTCATTTAATATAATCTATATAAATTTTTTTGTGCATGATTAAATTACTTAGCACTTAGCAATGTACTTTTGTTTGTCTTCTACTTTACGTTATGGTAATTTTGTTCTTTTATGAATTTTATTTAAATTATGTTTTTTATATTTATTATGTAATACTTATTTTATTTATTCATATGTCATATTTATATGTCTAATACATTATTGTTTAATTCTTAGATTTGTCTGTTAAATTCCTGCGACGTCAGTAATTTGCCATAATAACAAATTTTATATTGATAATAGGTTCGATGTTTTGAAGATTTAATATTGCTTTTTGAATATTAAATTTTATATTAATAAAAAACTTAATATTAATAATAGTATTAATATAGCTATTAATGACATTGTTAATAGCTATTATGTTATAGATATTTTACAAATAATATATGTGATATTTTTTTTATGATCAATGAGAAAATATTAAAATATAAGTAAAACTATTCCATTTCATAATCATATATATTAATATATATTTTATTATTACATAATTTTACAAAAAATTCTTATTTTTAAAAATATTTTTTATATTTTTGCAATTGGACACACGTGCATTGCACGTGTTTGCCCTTTACTAGTATATATATATATATATATGATGATTATAAACTTAACACGAATACCACATGAAGTAAGTGAGTGTCGTGTACCACGTTTCGTGGATAACATGTTTCGTTTATTTATTTATTGTTAAATCTGTTGGGAAGTGCATCCTTAATTTGTTGACTGGCTGGCTGCAATTTCAAATATGCTTTGAAGACAAATTAAAAGGGATGAGTGTCACGTACCACACCACAATAATCAAATAAACAGGGGCTGAAATATTACATATATAATAATATAATATTGCCCTTGAAGCAGGCCGGGCCCCAACACTTTCCAAAAGTTATACAAAAAATTAATTAATTAATTTCTTGAAGTGTCTTTATAAGGTAAACTCAATAAAAATTAGTAGTAAAGCTTTGTTGTAAAGATTAGAGAAGAAATTAAAATCAAATCTGAACCCTACAAAAATACTAGAGATCGAGACTATAATCTTGAGAATAAATCAGCATAGTATTTTAAATATTTAATTAATCGGATAAAATTATAGAATCATGATTTAAATTTAAGATCTCTGTTATAATATTATATAAAATTAACATTTGTCTAAAAAATATAAGTTTGTAGAAAGAGATTTAATTATTTTATATCTCTCTTAACGTCTAAAATGCATGATTAATACGTGATGTCGTTCAAGAACTTAACAAGTAGTCCACGTGCAAAACATATTAGCCTGTGGATGAAGTAAGAAAGGACGTTGATTACACGAGTTGAATGCGTTCTCTGATTAATGATAGATTTACTATCTCACTATTGTCTATCTATTATTCTTTTTGTATTTAATTTTTTTTTAAGGAAGTGAATATTGGTAAATTTATATATATTTTTTTAATAATTAAGGATGTTAAAAAAATAAAATAAAATATCTTAAATTATATTTAAATAATAGATGAATAATAATAGAATAATACTTATATGTTTGATGGTCAAAGGAAACTTCTGGTATATACCGTTACGGTCCATGCATCTGTACATGCAGTCAAAGTTGGACAGAGACTAAAGCCAGACGCAATGCTATCCAACCTCCCATGTCATATTTTTTTTAATTTTTAATTTTTTTTAATTTTTTTTAGTGTATTTTTTTTAAAATTAATTTAATTTTTTTTATTCATTATTTATATATTAAATATTTGATAAAAGAAAAAAATAATAAAAATTAAAAAATATATAGTATATAGAAATTGTGTGAATAATAAGAGTTTGTGTAGATTTTTCTTATGATTTTGCTCTCTAATTTATTAGTTCGAATGGGAACCCCAGACGGCTAATTAATTGGTTTATGGGGTCTGGTTTTCATTCATGTTCTGGGTTTATACGACTAAAGTTTGGTTCGGATATCGAGAATATTTTCATAATATCTGGTAATAAAATAGTTTATAAATAATAGTTATTAAAAGTATTACACCATGCATCTATATTAATATTTAAATAGTAATATTTAATTTATAAGATTTAAATTTTAAAAACTAAATTATTTTATACAAATACTTTATTAAATGTGTTGTTCAGACCTACTTATAAATAATTTTTTTAAAAATAATAATAGACCTGACAGCCAACTCGCTCTCCGTTATGTTACGTAATGATTAAAAAATTATATGCTGTTAATTATTTAATATTATATTAAAAATAATTAAAATTATTTTCCAAAAGTAAAAACCTCCAACCTAGCTAGGCTTTTTTTTTTAAAAAAAAAAAGAAAAAAAAAAGAACTAAAACTATTCTACGTATGTAGTATGTACGCTAGCAACGTTAGAAGGCAATTAAGCTGAAGATCAGGTTTGATTTGAACCAGGCCGGCCCAGCTTTGATTTGAATCGCTAGCTAGAACTTAAAGTTAGTTTTAATATCGTAATTAACAGATGATCTGTTCCAGGCCTGGGTACTGAAGCCGGCCCAACCCATTTTTCCCAAAAAGCTAGAGATTATGAGGCCAACTGTTTCAGCATTGCTCGTCACTTGTGATCAGTTGTGTAACAGCTTTAGGAAATACTAGTGTTTAGAAAGTCGAATTAGTTTCTTAAAGATATGCTTTGACCACAAAAACTATAAAAATAAACTTATAAATTGTCGGACTTGATATGATATGTCAGATTGCATGTAAAGTTAATTTGATTATAAAGTAGATCTAAGATATCGCATATCAAATCATGACTTATGTTAGTTTCTAAATTTATTTCTGTAGAATTTTTTTTATTGCCGTAACACTTTTGATCTATATATATACCTTGGCCTGGCGTTTTCATGACCTGACAATTTATCAAAGATATACCACGTGGCAGTTCATCAAAAGAAAGTTTGGTCCCTAATCAAAGGAAATTAGCACCAGGCCAGTTTTTGTTGAATAAATATTACTAGAGTTGAATTCAATTGTGTGTGATTGAGATAACCACGTACGTTATACGTCTTCGTCGACCTTTAACCACCCCCTAATTAAGTTATGTTTCTACATGTACCTAAGGAACAGTACTACCACGTCTCCATGCTTGACTAATGGTCAAACGTTAAAGTCAGAGCTTGCATGCATGTTTCAATGGCGGCACGCCGCACGTAGTTATAACTCGACCTGCTTTTCCGGCCAAGTGCAGAGTATTAGAAAAACGTATGGGGGGCTCAGGACAGGATCATCAGGAGTCGTAGCTAATTGCCTAATTCTGATCCGACGTTGTTCATGTTAATTACTGATCTCTACTTTGACAATCTCTAGTATCTAGATAAGTAGATAGCTAGCTAGCATGACATGACATGAAAATTAAGCTTTCTTTATTTTTATAGATGAGATGAGAAGAATTGAAATAAAAATTAAATGTTCTATTGTTAGAATATATTTTTTTAATATTATTTTTGTTTTGAAATTTTAAAAAAATAAATTATTTACTATATTTTGTATGAAAATTTAAAAAAATTATAATAATTAAATGAGATGAGATAAAAAGTTTTATAAAAGTGAACAAGGACATGTAATGAATCCACGACCTCATGATCTTTCTGGAAGATACTGTGTACGTACATGCAATTTCATATACGAAGATCACGGCGTCTAATTAATTAAATATCCCATCATGATCATATACGGTGTCAATGCATGGACGTGAATGTCAACACACCTCACATGGCTGGCTACCTCAACAAATAACAAATAAGATTGCATGCAACAAGAAACCCCCAAACAAGGCTCAAAACAGTGCGGAAGGCTTGTGTTTGTTGATCGATGGTGAGTCGATTAATATTACTTATCTTACTTTTATTAACTATCGTGAATTCGTGCGGACAAAAGATTATTCTTTGCAAAAGGCCATCCTTATCTGTTCATGAATGTAATCTGATTCATATCCTTGTGGACGTGCAAGCTGTTTATCCTTTGACTGAGCATGCATGCATGTGAACTCGCTAGCCAGGCCAGGCAACGTACATTAATCGTGATTTCAGAAGCTGCTTTTGAAAAAACCCAAAATAAAAAACCGTATCCCCTTTTCCACTCATCTTTCAAGGAGTTCAATCATGCAATTAATCATTCATGATATATAATAATTAATTTGAAAATATAACACCTGTGGCCAACTTAATCCAAAGCGTATATAGCAATATCTGCTATGGCCGGAATCGCCGGATACCATAATCGAGGAGGAACCGTACATGCATATTATATATATATATATATATAGTTGAAATATTTCCTAACAAATATAATTAATTAATGAGATCGAGACCTAGCCTTGATCATCAAGTTCCTCCTGATCACATGCAGTACCGCGTTATCAGCAAATCTTCACGTGGGATTGTATATAATCAGGATTAGGCCAGATAAACTATTGGCTAATTATAATTAAAGTAGTTTATAATTATCACATGCCCGGTTATTAGCCAATTATTTCTTATTTGTTTCTATATATAATATATATATATATATATACATATATTTTCAATCTAAGCGAACTGTTGGAGAAATTAACGCTAGCTTATGACCTATATATATATATATATAAAACATAATATTAATATTAGAAAATGATCTTTTTCCAAGGGGTGCATGTCAATCTAATACAGCATTAATGGAATTTATAAATTATAAAGATTATTATTATAACAATAGTACTTGATCAAGCCCTAAACTACATAACCTCTCCTGATCATCTTGTTCACGCAACGCCTAGCTAGCTGCGCTTTGATCATGTTGATGATCATTACTATTATCCTATTATATATTGCCGTACATTACTATTATTGTCCCTGTTATATATTATAGCTTCTGTACTTTAGAAATGCCAATGTGATAGATCAGGATGGTTTGGGAATTTGATATTAAATTTGTCTAATTACATATATATATATATATATATATGTATGTATATGTTTCATGCAGTACTACACATCGATCACATGCCTTTCTGATCTGATTGCTTAATTAAGCATTCTATATATCAAACCCACAAATGGAGTTATATATGCAGCCACCTGCAGGAAGCTTAAAGAGTCCCCCAAAATCTGCCCAGAAATCATGGAAGCTAGCAATCATGCACAAGGAAAATTATTCTCAATATATAAAGAAAGAATGTATAATTTGTTGTCTTGTTGAATTAGCAGATTATTTATTCTAGCGATCGATATATATATATATATACATATTTCCCACCCTTAAAATTAGGAACAATATCTGATCTCATTGATCTGGAATCACAAGTACGCATGGAGACCCCATATCATCTATGGTGCTCTATATATAGTGTTTTTCAAATTATAATATTGGAATGAATCAGAAAGCTGGAATTAATTAGTTTTATCCCACTTTTATATATACACCACACTCTCATCCCACTTTTATCTCATGCACTATATATGTAAAATGTGACACATTTATCACCAATTAGATCATGATAAATAATCATCAAATAAAAGATCATTTAATGATACTGATAAATGTATCATATCTTACCTAATAAGATGAAACTAAAATGGTAGTGTGGTGTATAAAAATTTTCATATATATATATATATATATATATGCTAGCTGCATTTTCTAAAATTACATGCCCTAATTTGGAGGTCTTTCCAAATTACATCGTAAATTAATATTGATTTTACGTTTTTGAACATTGATAAGTAGTACTTATAATAAAATAGCTAGGCACATTATATATTAATGAAAGCCATACAATTAAATTATTATATATCTTAGATTGGAGCAAAAACCAAAAGACAAGTACTAGCTATCTATTTGTGGGTGAGTTAATTAATTTAGGTACGAACGTACAATATTTAAATATAATTTATATATATTGTGCTAAGGGTGAAAACCGACTGTATCGGTGCGGTTTTGGAGTAAAATCGACGCCGACCGATAGTTTATTTTTGGGGGAGGAAACCGGCCGAAACCGATCGATGGGGAGAAAAACACCGGCCGTCTCGACACCGGCAATTCTCTGGCGGTTCACGGTCGGTTCATCGGCGAGTTTCGTCTGAGAGAGTAGAGAGAGAGAGAGAGTGTCGCAGAGGAGAGAGAGGGGATGAAAAATGTGCTGCGTCACTGGGAAGAAGACGACCTAATTTCAAAACGACGCCGTTTGGTCTAAACCAAACGGCGTCGTTCTACTTAATTTTTTTTTAATACGTTATGAATAAAACGACGCCGTTTGGTTTAATACCAAACGGCGTCGTTTCAGTTATGTTAAAACACAACTACAGACTTAAAGCGACGCCATTCCACTTAAACTTAAGTGGAACGGCGTCGTTTTGAATACATAATATATAAAAAAAAATAACATTTTTTTAATCGGTCGGTTCAGCGGTTTGAACCAGGTTCGAACTGACGCCGAACCGGCCGATATCGGTTTATACTATTTTCTGCCGCACGCCGACCGGTTCTTCACCGGTTTCGGCCGGTTCCGAGCTCCGGCGGCCGGTCTGAGTCGGTCTAGGTCAGTTTATCGGTTTTTTGTACAGCCCTATATAGTGCGTCTATCGGATATTTAATCTCGAGAATCTTTTGGAATTTGTACGAAACTCTAACTGAATTCTTCAATATTAGATGTACATGCATGCATGCATGCATGGGTTAATTAATAAACTCATGATGATCTACGTACATTTAAAATCACGAGTTGAAATGTATTTTGATGTTTTTTAGTTAAATTAACAAATAACATGAGCTAAACGAACACATAACAGATTATTTCTTATAATTTTTTTATCCATCCAATTAATAAGTTTTATATATACTTCAAATATATATATATATAGGGAATTTAACGCCGTGTGCGATTATATATATAATATGCATGTCTCGTTCTCTTTTCCAATTTTACGAAAAAAATGATTATATGAGGAAATTAGTTAATTGTAAATTAATGATCATGTTAATATATCCAAGGAAAACAACTAGTACGTTTGGAAGACAGAAAAGAAGATATATACTGCTTGATATATGGGCATGCATGCATGCATGCATTTGACGATGATCTCTGTGAGAGCTAGACTCTACGTAGGGGATCAAATATATAGAAGGAGATGATCATGCATGCACTTAATCGTGTGCTTTAAGCAAAGGGAGGTGGCGAACACAGCATCCGAAAAAAGGAATATCATTTGCGGGCGGTGCATGGTGACTTATAAATTCATGGGGGGCAGGCCGCTGGGGATGTATATATGTTTTGGCAGCTATATTGTCACGTACGTACGTAAGTTGACGATCGCTGCTTTTCAATTTTCACTCCCTTCTTGCCTAAGTTAGTGCACCGAAAACCTTTGAAATTCTCCTACATCTCAACCAACCCACGTCCTACGTACGTGCATTGCATTCCCCCCTTAATCATTGCTTTGAGCTCGGGGGGCGCGTGATTTACTGAAAACCCTAGCTACCTATCAATTCTGTCTATTTTCTATTTTCTATTTTTTTTTTTGTCTATTTTCTTTAGCCACGTTACAATTAACTGCTAGAAATCGGGTCTACCTAAGTTCCCGCCGTTCCCGGACTTTACTCCAATCTGTAAGAATATTAACCATCTATATAATATCTTCATTTTCTACTCACACTACTGCGGTAAGAAATCTCTAGCTAGATATTTGCACAACACAAAAACATACATATATATACTATGGGGCGGGCTATGAATCATAGAATATAAAAGAAAAATATTATTATTAAACTGGTATGTAAAACACACTTGTTAAAATGCTTACATGATATAATTTGATTTAGAAGATACATTTTAAAATTTAAATCTTACTATTTAAATGATATGGATATGTACTCTACACATGACGAACTTGTGAACAGAATAATTCAATATAAAAACATATATAACATTTACATAGGCATTTGATATTTAGAAATTCGGATGGTTTCTCCATTTATAACTCGTTGGATATTAAACCCTAAAATTAATTATATATATATATATATATTAAACTATATATAGTCCCAGCCAAAAACCATAAATGCAAGCTATGTCCTCACGTACTCAAGCAGTGATTAAAGGAAAAAATAAAAATAAAAAATAAAAGTCTAACGTAAACGTTGAATTATATCCTTTCAAAGTTGAAAGTTCGGCGCAGCTTTGCGTACCTTTATGATGTTTTACATGGAAACTAATTAATTAACTTGAATTTCGAATCCTATAAATACACCTCAAAACCGTTCAACTTCCCCCACCACTACAATCCTTAACTCCTTATTCAACTCCCTAACTCTCTCTCTCTCTCTCTCTCTCAGAGACAGGCACACAAACAAGCACATTTTCATCCTAAACCAAAATGGCAAAGTGCCATATGAGAAGCTGCCATCTCGTTCTTTCACTTCTCTCTATCTTATTCTATTCCTCCATCGTCTTGGCTGCTCCCGTGACTACTTACAATGTGGTCAGTTTGGGAGCCAAATCAGATGGAAAGACGGACTCAACCCAAGCCTTCATTTCTGCATGGGCAAAAGCTTGTGCCTCGGTAAATCCAGCGATCATTTACGTGCCGGCCGGGAGATTTGATCTTGGCAAGGTGGTTTTTAACGGGCCATGCAAGAACAGTGCCATCGGGATACGCATCGATGGCACGCTCGTGGCGCCATCCGACTACAGCGTTCTGGGAAATGACGGAAACTGGCTGTCGTTCGAGCACGTTGACGGGGTTACGATATCTGGAGGGATTTTTGATGGGCAAGGCACCGGTTTGTGGAACTGCAAGTCCTCAGGCAAGAGTTGCCCCAGCGGAGCAACGGTAAGTTGAATGTCAACGTTGCCCCATGCATACCTTTTATTTTATTTCCAGTTTAATTTTCGTGAACTAGCTAGAGGTAGAAGTGAATGCAGTACTCACGATTTGAGTTACAAACTTCATGGTTAATATTAATCATAAGAGGAAAGTTATACATTAATTAATATTCATTCTCACATTTCATATTTATAATTTTTTTTTAATTTTTTTTTATAGAGTTTGAGAGTATTTTTTGAAAGTACTTTTCATAAGATGTAAGATGCGGTGTGTTAAATAATAATTTATATATATATATATATATATATATATGGTTGACGAAGCTAGGGTTATATATGTCTTTTCACTACAACGAGTACTGTGGCATCCTGGGTCAGTTTCCATATATGCTGACAAGTGTCAAAGTGGCCATTAGATAATTATATATATATATATATATATATATACACATAATACACGCGGTACATATGCATGCATGATTATGTATGCATGTGCAGTAATTAATTTGGTCATGAATTAAAAAGATATAGCAAAAAGAAAAGAGAATCTTCATTTTCCCAGCTGCTTTGCCAAAGCATATATTCTTTCTCCTCATTGTTGGTGGGTTGGTGATTTTTTTTAAGTTCTCACCTTAATTAACGTGGTTCATTTTCTAGGCATGCAGCAAATTGGGTGATTCACCAGTACTGAAAAGTACTGCTTTTTCCGAATATATACATTATATATATATATATATATATTTCTGGTTTGGAGGGATAATATTATTTTTCATCAAACTAAAATAACAAATGAATTCCTTGATCCACTGATGCAATGCACGACAAGCCAAGTTTCAAGGACATGTGATCGTAGAGATCACAGACGATACTTGGGAATAATCCCATGTTCTCCAGTAATTATTTATTTATTTTCATGTATCTCTCTATATATATATATATATATATATATATATATATATATAATCTATTCTTCGAGTTTTGCAATGTCAGCAAAGCATGCTTGTGCTTAGGCCTTTATTGCCTGCATTATCTGTCCACATTTTTAAGAATAATTCTTTAGTTATAAAATGATTACGTCAAAATAAATTTATAAATCGATGTGATTTAATATAAAACGTAAAGTTATTTTTATTATAAAATAAATTTAACAGATTTTATGAATTTACAAAGTTTATTTAGTATAATTTTATTGTGTTCGCAGCAGTACTTGTCTATTTTTAATATTTTAATTAACAGTCCTGATAGCTAGCCTGAACGTACGCCAACGTACGGCCCATCATGTTTCTTTCGTTTTTTTTCTCATAACGGATAACCTTTATCCTCGATTTTCATAATCATTATTAATAATTGCATCTTTTTATTATGTGTATACAAGCAGACACTAGAATTTACGAACTCAAAAAACATCGTGGTCAGTAGGTTGACCTCCCTAAACAGCCAGATGTTCCACATCGTCGTAAACGGGTGTCAGAACGTGAAAATGCAAGGTGTCGAAGTCACCGCCTCCGGCGACAGCCCAAACACCGACGGCATTCACGTTCAGTTATCATCAGACGTCACCATCCTCAGCTCCAAAATCCGGACCGGTGATGATTGCATCTCAATTGGCCCCGGTGCCACTAACTTGTGGATTGAGAACGTTGCATGTGGACCTGGCCATGGAATCAGGTATTTATTATTATTATTGTTATTATTTTATCTAAGATTAGATATGGTATTCACGTTCTCTTGGTAATTAATGCATTATTATTATATGCGGGTATGATGCTAAAGTGGGCATGGGATTTTTTTTATTATATAACTGGTGCAGCATTGGGAGTCTGGGCAAGGACCTGCAAGAGGTTGGTGTGCAGAACGTGACAGTTAAAACAGTTACTTTTACCGGCACTCAGAATGGGGTGAGGATTAAGACTTGGGGAAGGCCCAGCAATGGGTTTGCCAGGAACATTCTCTTCCAACATGCCATTATGGTGGATGTCCAGAATCCCATTCTAATCGATCAAAATTACTGCCCAGACAACAAAGGTTGCCCTGGCCAGGTAAGATATTGAAATCCATGCTGTCTAACCTAATTAAGACAGCCCAATTAGTTCCTTTTGAAGATCCCAAAATCATGTTAGTTCAAAGTTTGGCTCCATTTCTGAACATCTTAGCTTGATTTGTTTAACAGGTTTCTGGTGTACAAATTAGTGATGTGACATACCAGGACATCCATGGAACATCGGCCACAGAAGTTGCTGTGAAATTTGATTGTAGTTCAAAGAATCCATGCTCCAGAATAAGATTGGAGGATGTGAAGCTAACTTACAAGAATCAAGCCGCTCAGGCTTCATGTACCCATGCTGCAGGAACATCTTCTGGTGCAGTCCAGCCCTCAGGTTGCTTGTAGTCGGGGAAGACACAAACCCAGTTAGAATAAATATAGCATAGAAAAGATCGATCGATGTTTTATCCTTGGATTTTATAGCGTGATATACGGTCAGGTCATTGAATAATGTAAGTTTGTTGTTGCTTGAGCCTGCGGCGTTGCTAGCCCATTGGGCTTCCTTGGAGCCTGGCCTTGCAGTGATCAGCAATTAATATAGTCCAAAAAGTTCAAAACCCATTCTCTGGGTGTTTGTATGATCATGATTGATCATGAATAGCTGTAACTTGTAAGAGATATATGAGATGATTTTGCTAAATGGATTGGTTTGAGATTTGTGGGAATTTGAAAGCAATTGGTATTAATGAGATTGCAATGATATTAATACAATCAAACTTCACAATTTTATTGTAATTTGGAGATAAAATGCAGCAACAGATTAATTTTTATACATTTAAAGGAAGGTTAATTCGAAGGAGACTTC
This sequence comes from Juglans cinerea, assembly GCA_961763995.1. Classification (NCBI taxonomy): domain Eukaryota; kingdom Viridiplantae; phylum Streptophyta; class Magnoliopsida; order Fagales; family Juglandaceae; genus Juglans; species Juglans cinerea. The sequence continues at coordinate 6,717,242 of CAUIVZ010000010.1, forward strand.
CATTTTAAAAGTTGAGATTAGGCCTTTTACGCAGCAACAGATTAAATTAGATGCCGACAAATCCTACTCTTCAAGGAAATTAAGGCAAAGGGAAATGATTTGTACAAGTTTCAAATAGATAAGTCATATACAAGTCCTTGTAAAAAAGTAGACCCACCTTAAAAAAATGTAAAAAAAAACTATTATTTATTAGTGAGACCCATTATTTTACAAAAAACTTATATGAGACTTGGACTTGTATCTAGCATTACTCTAAGACAAATAAGACAAGTATACGTCACCGATGGTATATCAAATTCCATCGGTGACGTATACTATGACGCTAGTTTCATGTTAATACGTAAGCACTTACGTACCCAAATCTTAGGTGGTGATCTTATATTTGTGCAACAATATAAGATCTCTACGTCTCTACATGATCAGCCTTACCAACACTACCCAGCCACCACATTCGCACACTAAAAAACGAGATCGAGACAGATGTTCGTATTGCACCCGACAAGATATGGAATTAGGTCAATGATTATCAGGAAAAGTACTATGTTCTTTTAGGCGGCTCGTAACGTTGTTGTTTTTAAAAAATGAATTCGAAGAAACAAGTAATTTCAGGTATCTAGCTATAAATAGGACCTCGTGGTCCAATACAGGTAACACTTCCTACACTCTGATCAAGTGAGCAATTAAGGAAGCTAGAGATCAGACTTGAATTCATCATCTAAATATATATAATAGCAATAATGGCGCCGAGAGTTGGAGATGAAGTGAGCAACAAGCAGGTGATGTTCAGGGACTATGTCACTGGCTATCCCAAGGAATCGGACATGTTTCTGACCACTGGTACCATAAGGTTGAAGGTTCCTCAAGGTTCAGACGCAGTTTTGGTGAAGAATATTTACTTATCCTGCGATCCTCTCATGCAGTTCTTTATGAGGAAAGCAGTAGGTCTAACCGGATATAATCGATACACCCCTGGCTGTGTACGTAAGACAATATTAATTATTCATTTATTTTGGTTCCTTTCATCTGATCATGTGTATATATATGTACATTGAGGCTTGAGCGGCCTATATATATATATACCTGGCTACAAGTGTTTGTTTTCCATGAAAATTTGCAGCCAATTTTCGGGTATGGTGTGGCTAAAGTTCTGGATTCCGGGAATCCAGAATTCAAAGAAGGTGACCTTGTATGGGGGACTACCGGATGGGAAGAGTACAGCCTAATAACGAAAACTGAAAGCCTGATTAAAATCCAGCACACTGATGTACCTCTTTCTTACTACACTGGAATTCTTGGTGAGCCCCATTATTATAAGGAATATTAAACAAAATGTTCACGAAGGGACCATGCATTAATTAATATATGCTGTTTCCTTTGAACTCCTTTTCTTTTGTAATGTTTTGATGTTAGATTTTATGAGCCATGTTGCTTAAGTACTAACTAAATAATAATTCAATTTAATGCTGATCCCTATCAACGGCCTGTGCATGTATATATTTCTTAAATTCACCCATGATATATAGGCATGCCTGGGATGACCGCGTACGCTGGGTTCTATGAAGTTGGTGCCCCAAAGAAAGGAGAATATGTGTTCGTTTCAGCAGCATCTGGCGCAGTTGGCCAGCTTCTTGGACAATTCGCAAAACTGGAGGGTTGTTATGTTGTTGGAAGTGCTGGAAGTAAAGAAAAGGTATATATATATATATATATATATAGAGAGAGAGAGAGAGAGAGAGAGAGAGAGAGAGAGAGATCATGATGCGATTATTTTGTTTCCGTTTTATTTAACTATTATGAAATTATTTGCAAGCGCCTTGCATCCTTAAAGTTATTAAAGTTAATGAACACTGAGATCTTCTGCATGCATTACGTACTCATGAATTAGGTTGATCTCTTGAAGAATAAACTTGGGTTCGATGAGGCTTTCAATTACAAGGAGGAGCATGACTTGAACGCAGCTTTGAAAAGGTCAGCAATATCTATCCAACACAGTTAATTTGCATATACATATAAAACATCATGTGTTGAGTTTATAATTAATTCATTGTCACCAACTCACCGCACTGCCCGCCTGCAGGTATTTCCCTGAAGGCATTGACGTATACTTTGAGCATGTTGGGGGCGAAATGCTTGATGCAGTGCTGCTAAACATGAGGCACTTTGGTCGCATTGCAGTGTGCGGAATGATCTCACAATACAACCTTGATGAGCCTCAAGGCATTAAAAACTCGATGCATATTGGGTTCAAGTGGATCCACATGCAAGGATACACGCATCGCAACTACTATCACCTATATCCCAAGTTCCTGGACACTGTACTGCCCTTCATCAGAGAAAAGAAGATGGTGTATGTGGAAGACGTAGCAGAAGGCCTTGAGAATGGTCCAGCTGCCCTTGTTGGCCTTTTCAGCGGTCGTAACTTTGGAAAACAAGTAGTTGCAGTTGCTCAAGAATGATATATATTATATATATATATATATATATATATATATATATATATATCTGCATGCATTGTCCGTGTCTTCTAAGTAAAAGAGAAATAGATCAAAACATATTATAGCTTGATATAAGTCTGGTAAAAAAAGCAACACATAGGAATATAAATTATACTTTTAATCTTAAGAGCAACATATAATACATGCAAATGTTTTGTAGGATCCTGAAAGTGTCATGTTGTTATTGCATCTAGTTGGGTTATAAATGCATTCAAGAGTCATGTTGTTATTTCATCTACTGTATGGATGGAAAGGATGCTGAATTTTTTGTGGCGCTGTTGCTTTCACTGGTCTAGGTCTGCAGTAAGTTGAATAATCCATTCATTTTTGGAAGTCTGAGCTGCCATGTCTTGCAAATAAGGCAGATGCTCCTGTATTGAATGAATTTGGAGTTTTTGCATTATTTATATAGAAATAAAATAAGATAAGTGGGAAAATAGGAAGTATGCTAATTTGCTAAATAAATATACAAGGTGCAATTTGGTGGGTGTTGTTTGTTTCGTTTAGATGTCAGAGATATGGGGCATAGATGTCACCACAAAATTAACACCAGCACCATCACCACCACCACCACTACAAACAGAGATATGGGGCATAGATAGTTTTTATGTACTTATAGCAATATTTTAAAATTAACTCCTATTTCAGTACGTATAAAAAAAGAAAGATATCGGGTAAACTTCTGATGATTCTTAGAAAGGGTGGTTCTAAAACAATGTATGGGATTCCTTGTTTTGGAAGGCTGGAAATTAAGAACGTTCAAGATTTCAAATTTATATATTTCAAATTGATATCTCGCACACATAAGTTTCACAGAATTCCAAATCATAAAGCCCATGCATCCATTTCTAGCCCTTCTAATTACAGAGAAGAACACCATTTCTACCAAGCAAAACAAGCCAACTTGGGCTGAATATCCCTGCATGAGCACGCACAAGGAAAGTATGAAAAAGCTAACTATAGAATAATATAAAGTTTATAAAACAACGGCATTCGTAAATGACCAATATAAATTTATTGAATGCCAAGGAACATGCTAGCACTTGTCAATTGGTATGGTGACACTGCAAACCAACCCTTCAACCTTTTTTAAGTGAATATGAAATAGATAACAGGTCCCAAACTAAAACTAATTGAAAGCAAGAACACAGTACTCTTCTCTCTATCTAAAACCCAATTCTGTTGGAAATATTTGAAAGAGAATTTATTAAAATGTCTAAAAATCAGAACCAACCTTTATTAGTTCGGGCGTTGGTGACCACAAGATCAAAATAGGTGCCCCTACCGGCCAAGTGTTTGGATTAAAAAAAATTTCTTTCAAGGTACCAACTGAGATGAAAGGAAGATCCATGGGATCGAATCCAATCGTAACCTATTGGACTCTTAAATTTATAATACACCATCATTATATTTTTCTTTTACAATAGCAAAACAAGAACAAACACCCTAAAGTAAAAGGCCATGAAAAAAAAGGCAAACGCGAACAAATTCAGATAGTACAAAATCTAAGCTCGTTGGGGTGAGAAGGTTTGAACCATTGTGATGGTACCACAATCTATCAGAAGTCTTTGGTGGCCAGCAAGGCAAGATGTTTGTTTTTCCAAGCTGCCACAGCCACTTCAGTCAATCCAAAACCCACGACCCAACCTGCTGCTTGTTGAATATAAACTATAACTGTCACTGAAAGTGTTACCGAGACTCCAATGGAAACATAGTACCAAGTGAAGAAGCTTCACAAAATTTTCTCTTTCATGAGACTATCTACCTCTTTCTTTGAGACCTTTCCAAAGGTACTATTGTTGGCCTAACTGTTCCAAAGGCTAATGAAATGGCCTATTGCCAAATAGTGGAGACTTTTTCGTCCATATTGGAAATATGGCATGATTGGCATATTTACTTCAGAAGACTTTTTCGACTATTGGTTTCGTCCACAATCTCTGAAATAAACATGGTGGGCTCTCCATATTTCCGAAGTAAACTGCATGGTGGACGAAACCAATCATGCGAACATCTGGTTTCCTCCATATTTCGTCCATACTTCACTATTCCGAAGTGGGCTCTCCAAAGATTGTTTACTCCAGAAATATGGATGAAACCAAATACTGAAGACTTTTACCAATGCATTGCTCGACCGAGGAATCGAATACGAACGGACTCAAACACAAATGGCTATCTTCTCGTTCATTCCAATGGTGGAAATATTTATAAAAAAAACCAAGAAGCAGAAATATTTATCACAAGAAAAACCAAGATGCAAAAAATATTTATCACAAAAATAAGAAAAAACAAGATGCAGAAACAAAACCACAAATAGATCTAGAAAGAACCGAAATGCATACCAGCGACGAAAAGAAAGAACCACCCACAAACACCACGCACGGGAGGAATTTTTTCTTCCTCTTTAGCACCCCAGTCTCAAATCTCCCAAATCGACACCTGCGAATGCTTATAGGAAGGGAAATCAACGCTCATTTCGACTCATAAATCAAACTCCTATTGATTGGGATTAGGCTGGCGATGGCGATTCCTTCTTGTCCGCCGGTTCACGGTGCGATGGCTAAGGCTAATACGAGACTCTTCGGATTTGCTAGCTACGACTACAACAACTCCAGTTCCTAGTGCAAAAACCACAACAGGCGACTCTCCCTTCCACCCCTCCCATCAACGGGCCAAAACAATATCCCCTCGGCTGGCAACATCACACCACGAAACAGTAAGACCAGCCAGATGTGCGAGACCCAACGAAGAAGAACCAAATCGTGGCTTTTTTTGCTTCGGTATACCGCACTGTGCGAACCAGAAATGAACGGGATTGGGACACAAACGTAACAGATGGAGAATGCGATCAGGAATTACATACTAATCAGGGGCAAAATCGTAAGAAAAATACTAAAACACGAAATGACATACCTTCCACATCAGCACATATGAAATGTCCAATTAACCATCATTTAAAACACAACCTCATGTGCTTTCAGACCATCCTCACCCACGAGCATCAGCAGCATTTCTCATCCATGAGCCAAACCCTTCTCGGCCATGGCTGCTGCACCCACATATGCTCGGTTTTTGCACCCACAAAGTCGAAGCTCTACCTCCCCTACTAGCTCCCCTAATTCTTCAAGCACTTCAATCTTTTCCTTCGGTTACTGCCTTACGCGTTTATGTGTATGCCGTATCCTCTCATTTTCCGCTCCTATATTTGATTCTAAAATTTCCCCTGATCTCTATGTGTATATGTGTACAGGTATACATACATGTAATTTCGACAAACACTGCAAATCTTGGCCATGGCTACTGCTCTGTATTTTTTTTTTCAAATTTTTTAAGCTGCAGAAGGCCGAAAGCGGGTAATCTCGGATTGTCCAAAAAAAAATGTTCGCAGATCCCTCACACGTATTTTATCCAAAAAAAATATGTTTACAAATTACTTCCCCTACACGTATTACACAGATCAGGGAGAGAGACAGGTGATTACCTTCTCTTGGAGGCATCGACGTATACTTTGAGCATGTTGGGGGCGAAATGCTTGATGCAATGCTGCGAAACATGAGGCAATTTGGTCGCATTGCAGCGTGCAGAATGATCTCACAATACAACCTTGATGAGCCTCAAGGCATTAAAAATTTGATGCACGTTGGGTTCAAGTGGATCCACATGCAAGGATACATGCATCGCAACTACTATCACCTATATCCCAAGTTCCTGGACACTGTAGTACTGCCTTTCATCAGAGAAAAGATGGTGTATGTGGAAGACGTAGCAGAAGGCCTTGAGAATGGTCCAGCTGCCCTTGTTGGCCTTTTCAGTGGTCGTAAGTTTGGAAAACAAGTAGTTGCAGTCGCTCCAGAATGATATCATGCAACGCATTCATTGTCTATGACTGACTATGTGGGTCACATGAGCGGTTGGGCAAAATAAGGATAACATTTAGTTTGATTACTATCCTTATAATCTTATTCTAGAGATTTGGCTTTGTATTTATCATAAGATTATCTTATCTCATTATAAATAATGTGTCTATATATATATATATATATATATGCTTTGTATTTGACTTATTTATGAATAAAAGTACGTGCTTTAATTTGCTGCATCATGCGGCACGTAATGTAACTAGATATAGATCAAGCCTTGCATGGCCTCCAATTATATATTACCTGCAAACGATATTCTAGTTCTCGTTTTCTTTCTCCAAATTCAACTCCCAGTTTCTAGGTGTCCAGAATAGGCAGGGGGTGGGTCAGACCATCTGCATTTGGAGCCTCCAAAGGCTCTAAATTAGCAAAGTGTTTCGAGTTCGATCGGTAATAGAGGTGTTGGTGGGGAAGATGCATGCTGGTATTTATGGCAGCCAAATCCTGCCATGACTATGATTATAGATCATGATGTTGATAAGGTTGTTCTTATTCTCCTTCCTCTGTTTATATATATCTGTCTTTGTGCTTGTCTGAGGTTATCAAAACTATATGTTTATATGGGTTTATACAGTTTGGTAAAAAAAAAAAAAAGATAATATGGGAAGGTGGACATTATACAATGCTTGATTTTCTTCTCTTTTTTTGGAAGAAAAATAAATTTTGATATATATATGATTGAGTCACAATTTTCATATGTATGTGAAGATTAGAGATCAATATGTAATAAGTGGTAAGTGTACATTGATGCTGTGGGGGCTAGATGCACATGATTTTAACAATTTTTCAAGCCAAGAGACTGGTTTTAACACATTTGAAAGAAAACTTTTGATCCCTTTGTTGGGGACACAGAAGATTCTAATAGAACATGTTAGAATACCTTTTAGCCAAAAACTTAAATGAGTGAATTTGAATTTTAAGTTGAAAGAATCTTACGTCTATTGTTTGAACACTTAATTATTTAGATTCATACTCACATTCGCACGTGTATATTTTAATACTCACATTCAGATGTGTATATTTTAATATTTCAAATTATTTCCAATGGGAGCCTACCAATTAATTCCTCGAGACGACCTTAGAAGTCTTGTTATTAGGATCATTTATCAAAATTGAAGAGAAAAATTAACCCTTATTTGTCAAATTCAATTCCTATGGTTTCTTAACTTTCTTTTCACCCAAGGAAAAAAAAAATGAATCATTTTATATTATTGATGGGCCTAACCAAATTAGCCCGGCCCAAGTTAAAACTTGAACTTGTTTTCTCTTTGAATTTTTGTCGGTGGAAAGGCTTGTGGGTCCCTATTAGTCATCCCGACAAATCCAGCCTGTGTAGTTCTCTTACTTAAACTCCGAACACCTTCTTCCCAGATCTACCGTCCAACCCTCGGACTTGCACGCTCTTTAATTACCACGCGGGTCCACTCTTCTTCTCTACAAAGAATCTGTTCTGCAGACAACTAAGAGAAAAAGACTTCCGATCCGACACCGCAAGACCTTACCTTTTTCTTCTCCTTCATTCCTTCCTTCGGTCTCTCCATTGCTTTGCAACCAGAGAATACAACCCGACCCAATACAGCAGGACGCGGAGTCACGCAGTGAAGATGAAGGGAAGGGACATTGTGGCAGTTCTGGGATTGATGTTGGTGGTGGCGGTGGTGGTGAATGTCGCGGAAGGAGATCCGGACACGGTAACGAAGGTGAAGATGGTGAGAGGTAAGAAGATGTGTGACAAAGGGTGGGAGTGCAAGGGGTGGTCCATTTACTGTTGCAACGATACCATCACCGACTATTTCCAGACCTACCAATTCGAGAATCTCTTCTCGAAGCGGAACTCTCCCGTCGCTCACGCCGTCGGCTTCTGGGACTACAAGTCCTTCATCATAGCCGCCTCCCTCTTCGAACACCTTGGCTTCGGTACCACCGGTCTTAAGACCTTGAAGATGAAGGAGATCGCAGCCTTCCTCGCCCACGTTGGCAGCAAGACTTCTTGTAAGTACAGTAACTATATTCCCTTTCTCTCTTTCTTCTAGTATACAATGGGTTTTGAGGGGATTCGGTTATCAGGGTTTTCTGGTTTTCTAAGCTAGCTTTCCAGGGTGGGATGCTGCCAATTATTCTAATGCAGTGGCTCAGATCTTGCTGCTCAGTGTAGAACTGAATGAGAATTGAGACCATTTAAGAAACTACTAGCTGGAAGAATTTTCCTTTTACTTATAGAAAATGGTGTTAAGTTTCTCGGACATTTTTGTTTGTTTGTATAGTTTTGATTGATGGAAAAATTGTAAATATAATTGGGGTTCTATCTCCAGGCGGTTATGGAGTGGCAACAGGAGGACCCCTCGCCTGGGGGCTTTGCTTCAACAGGGAAATGAGTCCCAGCCAGTCATACTGCGACGACTCCTACAAATACACCTACCCTTGTGCTCCCGGAGCCGAATACTATGGCCGTGGTGCCTTGCCTATCTACTGGTCTGTTTAACTTTCTATATTTCATAACCAAACCTTTTGTTTTTCTTCTCTTTTCTCTTGATTTTCTCCGTTGTTTCATTTGTTTTTCGCCTCAAGCTTTCAGTTTTTTGCAGTTTATAAAGGATTCTTGTCATGTGAAGGAGCGATGTAAAGCTCTTCAATATTACTTCATGATGATATAGTCCTTGTCTCGTACATAAATTTTAGAATTATCATGAATGATTGAAGCATCTTTTGCTAGATAACCGACTTATACAATTGGTAGGATCATTTTACAGGTCAAATATTATGCTTGATTTCGCTCTTTGCCGCTGTTCCCTCCGTCCCCCCCATCTCCCCCCTCCACCGGGATTTCATAGATATATGTGCTAACTCAGAAAAACTAATGATAATTGGTTCTATTATTAACACTTGCAAAGTTTATGCTTATACTTGCTTTATACTTAAAAAATAAAAAAAATAAAAATAAAATAAAAATAAAAAAAGATTATGCTTATAGCGTTTTTGGTGGTGCTGTTATCATAGGAACTACAACTACGGTGCAGCTGGGGAGGCTTTGAAAGAAGACCTGCTGAACCACCCAGAATATATTGAGCAGAATGCTACCCTTGCTTTCGAGGCTGCAATTTGGCGGTGGATGACCCCGATCAAAAAGTCACAGCCATCAGCCCATGATGCCTTTGTTGGCAACTGGAAGCCGACCAAGAACGATACTTTGGCAAAGCGCGGTCCTGGTTTTGGCACCACAATGAACATTCTTTACGGGGACTTTCTTTGTGGGAAGGGTGATGTTGATTCCATGAACAACATCATTTCCCATTACCTGTATTACCTTGACCTTATGGGTGTTGGCCGAGAGGAAGCAGGGCCGCATGAGGTGCTCTCTTGTGCTGAGCAGGTTGCATTTAACCCTGCAACCTCTCCCAGCACCTCGTCTTCTTGAGCTCTATGTGATGGCTAGGTAGCCTATTTGATTGTTGGGTACCAGAAATAAAAAGAGTAGGCAAAGATGGATGTTATACCCAGGTCAGTTGTAATGTGTGGAATGATTTCTCACTGCACTTCGTTATTGCTGTGTAGATTTTGAGACCCATTTGTTTTTATGAAGCATACTATATATTGTGCAATCTATGTACTTGTGAACCATCTTCTTGTTACGTTTTTTTTTTTTTTCCAATTACAAAAGTTGTAAAGTGAAGATAATGTTTTATTGAGACATGCTCTCTTGTCCCAGTTAGTGATTTCTTTGTTAAATCTCTTTGTTGTGTTTAGGACATTGATCTTTGTTTTGTACTGCCAGTGTTGTCCTGAGAACCGATACCTTCTACACGCATTCATTTTAGATGGCAAGACGTAATTAATGAATGTCGGCAACTGAGATTATTATGTTTGAAGGAGGAAATATGGATGCAAATACTTTACTGTTTGGGGCCCATTGATAGGCCCAATAGACCTCTACTGCACTGAAACTCTTCAATCAGCAACAAAGTCCTGGCCTCCCTCAAATGGTCAAAATATGGTGGAGATTCAAATCTGTTTTATTTTACCGAGTACATTAGAAAAGGGGTAAAAAAAAAACCAAGGTAGATGCAATTGTGCCCTTATGGTTCGTACCTTTTTCCAAATTTAAAAAAAAAAAAAAAAAAAAAAAACGATATATCAATCAGTCTCCACAACTTTGCGATGTGTACCCTCAAGAAAAAGGCTACTCTTACGCTCAAATGATTATTATTTAGAAGAGACGATTGCCGCAGGGAACCAAACGCAAAGGGGATTGGACATAATATGCCCAATTGGCTGCCGGTTGGTAGTCAATTATTTACAAAGATTCCCACAGCAAGAGATGAGATGTGCATGGAAACATAGAGAACTATGAATAAACAAACAGTTCCGCTTTGTAGCGGTACCATATGCTTTTGAGGTGAAACCAGCATCTAATAGGCAACTGCCACATTAGTAATGTAGTAAAATATTCTGAGGATCACTCCATCAGATTTTTTTCCAAAATACCCTAAACCTATTGTCACTCTAGCATTTCGTTATCCACTCACCAGATCTACCCACTCACCAGATGTTGCGGTTTGCCCTTTAATATTCTCCACCAGTCACTTCCACCAGCCAGTCCGACGTCAGGTAGCTCGACGAAGCCACCCAATTTGAAGCCAACTAGTTTCACGCAGGGCAGTCAGCCACCACGCAGTCCGACTCAGGCACCACCGTCGTCCTCCATAGTTTGTTTTCTGTGTTTTCATGGTTTGTTTTTTGAAGATGCATTGTTTTGAAAGATAAAATTAAAAAAAAAATCTCCCATTTTCATAGAAAGTGCTTGTGAATTAATTGGCAAAATACATCTAGATTGTCAAAACTGCAGTTCTTTGATAGTGTATTTTACTAGTAATTATTGCTTTTGTTGAATTGTGGAGTCTGAATTTCATACAAACCTGGAATTTATGGCATCGAAATCCGATGAAGTTCATGGCATTGAGTGGCAGCGAGTTTGATGAGAGAGAGAGAAGACGAGCAAGAGGGATGGGGATTTGATGAGAGAGAGACGACTCAAACGAGGGTGAGGGAGGGATTGGGTTTCGAGGGTGAGGGATGTCTGCTTCGGTGCGGTGCATCCCATTCCTAGTCTAATATGTAGGCTACTTGGCCGTAGTCTATTGGAGGTTGTTCTTAGCCCCTACATCAGACGTACCGTTCATAAAATATTCTCATTAACAAATCTTTCAGACAACAAAGGTTTACATATTACATAAAACATCTTGATTTTTTGTCGTAAGAGTAATCATTTTCATGACCCAGTCATTTAATCCTTGGCGTAATGTGCTTTGATTAACTTTTGGTTGCTATGTTTTTGTTAAAAAAATAGAATATTTGTTCCATTTTCACCTTATTTTTATTTCTCATTCCCTAGATTAAACTCTCTCATTCAAAAACATAAGATTTGGTTGATTTCACAAGATTTCTTGTTATCCGTGTGAATATTTTTAGAGCATTAAATGTTCAATATATTCTATAGAGTTTATTTTATGATTATTTCTCTTGCTCAACCTCTTATATTTCGGACTATAATTTAAGAGGTTTTAATTATTTGTTTTTTTAATTAAAACATCTAAGAGCTTCATTGATCATGAAACACATTTTTTAACCAAAAAAATTGAGTGAATCACATTCTATATCAATTAAGTCCTGACCACATATTAAAGCTTTCTTTCCTAAATAATGTGTAGCTCCGTCGGCAACGGCGGACCTACATAGGGGTGGGGGTCTACCGCTCCTCCAAAAGTTAAAAAAATATATATATATATTATTTTTTTATAATTTAATAGAATTATAATAATATTATTTTGTGTTGGTCTTCTCTAAAAAATTATCTTAGCCCCTCTCTATAAAATTATTTTGATTTTATAGATTAATTACTTATAAGTCCAATTAGATTCAATACTTGATGATTTTGTTTCTTTAAAAAAATGCAAGTTACAATTTTAGACATTCTGTGTTTCTTTTATTTGATATATTTATATGAATGTTTTTATGTTATTTCAATGATATATTGTTCTTGACATATCATATACTTTTTTCATATATAGGCTGTATTAAACGTATTTTATTTTTATTTTAGATCTTACTATCATATTGTTCTATATCATAAAAAAAATTATATAAAAATAGAATAAAAAAATATTTTATTATAATTTTAACTTTACTTAATCCTAAAACAAATTCCTGATTCGATCACCCACTTTAGATTGTGAACCTCTTTAAATTGTCTTATCCTCGAATACATTTCTTTCTACAATTTGTAAAGCATTAATTCATCAGGGTCTCACATAAATAGACCCCTACAAAAGATCAAGGGAAGCCATAAAAAAACTACATCTTAGCTGGAAAAAGAAGGCGGCATTCACGTCTATTAATAAACTAAAAGCTATCGAGAAAATAAAAAAATATGACTAAAAAAGTCTACACCACAATTGCAAAGTTCGCATTGCAATTTGCGGGCCAGGAAATCCCTTCCACACCCTCATAGCCATAGGTTTCACCACTTCTACTGATCCTCAAGCCTCTGATATATCACACTCATTGGCCTGTAGCTCGCTGCTCTCTAATCTCCCTCACCCTCGTTGGTTTGTCCGCTTCTAAGTCCACACACACGCGCCATCGGTATATAATTTGGTGTTTCGACTTGCAGAGAGAGAAAGAGAGTTCGGCAATGGCGAGTGGCGGTGTTGGCGAGGAAGTACTGAGAAACAAGCAGGTGATGTTGAGGGACTATGTCAGTAATGGTTTTCCCAAGGAGTCGGACATGTATGTGACCACCAATACCGTGAAGCTGAAGGTTCCTGAAGGTTCCAATGGCGTTCTAGTGAAAAACCTCTACTTGTCCTGCGATCCCTACATGCGTGGCCGTATGAAGCCCCCCACTCAAGCCATTTACATGGACTCCTTCACACCCGGTTCGGTCAGTACTATCTCCGATCTGCCCGGTTTGGATACTCTGAAATTCTGAATATCTCGATATATATGAATAGTAGGAAAATAATTTAAATTAAGATGTTTTATTGTGAGAAGAGAGATAAAAATTTGAAATTTATTCATTTTTTTTAATTTAAAAAAATTATATTATTTTTTATATTTTATTTGAAAATTTAGGAAAGTTAGATTATGTAATAATTAGAGAAAAATTTAAAAATTTAAGAATGAAAAGTGTTTTATGTTTGAGTAATGTTTGATAATAGTTGTATTGTCAAACGGACTTTTAGGGGATGCTTGAGAATGAGATGATACGAGAATTTTGAGAATAGTAATAAGATAGTTTGTAAATAATAATGAGATAGTTTAAGTTAAGTATTTATTGGATTTTGAGAAATGAAAGAAAAAAAGTTAAATAAAAAATATTCTAAAGTTAAATTATTGTTAAAATAGAAATTTTAATGATTATCTGAAAATTTTGAATTGTTTTTATTTTTTGTTTGAAATTTTGTGAAATTTATAATGATTAGTTTAAAAAGTTGTAATGATTAGTTTAAAAAAGTTGTAATGATTAGTTTGAAAATGTTTGTGTTTGAATAGTGTTTGAAAATTAGATGAGATGAAATGAGATGAAATATAAATTATTTTCAAACATCACCAGGCCACGTTTGGTTAGCCAATATAGATGAAATGTTTTCATCTTAGCTGTACCGTACAGTAGTTTTCTCTATCCAAACACACTATATTTCATCTCTAAATTTTAAAAACATCCACTTAGTAATAAACAGTGAATACTGATAGTGAACAGTGCAAAACTAGTATAAACAGTATGTAAACAGTGTATAAACAGTAAAAACTGACAGTAAACAGTGTGTGAACAGTACAATTTTCGGCTCTCTAATCAACAATGAGACCCACACATTTTTCAAATTCCAAAAATTAAAAACTATTTCATCTCATCTCACTATTCAAACACACATTTCTTTTTCAAACTATTTCATTTAATCTTAACTCAAAAATTTCACTATTGTTCAAAATATATCATCTCATCTGCGTAACTAAACCGGCCTTAGGCTTTTTGTGAAAGCTACATAATAATATGATACCAATCCTTGCCCGTTCATCAAAGTCGCCATTTTTAGTGGGTGTGGGTTTGGCTATAACTTTACCTGTTGTTTTTTTTTGGAAACATAGAAACTTTCATTTCATCAAACACTATGTCATTCAGCCATTATAAGAGACTGGATACATGGATTTATATTGTCAATGTCTATTAGTTCAGTACAAAAACAAACAGCTTCTTTAGCCAGTCTGTGTGCCACATTGTTTGCTTCCCTTTTGACATGTTTAATTTGCCATCTGGATACCAATTTTTAATGCTAGTTACAAGTGGTGGTACAACACTAAAACCAAGAGTGATATATACAAAAATGTTGGAGATCTTTGTCAACTAGAAGCTTTATGCCATGTCAAGTCATAAGTTGTGTACTAGGATTTAAAACCTCCATGTTGATCCTCTGCAGCCCATTAGCGGACTTGGAGTGGCTAAAGTTTTGGATTCTGGGCATCCAAACTTCAAGAGAGGGGACTTGATTTGGGGGTTAACCGGATGGGAAGAATATAGTCTCATCACAGTAACTGAGTCCCTGTTTAAAATTCACAATACCGATGTGCCTCTTTCATACTATACTGGAATTCTCGGTAAGCTTAATGGTTTCAGGTTCCCACTTCTAACTTTGTTTTGTCTAGATGTTTGGTGTGCTAAAACTGGAGAAAAAGTTGAAGATTATCATCCTTTATTGATATACATAAAAGTAATGCTTTATTCAATGCTAAGGAAACTCGTTGTGTACACCTCAAATGGAAGGCCCAAACCACATGGCTTATACTTCAAAATGATTAGTCAATGATACAATTGGAGCCCCATGGAACCTTATAAAGAACAAGAACTTCTCATTCCCAAACAATGTGGGATCTCATACACCACCTACCATGATCCTTATCTTATCCTTATCATATGGGGTATTACACATTGAGTTTATTAGGCCCTGTTGTCAGTGTTTACTCAAGTCGCCTCCTTATAGTTATGGTGATGTACATGTAGGAATAGCTGGTATTTTATGAATTTGATATCATTTACCCCTAAAACATGTGGCCCGTGGGGGCTCTGACACATGGGAACCAGTACAAGAGAAGTTGAAAACATTCAAATGGACATTTCATAATCCTGATTGTGAATGTTAATATTGTGGTCACAATGGTCTGAAAACCAGCATATTATTGCTATACTTAACTGTTTAGGTGAGCTATAGTTGGCTTTCACAACACCTATCAATCTCATGCACCTCAAGATTTCGATATAGTTTGCCGATAAGAATCCTATGCACCTCTCTTTTTTGAGCATGCAATACAATAGTCAAGTATTTGTCTAAAACATATGTAACAACCCAGAGAAAGTGCTAACCACATCTACACTATAATTTCAAAAAGTCTAGTCAATTTGAACCATCCCTAAAATCACTTATAAAGCCCATAAGTTGTTCATATTCCCAATGTGAATTATTCATATTCCCAATGTCGGACTGGGGTGTTACAACATTACTTGTTTGCAATTGAATTTTTTGGTGAGTACAGGTATAAAACTGATCCATTGCATTTAGGAGTTTTTTACACATACCTTGTTAGATGTTGGGCGTCGTGGCTGACCGACCAGAAGTTATAATAGATAGCTTATGGCAAGTAATTTTGATGGGCATTTTTAAGTATGTTATACATTTCTTGGTGCTGAAAGCTCGTCTAACATATTCATTAAATATAGGAATGCCTGGTATGACTGCTTATGCTGGATTTTATGAGGTTTGCTCTCCCAAGAAAGGAGAGTATGTCTTCATTTCAGCAGCTTCTGGTGCAGTTGGTCAGCTGGTTGGGCAGTTTGCAAAGCTTTTGGGCTGCTATGTTGTTGGAAGTGCCGGAAGCAAAGAAAAGGTGAGGATGCTCATGACGAGTGCTCAATATGTCAATTTAATTAGTGTAAATACCTTCAGTTTTCTCTACATTGTAATGTGCTTCATCTAGTTATTGGTATTAATCAACTCATCTATTACTACTAAGAAGTATGTCTAATGATGCAATGGCATTTGTCATGTTGAACACAAGTAGATTTGAGTCTTGCATTATTCGTTTCAAGACATGTATAATAATTCTCCTTTATTTACCGGATATAAGTTCAGAGCTACAAAGGTGTTATGCCATTCTCATTATTTTAAAAATAATCTCATGAACCTGTATGTTTTAAGACAATTAATGCTTCTGAATTTTATATGGGAGTGGTCACATCAGATACATAATCTTCATCATGTCAAAATTGACTTTTTATCCATTTCCACTAGTCATCAAATAACTGAAAACCGATTAACATTTCTTTTTATCTGATTTTGTTGCTTTCCTCGATCCTCTTCGCACATAATAAGGTCGATTTGCTGAAGAACAAGTTCGGGTTTGATGAGGCTTTCAACTACAAAGAAGAGCCTGACTTGAGTGCAGCTCTAAAAAGGTTAGTGATAATCTGCGTGCAAATCAGAATATAAAGATATCATTTTAAGTTGACAGAGAAGTAAGCTTTGGATGGACATCACTGCATGGAGAAAGAGGATATACTTTTATATTTCGTAGTTTCAAGATTATTTAAGGAAACACTGTTTGGATAGTTGATCATTACTTTGATTTTCAATGCCATAAACTACTGCCCTTTATTAGAAATAGCAGGATGCTCAAATCTGCCCCCCTTCCTTCCAGGTATTTCCCAGAAGGTATTGATATTTATTTTGAGAATGTTGGGGGAAAGATGCTTGATGCGGTGCTAGTCAACATGAGGATCAATTGCCGCATTGCTGTGTGTGGGATGATCTCACAGTACAGCCTTGAGCAGCCCGAAGGTGTGCACAATTTAATGAATTTGATTCTGAAACAGGCCAGAATGGAAGGATTTATGGTTCCTGATTACTATCATAAGTATCCTGAGTTTCTGAACTTGGTGCTGCCTTACATCAAAGAAGGGAAGATAGTATACGTGGAAGACATAGCTGAAGGCCTCGAGAGTGGCCCGGCGGCTCTGGTAGGACTCTTCACTGGCCGGAATGTTGGAAAACAGGTAGTGGTGGTTGCTCGTGAATGAATGACTTGAGAGTGCTTCAACTTCATATATATGTGACCAATTATATTCATAAAAGTATATATTCACGTAAGTGGTATGTCAATAAATAGACTTATGCATAGTAGTATTCACCTAATAAAATATTGAAAATTTTTTCTCATTAGTTGCTATTCACTACCTCACACCTCACATCCTATGAAAAAAAAACTATAGGTGTGGAGTGTGAGAATGAACAACATAGCATTTCTCTAAAATATTATTACACTTGCAAATAAATTAATTCATAATTAAACATGAAATCTATTGTGTGACACTAGTGTGCACGTGAATTGTGTTTCCTCAGTAAATGTAGCCCGATTATGTATAAGGTCCGATGAGTCCCTAATAGATCATAAATAGTATAACAATGTGAAGTTTATAATAGATCCTCACATGCTTGAAATAAAACTGTTGTCTGAATGCCAATCACACTCAAAAAGCAACCTCAGAAGATGAGTGCCGGATGGTGGCTTGAGGAGCTGGCGACGGTGAGGGACAGAGTAGGAAGGGATTGAAAATTCCAGTGAAGGCTCGGGAGGAAGAAAAAAGAGAACTCGAGAGAAGGGAGAGAGTGTCTGACCGTTGGAAGGAAAAAGGAAAGAATAAAATAGTCATTTCGTCGATCTACTGTAGCTCAAAGTCAAATTTATTTATGAGTAATGCTACATGCAGTCGTGGAATGTGCAAACGTCGTGCAGTCGTTTTGAAAAAGAGTGAGGTCTACTATTAAAAAATTAATTTCTTTTCATGTGGGTCCCATATTTATTTATTTTTTTCAAAACGACTGCACGGCGACTGCACACTCACGACTGCAAATATCATTTCTCTTTATTTATTTAGACTTGCCTAATCCAATGCGGTGTTTTTTAACAAATATGCTTGTATTGAGGATGGCTAGTCTAATATCAGTGCTCTAATACCGTTAAAAGGGTTTGAACTTTGAAGTATGGACTCCAACAAGATAATTGACTGTAACCTCTCACGAAAGGGTTGAGATGAGCGAGCTTTCATTTTGTCTAAGAAAAATGTTTTAGTTACAAATAGATTTTATAAAAGTAAATCTAAAAACTTATATATCTTAATATGTTATGTTAGATTATAAATTTTTTTTTATTGTAAAATAAATCTAACGTGTTATATAAAATCATGTTAGTTTTTGTGTAATCTCATTCTAACATTTTTGTTATAGTAAATTGGCTCATTAAATCTTCTATTGAACATAGATCTTAAACCTCATAAATACTTCTATACACCACCACTATTTAAGATGTGATACATTTATCATTATTGGATGATTATTATCATCCAATGATGATGTCACATCTTACATAGTGAGATGAGAATGTGGCGTATAACATTATTTGTACATTAATTATAATTCATCGCTAGCTTATCATTATGAAAAGTTCTATACACCACACCACCATCTCACTTTTATCTCACTATACATGATGTTGTACATTTATCACCATTAAATGATCATTTATTAGATGATAATTTATCACCTAATTGTGATAAATATGACACATCTTACAGAGTAGGATAAAAGTAGAATGGTGGTATGGTGTATAACATTACTCTATCATTATTGTGTGTTCTCCTTTATCTTATCACCACCTGACCATTCAAAAAATCATCGCCATATCCAGAAAAATGATGTCAAGACTTCTATACTATGAAGACTTGTATCCATGCACTCTATCCACCAAACATAATTTCAGGTTATATATATTTGTATTGTTGTGTGGTCGGGCGGCATATATATATATATGCCCTAGTCCTACATCGTCGTCGTCGCCCACAATGCCAAATAGATGGTTAGATTCCTCCGGCGGCTTTGAGATCCTTTTGAACATATATGCATATCGGTTTCATCGTCCCAACCCCACGGGCCATACGTGTCTCCTGCCCACACTCTTCCCTCCCCATAACTACATATTGAAAAATTTTAAACCTAACCTCTATATTCCTGCACACCCACTTAAAAATATATCACTTTATATTTTTATTCGAGTAATGAAAATAATTTCAGACATATTTATAAGTAAAATATGATAAAAATGTAAAATGACATATCTTTAAATGAGTGGGTAGGATATGAGGACTTATGGTAGCAGTGCTCGTGTATATATATACATTACAGGGAGGATAAGAAGGATCAGAGGTGGGAGATCACAGTTAAGAAAAATGGCGATTGTGGGTGGATCAGAGGAAGCAGCAGTTGTAGTGAGGAACAAGCAGGTGATATTGAGAGAGTACGTGCCGGCGTCTGGCTTTCCAAAAGAATCGGACATGTGCGTGACCACCACCGGCACCATAAAGCTGAAGCTTCCTGATCAAGCTGGTTCCGACGGCGTTTTAGTGAAGAACCTCTACTTGTCCTGCGATCCCTCCCAGCGAAGCCGCATGACCAAGTACGAACCTTCCACCCATTTCGTCTCCTTCCAGCCCGGTTTGGTGAGTCTCTACGTACTCACAATCTCATTCACCCTTTTTGTCTTTTTGAAGTTCTCGTTTGGAGTTTCACCGATAAAAAATGAAAATTGAAATCAACGTTGTTGAATGCGTGTCGATGTTATCAACATTGTTTGACATTGAAGCTGGCATGCAGCCAATCAGAGGATACGGAGTGGCTGAAGTTTTGGATTCTGGGCACCCAAACTTTGAGAAAGGCGACTTGGTCTGGGGAATAACCGGGTGGGAAGAATATAGCGTCCTTACAAAACCAGCAGCAGACACATTGACTAAAATCCAACACACTGATGTTCCTCTTTCCTACTATACTGGAATCCTTGGTAATTAAGCTTCTTCTCCATTTATTTCTCTGATAGATGCTGGTAAAGGAATAGTCGATATTAAGATCTTCTATATTTTGGTTTGCAAAATACAATGTATCCCGACCATTTTATTAAGTTACTTAAAAAGGGAGTATATTCAAAAGAATCTGAACCGAGTTTTCTCATATTGCTACTAAGTTTTCTAATATTAATATGATGTCTGAGTTGATTCCCAGATCTCTAGAATGCAATAATATGATCTCTGTGCATGATGTGTAGGTATGCCTGGTATGACTGCTTATGTTGGATTTTATGAGATTTGCTCTCCAAAGAAAGGACAGTACGTCTTCATTTCAGCTGCTTCAGGAGCAGTTGGTCAGCTTGTTGGTCAGTTTGCAAAGTTGCACGGTTGCTATGTTGTTGGGAGTGCTGGTAGCAAAGAAAAGGTGTGCATAATAATGTTAGATAGTTGATTGAGTTAACATAGTGAGCAACCTCATTAACTCGAGCTTCTTCTTAATTTGCTGTGTCTTGTTTTTACTTTCATCGATCATCTGTCCAACAAAATTAAGGTGGATCTTCTGAAAAACAAGTTTGGGTTTGACGACGGTTTCAATTATAAAGAAGAGCCTGACTTGAATGCAGCTTTGAAAAGGTCAGTGGGCAGAGTACACTTCTTTCCTAATATTCAACCAAATTAACCAATGTATGCTATAATATTGTTATCATTCCTTGCAGATACTTCCCCGAAGGCATTGACATTTACTGGGAGAATGTTGGGGGAAAGATGCTGGATGCAGTGCTACTAAACATGAAGATTGGCGGCCGCATTGCCGTGTGCGGGATGATCTCACAGTACAACCTCGGCGGCCAGGCCGAAGGTGTTCACAATCTAATGTATCTGGTTGCGAAACGTGTCCGCGTAGAAGGCTTCCTGGTTCCCGATTACTACCATCTTTATCCCAAGTTTTTGGAGTTGGTTCTGCCTTACATCAAGAAAGGAAAGATTGTATACGTTGAAGACAAAGCACAAGGCCTGGAGAGTGGGCCGGCGGCTCTAGTTGGACTCTTTACAGGCCGCAATGTTGGAAAACAAGTTGTGGTGGTTGCTCCAGAGTGACTTGATAATTTCTTCATGTTCCTCGTAATTCCCCTTAAGGCAAGCTAGGGATAAACTAAAGCCCATGGCCATGGATGAACAAAATCAAGCCCCATTAAAATGATGCCATTTTTTTTTTAAATGATAAAATTGTTCAAAGAATCAAATGTGCAAATGCAATCCGTACTATAATTGAGTCGTTACGTGTTTTGAACGATAAGTGATATTTACAGTTTTAAAATATGTAAGTCCTATATATTCTTTTTTTTTTAAATAAATCTACGATTTATATAAAAAAATATTATTTTAATCGTAGATTCTATTTTTTTTTTTTTTTGTAAGATTTGCAAACTATATCTAAAGTAAATGATTTTCTAGTTTAAAATTTTTAATCTTTTATTTACGGAAAAGGGTGCGGCTACTATGCCGCTCCATTTTGACCGCTTGGGTTTTACTGTCCAGCGTAAATTCTTTTTTTTCTCTCTTTTTTCTTTTCACATTTTTTTTACATATTTAAATTAATATATTTTAAAAAAAAATATACCAATACATTTAAAATCACTTCTTTAATCACTAAGTAAAAAAAAAAAGTTTGATCAGCGATCAAATAGAGGTGTCACTTTGAACTTTGGAGAGGCAAAGTAGCGTTTCTCTACGGAAAAACTCTTGGTTGGCCTCCAAGTATGACTAACTAAAAAAAATAATTAAAAAAAAACTATTTTGAGAAATAATTTGATGTGGATTGCGTTTGATTTGGTTTGGAAGTCCAATCACATAGTCATTCCGTCAACTGGCCAGTAAAGACGTAAAAAGGGTGGATGAAGGTGTGATTGATTGGCCAAATCATTCAATGTCTATTATTTTTGGACGGACACTGATCTTTAGTGGGAGACCAGGACGTGCGAGAACGTACCCTTAGACTTTAGAGATATGCTCTCACTTTTAATGCTAAAGTACGTAAGAATAAGTGAAGTTGATGATCGGAGAAAGACTTCAATGCTTAAAATGGTTATCCAAAACGGCCACATGTTTTCCTCGCGCCCCGCGCATGCATGCATGGTTTTGGAAGTTCTCTCCTCCTTTTTATGTTAAAAATAATAATTACTATTTTACTATTATTTATTTTTTATTTATTTTTTAGTGTCTAAGAATATTAAAAATATACTTAAAAAATTAAAAAAAAAACTTAAAATGTACTTTGGTAGTAAATATGTCCTCGGTTCCATTCTTGGCATCTTTCCCATCGGCCATCCATGAAAATAATGTTAGATATTTCCGATTGTAAAGGTTATGTGCCCTCTTTTAAAAAAAATAATAATTTTTTTTTATTTTTTATGAACCTCGTATTTTTTTTTAAAAAAAAAATAGAAACTATTTACATACTCTAAAACTATATAAATTATTTTTTATTAGATAAATCAAGGCAACTTTAAATTGCGATTGACATAAATCAAAAGAATTTGTATTTTTTGCTATTTTGTGTGGCATCATATTCAATGTTGTAAATTTAGTTTCAATAATCATTTTGGTTTAAGAATTATAACATAATATTTTAGTATTCATGCATTCCAATTGATTGTTTCAAAATATTAGTGTATATATATATATATATATATATATATATACTCTATTATAATAAGTAACTATCTAACTGAAAATAGTAATTTTTATTTTTTTCCTTTAACTTTTTTTTTTTGTTAAGTCCGTTAAGTCCTGTTTTATCAAAAAACCCTTAATCATTTGACGTATAGCTCATTTGTAGAATTTAATGAACGATCATGTTTTACCAAAAGGTCCTTAAGACCCTTGACCATTTGATGTGTAGCTCCTCTGTAGAATTTAATGAAAGATCATGTTTTACCAAAAGATTCTTAATAGCCCCACGACGCATATCAATTGACGTCTTTTTTTCATGTCATTTTTGTTCTGACAATGTACTCATTTTCTTTTATTTTTGTTTCAATTATTTTTAAATAAAAAAATTAAAATGACTTTACTCTTTAAAATAGAAACGCTTTAGAGCATTCTCATTGTAAAATTCAACTTTAAGTAAATTTAACTAATAAAATACTTAAAACACTCTATATATAATATTAATTATTAATTTAATTAGAATATAATTAATATTAATATTAATATTGAATATTATTAATTTGATTAGAATATAATTATTATTAATATTTTAATTAGTAGAACTATAAAATTTGATAAAAATAAAAAATAAAAAAATTATTAAATTAATAATATTTTATGATTATATACAAAGTAAATAATCTAACATGGATGCAGACTAATGCTCTTACTTTGTTGAAGTTTAGATTTTTTTTAATCTTAATTTTTTATCTTTCTTTAATCTTGTACTTTCTTTTTCCAGACAAATAAGTTATTAATTTTTTTACTTTTTTTTATTTAAATCATTATGTCAAGTACACTCCAAAACAAATGTACTTGGAGTCATTCCCTATATATATATATATATATATATATGTTGGAGTCGGAACGGAATTCGAAACTGCAATCATGTTAGGTTGTTACGGTCATTAAGCTTAACATAGACCAAAATCTTGAATAAAATTAAAATGTTGGAGATTATCTATTATATTTTTATTAAGAATAATTCTATATACAATCGTGAAGTATACGTCGTGTAATCGTTTTGAAAAAGAGTATGGTTCATTATTAAAAAAGTAATTTTTTTCATGTAGATTTCATATTTTATTATTATTTTTAAATGATTACGGTTGCACAATTCACTATTATAAATCTTTTTTTTCTTTTATTAATCTGCTGTTTAGTAGTCAACTTGATGATGATAAAAAAAAAAAAGGTCGCTGCCTTAATGAATTTCCTCACCTGCCTTTTTGGGACTGTTCAATTGGTGGGTGAACTCTGCTGTCTCCCTAAATACATTGAGGGACCACTCTAACCCTTATCTGTCCGCATTAATTTGCAACTGTTTTTTTCTTTTAAAAAATATTTTAGTCCAAAAAAATTATATAAAAATATAATATAATTTGACGTAATTTATTTTTATCTAAAAAAAAATTTAATAGATTGCATGAATTTACGTTATTTTTTAAATTTATATTTGTGTATTTTTTGTGATTGTACCATTTAAGAAATATTCTATAATCTTTTATAATACCTTAATTTTTCTTGTAAAATAATATAAATAAGTAAATTAAAATAAATAAATAAATATCCATCACTATCACGTGTCACGTAAAACAGCATAAAAGTTGTCTGTTTCGTACGCTGGCATTGACCTTCACCATCACATGCGGAGACCATGTATATTAATATTTTTAATTTGTTATTATAAAAAAATAATTTAAAAACAAATAAAATTTGAGAGCGCAAAATTCTGACCTTTCGTAAGAAGTTTAATTACATAGTTTTATTATTATTCATCATCTTCATACATTATACATTATTTTTTTAATTTTTTTTAATATTTCTTATACTTATTAAATTCTTCTATTAATCATCATTCATATACAACGTACACATTTAGTAAAATAAAAAATATATATATATAGTGTGTAGAAATGATGAATATAATTTTTATTAATTATAATATTATCCAAGGAGAATGCTTCTCATCATCCTATACTACATATTTTCTATATTTTAAATTTTTTATTATTATTATCATATAAAAAAAAAAAACAGTAAATAGAATATAAGGGTTGAAGTTATCATCTATACATTTAAAAAAAAAAGATGTTAAAGAGTTCTAATTATATTATAAAGTTATAAATAATGCTATATGCGGTTTGCAAATATATAGCGTCTCTTTGAAAAATAATAGATTTACCATAAAAAAGTGATTTTTTAAATTAATTTTTGTAGTAGGATTTTTACATGTGAGTTGGGGCTAAATTGGCACGACTGATTTTGTGATCTGTATATTTCTACTAGTGCAGAGAACGAATTGTAAGATGAAAAACCGGAGGGGGTCGTTGCCGCGTTTTTTACGACGGAGACCATGCGTACAAAAGTTATTAACGGCTTTTTTTTCGCTCCATTGTGTGGAAGACAAAAACTGATTCTCTCTCTCAAGCCGCTTGTTTCGGATCTTAATTTGATATTCACACGCGCACACTCTCGCAGAGAGGACTCCCTCCATAGCTCGGCATCGAGAGCTCCCAAATCTGTCCCTTGAGCTCTCGATCCCACCCAATTCAATTTCAACTACCTGTAGCCGTCGTCTCCTCCTTCTCCTGTAATTATCGCATTTCAAATAGAAAAGCTCTGAACATCGATTGGGGAGTAAAATGGAGAACATAGCGAAGCAACTAAGACGGGGGATATCGCGGCAGTTGTCGACGGGGTCGATAAAAAGGACGCTGAGCCGGCAGTTCACGCGGCAGTCGTCGATGGACCCGAGGAGGAACAACCAGAGGTTCAGCTTCGGGAGACAGTCGTCGCTTGACCCTATTCGCCGGAGCCCCAGACAAGACTCCGATATCGATCTGACGGTTCCGGAGAATCTCGACGCCACCATGCAGCTGCTGTTCATGGCGTGTAGAGGGGACGTCAAGGGTGTGGAGGATCTCCTCAACGAGGGGATCGACGTCAACAGCATCGACTTGGACGGGCGGACCGCGCTTCAC
The DNA here is from genome assembly GCA_961763995.1 of Juglans cinerea. NCBI lineage: Eukaryota > Viridiplantae > Streptophyta > Magnoliopsida > Fagales > Juglandaceae > Juglans > Juglans cinerea. Next base: position 6,743,286 of record CAUIVZ010000010.1, read on the forward strand.
ATCACCGCCTGCGAAGGCCATGTCGAGGTCGCCAAGCTATTGCTCAGCAGGAAGGCCAACATCGATGCTCGTGATCGCTGGGGGAGTACGGTACAGCAATTCCCTTTCTTTTTTTGGTTTGATTTGTTTTGAAATGAATTCTCGGCACTCTTTCCCTTCGAAATGGCTTTTACATGTAGTTCTCTTTTATCTGGTCAGGCAGCTGCCGACGCTAAGTATTACGGAAATACGGAAGTCTACAATATTCTAAAAGCCCGCGGAGCCAAAGCTCCGGTAAGATATGAACGATTTCTCGTTTCCAGGTGAGGATAATATGCCTTTAAACATACTTATTAATTATTATTCTGCATACTTTTAGAAATCCATGAGGAAGACGCCAATGGCTGTTGCAAATCCTCGAGAAGTTCCAGAGTATGAGCTTAATCCACTAGAACTTCAGATTCGGAAGAGTGATGGAATCTCGAAGGCACGGTCCTGTTCCCTTTACTAGCAGTTCAGTAGATCAGTGCTATTTTGAAAAATCACGTATAGACTCTAATTCATTCGAAAATATATTGGAAATTAATGTCCAAGTCTCTTATTTTGGAACTGGTTTCCCGTAATCGGAGATGCTTTGTATGAAACGCATAGTGAATCAATGATGCATTTAGGCAACTCAAGTCTTGAGTGTTTGTTCTTTGCGCAAGTTTTTTTTTTTTGTTTTTGTTTATTTTATTTTTTTGCTAACTTGTCAAGTAATTAAAATATTGCCTAATGTGTTATATGTTGAGATATCATATATTAAATTGAAGCTTGAGATACCTTATTTCTTTTATCCGAGCCTTATGTTTCATATATATATATATATATATGAGAAAGGATAAACTACATAGTTTTGCTATATACAAGCAAGTTTGCGTACTAATCTGCATACTAATATTATTGTCTTCATATTCTAAATTTAAATTAGCACTGTTTTCAATAAAATCTACTTTCTGACCAATCATATTGAATGGGTGCGCGTATTAGTACGCAAAATCGCTTACAACTAGATTTTTCCTAAACTACCTACTAATTTACTACTCTTGAACTACTATTAAATAAAACAATATTTTTTTGAATTTTGATTTTAATTTTGATTTGGATTTAAATGTCTTTTTGGTCGTATAAAGGGATTATTATTGTTTGCATTAATCAAGTAGGTTCTAGTCTTTTCACAAGAAAAATATTCTTAAGAAATAACAGTCGACTTAAAAAAAAATTTATATTTATCGTCTTTACACACTACTTTTTATCACTTTTTTTATATTTATTTTTTTATTTTTTTCTCTTAATGTGTGGTTAATAGATGATGAGTATAAAAATTCAAGTTTAAGGAAAATAAAACCAAAAAAAATTTAAAAAAATAAAAAAGAGAAAAAAAAGTGTAGTATATAGAGATAATAAGTAGCAAGCTCTTAAGAAATATATCCTTAGTGTGCATTTGTTGTTCATTTGAAGACCGCTAGACCAGTGATGGAGTGTGGACTTTTTAGTTTGATCTATAATGTAGTACTTATTTCAGAGAAATCCTGTTTGAATATGTAATTTAATTCTATGTTTTTCATAGTGACTTTTTGTATGTTAAGATATAAAATAAATAATAAAATCTATTTCTTTCCATCAGTTTAAGCTTTTGGGACAAGTGGTGATTTCACATTGTATACTGCCGAGTACTGCTGTGATGTAATTTTTACTTGCTTATTCAAGATTATCATCACTCCGTGGATTGAAAAATTCTTTGTTATTGCTAATAACCCATTTGCGAGTTTTATGATTATCATCTATGTTACCTTAAATGAGAATGCGCTGTCATCTTGATGAAACTGTGGACATAATTATGCATCTGCAAGCATGATTGCATGGTTAGAGCTCATCAGTGACTCGCTCCTCCTTTTTATCTCCCATGCATCTTTTATGTGTTGTTTTACTTTTCTCTTCTTTTTTTTAGTTGTTTTGAAAGAACTGAGCTAACTATTTGATGCTTAATTTGTCAAATATATTGTTAATTTATAGATGTCTTTGTTCGTCAACCCCTTTACAGGGGACATATCAAGTGGCTAAATGGAACGGTACAAAGGTTTCTGTAAAGATACTTGACAAGGACAGCTATTCGGACCCTGATAGCATGTATGTGCTCATCCAAAATTGAAGACTTTTTAATCTGTTTCTCTTCCTCCCCTTCTCCAAATGAATATACAAATGCTTTTAGGACTATAATCTGAAGAAGGGGAATTGTACAGAGCCTTCACTTTTGGGCTATGGAACCAGTAGTTCTATGATGTCTTCTTGGCATATAAAAAAGTGCAAATATTGCCATATAATGTTCTTTCAGGAGTCATTTTCGGAGTTGAGTTGATATTTCGTTTCCCTTGTTTTCTTGCTTGGCATTTTTTGAGACATTCCAAGGAAGTTTTCCCCTTCTAACATCTTTTTGGTTGCTGGGATTTTCATTGATTTAATAACAACTTATAGAAAACTTTAGATTAATAAATCTCCTGATCAAACTGATTTTCACAATCTAATTCCTCTTGGACTGATGGAATGTGTATTTTAAATCTCTGTACATATTACAGTTTTTAATTCTGTCACTAGTGCTTTAACCATCCAGTGTTACCGTATGTTAATGCTGGGTGAAGAAAAAAAATGGAGTAGACATTTTTGTTGTGTCAAACTATTGCAAATTATAATGCTTAGATTGTTTGGCCTAAATATTGTTTCTGCTATACTTGCAGTGTGGTTATTTTATTTGGGTTTTGGTTCAGCAGCATTGTTGAATTTGTTGGTTCATAGATTTTTTTTTTATATAGTTATGTCATTAACACCTATTTTCATAATCGATTCAATTTATTTCTGTTGAACAGAAATGCTTTCAAACACGAGCTAACATTATTAGAAAAGGTCCGCCATCCTAATGTGCTTCAGTTTGTTGGAGCCGTTACGCAAAATATACCCATGATGATTGTTTCGGAGTATCATTCAAAAGTAAACAACTCTCTCTCTCTCTCTCTCTCTCTCTCTCTCGGAATTGAAATTGACACTGCTAATTAATATTGGTGGTGATCTTTCAGGGCGACTTGGGAAATTATATTCAAAAGAAGGGGCGTCTGTCTCCATCCAAAGCTCTAAGATTTGCTCTTGATATAGCTAGGCATGTCTATCTTGCTGGAATTATATTTGAAAGACTTTGTGGACATTGGTCTTTTTCATTAGAAGAGTGACCCCTGCTTCTTGCATACATCATAAGCATATACATACTAATGTTCTGGTATCTTGCTGAACTTCGCTTTACCAGGGGCATGAATTATCTTCACGAGTGTAAACCAGACCCAATTATCCACTGTGACTTAAAGCCAAAGTAAGGCAACCAAATTTCAAAAGTTGATCTGATGTACAGCAATTGCCAACAGAATTTGATTTTTATTGTTTGAGATGTACTTTAATATTTTAAATTTTGGTAAGGTGCCAGAAATATTTTTCTGGATATTGGAGGTCAATTGAAAGTAGCCGGATTTGGTTTGACAAGATTGTCCAAAATTCAACCAGGCAAAGCAAAACTCGCACAGCCTGGGGCTGACCGTTCAAGTAAGTTCTTGTATACACCGTATATCTTAACTCTTGAGTTTGATCTTTAATATATTCCAGTGGACATTACATGAACACAAGTAGAAATTTATATTTTCTTTTGACACGATGAACGTATATAATATGTTGACTCCTTTCAACTCTCACCTCCGTATGACACCATGAATTTTTAGTGTGCAAAAAGAAGTGATAATTGCTATCTGTTGGATTTGGGGAGTTGTAACCAAAAATATATTTTCAAGTACTAAAAATCCATATAGAGCCTCATAGAGTAAATATTTCTGGGGTTCCAAAATTGACTTTATTCAGCTGTAGTCTTGTAAATTGAAGTGGTTTGATATTGGACATAGGATAATAACAATTAATCCCTTGTGAAACACGATGGATTACAATTACTGTGTGCTCTAATAAGTTTTTTACTATATGATTGTAGACTTATATATGGCACCTGAGGTTTACAAAGATGATTTGTTCGACAGAAGTGTGGATGCCTATTCTTTCAGTCTCATTTTATATGAGGTACTTTTTCACAGATTCTTGTATGCTAGCATGATTATTCTGTCATTGCGTTAAGTAATTGATTATAATTCGTTTCAAGTTGTTGAGATAATCTCCACTGTTCTGGTTTTCTAATATCATAATAAAGGAGAATATAATTGGTTTGCATGTATCTTTATCAGCGGGATGCTCAATCTTGATCACTTATTCATGGGTTTTTTTATTATTTTTTCAGATGTTTGAGGGTATACAAGCTTTCCATCCCAAGTCTCCAGAAGAAGCTGCAAAAATGTTGTGTTTGGATGGAAAAAGACCGCCATTCAAGATCAAAGCAAGAAGTTATCCACCTGATCTAAAAGAGTAAGTTCGTTTTTGAGAAAACTAATCAAATTTACTTTTTTTTTTTTTTTTTTTTTGCTTGATATTATGGATATGCAGGTTGATTGAGGAATGTTGGGATCAAGAAGCAGCTGCTAGGCCAACTTTTTCTGAGATAATTGTTCGGCTAGACAAAGTGGTAGCAACTTGCACAAAACATGGATGGTTGAAAGACACTTTTAAGCTTCCTTGGTATGTTTCTTTTACCAATTTTCTAGCCCGATAGGTAGAACTAACTTTCCACACCTATCAAAAAGTGAAGAAATCTTGGACACCTTAATGAATATTCATGGCTCCTTTGTCAATTTCCTGGTCATTTTCTGTCCTTGCACTTAGTGACATAGAGTTTGAACTTTGAGACATAGAAAAATACAGATACATGCGTATGGTTTGAGTGTAGCATCATTCAGTTACTTCCATGGAAGTTGTAAATTCCAGTAGAATTTTCAATGCACATTAGCTCACTTGTTATTCAAATGGCAAGATTCTTTTCCCTTTGATTTCCCTGTCTAAGATGAAATCATACAATTATATGCAGGATATAAGAGCGGATCTCAGCAAATAATCAAAAACAAAAGGGAAAAAAGAGAGAGAAGGACAGATGACAAGGCACTCAGTTCGGCTGAAACAGGGGAAAAAAATATATGGAGATTGAGGTGCTTCTCTTCCACTTTGAAGTTTTGGAGTTTCGTGTTGTAACCTGTAACATTAGTATTTGGATACCTTTCAGAGTAGGAGATTGAACAAAGTGCTCGGATAAAAGATTGAGAGTGAGATGTTGAAAAAAATAATAAAGAAGAAGATGTTTTATCTCTTGTTCTTTGTCCTCTAAGGTGCGGGCAGAGTCCATTTCCTTGTGTAACGTGTGAAAGAAGTTTGCTTTAGCACATCAATTCATGGGTGATTAAAGAACTGTTCGAAGATCATAGACACCATCTTTTAGGAAGTAATTAAGAAACGACTGGCTAGGTTTGGGTGGTCAGAATAGTCCACTACTATTTATTATTTTATTATTATTATTCAATATTCTATTATTATTTTTTTATTATTATTCACAGAGTACCTGAATCACTCTACTGTTGAGTTTTATTGATTTTTCTTTTCTTATGGGCAAAATCCAACTGTTGATATACCAGTCTATAACAACAGTCGGGCAGTAGAGTAAATTGGTTTATCAGAGTTGGTGTTTGCAAAATTTGCATCATGATTGCAGAAAATAAGTCTAGGATTGGTTCAAATTATGGGAACTTAAGATATAACTTGAAATATGCAATGAATTAAAGAAGAATTTAACATCTTTAATTTATTTGAGAAAATTTCTTCAGTACTCTTGGGGTATAGATGATGTGATTATCAAAAGATCTAGTACCATTAAAATTGATTATATGAATATTATTTCTAATGATACGATATCTTGTGATAGGAAAAAAATATTATGTGGTATAAGATAATTACTCTGCATTACACTCAAAGTTGAGATCCAAAATTCAAATAGTGTTGCTATGTTGGCACCTATTAGCATCTAAACTGCACATCTGCGAGATTTACACACTTTAGGCCTATATTTATTTATTTTTACAATGGATTTCATATATTTATTTTTTAAGATTTGACCCATGTTAGCACACTCTTAACTCTAAGGCCTCATTTAGATGTTGAGATAAGTTAATAAAACTGTGTACGGTAATGAAATAGTTTGGGTTAAAATATTTTATTAGGTTTTAGTAAATGATAAATAACAAGTTGAATAAAAATATTATAAAATTAAAATATTGTTAGAATATTATTTTTTAATATTATTTTTGTTTTAGAATTTGAAAAAAATGAATTGTTTTTATGTTTTGTTTGTAAGTTTGTGAAAGCTGTAATAATTAGGTAATGATTAGATGAAAAAATTGAATATTTAAAATTAAAAGGCATCTGTATTTGAATGATGTTTGAGAATAAAATTATAAGAAATTGATTGAGATAACTATCCAAATAAGGCATAAGATCTAACATTATCCTATTAAAAAATGATAGGACAAAGGCATCTATGCATCCTCCTACCTAGTGACCAGAAACTAACATCGATTAGGAAAAAACTAGAAAAAGTCTAATTGATGCTCGTGTGTATACCTTGTTCAAAGTCTATAAATATATATATATATATATATATATATATATATATACACACGTAAGAATCCAAAGCCGATATTTTAAAGAACATAGCCGTTTTGGAGCGGTTGGGCTATTTTTCAGCCAATAGCAGACACCAATCATATTTTGACACATGGGTTATTCCAGATTAAGTCAAAAAATGGCATCACACAGGATTATTCATAGGCATGACCACTAAGCTCGATCCCTCACATTCGTTGCTTTCTTAAGCACTTCTTCTCCTGCCGCCGTTGCCCATCTTTGTCGCCCACCATTGCAGACGTTGTCCATCTCAGTCGCCCTCCCGCTGTCGTTTGCTAGGTTAATTTTTTGATAGTAAGTTTTCGAACTTGCTCTTGGAGAAGTTTTTACTGAGAGTATAAAGCCCTTCTTCCATCTCCAACTTGCTCCTGGAGAAGTTTCTATTGCAGTTTTGTGGCCTTAGGATTACATATTTTCTAGATGTATCATTTGTAATTGCATCTCCTGAAGTGTATTTTGTCGTATATTTCATTTTGACTTTTATTTATTAGGTTGTGGTATTTATTTTAAGATAGAGGCCCGGTTGAGCATGCGACAAATCCATCTCCATCTCCAACTTGCTCCTAGAGAAGTTTCTTGCGCAAGGAAAAATTAGAAAATCTTGTTGCATGCTCTATTGCCATTGCAGTGCCTAGACTCTAAAATATTGTCCTTTTATTATTATTATTATTTGAAAGCATCTCTTTTTATTTGAAACAAACCATACTTTAACACATGCTTCTCTCTGGAAAAATAAAAAAATCATTGAAACCAAAAGTTGATTTTTCTCCTTTTTACAATCGAAGGTACAGTGAGCTTTGGAGCCTTGTGAATCTGAGTCTCCCTCTAGACTTCTTACATAAACTTACAATTTTACGGCATGGCAACTTGCACTTGCTATCCATATTAACCTTCTTGGGTAGGAATTTCTTTCTCTTTGTTGCCTTTGAGTTTTCTTACCACCTAGTGAGGGTTCAGTTAGCTAGGAGCATATTCCAAACCACTTGGATCTTCTTGGGTATGGGCAATTTCCTCAACTTTTACCTCACAAAGACTTAAGTGGTTGGGAGCTACCTTTTTTTGCAAGGATTAGGGGTGTAACCAGTCCGGTCCGGTCCGATTTTGGATAAAATCTAGGACCGAACCGGTATGTACCGGTTTTGCATTTTTCAAAACCGATTACGCACCGGTTACCCTCCTAAACCGGTACTTCTGGTTTTATCGATTTTCGGTCCAGTTCGGTCCGATTTTTCAGTTTTTTTAAAATGTAAGTTTGACAGTTTGCCATTAAACATTTGTTTAAAAAAAACTGAATTAAAAAATTTGTTTTATACTTTTATTAAAAAAATATGTTTTAACTTTTACTAAAAAAGCCTGCTTTACTAAAAACTACTTAAATAAAAAATATGTTTTACTACAAAAAATCTGATTAATTAAAATCTACTTTACTAAAAACTGCTTTCCAAAAAACTGCATTACTAAAAAAAATCAGCTACAAGCTTATAAATATAACTAGTACAAAAACTGGAAAAAAGCACATAAATATAACTACTACAACTATAGGCTTATAAATATAACTACTACAAGCTTAGTACTTACACATATTTTTAAAGCAGTCACAAGAAATTCAAGAATTGACATCAACAAGCCTATGAGCCTATGGAATAAAATAAGTATCAAAAGTCTAAATTAGAAATCCAAAAGTCCAACAAATTACAAGTCCAAAAGTCTAAATTACAAATCCAAAAAATTACAAGTCCAAACACTAAAAAGTTTGAATTACAAGTCCAAACACTTAAAAGTCTGAATTACAAGTCTAAAGTCTAACAAATTACAAATCCAAATTAGAAGTCCAAATTACAATAACTTAGAATATCCAACAAAAAACTTCAACTAGAACCAATAGCTATGCACCAAACCACCAACTCTAATAGTCCCTTCAACAATCCTTGCAATTGTATGAAAATAAATCAAACAATTAATTCCAATAAAAAGTTAGTAATTATATTAAATAAAAAAAAAACTTAAGGAAAGATGTTATACAAGTTGACCTACCTTAAATTTAATTATCTCCAACCAAAAAAGTAGGTTTTGAAGAACTCTCTAGGTCCTCCGTGAGCTCTACACAAAAGGGAAGAAAAATAAGCATAATAATTAAAACAAATTACTAATATGATTTACACTTTAGAGATAGTTAAAGAAAGTGAATGATGCTACATACCCATATCAATTTTCTCAAACTCATCAATATCATCCATTAAAGTGCAAATGTTAACCGGGACAGAAGAATGGAGCCAATTTTGTGTACAAATAAGGGCTTCTACCATAAGTGGAGATAGGCTACTGTGGAAAGGATCAAGTACTCGACCTGCTGTGCTAAAAGCTGACTCAGAGGCCACTGTAGATATCGGAACTGCAAGAACATCACACGTAACTCTTGAAAGCACGCGGTATCTAATGGAGTTGACCTTCCATCAAGTCAACAAATCGAATTTCACATCATCTTCTTCACATTTTTCACATAAATATCTCTCCAATTCCAAAGAGTTCTCCGACTCCAAACGCTTCTTAGTTTGTACATGGATTAATGACCTGAAATCACCTTGACCTACCCCAACAGTTGAACTTGTACTACTAGCCCCTCTCTCGCTTGATTGGCTCATAGTTTGATCTTGTGTCCCAACATTACTTCCATCATTTTCACAATAACTACCATATAAACGAGTCAAGGCATATTGAACCCGATCCACCAACATAAGAACTTTTGAACTATTATCCTCATATATTCCTTCAAAAATATATGTTAGACAACGCATTTTATATCGAGGATCAAGAACCAACCCAACATACAGCAAAATATTCATTTTTTCAAGATTTCTCCAATACTTCTCATATTTAGATTTCATACTAAATGCCATTGTTCTCAAATTATGAGGCATTTCCACTCACTCCAAATTAATTGTAGCTTGAATTGTTGCTAGCTCAAATACAAAACTGTTGCAAGTGACATAATTGGTCCCCAAGAAACGCAAGGTTGCATCATAAAAAAGTTTCAAAAATTTTACAAAAAACCTACTCTTATCTCAATCATCCATGGTTGGAGGCCCTAACTTGGATGCCCCTCCTTTACCCAACTCATTAATACCATCATCATCCTCACTATCATCCTCCCCAACACTCTTAACATATCCCGGATCTTCATCCTCTAGCCGCTGAAATGTTTTTTGAAACTTTTCAGCCCTATCCAACATCATATAAGTGGAGTTCCAACGGGTTGCTACATCTAAGTATACACTACTTTTACAAGTAATATCCTCACTGTCACAACATTGCTTAAATGTGTTCCACCTTTGTGGAGATACTTTCACATACTTCACAACTCCTCTAATTCTTGCAATTGATTGATCGTATTCTTTCAACACATCCCGAATAATCAAGTTCAAGATATAAGCACAGCATTTCATATGCAAGAACTCATGTTCTAAAATCGTATCCCTTCTATTCTTAGTCTTTCTTTTGAGATACGAAACTGCCCCATTATTTGAACTTGCATTATCAAGTGTAATTGTAAATATTTTGGGCCTCCCCTATTCAAGCAAATACATTTCAATTTGTTTACCCAGTGTCTCGCCCTTATAGTTTTCAACCTTGCAAAAACTGATAATTTTTTTGTGCATGTTCCAATCTTCATCAATAAAATGTGCAGTGAGACACATGTAGTTAAAATTTTGCATGGATGTCCATATATCCGTGGTTAGACAAATGCGCTGCCCCTTAAGAGCACTTTTCAGCTTGTCTTTCTCTCTCAAATAAAGTTTATAAATATCTTTTGCAACCGTTACACGTAATGGAATCGCATTCCATCTAGGTTGCACAAAAAGTATGAATTTCTTAAACCCCTCCCCTTCCACATGTTTAAAAGGAAGCTAATCAATAACCAACATTTCTGCTAAGGCTTCTCTACACGCATCAACACTAAAAACAATATATACAAGCCCCCCACTGCTTGATCCAGACTAGAAACCCAATATAGATTGATTTCTATCCATTTTCCTAAGTGGAGACTTCTTACATGTTTTTTTCAAGTGCCCCAACATTAATTTTGTGCCATTTATATTAGGATCAAGAGCATAAGTCATCCCACAAAAGCTACATGAAACCTTAGGTTTCGACTTATCCTCAGTATGAATCTTTGTAAAATAATCCCAAATTACAGATCTTTTCCTACCAGTAGATGGCTTGCTTACATTAGATTTGGGAGAAAGCGGATCATTAGTCGTCATTGATTCCATAGTCCTTTGACTCCTTTCCACTGTAGGTTGAATATTGCCGTGTATTTTTGTTTCATTTGAAAGATCTATCTGTGATTCTGTTGTAACAAAAAGAAACAGAAAATTGTTGAGCCTTCACAATGTATTCAAATCATCAACCCCAATTGATAAACATTAAACAGGACACACAACACAGATGTTATTAAAGTAGAAAAATTACAAAACCCTATCAATGTAATTTCAGTTACCCAATCACAAAACACAATTTCACAAACTCAATCACAAAACCCAATCAAAGTAGAATTTGGATTCAAAAAATCCTAATATCACAAATATCATCTATCATAATTTCAAAGTAATTTCACAAACCCAATCACAAAATCCTAATATCACAAACACAGTAATAAACACAATCACAAAAAATCCTAAATTTCGGATTCAAAAACCTAATATCACAAAACTGAAAACCCAATCACAAAAATCTCAATATCACAAAACTCAATCACAAAAACCCTAATATCACAAAACCCAATCACAAAAATCCTAGTATAGTAGTACGTAATTTAAAAAAAAAAAACTTACTGTTCGGGGCAGACTTGGTAGACAGACAGGGGCTGAGAGAGTTGAGAAAAGAGAGAGTAAGAGACGGGAGAGTTGAGAATGAGAGACGACGAGGCAGAGTCAGAGACGAGAGAGTGAGAGACGACGAGGCAGAGTCAGAGACGAGAGAGTGAGAGGCGAGCCGCGAGACCAAATACTGAGAGGCAGAGGCTATCATCCACTTACGAGAAAGACGATTTTAGGGTTTAGTTGTAGGGAAAACGACGCCGTTTGGCGTATAGTAAAAATATTTGATTATTTTCATTTTTCAATGTGTGTTTTTTTTTTAAATGATAATTAAAATTTATATATATTTGTAATACATTTAATATATTATAGTCTAAACTATATAATATATATATTTGTAATACATTTAATATACTATAGTCTAATAGTATTAATATTAGCCTATTAGTATAGTTATATTAATATATTAGTATTAGTTATAGTGTTTTAGTATAACTATATTAGTATAAGTATAACTATAGTCTATATTAAACTATTAATATTAGTTAAATAGTTATAGACTTATATATTACTTATTAGTATAGCTATATAATATATTAGACTAGTTTAATAGTATTAATATTAGTCTATTAGTATAGTTATATTAATATAATAGTATTAGTTAAACAGTTATAGCCTTATATATTAGTATAGCTATATTATATATAATATATTAGACTATATTATATATAATATATTACACTATTAGTATAGTTATATATAAGTATTAATTATAATGATTTAGTATAAGTATAACTTGAGTCTATATTATACTATTAGTATTAGTTAAATAGTTATAGACTGATATATTAGTATAGCTATATAATATATTAGACTATATAATAGTATTAATATGAGACTATTGGTATAGTTATATATTAGTATTAATTATAGTGATTTAGTATAAGTATAACTTTAGTCTATATTAAACTATTAGTATTACTTAAATAGTTATAGATTTATATATTAGTATAGCTATATAATATATTAGACTATATAATAGTATAAATATTAAATTATTAATATAGTTACATATTAATATTAGTTATAGTGATTTAGTATAACTATATTAGTATAACTATAACTATTATATTAGTATAACTATAATCTATATTAAACTATTAGTATTAGTTAAATAATTATAGGCTTATATATTAGTATATCTATATAATATATGATCAATTAAATTTTTATTTTTAAGATTAAACTTTTATTTTATAATAACATTATCTTATATATAATTATATTAATAGCATATGATCAAAAAAATTACAAATGTTTATATTTAAGATGAACATTTTATATTATAATTTATAAATTATAATATGAAATTATTTCATATATGATATATAATTATATATATTATATAAAAAAATTTCACATATAATTATACATTATATATAAAACTTATATATATATATAAAATATTCTGTATAATTTTAATTTTGTATAAAACTTATATATAAAATATTAATTTATATATATATTTTTTATCAACCGGTCCAGTCTGGTTTGGAAAATCCTAAAACCAGAATCGGACCGGTTTTAGCCGGTTTGTGCATTACAAGAACCGATCCAACCGGTTTGGACCGGTTTTCCAGTTTAAATTTACACCCCTAGCAAGGATGGTTAATGGGTCAAAGCCAAGCTGGTCTTACTTTAATGTTGCCTTTATTCGTCTTCGGTGGCACTGGGTTGATGCTAGAAATACGTCGTCGACAGCACTGGGAGGGTCACGATTAGGGGCTGGCAATGAGGGAGATTTCTGGAGGAATCAAGGAGGGGGAGAGTTGCTTATGGCGGAGAGGGGGGCTCACGTTCCTCGTGCGACGACGGAGAGATGGGTTGTCATCGGTCGTGGCGGAGAGGGAGAGAACAAATCTCGAAGATCGTTGGGTTTGCTTTTCGTATATCCTGCAGTGGGAGAGAAATCACGATTAGGGGCTAAGTTTGTTTTTCGTTTCTCCTGCAGTGGGGCACATAATAGATAAAGTGTTAGGCCTACGTAGAGGTCACCCATTGGAGGGTTGATGTTTGGAGTAAAACAACCCGACCGGTTCTAAGATTTACTATTTAAAGAAAAATGCTTAGTTTTCCTTCAAATGTATCCTCAAAGTATTTCATGTGCATTTTGTTTTTTTAAATGTTTATATATATTACACTAAAAAGTTGTGTTTATTTCTTGTAACATTTAAAAACAAAAACAAGATACATTGCATGACACTTTTGAGAACACATTTAAGAGAGAACTAGCATCACCCTATCCTAAATACGCATCTCCCCATGGCCTTTGAAAAGTGAAAATCCAACCCTTCAAAACTCGTATATTAAAGTCATGTTTAGATTCAGAAAGTATTTCATTTTATCTCGTCTCATCATTACAAAATTTTTAAATTTTTACACAAAATATAATAAACAATTCAACTTTTTCAAATCTAAAAATAATAATAATATGAAAAAATAGTATTCTAATAATATTTTTTTATCTTTCATTTAAAATCATTTCATCTTATCTCTAAAACCAAATCAGTACTAAAAAGGTAGCAACTACATAAAATTCTTCCGATAAATGTATTTTTTTTAATCATATTAAATAAATAAAAATTATAACATCATTAAAAAAAAATTTAATCACTAAAAAAAAAAAATTCAAGACAGATCCAGCATGCGGCCACTTGTGGGTTTGGATGTTGAAGTGAGTTGAGTTGAGTTGAGTTGTGATGATAAAATATTGTTAGAATATTATTGTTTATTATTATTATTATTATTATTTTGAGATTTGAAAAAGTTGAATTATTTATTATATTTTATATTGAAATTTGAAAAAGTTATAATGATAAGTTGAGATGAGCTCAACTTCCAAACGAAGCCTTAGCATTTTCTTTTTTCTTAAAATAATAAAGATTCACGTATTGATTAATGTTACGGAAAATTTATGAATATTCTTTGAATCGTGTTTCAGCCTTCAGGGCCCCACCACCTGAGTCACGTGGGATCCACCTCCACGTCAGATCATTCTCATCCCACCGCCACTTTCTGTCTTTTCGTCGCCGCCCCATGCACTCTCTACCCCCATCACTCTATCAACAAGTCCACGTGTTTATCAGCAGTTGGTTGTCATATTTTGCGAACTTCTATGTCTCGTCTCGCCGTACAGTCGTCGTCACAAGTCGCGAAAACCGCTTTTATAATATCATCTCTTCGTCTTCTCATTTGCTTTATTAAGAAAGATTTATTACACAACCTCCAACACACTTTACATTCTATTTTTTTTAATTTTTTAATATATTTTAAAATTTGTTTTTTGAGTTTATCTTTTTTAAATTATTTCAAATTTTCTATTCATTATTTAAATAATAAATATTTGATAAAAGAAAAAAATAATAAAATTAAAAAAATATAGAGTGTGAAGTATTAAGAAGTTAAAAAGATTTATAATTATCCAAAAGCATTAGCAGTGGCATAGATAAAATTTGATTAAGATTTAATTAGATAATTTATTTTTATAAATTTAACTAATCAATTTTTAATAATATTAAATAATAATTCTCTAAATCTATTACTATTTTATTAAATTATTAATTTTTATCCTCTCATTTATTTTAATTTTAATTTTAATTTAAATATTTATTCATTATTAAAAAAAATACACATTAATTTTCTAATGTTCATATTATTCCTGACGGATATAATTTTTTAACGATTTTTTTTTATAACTGATATATTTTTTCAACGGTCATATTTTTTCAACAATCATATATTCACAACAGATATATTTTCTCTACAGTATTTTTGCCAACAACTTTATTTTCAACAGCTATAGTTATCCAACGAATATATTTCTCTAACGATTATATTTTTTCAACGATCATATATTTATAACGGATATATTTTTTCAATCTTATTTTTTCAAACGGCTATATTTTTAACAGTTATATTTCTCTAACAAATATATTTTTTCAACAGCTATATTTTTCCAACAAACTAATACACAAGTAAGAAAGGCTGTGATTTCTTCCAAAAATCAATATAATTCTTATTTCCTTGATCGCTACAGACACAAAAGAGTAGAGGAAGGAAAAAACAAAAAATATATAAATAATTGGAATAACATACAACATGACTCGTATCAATAACTTAACAAAATGTGGAAGAGAGAAAGAGTAACGTGGCAGCAGTGCAAATCAAATTCAAGAAGCCGTAGATACCTTTTCATTACTGGTGCTCTAATCAAATCGTCTCGTGATTGAACTTCACAAATATCGGATGATGGATAATATACTAGGGTTAATGCTAGATTTTATTTTGGAGGAAAAGAAATTACATAGTCTACAATCACACCTCTTTGTCACTGGAAGAAGCAAATATCCAGTTGAAACACATCTATGAAGACTATAAAGAGGCATGGAAAGAAAAACAGAGTCAACAAAACAAAGAAGAAGAATGAAAGCCTCCTCCTCTAAATTATCTAAGCTTCTCATTTGATGCAGCAGTACGAGACCAGTACTCAGTTGTCTCAGTAATACAAAAAAATCATAGTGGAAAGATTTTGGGGATAATAACAGATAAGGTATAAACAAATATCCCTCTAGTAACAAAAGCATTGGCATCACTGCTAGCATCCAAAATGGCTTCTACTCAGAATCTAGCAATTATAGAAGGGGATGCTCAATCGGTATTCATATCTATAGAGAATCCAGATTCCACTCCTTTTTGGAACATCTCAACCATCATTGGAGACATACTGCTTAACTCTCGACATCATCAAGACTGGAGATTTACTAAAATTCATCGATCTCAAAATCGATGTGCGCACTCAGTGGCGCAATTGACAGCTACCAATCATGTTTTTGAAAGCCTACTTATAGATAATATTCATAGTTACTTTTTGTATATTGATAGTGGAAAAGATCCACCTTGAACTTTTGTATTTCTTTATATATTTATAAAATGTTTGATTAGAAAAAAAAATAAAAAAATTACCTTATTAATAACTGAATAAAAATCTTATTTATTATTGGTTTAACTATTATCAAATAATTATTTTATAAAGCGTCATCACATAATTAAAAAAAATCTTTTAATATCACATTAAAAAGATAAAATAATAATGATTAAAATTGTGAAATTAAATAATAAATAATACTTCTCCACCAAATAAAATGTGAACCCATGACTAAATAATCCGATATTTGGACGACTCCGTTTGGATGTTAAGAGTATCTCAAATCATCTATAAATAATAATGAAATAGTATAATAAAATAATAGTGAATAGTTTATAAATAGTAGTGAACTATTTGTAAATAGTAATAAATTATTTATAAATAATAGTGAAGTAATTTGAAAACAGTTATATTCCTAAACACAACCTTAAATTTGAAAAATTTATAAGGGTGGGTTCAATTATGTGCAAACCATTAGTGAGACAACTAGACCCTCTCAAACGGCTCGAATTTGGGAAAGAAACCTAAAGAAAGAGAAGCTGTACTGTTTGAACCTTCAAATGAGTCAAATGGCCATTCTTTTCCCAACATCCATGTTTTAAGCGACATATTCCAACAGTTTTAAGAAGAAAATAAGCAAAATATATACCAACGAATTGTCAATTTAATCGCTCACTATATATGATTGTTTTTAAATTTAATATTTATGTTGAGGTGGCATTTTTACTTTTTCGTAAGCTAATGAATAATATTATATACAGTCGTGAAATGCGCAAGCGCCGCTCAATTCTTATGAAAAAGAAAAGGATATGTGAGTCTCATATTTATTCACTTTTTTCAGAAAGACTACGAGGCGCTTGCACATTTCACAACTGCAAATACAATTTCTCATTTTTTTAATTAATTTTAACTATGAAACCAATTTAAAATATCACATTTAACTTTAAATTCGTTTGAAATCTATATTGCAAGTAGGTAACATAAGATCTGATTAATAATCAATTTTTTTGTTTTATAGATAAAGGGATATGAGGAAATAATTGGAGATGATCTTTTTATCAAATCATGACGGCTAATACTAATAATTTAAAATAAATTTAGAGTAATGAATTGTATAAGTATTAAATAGACAACTTCTGTTCAGTCATTTTGTAAAACAATATATCCCATATTGAAAAAGTGTATAAAAATCTATTCTTTTTAGTGAGATCCATTTTTTTAGTAGTGTTACGGTTACAAAAAATTTACACAAAAATAATCTCATAAACTGACTTAGTTTCATGCAATCCGTCAGATTTATTTTGCAATAAAAGTAATTATATAATCTGACAAAACATATCAAACTATATTTGTGAAATTATTTTTATGTAATTCCTTCGTAGTTTGAGTTTTTTTTTTATAAAAGAACTTAGGCAAAATTTATTTATTTGAAACTTGTAATTATCATTAATCATAAATTATTTATTTATTAATCCTAAAAATTAGTGCATGTCAAACTTGTAATTGCCTCGTTTGTATTCACAGCTCATCTCAGCTCATCTCAACTTATCTCACTACTATTTATTACTATTCAACAACTTTAACTCACAAATCTCATTACTATTCACAACTCATCTCACTACTATTCACAATCCATCTCAAGTCATCTTCGAATCCAAACGACACCTTAAATTAATTTTTAGTATTTATTTATTTATTTTTAAATAGTTCAATATATCGTGAGAAAGCTAAAAGCCTATTTTCTCCCTCGGGCACCCCAATAACTAACGAACAAAGTACTCAACGTTCCCTCCTGTTTTAGACACACGTCTTTTCCTCTCTCCCTCTACCTGTCTCCGTTGGTCTCTCTCTACATATCATCTCTGCTTGCTCTCGTCCGAGCTCTTTGAAGAAGTTCATATTCTCACAACCAAGCCTTTTTCATACATTTCCCAAAGGAGTTTTGATCCAACAAAAAGTCTTCCGACAATCACTTTACCGCTTTTATGTTTTGCTTGAATATGACTAAGGTAAGGTACCTCCAGCTGATACAACTTCTTTTTCTTTCTTCTTTCTGATTTTTTAAAATTCAAACTGTGTCATTTTGAAGCAATTTTAATGGATGTTTCCACTTTCCAGGCTTCTCTCTCTCTCTCTCTCTCAAAAGAATATATTCCATTTTTTCAATTATTGATGCCCAAGAAGAAAGAAGAAGAAGATAGTTTCTCCAAAATGGAATTTTTTTTCCCTTTTTTTTTCTTTGGTTTGGAAATGGAATATTTGTCGTTTTTTGGGGAACGGGATTGTATTACTCTAATATAATTCTTATAGTTATTCTTAATTTATTTTCCAGGTTCTTTAGCTCTACACGATAGAAGTTCGCGAAAAACCGCGCAAATCTCGATTTATTTCTGTGAAGATTTGCTACCTTTTCTGAAGGTATCTCTCTCTCTCTCTCTAGATGTTTGATTGCTGTGAAGCCGTTTGAAAGCAAACTTGTGTGTAGGTGACTGACTTTTTATCTGTTGTTATTTATTCATTTATGTTTCTGGAGCACTCCTAATGGCTTTTGTAATATACAAAAGAAAATTAAATAATTTGAAGAATTGTTCTAAAAAGAAGCTTCATCCGATTAAATATACATTTAGTTATAATACCCCGCTATATGTAGTAGATACTGTTCATCCTGTAAAAAATTTTTTATTGTTAATATTTTATTTACTCCCTAATTTTTATTTACTTTGATTTTTATCATAGAAGCAAATTATTTTTATTGTTCATCATTTAAAACACATATATTTCATTTTCTTCTAAAAAATATCTTTGAATTATTTTTAAACCAATTTTTTCATATTTGATTTTTTTTTTAATTTTTATTTGGTTTATATATTTTTTTTTACGTGTATAGGACTGAATTATTTTACATTGTATATAAAAATAAATTGCAAATATAAAAAAATATATGGATATTGTAAATTTATTGGTAGAAATGAAATATTTAAAAATAATAAAAAAATAATATTTAAATAATATAGAGAAAAAATAGATAAGCTGATGGATGACATATTATAAAAGTCAGTATGTAAAATAGAAGTGAGTTTTAATGATGTATTTTAAAGAATAAGATAAAGAATCCATTGATAGTGATCTAATATATTATTACCCACCACGTATCCTTTTTCTTTTGGGGTGGGGGGTGCTTTCACGAATAATTGTTTGAACACGTTTAGTCTATGACTGTACTGGATACATTTCGGAAGTAGTGCCCATTCCAATGTCAAGATCTGCGTGAATACATTCATTAAACATATTTATTGTAGTTTTCGGTAATGTTTGGTTTGGGTAGCAGCTTGGAGATGTCCAGGCTGGTGGGTTTATGTTTTCTTGGTATTGGTTTTTGTGGGCATGGAAGAAAGAAATCTGTAACCCCAAAGCAAAGCAACTTTGTGAATATTGGGCAAGTCACAAAGGAAAGGAGGACTTATTCAGTCGATTCTTTTCCTGTTTGGTAATATAGGGGTTTCTGTTTTGTTTTCTTGTATTTATTTCATATTCCTTCTCAAGAAGAAGTTTGACGTTATGGTGCAACCTGGAGATACCCTATAGGCAAAATGATCTATATATGCAGATTAGTTTGAGATATATTTCTTATTGCATTAATTATCACCGTTCAATACCATGCTTACTAAAGTC
Source organism: Juglans cinerea (assembly GCA_961763995.1). Lineage (NCBI taxonomy): Eukaryota > Viridiplantae > Streptophyta > Magnoliopsida > Fagales > Juglandaceae > Juglans > Juglans cinerea. The sequence goes on from CAUIVZ010000010.1 coordinate 6,763,419, forward strand.
TTCTTTATTTGGTGAATTTTCTTTTAATACCATATTGTACTGTAGCTCGCTTACTTTTAATTAGAGGTCCCTCAATCTCTGTCTTGTTTGGAGATCTTTGATCTGAATTTGATTGTACCACATATATACGATACTAGTTGATGGCTTCAGCCAATCTTGACTCTCCCTGGCTGTCTTCGAGTGGTGAATCCTTCAGTGGATGTTTTAATATACACCTAGAGGAAGATAATCCAGCTGATATTTTACCTGTGCTGGAAGTTCCCACCACTTCTCTATCCTCTAAATGTCATATTCCAAAACCGCCACCTTTCCCTGTCAAATCCTGTACTAGAATCAAACTTTCCAATAGGATTTCAGACTGTAGCTCTGTCCCAAAGGAAACAAAAGATACATGGGACAAGCTTTTCAAGGAAGGATATGGCTCAGATGCGTTTGTTATTACAGAGGACAAATCACATATTCAGGCTCATTCCTGTGTTCTGGTGAGTTAACTGAACTGCACTTTTCCTTCTGACTAAATTGGAGTTGGCCAATTTCAATTGTAGGTCATGACCTTAGTATTTTGAAGTTCTCACTTGAAAATATTATCGAATGAAAAAAAAAATCTGCCTTTTCAATTTCTAAAAAAGGCATTATGACAGAGGCAATGGGACTATTGAAAATTTGAAAATATAATTTCATTACTTTTGAGTTCCTGGAAATATTTATTTGGCTGCTGATCAGGGTAATTGAAGAGGGATGAACCTAAGGCTAATCAATTGTATTTTTCATTGTGCAGAGTGCGGCATCCACAGTGCTGGCGAATATTCTGCAGCAAGCAAAATTTAAGAATGGTATGAGATACATAAAGGTTCCTGGGGTGCCTCACCAAGCTGTCTATGCTTTCATTCGTTTTCTTTACTCATCCTGGTATGTTGGATATGTCCTCTTCCATCTGTCTGCATTCCCATTTCACTCCCAGGTAGTTATTCTGGCTGAAGTTCTTAGAATTGTTTCTTCTTACAATATCCTAATGCCAGCTATGAAGAGGAAGCGGTGAAGCAGCATGTTCTCCATTTGTTGGCTTTGTCACACTCCTATTCAATTCCATCGCTGAAAAGAGTTTGTATATATGTTCTGGAGCAGGGCTGGCTGACCAAAGAAAACGTTATAGACGTGCTTCAATTGGCAAGGAACTGTGATGCACCTCGGCTCTCCTTCATTTGCGTTCGTACTATTATTGGGGACTTCAAAACTATATCTTCAACTGAAGGTTGGAAAGTAATGAAGCTTGCTAATCCTGAACTCGAACAAGAACTTCTGGAGTGCGTTGTCGAGGCAGATTCTGTAAGTCAGTTCCTATTCTCTTTTCAAACCTAGTTATTTTATTTCTGTACTCATGAAAAGAAGATGTGCGAAAGTTGCATCAAATCTGCATCTATCATGAAGGTGGCATAGAAACATTGATGCAAATCTTATATGCACTTACCTTTTTTCTATAATTTTCTCTGATTTAATTATCTATTAAAATTCAAACCAGCAAAGGCAACATGGAAAGCTTTTGCGCTGAGTATGTGGTAGATGCCCGCTCAAATAGGCTTTGCAACGTAGTAACTTCTTGGCTAATTATCTATATAGCTTTGGGTTGGGGAAAAAACCCCCTCTTTAGTATCCAATAGTTGGAATCTGCCAAAGATGTCCCTGCCGTGGAATATCTACAGTCCTAGTGTGACAAAATATGCATTCTTCAAATATAATCCTAAAGTAAATATTGCTTATAATTATGCCGTTAAACCTATATCTTAGAGATTTATGTTAGATTATTACTATACGAAAACATCCCTTTTTTTTCCCTGAATACACTACTACTCTGAATACAATCTGAGGCTCTTTTATTTTATTTATGTGATTTTAATCGGATTTGGTGAGTTCTGTTGATTTTATTTTATTGACTTTTTCTTGAAAAATGTATAAATCTCATTGCAGAGCTGTGTTTCATCACATTGTAGCGTGGAAGGTTATTTAAATCATTTCTCTTACCTTGGAAACCCTTTACCTTTCTGTTTTTTGAATGTTGAAAATGCTATGATCTTGGCAATCATGTCCTAGACTTTTCTTTCCTACAAATCTCTCTCTTTGGCTAGCCAGTCTAATAGCTGCTGTAATTCCTGACAGCATTTTATTGTGTTCGTGTTCTAGACTCAGGTTAATACAAGTGCACATGAAAAGTAGGAATTAATTAATGGGTGTTTGACAAAAAATTCGATCGGGTGATGTTTTTGTCAATTTATTTTATGTTCAGTCCTTTAGATTAATCTCAAAAATTAGGATCTTAAGTTTCAATAATGTTTTTTTTTTCAGAGAAAGCAAGAGCGGTTGAAGAAAATTGAAGAGAAAAAGGTGTACTTGCAACTGAATGAGGCGATGGAAGCCCTCCTTCACATATGCAGGGATGGATGTAGAACAATAGGGCCTCGTGACAAGGCGCTGAAAGGAAGCCAGGTTGCTTGTCGTTTCCCAGCTTGCAAAGGGCTTGAGATGTTAGTCCGTCATTTTTCTAGTTGTAAGACACGGATTCCAGGTGGCTGTGCTCACTGCAAACGTATGTGGCAGCTGCTTGAATTGCATTCTCGCATGTGCAATGAGCCTGATTATTGCAAGGTCGCTCTTTGTAGGTAAGCAAGAAACTTCCATCTCCAGCTCTATACCCTTCACCGTTTGGGGAAATAGATTAGAATGTCTTGATTGAAAGGATATAAATTAGCTTAAATCATTTCTAAGCTATTGATATTATAGCAATGTTTTTCCAATCTAAGCTGGTGAATGCTAGGTCAGTGAGTTAGGTGATGCTTAGTTGGCATTTACTTGATGGCTTGGCAACAAGTTGACACTTTTTGCCTTCACTTACTCCTATGAAAAATATCAAAGGTCCCGACCTATGAATCTAAGCTGGAAATGTGAATTCAGTTTGGTAGGTGATGTTTAGATGGCATTAAATTGATGACTTGATTACTTACCAAAATCTTACTAGCACAGTAAAATTTGCTCTGATTCAAACATAATTTAAAATGATACACCCCACGAGTTGAACGAATCTCATGGGGGGTTCAGTCTGTATTCCCAGAGGCTTTGAATTTGGAACACAGCATAGTACCAACCCTTGGCAGAATTCTAATCTTAGTTCTGTTGATCTTGAGTGAAAGATGTGAGCTAAGGGATGTTGTGTTAGTAACATATTCTTCTCTCTCTCTCTCTCTCTTCTAGGCATTTCAAGGAAAAAATGCAGCAGCAGACCAAGAAAGATGAAGCTAAATGGAAACTGTTGGTGAGTAGAGTGATAGCAGCAAAGAAGTCACTGCGAACATTCTCAGGTTAGTGCACAGGTTCATTGTGATCCAGGTAATTTATGTGACTGAGCTCATCCTCCCTGCCTTTATAACGAATGGTAAGAATCTGTGAGCCATTCAGGGAGACTTGTGAAATTCTTCGAATGGCACCGCAAGTGTCTGGTTTGATTACATGTCTGTTCAATAATGTTAAATTTAATGGAATATGATGTATACCCACTGGCCATTTCTCCAAGTCCATCATGTTTGCCAAGACGTACATTCGAGCTATTTAATAAATTTATCCAGAATATCTGGGAAAAATTCGCTTCTTTGATGAAGTTAAGAAAAAAAAACTTCCTCGTGCAATTTAATAATAAGTTAAATGATTTGTCTACACAGAACTCAGAAGTCTTATACAAGAATATAAGAAAGTTTACAAATTGAAGTGATCTAATATGATTCGACAAATTGTAAAACTATGTTTGTTGTAAAATAAATTTAGAAGAAAAATTCTTCTCATCAGCCACTATTTACTATACCACTCCACATCCTATGAAAAACACCTCACACTCTATGAAAAAAAAAAAATTATAAGTGTGAAGTGTGAAAGTGAATATTGGCTTATACATAGAATTTCTCAATCTATAATATTACAATATGGCACGCCAGTTTTGTAACCTTTTATGCACAAGATTTTTTGTGTAAGACCTAACACTTCTCCAAAAATAAAACTTAGCCAGGATTTTTCTTTTTCAAAAAAAAATTAGTCTATATGATTTCCCTCCAAACAGAAAATTGTTTATTAATTCTCTAAATAATTGAAAGAAGATGAGAGACGAGCTCAATTCGCCCCAAAAAGGAATATACTACTTAACATCTCCTCCTTTGTCATTTTGGGATAATCTCATGGGATACTTGAACATCCAACTTCAATAAATGGCCACCAAAAGTAAAGGATGCCTAAAAGAAATTCTGTGCAACAAGCTTCATGACCATGATGATCGTTCATCAAAATAACAATCAAGGCATCAATCTTCAATTCAGATATTTGATAGCTTATCCCATTACAAAAGATAACAAAGTTTCATACGTCCAAGTTTGAGCAGCACTGTCTAATTCTCATTTCCAAATCAATATCATCATCTTACATCAGAAATACAAACATTGAAAGCCTGACTGCAGAGAATGGGGCATTAAATATATAATCCAATACTCAAGCCCCATCTGCTAGCGTCCTCTTTGATGTACTAATGTAGAGAACTGCAAAATTCAATAAATAAATAAAAGGGGAAAAATCAACCATTACCATACCAGTCAAATAATAACAGTGTGGGGCATTAAAGAAAGTTGAGAAATAAAAGTAAAAAAAAATTAAAGCAATTCTATAAAGTACCATTGTTTCCGCGAATGAAAGCATCGCCATATTTATTTTTCAGCTGCCCATTCACATATTCTTCTGTTTGCTCCATTGCTATGTTCATATACCCATCCAAACATGCGAGAATACCTGCACACAAAGACTATCTATGAATGAATGTTTCCAGAGTCCATACCAGCTAAACAAATTGGAGTGTACCCAACCATCACTCAGATGCCTATCGACAACTAGTGAGGCTCACAGGCATTCCTCACAGGCATTCCTCACAAGCATTTATTTATAGAGTAATACTAGATACAATCATGGATTGTGTAAGCGTCGTGCAATCCTCTTGAAAAATAGTAGGGTCCACCTTTAAGAATTTTTTATTTTATATGGGTCTCATATTTATTCATTTTTTTCAAAAGGAGTACGTGGTGCTTGCACATTCTATGACTGTAAATATCACTTCTCTATTTATATCCGTTTGGTATTTCTCTACCTGTCAAATGGATGTTTGATACTAGCCCCTTAAGTACCCAAGGATTCTTCGATTCTTTGGGGAGAAGTGGTGTATGTGGATCAGATGGTGCATTTCAACGGCAAGATTCTCAGTTCTGATCAATGGAATGTCACCTTTAGTAGAGTAGCCCAAGATTGGAAAATAGACAATTTTGAGGCTTTTTTCAGCCTAGTGTATTATTCTATGAAGCATAATGGATTGCGGGACGATAAGCTATGGTGGACACCTGCAGGTAATGGTACTTTCTCGGTTTGCTCTTCTTCTCTTGGACAACAGCCCTGGATAAGATTTTGACTACCGATAATCTACAAAAGTGCCGGGTAATTATCTCAGATTGGTGTTGTATGTGCAAGAAAAATAGTGAGACAATGGATCATCTCTTGCTACATTATGAGACAGCTAGAACCATGTGGAGCGAAGTGCTCAATCGAATTGGGTGATGCCTGCCACAGTGGTCGAGTTATTGGCCAGTTGGGTGATGCTGGATGGTGCTCCACAAATCAAAGTTGTGTGGAAGATGGTCCCTACTTGCATTTTGTGGTGCATATGGCGAGAGCGTAACGAGGGGACATTCGAAGACAAGGAGTGGATACTAGAGGAGCTTCAAGCTTTATTTTTTTGCACCTTATTTCTTTGGGCTATAGCTGTAGATTTTAATGGTCTAAATATACATGATTTTCTTTCTTCTATAGCGACCTAGATAGGTCTTATCTCTTGTATACATTCTCGTGTACTTGGGCTATGCCTATCCTTATTAATACTACCGTTTACTTATAAAAATAAAAATAAATAAAAAAGTACCCAATTTCATTTTTCCCTCTAACAGAGATTTGAAAGGATGAAGGTATATATCATAAATGACTGCCACGAGATTCTGTTTCACCCCATTTGCCTAACATTTAAGGGAGAAAAAGGGAGGGGCAAATGTCCCAAGCATGAGATGCTAACCTATCATAAAACCTTTCTTGAATGACAATTTAAATAGTGACCAAATGTAATAAACAATGGTATATTTTTTCCGTTTTATAACATGTATATATTTCTTATGTTTTATCAGCATTGGGGATTTTTTCTAAATATAACAAAACCCTTGCCTTCTCAAGTAATAGAATGCAAAACCTTAACTGGCCAGTGGAATTGGAATTATCTGAAATCCCTCAGTGGCAAGAATGTCTGCTACAGACCAGATTACATTTCCACAAAGCCTAGCAAGAATAGGCAGCAGATTTCATCTTCTTATACCATTTACCATACCCATGCCAAAATAAGGTAAGAAAAATGAGAAATAAGAGTAACTGACCTCGATAATCAACTCCAGAATTCAGTTTAACAACAACAGGTCGCCCACGAATTGATTTGAGGAAATCTCCGGGGGTCTTTGTGGTCGCTGAACCCTTCTCTCCTCCTCCACTCATTTCGTTTCTCTAGAATCTGAACTTCTCTTCCTGATTATATAATAAAGAGAAAGAATACATCCACTTAACCAATATAGCATAACTAGCATGTGGTGGAGAGGATTGATAGCTGATATGTTAAAGGAAATTACAAAACAAGCATGGCAGGATTTTCATCTATGATATCTTTCTATGTTGGATACTTGGATTTAAAATCTTTCTATGTTAAAATCTTTCTATGTTAGTGCTCAATATTCCACCCCCTAGACTCTAGTGATACCAAGGAATCCTAGTGTCCTCTAAAACCGTTATTCCATACTACATGTGCACCAAAAGGATCCTCAAAAATCATCCCCTTGATGAGTAACGATAATCTATTTAAATCTGCATCCAAGCACCATTGCAAGTCAACTATTATGAACCCACTACGTAGAACTCACCCTTGAAAACCGGCTTACAAGGGAATGGTACCTAGGGGCTCATAAACCACCAACTAATCTCATACTTAGTCGATATGGGATTGTAACAACCACCACACTCCGCAGCCGACGTCCATGGCGGTCCCGGCGCTCACATGGGCTGGCTGTGCGCTAGGTCTTTCCTAGCCCTAGACGAACACTGTCATGCCGGCATCACCCCCCGTGCCGCGCGATTGCAACCATTGCAACATGGCCTTAAACGTGGGGTGACTCTGATACCATTTGTTATGAACTCATTAGGTAGAACTCACCCTTGAAAGCCGGCTTACAAGAGAATGGTGCTTAGGGGCTTATAAACCACCAATCAATCTCATACTTAGTCGATATGGGATCGTAACATCAACAAAACAAGAAAAACCCAAAGAGCTTAAAGAAAACAAGAAAAGAATAGAAAACACCCATTGAGTTTAGAGGATTTTCACAATATGTGAAAGTGCGTGAAACGAGGATTTTGAAGACTTAGAACTCAACGCAAACCAAAGAATCAACAAGGCAAAGTACTTTATTTATTTAACAAAATCCCCATTGATAGCATCACCCACAATAAAGAGTGCACTCATAAGAAAATTATGATAGATGGGTTTCAACCCTAACGGAACAGTCCTGAAACCAGTTCCCTAATTCATGAGTAACCATACAAACAAAATAAAAGAGCTCAATTTGTACGCAAAAACTAAAAGCACAAGAACATTGAGCGAGATAAAGGATCAACAACGCACCCGTTTGATTATCTGAGCGAGAGCGAGAGTTTTCTCTGTGCGCTGCAATAAGCCCTAACGTCGCTAATATGGTGAAAAAGCAATATAGCGACGAGAAGACAACGACGAAGACGTGTTCCTCTCTTCCCCTCGGTTGGGCCTCCCAGATTGGTTTTTAGGCCTTGTTATTGGGTTTCGGTGAGGCCCTATTGCTAATTAGCTCTTCTAGAATTATGATAATTCTAATCATTATCTTCATTATTTTTAGTTGAATTATTTATGTTTTGTCCGATAACTTAATCAAAGAGAATAAAACAAAATAAGATAAAAGAATATGGTAGATAAAATTTTACGATAATAACAGTAATTATGCTAAAAAAATTAGGTAAGCATATGCGAAATAATAAAGATTTCTGATGGGAATGTTACAAACTTTTCTTCATGTGAAAAACATTTTTTTATTTTAAAGTGTTACGTATAAAAAGAGAGTACACAAAAATAAATACACAAACTGATGTGACTTTATATAATCCGTTAAATCTACTTTACAATAAAAGTAACTTTACCATCTGACGTATAATATCAAGCTACATCAATTTATAAATTTACTTTTGTGTAATCCTTTTGTGACCAGAATATTTTTTTTCAGTCAGCTTAATGTGTAAAACGGAAACCGTACGGAAAATTTGATTTTTGTTGAAGCAAATGTCTCTTTCTCTCCCCCACTCACTTGGAATACTAATCAAATACAAGACAGATGATTTTGGATTGTCTTTGTGAAACTGTGATTGTAGCAAACATCCTATTTCACATTGCTCGGGGCCTTTTGCAAGTACAGGAGGTTAACCCGAGGAGTGCCCTCAATTGTCAGTGAAACAAAGATCAATTACACAAAGACGAGTGAAAGAATGTGACGCAGAGCTAATCACTTGTCACGAACAACTCTCACTGAGCAACTTCAAATACTCAACAGATTTACAAAATAAAATCTGGCTAGTATGGCAAAACCACCTTGTTATCTTCAGGAGGCAATCCCTTCTATATTACACCTAGGATAAGCAGTCCCAAAATCCTATTGAGTATATCCAAGTACCAAACAAGAGCCAGATGATATACTTGACTTTCAGGCAGGCTCTACCCAGAAGCTCCCTCTGCAAATGCCAAAAAGGGCAGAAAGTGGCATTGATATCAAGTGCTATGATGAGGATGAACTCTCATCATCCGAGGAATCATAATGCTGCCTTCCATTAAACCCAGAAAATGCCTGTGGAAGGGATGGATTCACAGGTGCGGGAAATTGGTGGGCTGAGCCGACGATAGTTCTCTCATTAACCTTGCCAACTTCCTTGCATACCCCGTCAAGAATTGAAAGAAAATCTCTCACCACCGTGAAGATCCGGAATGGATGAGCTTCTTCTTTAGCTGAGTTCCCATGGAAATATTCAGTTATTTCCTTCACAAGAGAGAAAGCAACTTTCTCTTCGGCTTGGATCCTTAGAATCTCTTCCCCAGCCTTCTTCAAGAACCCATTCATTGACTCTGAAAATTTTCGGCTAGTCTGCTTCAATGAAATTTCTTCATTTAATTTCAGGACTTCAGATATTTTCGTGATTCCTCCAGCAAGCTTTGCAACTTCGCTGCTGAGCACATCTGAATCCATTGTAGCAGCTTTCTTCACATTGGTGAGCTCTCCACTCAAACCCGAAACAACTTGCAAGCCAAGCTTCCTAAATTCAACATCATCCCGGAAAGCAGATTGCTGATTTTTCTTAGTCGGTTCACTTTGAATGGTACTGGAAAGACTGGAACCTTCAGCTCTAATGATTTCCTGTACAACAAAATGCAGTAGAGTGGTTTTTCCGTCAGTACCCTTAACATCGACAAGCTTGAGAAGAGTGTCCAGCTTGAACGCATGGGCATCACCACGGTTGGTGCCAACATTCATGCGGTTCCCAGTTTTGAGCACAGCCTCAAGAAGCTTCAGGAACATTCTGCTGTTTCTCAATTCTTCACAACCTACCTGTGAGAAATGGAGAAGTGTGAACAACTGCTGGTACATGTATGCCTTCACAATTACACTAGAATTGCAAGAACTAAGAAGCTATATAAGTGCAAAAGGGAAAGGAGTTCAGCAACTAGATTCATCAATAAAAAAGGGTAATTTTTCTGGCAACTGTACATAACGTCACATTCCTACACTGCCTTGTGCACCAGCACCCAGAAACTAGAAGAGAAAAAATCAAGCATGTTAATTTGGCCAGGTGCAAGACTAAGGGCAATCCTGTGCTGGCCCAAAGATGCGGCTCTATACTAGGTTAAAGGAGAGAATTCAAAATATAGCCGCTCAAATAGTTGGAATAAAGCCTTGTTGAGATGGCTTTGCCTTTTCCACCATATTAGTCAATTACCAAAGCATTGGACTTGAATGGTCACTGCTATTCTGGGCACTATCAATTTTTAAGAGAATAGTGATTTCAATATCAAACCAGTCATGCATTCTGCAAAAATATTTAAATTTATAAGTAGTTCTATGCTTTGTTATTCCATTTTTACTTTTTGATCTGCTCAATAGAAAATGCTGTTCTTGCCCTAACATCCAACCTTGGAATGCTAAATGCGGAAAGCCGCATTAATTGCTAGGAGTCATGTCCAACTTTCTTTACACAATTATGAAGCTATACCTGTGTCCTAAATGCTATGCAACTTTGATCAATGATATTTCCTTTGTTTTTTTCCTCACGACTAAAAATTGGAGTAATCATAACTCAGGTACAAAGTCATGTAAAAATTATTCATATTCAGAAAGGCAGTGGCAGGAGATGGAGGATAAAAAATTTTGTGGATACCATTTGAGAGATTCTTTAATAAAAGTACATGGCAAGATGCTCGTGAGCATTTGGCCAAGTGTTGTACTCGATGTCAATTATTATATTGGCTGCATCATCATAATGTAGGTCAGGAAAAATAAATGCAGGGGAAAATAGACTGTGGAATAATGGAGGAATCACTGGACTATCTCATAAGCTTTCTTTGTCGAAATGGATTGACTTTAAACACGTTTCAAAGCCACGTTTCACAGAGAGAGAGAGAGAAAGAGAGAGAACCTCAAAATATTCCTTTTCTTAATGTTCAACTTTGATCATGTAAAGTGAGCTCCTACCTTGTGCTCACCACTCATCAGAGAAAGGTATAAGTATTTTGGGATAAGAAAGGAATAAGGTTAAGGAGAGCTTCAAGGACCATATATGGAATACACATACACACAAAAGGCTTCCACTTCAAAATGTTCCAACCAAATGTAAAGCAAGATTGCATGACCTAATTAGATATACATATACCAGAACTTAAGATTTACCTCTAGAGTTTCAAAAGACCTTAGAAGGTATTCAACTTCTGAATCAAAATTGGCAATGTAGAGCATTGCATCCACCCTTTTGAATGCAAATGGTATATCAAGCACCTTCTTGAGAAATTTCTCGGCTGGGCCTAGCTTAAATGGTGATTCATCTTTGAACTCCTTTAGTTTACGCTCTTCTTCTTTTGAAGGAGCCATCTTTAATAAACTTTCAAGAAGTTCAGAACCCAACGTATCAGAGTTACCTGCTTGCAGGTAGAAAGGTTCAAAATATTCATGGTTGCAACTGTTAGGGTGACTAATGGTTATAAAATTACAAATGCATAGCAGTGTAGAGAGAGAGAGAGCAGATCAAAGGGAGTGGCCATGCTAATGATATTGAGCCCGGCAGACAAACAGAGAAAGAGTCTCTTTTGTAGCCTTCTCTCGAGTTCAATGACAGGATTAACTGCACAAAATACATGATATATGGTGGAAAAAGATGTGCTAAGAGTATGACATTATGAACAAATAAAAGGATTTTAATGAAAAAAGCATCGATACAATAATAATCTGGTTTTACCGTCTCAAAAAAACTATGCTACTAGCATTGACTACCTAGTAAAAAAGATAATGCACAGCATTTCAATTCGTCAATGCATTCCATTGCAATTGTTACAGGCAAAACAAGATTTTGCGCTTTCTTAAAGGGTCTAGGAAATTACATTCGCCAAGGCCAATGCAGTAATAAAAAGACCAAAGTAACTGTTTCCATAGAGGCAGGGTACATATCGAAATGTACCAATTCAAACCAAAACCATTGACCATAGATATGAAAAAGAGTGGATCACAACATTAAGAATATCTACAGTGGTTAAGCTTGAAACGGTTTTTGAAATTGCCACAAGATAACAAGCGCAGCCAAACATGCCTCATATTATAAGATCACGCAGTAGGTAGACACAAATTACAGTCAGAATGGCAACAAAAGTTTTAAATCAGGAATGACTTCCAGTTTTTCTTTTTGTTATTTGTAATAACAGGAACAGGAACTCTTTATTTTGGCAATGCTCATCATAGATACTACGATGAATTCACACAAACTTGAATAAATTTGATCAGTTAGTTACCTTCCAAAAGGGCTTCACAGACTTCCTCAATGGTCACATCTAGTGCCCTCAACAGAATCGCAATGTTCTGAGACTTCTTTGGATCAAGCACCCGATTCTCCAGGTTTGGCGAAGGGAGAATCACACGCCTCCCACCATCCTTCAGGGTCATATTCGTATTATTGCTATTATTGATCATAAAAAGTGTCTCAATCATTTCTTCATTCAGTCTGCAACCAAAACAAGATTCTACGAACTTTAGAAAACGACATAATAGCTTCCTCGAACAAGCAAAAGAGTGCAGTATTAATGGTGGGACAGTCGAGGGGGCTGGGAAAATCTGGAACATCTAGTAGCCACAACTTTAAGAAATCCACAAGGTTACCTTAAAAAATATAGAGTACTCTGGTTATCCAATAATGCAACAACGAAAAAACTAATCAACGAAAGGGCTTTTGAACACGAATAAAAAGGAAAAATTTAGGAAGTCATTATCTTACTGGAAAGAGCTAGATTTCAGCTGATCCCACACCATAGCTCGATCCGAGCTCGCTCTAACCTTATCCCAATGTAAAGGTTTCAACTTCGGCCTCGGAGTGTCCTCATTTCTCTCCGCTGTTCCGTTGCTCTCCAATTGTTCAGTTGCGACATTTTGCAACAGAACAGGCCCAGTAGGTGTTACAAGAACTGGCGGCCCTGGGTCCGGGTCCCGGGTCTGCTTCTGAGAGGCCGGAGCCTCCCAAAACCTCGGAGGTGGCGGTGGAGGCGGGGGCGGAGGCAGATTTATCGGCACACTATCAGTTCTAGATGGGCATTGCATACTCTGCTCTGAGACATCTGAATTTCTCGTCGGCGAATTCTGAGTATTCCATGAACCTCTCTCTGATGATGATGAAGACGTAGATGAAGAAGGAGACGACATTGATGTCATTATTGGCCGAGCCGGAACCGGAGCTGGGAAACCGATCATGAAGTCCGGGGACTTCGATTTCAAGTTTGTGGTACTCAAGTTCAATGCTGGGGAGGCAGAATTAAAAAACGAATTCGTTGGGGAAGCTGAATCCGAACACGGGTCCGATGCAGTTCTTGAATTGAAGCTTCTACTTCCGAAATTTTCAGCGTTAAACAATCTTTGGGGGCTCGATCCTATATGAACGGGACTATCTTTTCGGCCGGAAGACCCTCTTGGAGAAAAGAATTCTTCTTCTTCCTCCCCTTCTTCGTCATTTTCCCGATTCTCAGAGGAGCCCAATTCAGAATTTCCATATCTCTGCTTGAAGCTGTGCTTTGGAAGCGGCGGAAGCGGCTTGAGCTCCGGTGAACCAAGTTTTAGGTACTGGGTCGTGGCCGAGACGCCGACATTGCTTGAATTCGCTATATCTTCGTCGTAGATTCCATGGGAATTAGCTAAGGTACCAATGTAGAGAAATTCGGAGCTGGTGTTGGATGAACCGGAGTGAGGATGCTTGTAGCTCCCATCAGAGGTGGCGATGTTGGGCGGGTACAAGCGGAGGTTATCGGAGTGAGGGGCCTTATCCGTGACATTGGCGGTAGTGGTGAAGAATGCATGTTTGCGGCAGAAGAGGAAAGCGGAAATGGCGGAGAAGAGAGCGACGATAAGGAGAGAGACGGAGACGAAGATGGCGATGAGGTGGCGGTGGGAGATAGAGGAGGGGGAGGGGTGAGGTAGGAGGAGCTCGGAGATGTTAGCTGGGAAGGTGGCAAGGCTAGTTTGGGAGGGAGGAGGCGGTGGAGAGGGGTAGGATGGGAAGAAAGATTTTGGTGGGGTGGAGGAGGAAGATGAAGAGGAAGAGAAAGGGAGTTTTGGTTGTTGTAGTTGTGGCTGCTGATAGGGAGAGGAGGAAGGGGGTTGGGTTGGAGGGAAGGAGTCCAGAGGAGGGAAAAAGGGCTGGTGAAGGAGGTGGCGGTGGTGTCTCCTCCGAGATAAGTTGGAAGGCGTTACAGCACTAGCGGTGGAGAAGAGGGTGAGGAGGAGAACGGCGGCGGCGGCGGCGGTTGGCATTTTACTCACTTGCAGAGTTAAAGAAGCAAAAGAATGTAGGGTTGTTGGTGGGACTGCCTTGGCCCTTGACTAGGTGAGCGAGACAGCGAGAAGGAAGGAGTAGAATAACTGTGCTTTGATGGATTATGGAGACAGAGATGGAGGGAAAGAAAAGACTGTTCGGGATGGCAGTTCAGATAGAAAAGCTTGATTCTTGATGTGTGCACACCCACAGATTATCTGGACTCCTGATTGCTAAGTAAGAGAGACGAAGGTATTTCTTGATTGAAGGTGTTGCAGAGAGAGGGAAACAAGGATGTGACAAAAACGTGGTTGGGAAGTTGGGAGCCCAGACTCGAATGGATAGTTCAAGAAAGCGCGGAGACACGAAGACCGAACCCCTAAAAAAGAGTGCAAGGTGATTGGAAGCAAGAGAAAGTTTTATTTCACGGAGAGAGATAGAGAAAGAGGGGGTCTACAATGGTGGGTGAGGGTGAGGGTGTATTAGGAAGGATGGAACAGTATGAGCAAAGTGAATGGTGGTTCAGACTTCACAGCAGCAACCCCATAACCCCACTACGGTAATTCCTCCTTTCCTTTTCACCTCTGAACAGAGATGGACGTTTATTATCTCTGAAGAAGATGAAGCCAAAATTGGGAAGCAAGAAATCTTGAGAAATACGTACAACAGCGGTCAAAACATAAATCTCTGAAAGATCATAGACAGAGCGTCGTTCATTATTGGGATGTGTATTTTCTAGCCACGAATTATGTCGCGCTGGTGTAGTAGATGGAGCTGTTTATACACTGTGGAGGATGTGGACTGTTGAAAGTGAAAGTGAAAGTGAAAGTGAAAGTGAAACTGTGAGAGAGAGAGAGAGGAATCGCAGAGAAACTTTCCTTCGTGCCCTTACGTGTTTGAAAAGTGGGCACTTTTTGGTTTGTGTTGGCTCCTACGGGTCATCTGCAGGGACACGAGGCCTTTATTTAGGGAGCAGCGGCACACGCGCTTAAGTTGAATTAAATTTTGATAAAAGTTAAAAATTAAATAAAATATTTTTAAAATATATTTTTTTAATATTATTTTTATTTTAAAATTTAAAAAAGTTAAATTATTTATTTTATTTTGTATGAAAATTTAAAAAAATTATAATGATTAGATGAGATAAGATGAAAAGTTTTGGGCAGGTTTGGTAACCAAAACAAAATACAAAATTCTCATCTCATCTCATCTCATCTCATCATTACACGTTTTTCAAATCCTCATACAAAATATAATAAACAATTTAATTTTTTCAAATCTCAATTCAACTTTTTTAAATCTCAATACAATAATAATACTAAAACATAATATTTTAAACACTAAAACAAAACACAAAATTCTCATCTCACCTCCCAAACCTACCCATTAACGAGGCCTTAAAAGAAAGCATCGGTGAGTTAAGGTATCGTTTGTTTTCACAGACGAGATGAGTTAAATTGAGTTAAAATTAAATTTAAAAGTTGAATAAAATATTATTATAAAATATTATTTTTATATTATTTTTATTTTAAAATTTTAAAAAAATGAATTATTTATTATTTTATGTATAAATTTAATAAAATTATAATAATTAAATCAGATAAAATGAGTTTAAAAAAACTATGAAAACAAACAGTTGAAACTCAAAGCACAATGAAAGTAGATTTTTTACCTTTTACCACCCTCCCTCCCTCTCTCATTTTTGTCGAGCAATGTTAATACAAAATAGGCTTTATTGGAAAGTTGAGATGATTTGAAGTCTGATATAAATAGTAATATTTTATGAGTCTGGGTTTAACATTTTTAAGTTGTTATGAGTTTAATTTTTTAGATTGAAATATATGAAGTCAATTGAGATGAGTTTAACTTTTTTATGAAAAATTAAAAAATTAGTAAATCTCATCAATATTTGGTTTGAGATAAGTTTTGTGTAAGAAAAATACTAATTATCATCTTCACGTCACATATCAACATGTGATTTGTCATTTTTATCATTCTATTTAAACACACATATTTCTAAATAGTACTTTTCTAAGTATAATTTTTCTTTGCACTTTTTTATAAAAAAAAATGAATTACTCTAATAAAAGATTATTTTTTAATACTTTTTAAAACTTATATAAATCATTTCTCATTTTTATTTGGCTTCGTAGTTCTGGTAATAATTCTTATGTGGGCATTGAAGCGAATATTTGGAAATCAATATGCGTTGATCGAGATTGTTGCTACGTACAATCTCTTTGATCGCCGTAGTATCCAAAGAGAAATGATATTTGCAGTCGTGAGCATGTAGTCGTCGTGCAGTCGTTTTGAAAAAAGTAAATAAATATGAAACCCACATGAAAAGAAATTAATTTTTTAATGGTGGATCTCACTCTTTTTCAAAGCGACTGCACGGCGTTTGCGCATTCTACGACTATATGTAGCATTACTCGTATCCCAAAACAAACAAACTACGTAAAGAAAGGAAGAGTACTGATATAGTAAAGAGGAATGTTACATACAGTCGTGGAATGTGCAAATGTCATGCAGTTGCTTTGAAAAAGAGTATGGTCCACTATTAAAAAATTAATTTATTTTTATGTGGGTCTCATATTTATATACTTTTTTCAAAACGACTGTACGACATTTACGTACTCATAACTACAAATATCATTTCTATATAGTAAATTATTTGTACTCGTGGGAGATAAAGAATAGTTAGTAGTTTTTTTAAATAATCTTAACTTCATTCATCATAAATAATCAATCAATTCATTGCTTTTCCAGATGAATACCCTTTTTAATCCAATCTGGACCATCTTCAAGCCAAACAATCTTAGGTCTTGATTTTGGTACATAAGTTATGAATAAAATTAAAAGTTGAATAAAATTTTTTTATAATAAATTTTTTTTTATTTAAAAAATTTTAAAAATATAAATTTTTTATTTTATTTTATTTTGTGTAAGAATTTAAAAAAATTATAACAATTATATGAGATAAAATAAGTTAAAAGAAATTCTAAAAAACAAACGAAGCGGTCTCGTTTGCATTCAAAATCCACCTCAACTCATCTCATCTCATCATTATAATTTTTTTAAATTTTCACATAAAATATAATAAAGAATTCAACTTTTATTCTACTATTCACAAACAATCTTAACTCATCTCAACTGGGTGCGTTTAGATGTTAAACTGAGTTGAGTTGAGTTGTTAGAATATTATTTTTTAATATTATTATTATTTTGAGATTTGAAAAAGTTGAATTGTTTATTATATTTTGTATTGAGATTTGAAAATATTGTATAATGAGTTGAGATGAGTTGAGGTAAGTTTAGTAACGAAACGTACCCTAAATCTAAACAACTTAGGTGGGATTTTCTCGGAGTAGCCTATAGTAACGAGCTATGAAGCCCTTCCCTTCTTGTAACTCTCTTCCCCCTCGTACTGAAGAGCATGTCTTGCTAATCTGAACATGAGTGAATACCATTTCTTATTTTAAAGTACAATACTTTCTTATGAGTGAATATCATTTCTTACGAGTGAATAATCTGATTTATTCACATTCACAAATTATAATAAAATACTTATTTTAAAAAATTTATTTCATTCAAATTATTTCACTATTATTCATAGAATTTTGATATACTTCAAGCATCCAAACATATCCTAATCTTGAGGAAACATGTGCGATAATGCCACTTGTGAATATTCAATGACTTAACACCATGTCCATATATAGTATTAAGACATTTTAATATAATTTATAAGTCATCCCCCTTTGTGACTTGAATACAATCTATAGTACCAATTATTAAAAACCCTCTGAGGGAGTTTTCCCTCATATCGGTTCGCATAACAAGCTTACGAATTACTACTGGGGAAGTAAGTCAGAGAATTTGGCCAAATCCAGCCAAGACCAACGACCCTCCTCTAAAAGGAGTCAGTAGACCTCTGCAGGGTACTCGGCTCATGAGCAAAACTCACCCACGAAATAACCCCAGGTGGGGAAAGTGAGCAGTAAGGGCAGATAGGACTCGCCACCCTGACATCTCCCTAATGACGCCCTACCCTTGGGAACCTGCACATGCAGGTGAACAAGAAATATGGGAAACCTTTGATCTCTTGACAGCATGCATTGATGGGCTTAATAGAGAACGTCTGCAAGGTAAAGTGAGTTAGGGAGCCACGCCGCATAAATGACGTCATTCTTCGGACTCTACGCCGCATTAAAAGATTCTAACCAAGTGAACAGTTGAAGTAACATGAACTCCTCAAAGCCAGGTATGAGTTGTCTCCACCTGGAAACCTAGTATAAAAGTCGACCCTCAAGTACGAAGAACGGTCTCTGATTCCTTTAAGCTCACACACAAGCTATTAAGGAAATATACTGACTTTAGTATCGGAAACTCCCCGGCCTCCACCAAGACCCCCCACTTTCTGTGTTTTCTTAAATGTGCAAGTGAAAGACTTAAGACCCGAATTGCTGGAACCCGGCTCAAAAGCGTACGAAACACAACGTTAACAGTGGCGCCGTCTGTGGAATAACTATAGACTTCATGTGTCTTTTGTATGCTTGCGACAACTCGTTCTCAGAGAACTCGGGGGCAAGAATAAACAACGTCAACAAATATGGAAGCAAAGCTCGCCGCGATGAAACAACTGGTATGAAAACTAACTACCGAAGTAGAAACCCTCCAGAGAGAAAACAAGACGCTCAAGGTAGCCATTAACGGATTAGAGAATGATGCAAGACCAATTGACAGTGAACACGTAGGATCCATAAACGCAAGAGGGGGAGGTGATGCGGAAGAAGAAATGAGAAACATACAAAATGAGCTGCACAACCTCAAGGGGAAGTATAAGGAAATTGTGAAAAAGATGGGTAGGTTGGGTATACCTTACAGGGAGGAGGTGGTGCCTATGCCCCTACCACCGAAGTTCCGAGTTCCCTTTACGGACATGTATGACAGGGTCAAAGACCCCCTCGAACACATAGAAACATTCAGAACCTACATGACCCTGCATGATTTCCCAGAAAAAGTGGCTTGTAGAGCTTTCCCACTGACCATGAAGGGGCTAGCAAGAATATAGTTCGGGTCATTGGCACCCGGGTACATAGACAGCTTTGGGGAGCTAGTTCGTCTGTTCCTCACACAATTTATGACGAGTAGAAGAAGAAGACGCCCCGCGACATATATCCTTACCATTAAGTAGGTGAAGATGAAGATTTGAAAGCATATTTATCCACACACCAACATATAATTTGTCATTTTTATCATTCTATTTAAATATATATATATTGATGTGTAAAAAAAACATATGTGTTTAAATAGAAGAATAAAATTAATAAATTATATATTGACGTATGATGTAAGAATGATAAGTAACATTTCTTATTTATGCACGAGTACATCTATAATTTTTTGAAAATAATAATACTAATGAAATGAGCAAGATGGCATATGCACCCCTCTCGACTGCAGCTTTTAGTCATAAATTTATAGTCTGTTTATCAAGTTATGTTAAAACCGCTTTAAAGCGGCATTCTCATGTGGGATGAGATTGGGTTAGAGTCAAGCTTTGTGCTTAATAACCTGTTTTTTAATTTTATTTTCAGTGCTGCTGTTGCTGTGTTTGGGATGATTGTTAGAGACTCACATTCCTACACCATCTTGTATCCTTATAACCGTTTAAGAGCATTAACATTGGTCTATACATATGCATATGCAAAATCATATTTGCATAATATGACCCTAAAATCCTCTACATTGACTTATGCATATCCAAATATTTAGCTACCTATGAATAATGCTTATCCAAATTTGGATAACCACTATTCACCCTACAAATCATATTTTAATAATTATTTATCTCTCATCTCACTCTCTTTCTTACAATCATTTTATTTTCTCCCTCCTTCAACAACACAACAAACATTCAATTGCACATTTATTTTATTATTATAATATATTATATATTTTTTTTTCATTTTATTATATTTTTAATATAATATATAAAAAATTATATTTTTTATTATTGTATTTATATTATTAATGTCAAATGTATGTAGTGGATATTAATTGTAAAATATATATAAGAAAATTGATTGTAAAAATTTTACTTAAATGATAAAATAGATATATAAAAAAAATAATTTTACATATGCATAGACCAAAAAGTCATACGAGACCGTAATTGCGTCGGTGGCGATTGACCCGAGAAGGTAAAATAGAAAGGAAAGGACGAAAATGGCAGTAAACCCGTGAGTGAGAGTATTGGCATATGAGAAGCAAGCCCTGGAGAAAAACGAAACGTGTCAGTTTATAGGGGTTCGTGCCCATTGCTTCCGCAGTCTGTGACACTGTCATTGCACTCGCCCACGCAATTTTTATAATAATTATAAGATAACACTGTTTAGTGAAAGTAGATTTGTTCCCTCGGTTTTTATCAGATATCTTATTTGCAATCGTGAGTAAGTGAGTGCTGTATAATTATTTAAAAAAATATATATATATAAGATTTATATAAAAGAAATTAATTTTTTAATAATAGACCTCATTCAAAGCGACTGCACGTTTACATATTTCACGATTGTATATAGCATTACTCTAATTTTTATAATCTATTTAATTTTCAGATTTAAATGTTACAAAAACGCTTCTAAACAGCCACTGTTTCGCATAGGCCAAGACACATCTTACGTGGCAGCAATTTTTTTTTTTTGAAAAATTTAATTGTAAACGATTCTACGCACTAATACGTGCACTCATTCAATATGATTGGTCAGAAAGTAGATTTAATTAAAAATACTGCTAATTTGAATTTAGAATATGAATGCAACAATATTAATATGTAGATTAGTATGCAAACTTGCTTGTACATAGCAAAACTCTTTTTTTTTCCCTCCTCCTTCCTATCGCACGTTTCACTCTCTTGTAATTCTTTAACCCCCCACATCTCTCCCCCCCGGCGTTCGCCATCCTCAGCAAAGTTGTCCCGTCATTGTTGACCCTCCCTCTGCCCACCACTTGAATCTCTCAATCTCACTCTGTGTCAGTTGTTCTGATCTGGAAAATCCTTTCGGTGGTGAGTAGTGTAAAAATTAACCGAAAAATTAGACCGGACCGGTCCAGCCTGGGATTGGTTTTCTTAATTCTAAAACTGGCTGGTATCGCTCTAGTTCCGGTTCTATATTTGTTAGAACCGGATCAAACCGATTCACTATATTATATGTTTTAAATTAATTTTTTAATTTTATATAAAATTTATATATAATATATAATAATATAAATTATAATTATATATAAAATTTTATAACATAAAATTTTAATTTTAAACATGAAATTTTATTTGATGATATACTTTAAACTTAAAATATATATTAATAACATTTTATAGCAACTCTTTTTTATTTGTTTTATAGCAGTTTTTTTATAGCATATTTTTATAAATAGTAATAGATTTTTAATAAAACATATTTTTTAAAGCAATTTTTTTATATATATTTTTTTATAAACAGATTTTTTATAAATATTTTATATTTTATTAAAATCAAAAAATTAGATTTAACTGGATCGAAACTGATAAAACTGGAGGCAGGAGGGTAATCGGTGAGGTTATTGGACCTGGTGGACCCGTCAGGGTCCTGCGCCGTCTACCTGTACGAGTTCGAGTCCCAGAACGAGATCCGAAGGCTCACCAACTGCCGCCACATCTTCCACAAGGGTTGCCTCAACCGTTGGATGGGGTACGAGCAGAAGACGTGCCCTCTGTGCCAAACACCCTTTATTCTGGATGATATGCAATGACCTATTAACGAGAGACTCTTGGCTGCTTCTTGGATCCCTGAATTTTACGACGACTATTCCCATCTTACTGGTTGGTAGGCGACTATTCACGTATAAAATGAGCACCGTCCAAGGAACTTTAAGGTAACGTTTAGATATTGAACTGAGTTGAGTTGAGTTGAGTTGAGTTAAATATTATTAAAATATTATTATTTATTATTATTATTATTTTAAAATTTGAAAAAATTAAATTATTTATTATATTTTATATTAAAATTTAAAAAAATTGTAATAATGAGTTGAGATGAGTTTATATTCCAAACGAAGCCTAAAACTTAAAACACACGTTTTGCTTTGAAAAAATAGAATAAATCATGTAAAATGTGTAACGGTTAACGAGGAACAATGACTAATATATAGTTAAACTCTAAATGTTAAGAATAAGTTTTAGATAGATAAGTTTTATATAGACCTTTTATAAAAAAGTGAATTGTACTTTTACTTTTTTAAGATGAGACTTTTTTATAAAAGTTTATACAAATTTGTTTATTTGAAATTACTTATACATTACACTCGACTGTGTAGGGATGAGTTAAGTTTCTTTAAATGTCATATCGACCGGTTATAAGTACTGGTACTCATATTATATACTCGAGCAATGTTACATATGGTTTCGAGGGCCTGTATGTATATGTCTAGTTAATTTTTTTTAATTATAATAATATATTTATCAAAATGATATTTTTTCTATTTAATAAATGATTTATATATGTAATCTATATTTAGAAACTACAAATAAAATTTCTCTATATAATTATACCCACATTCAAATACGAGTGGGTACGTAATTGGAATAGAGAAATGGTAGGTAGACCAATGGTCTACCGGGCATTTGTATCAATGGATAGGGCTGTAATCGAGCCGAGCCGAGCCTGTCTTTGGCTTGTCGAGTTCGGTTCGATTCAAAATACTCGAGCTCGAGATTTTTTTTTTATTCTTCGTTCAAGCTCGATTCGATAAACTAAACGCTCAACTCGAACTCGAGCTCGAGCTCGTCCCACAAACGAGTTCGAGTCGAGCCAATTGTGTATTTTTTTAATAAGATTTAATAATTAATAAAATAAATAAATAAAATCTAATATTTAATTTATACAACTAACAAGTAGAACCTCTATTGAATTATATAATTTTAAAAAATCTATAAATAATTAATATCTAACTAGTTTATATTTATCCAAAATAACAATATATTATATGCCTACATATATTATTAATACATACACTTAATATGATATCATATATCTATTTCATATATGGTTATCATATTCTAGTATATAAAATTATTAAATTTTATCTACTAATTATTATACAAATTATAAAATATACCTATGAAGTATATATTCACTATATAGACATAAATAATTAGATTACATATTATATATTTAATTATAAAAATGATATGCTTATATTATTAGTTACTACATATATATGTGTGTGTATATACACATATGTGTATGTATATATTTATTAATATATGAATGAATTTTAATCGAGTCGGGCTAACGAGTCGACTCGAGCATAAACGAGCGAGCCATAACGAGTTGAGTCGAGTTTTATCGGGTATGTATCATTTACAATTCGAGCGGGTATCTGCTTTAACGAACAAGCTTTTTTTTCGCGAGTCGAGTTCGATTCGAGTTTAACCGAACGAGTACCGAGTGGGCTATCGAGTAGACTGGTTCATTTACCGCCTGAGTGTATTTTTTAAAAAAAAATATATTTAGAAATGCATTAAATTATTATTATTTTTAAGTTTTTTTTTCTTAAACATCGAGAAATGTTTTTCTTAATATTAAAAAAAACAATTTAATAATAATCGGTCAATTCTATATACAGACCTTCCGTCTCGGTAGAACTGCGAATCGGAATACTCACATTGCTGACATTCGAATGAACTCGTATTTCTTAATTTCCAAACCGCAGTGTGATTAGATTTAACAAGTGGGTCCAAATTCTCCACAAGCATATAAACATAAATGAGTGTAAAAGTTTTTTTTTTTTTTTTGACGTCGGAACCTCTCCAAGGCAGGACCTTTCATACTCATCTTGGTAGAGTAAATTTCGATCTCGTGTACCACACCCTCAAAAGTTCCCCTACACATAAATGATTAAATTGTTGATTTTTCATTAAGAGGCATGGTCCCAAATGATTATTTATACTCATGAAGTGTTGAACTTTAGACTTTAAAAAGAATGAGACCACAAGATCAAGGTATTCACCACTTGGGTCAACTCCTTGGGATTACCAGTATGAAACTATTAAAACTAAAATAATTTTTCTTTTCTACGAATTATTTAAAATATATATGTGAAACTCATAAGAGAATACTAATTTTCTATTTTTAATATAATTATTTTCAATAACAACATAATTTCTAACATGTCATTTTCTTTTTTAAGCTCTCTCTATTTTTAACAAAAAATTCATGAATTGTCTTAAATCTTTGACATAGATTAGTTTAGCTCTGTATTTTCTTTTAGGTCATAAGAGTTTATGTTTTAAACACATTGCAATGAAAGTTGTAAGCTATCGTTAATCTCTATGGTAAGAAATAAAATATTTAAACGATTTTGTAGTGTTATATATATATATATTACTCTAAAGAGACACAATCTTACCCTTAAAAGTCAAAACAATAGAGTAAGATTATAAATTTATAAATGATGCAGATATGTTGCACCAAGAAGTTGTGCTTGTGCGTGACGCTATGAATTGTTGGTTGCGGAATATTATAGCCACATTCAACCAAAAAAGCCAAAGGCATTTGAAAGGGAAGGCATTAGGTCAATGCTTTAATTCGATCTCACTCTACACACGAGTGGGTAGTAACTTTGTTAATGTGTCTTTTTCCCATGCAATCATAAAATGGAGCTATATATTAATTAATCTAATCATTCCTGATCTGTTTCTGTAGTACTTAGCTCTATGAAGCCAATGGTCAATCACGTATGCCCATTTAAAAGAGGTACATAATGTTGTCATGAACTGAATGTACTATAATAAAATTGTTTATTTATATCTAATTATTTCGTTTAAAATGACTATTTTTTTTATTAAAGTGAATATATTATCATCATTAATAATTATTCTCGTTACAAATGACTCGTTATAAATGTTTATTTCTCTTGTAACGATACTATGCTGGTCATGGGATTTAAGATCATTATATTTCAAAGAGATACACATAACGTTTCTTTTATATACTTATGCAAGAATGATGATGATTTAAGATCTCAAGAATGTTTGTTACGTACCCTCCTTTCACACGTTAGGCTCAATGGATATTTCTTAATAACTAACGAGTAGATAGGACGCACCACCAATCTTTTTAGTTCTGCCGTTTGATGCTTCATCAGAACCAACACCTCGATCTGCATAGGAGAGAGATCAGAGATAGAATTTTACGGGAGATAAATGATATTTATCATTATAGATGGGTAAGCGTCGTACACTTAAAAAAATATAAAAAATAAGAAAAATATTTATATAAAAAATTTACTTTTTAATAGTAAGTTTATTTTTTATTTTAAAAGAGTAATTCTACATACAACCGTGAAGTGTGCAACTGTTGCGTAATCGCTTTGAAAAAGAGTAGGATTCACTATTAAAAAATTAATTTTTTTCATGTGAGTCTCATATTTTATTATTTTTTTTAAAGCGATTATGCGACGGTGACACAATTCACGATTGTAAATATATTTTCTGATTTCAAAATAACATTACAGAAGCTGCAACTATATTCAGCATTAATGTTGGTGGAATTGATGGAGTATATGGTTGTTGTGGCCCAATGCATTGGCAATTGAAATTATGCAGGCACTAGTGCAGAGACAAAGCTTGAGGTTTTCCCGGAGTTCCATACACTTACGTGCAAGAAAAAAAAGGATAAAGAATTATTTAAGAATCTCAAATTCAGCGAGATGCGGGCTATAATCTTGTCCAATAGCGCCAAAAGAAACAGACAACATGAACATGCCCATTGTTTGTCGATAAATCGTGCACTATCTTTCTGGAAGTTTCTTAATATTTTATTGATCTTGGACAAAGCAAGCATGATTTTACGTTGTCAAGTACCACGAGACCAACCTAAATGGATACTTTGGTTTTTTTTTTTTTTTTTTTTTTTTTTTTTAAGAATATGCTAGTTGGCTCCTGATATAATTTATTTATTTATTTATTTAATGACTAAGAAAATATTTTTTAATAATGTGTTGTACATTTTTTTAAAAATATTTAAGAATATAAATAAATAAAAAGATCAAATAGACTTATCGAGAGAATTTATAGGATTACGGTAGTACGACCCTTGTTTTTTTTTTTTAGTAGACCGCAAAGGAATCATTTAATTATAAAAAAAAAAATAGTGTGAGATTAAATAAACGAAGACTATTTATTGGGTGGTGTGTTTGTGTCTTCCTGAGTGATTGTGTGAAGAGACGCCAAACGTATATATATTTAGAATGGATATTTTTATAAAATATCTTATAAAAATAATATTATTTTATAAAAATATTTTCATTTTATAACATTATTATTATATATATCATTACTTATATATTTATTCCCTTCAACTTCAGTACATCTCAGATAGTACAAGTTTTTTTTTTAAAAAAATGAATAAAACCATATAAACAATAGGGAAATTATAAAAACAGAACAAGAATTCATTACTTGTGAAACAAAGACAGCTTAGTTTAACTTTTAGTACATATTTGTTGTATCCTTCGAGGGACGTATTTCTGTATAATCAATCTATATGATTGTTGGTTTATGGTTTGGTTAATTTACGTGACAATATAAAACGTGTGTAAAACATTTCTGGTGGTGTTCGTGCACGGGACAACGACTTCAAAAATACTTTGTTTATGTTGTTTGGTTAATCATTGTTGAATCTTTGTCTTTGAGGTACCCAAAGCAGGCCCATTAATTTATACTATGGATCTATCATAATTTTGTACTATTAACATTTTAATTATTAGTTAGTTCGATGATTTGAAGACTACTTGTGAATGAGACGTATGTTCGTGCCAAAAAAAATTGTACAGAATAAAATAGAGTTTTATTATTTATCATCCTCACACATCATATATCACATTTTTTTTTTATAAACTAATTGATTTCTTCTACGCATTATCTATACATCACACATTTGATAAAAGAATAAAACAAACAAAATAATATATAGTGTGTGGTGTGAGGATGATGAGTATAATTTTTTAATAAAATATGCACACTTACATCTATATAATCAGAAAAATAATTCACTATTAAGACGTGAAAGATATAGTTTATCAGTCTTCAAATTTTTTTCCTTTATTACAAGATTAAAAAAGGAGAGAAAAATAAATAATAAAATGAATTCTAGTGAAATTATTGAACACATGAGCGTCCATTCACACATATTCATATCAAATAGAAAAATTCTATTTATAAGTCGGTGTAGATAATGCAATTGATAAAGTACTTAATGTAATTTGATTTGTAAAATAAAATTTTAAAAATTAAATATTACTATTTAAATAATATAAATGGTGTTTTATACCATTTGATAAAAAAAATATTGGCCAGTCATTTTCAATATTGTTTTATTGGTGTGAAGTATGTGTCATTCCCCATCCTTTTCACACTACTCACGTGGGGTCGTTTCCAAATCATATAATGTTGGAATTGAGATCCTTGTTGTCATTTGTCCGAATTATAATGTACTGTTTAAAAGAAAGGTATTTATTTGTGGGAACTCATCCTTGCATCTTAACATATATATTTGATTTGAGTAATGTTAAATACAGTTATGAGTAATGCAAGTGTCGTATATTTTTTTTGAAAAATAGTGGGTTTTATTATTAAAAAATTATTAATATTTTTTTTATGTAGATCTCATATTTATTCTTTTTTTTTTCAAAATGAATTCGTAATACTTACGCATTATGTGATTGTAAATATATATATATATATATATTTTAATTTTCATTCAAATTATGTTTTAAAACATAGAAATAATAAAAAAAAAATTATTTCCATATTTAGTATTTGTTATTACCACTTTAACCATAAAAAGTTAAGCGCGCACACGTTACACTTAGAAAACATCAAGGAAGGTCCTAAAATTCAAATAAATATTCAGGACAAAGAGAATCTTAAATTATTTAGACAATTGAAGGTGTCATTGCGTTTAAGAGCACTTGGGCCACACAATGCTCGAACACATTCTCACAATAGTGCTGCACTAAACTTAAGCCCACTCATTTATACGGGCCAAGCCTTATTAGAGCCTGGGCTGGGCTAAGCCATCAAAATGTCAACGTTCATACTTCAATTTTTAAGTTTGGGCCCAATCAAGCTTAGATCTCATTTAGATGATGAGCTGAGTTGAATTCTTTATATGTGGTAGTAAGTTGAGATCGTGGTGTGAGGTTTGTGGAGCCAACCTAAGATGAGTTTAGATGTGTTTGGATGTTAATATGAGTTTATATGTATTCATGGGAAGTTGAAAAAAGTTATGGATACGGCGTGTAAAGAGGTATTGAGTTGAAAAATGTTATGGGTATTACGTGTAAAGAAGTTTTGAGTTTAGATGAGTTTAATGATTTGAGAGTTTGATACTTGAATGTTAGATTCAACTTAAAATTAAATTGAACTGAATTGATTTCAGCTCAATCTAAATTCCAAACGAGACCTAAATCATATTTACAAATTTATACTGTTTAAATCTTTTATTTTTTCTGGTTTTTAATCTGTAAGTGCTCCTCCACTCTAATTTGAAGGAAAACTATTACAAACAATACAAAAATAGAGAAATGATACTTACAGTCGTGAATATGCAGTCGCCGTGCAGTCGCTTTGAAAAAAGTGAATAAATATGGGACCCACATGAAAAGAAATTAATTTTTTAATAGTGGACCCCACTCTTTTTCAAAGCGACTGCATGGCGTTTGCACATTCTACGACTGTATGTAGAATTACTCACAAAGATATATGCTTATTTTCTTTGTACTTGGGGTTAGAAACACGTTAAGAAATTCAAAATCCCACCTTAATTCATGGGATAAAATGACAGCTATCTATTTATTACAAATTTGTCACTTACATCAGGTGGGATGGGGATGTACATGGATTACAATTTACAACGATATTTTTATTTAAAAATGAAGTAAAATCCTCCATATTTTTTAGAAGAAACGATGCATATACATCCTTTAATTGTTAGCCTTTTAGTATTTTTTTCGTGGTATTAAATATTAAAAAATAATATTTATTAGTTTTTCTAATTATCAATTAGTTAATATTGAATATTTGAAAATGATAATAGTTAAAAGGTTTATATATATAATATTTCTGAATTTTACTATACAAATACTTTAATACGTTTAATTTTATAAAAGTGTATAGACGATATTATCCTCGGCCATGACCTGTCTGCTCTCAACAAGTCATGGACGATTGAACCCACTTGATCCCAACCCAACAATCCCCTGCGTCACAGCCTCACACCTTTGTTCCTAGCCCTTTTGAAAAACCTTCTCAACCCCAAACCCAACCTCTTTTGCTCTCTTCTAATCCCCCCCACACCCTATATTTTTACTTCCTCTGCCTTGCTTCCCGTTCATTAATGCTTTAATGAATTACTTTCCCCATATATTTATCTGATTTTTTTTTCTTTCTTTGTGTGCATCTCTCTTTGTTGGATTTTGTTGCTTGGTTTCTCATCTGATTTTTATCTGGGTGTCTCTTGAAATGGGCAAAAATCAAGCTTACAAAGCTATGCAGAAAGCCAGGCTGGGCTCCAGCTCTGCTGCGCCTGACGAGATTGAAGATGGCATGGTTTGTACCCTTTCATACTACCATTCCTTACTGAATCTCTCATCCTTAAGTTTCGTTCCTTTCGTTGGTTTTCATGGTAGATTGTTGATTTATGCTATTGTGTTAAATAATTGAATGTTACGTTTGTGATCAATTGGCCAGTGTTCATTTAATAAATCCGTGGTTTTAACGGGTAGGCTTATTTTCATGAAATTGCAGAGTATTGAATTTGGTGTATAAAAATTTCCTTTAAAAGATATGGCTTTTTAGTTTTTTATTTGGATTTTGACGAGCTGACGAGCTATTCATGGTTCATAATCTTATTTGGTAAGAGTGAATGTGAGAAGTATTGAACCCTGAATTAGCATGCTGATTTGACTTCTCTGCTTGAGATCAATATTGCCCTCTTCTAAGAGCCGGAGCTTTGGGATGGCTCTAAATTGCAATACCAAAACGTTCGAGAGGGAGGGAGGGAGGGAGGGAGGGAGAAGAAACAGAATCCTATCCTATATGTAATATAGCTCCTGGAGGTAGGAATGCCTATTGCATCCGTGGTTGCATCTTAGTGACTCTTTCAGTGATCATAATATTAATTTATAAAGTCCACAACCAAACCAAAAATGTGGATGTGAATTGCCTCGACGATAGTAATGGTCTTTCTTTCTCAAGCATCTAGATTTGTGGAATTGATTATTATCCATAATAACCTAAAAATGATTTTCTTATAGGGCACTGCCACTGAATCTAAGCTCTCCAACACACTAGTGGCACACCGCTTGTAGTTTTTGTTGGGTATTTTTAGTGATCTTAGCTGTAGATCTGAAAATGCCATCTAATAGTCAGAATAGTTGTTTTTGTTGGGTATTTTTGTTTTGTGGATGGTAACTGATGAGAACAGTCGCAGGTGGATGGTTCATTTCATTCACCAGAGTGGCATGCTGCTCGTTTGGCCAGTCTTAAAACCTCTCACACTATCACCTGGGAAGAGTTCAAGAAGAAGCAAAAGGTAATCTGCTGAACATGGCTAATTTGCTTTTCTTCATATAAGTGCGCAGGAATTTTATTCATCATATTCCTCATCATGATTTATTGTGTCCCACTTTTAAACACATTTTAGTTTCATTAACATACTTCTTTGCTAAATAATCCATGACATTAACAAATGAGTATAAGAGCAAATGTCCCTGTATAAATATTCATCACATCATGGTAACAAGAGCTCAAGAAACCTGAAATGCAATGTAACTGGTATTACTTCCAATGCGTTCACCCAGTTGGGAGTTTGAAACCTACTTTGGTTCACTTGTGCACTCTTGAGGAAGTGGAGATAGAGCTTTCAAGGAAGCCTTCCTCGAAATGTACAGTGTTTTTGGTGCTAAAGATGCTTCTATAGCGGACCATTGAGAGATATCTAGTGATTTCCCTTTTGTGGAATGTAGACTTTGTCAAAGAGGCTTTTGATTGGGAAGGAGTTGTATTTACAGCAACCATTAATCTACTGTATCCATTAATTGAAAATGTGGAGGTAAAGGCAAGCTTCGATGCATATTTTTCCCGCAGATTTGGTCTCCTTCCATTCTTTTAATTGAAAGCTGCGTAATGGCATGATCACATCATCTATAGATGACTAAAAATGGGTTTGAGCTACTAGTAGGTGTGTGATGAGGCCAATATTTATGACGTGTATAAAAAGGCATGAAGTAAGAGTAGGTAATGATGACTACGAATGATTTCTTTTAGTTGCTAAAGAATTGTTGAATTGCTAGCTTAAGGAAGTACGGTAGGTAGTATGATTATTTCATTTTCATTCAAATTAAATGTTACATTTCCAAATATATATATATGTGTGTGTGTGTGTCCAAAATCCCTATTGGTTGGCTCAAGTGGTAAAGGCCTTGGTCTTGGTGGTATGCTCCCTCCAGGTCTAAGGTTCGAATCTTCTTGGGTGCAAACAATTTCTAGGGGTCATCAGACTGGGGAGAACTTACCCTTGAATTACCCGAGGTGCATTTCTGGAAAACTCCTTGTCGAGGGGCCTGTGCACCCCTGGGATTAGTTGAGACTTTGTTCTTGGACACCCAGTGCCAATAAAATATATATATCCAAGTTATATGATATGTTATGAAAGTAAAGTTTACAACTGTTTTAATGTGTATGTGTCTACGATATGAAATGTATATGCTTATGAACTGAATATACCAATGCCATGATTATTCTTACAATATGAAAGTCGTGAGAAAGGAAAGATAGGAAGACAATGGCTGAATGCATAGTTTTCAAAGCATTTTCTCTTGGCCATATGATGATAATGCGAAGTTATCAGAGCAAATAGGTGGATGTGCAAGCCACATTGAATGATGTTGAGAAGGTGTGATTCACCATAAAGTTAAACATGTTTTAAAGATGATTTTACTATTTTTTTGTATACTTCATGTGTACATGGGCTTCGCCTATTACTATTATGATGAATAAAATTTTTACTTATAAAAAAAAAGATGATTTTACTATTTATGAATTATTTACTGAGTATTCATCTCATTTTGGGTTTTATGTTTTAAAACTATTGAGGTCGCAATGAAGACGTGTTTGGGCCAAGGCAATAGAGGAGATTTGACCTAGTGAAAGATAGAAGCGTTGATCACATGAGATGTTAAGATGTCATTAAGAAAAGTTTCTGATATTATCTTTCCATCTAGTTCTATATTTACCGAATTGCTATAATTAGTGTTCTGTCCTATAATAATTGATGAGTTGTATATTATATTCTTAAAGTTTATGGAACTGTTTTTACCCCATGCTTCAAAATGGAATGGGGTAACATTCTTAACCTTATTGGGAAGGGGGTGTTACAAACAAAGAGAAGTACTGGTTTTCTTATTCCTATTATGAATGAAACACTCCGCTTCCTCCCCTTAAATTATGTGATAAAAAAGCAGCATTCTATGTCAAACCTTCTCTAACAAAAGAGTTTGCATAAACTAAAATAATCAATAAAATCTTGTGCATAGAATCAATGAGTTGAAGCCATAAGCATCGAAAGTAAAGTGGCTTGAGCGGGGATGTATAAGAAGATACCTTTTTTTTGGTAATTGTGAGAGGAGAAGGAATGATTTTGTCCTGAGATTGAGGTAATGGATGATGAGATCAATGAAGACGTTACAACTTAGTTTTGGTCCCCTCAGGGAAACTGACTTAGTGTGATGTCATAGATTATCCAGTTTTTAGAGTTCATATTTTAACCTTTTTTTTTTAGAGTCCATATTTAACTTGAGAGGTTGTTTTGGAGGTTGAATTCTCTTTACTTGGTCACATGGCTTATTTCCTGAGTACGTTAAATGCTCTATAGTTTGGTTACTCTCAAAACACGTGCATACACACAAGATTTGGTCAACTTCCTTGAGTTACAACATCTGTTGGATATAATGCTTATCTTCATGTTCATGTAGTGTTTTACTCTCTGCCTGCATGCCTCCTACATATGTACTGACTTTTCTACTCTCGAGTTCTGTATGCTGTGTTTTTTCATAACAAAGCATAGTTTCGTACTTCACAATGGAGATTGGTAAAAAAATGTGTTTCTGATGGAAAATAAACATTATGAATTTTGTGTTTATTTCATTTGGTATGTACTTGATGTACTAGGAAGATGAGATGAAAAAGGGGGAACTGGAAGCAGATACAGATAGAATGATGAGAGAGTACAGAGCTCAACTGGATGCTGAAAGGGCACACAAGCTTGCCCATGGAAAAAACCGCTCCAGAAGTAAATCTAATGACAGAAAAAGTACGTGCAATAAATTGTAGAAAGAAGAATTGTGAGCGTCCTGTGTTCTCTTCAGTATCTTTCTTCTTCTTCTTGCAGATAAGAAGGACAAAGATTTAAAGAAACGAAGCAGCAGAAAGCGAAAGGTGCCTACAATTCCTTAAATTGTCATTACTCAGATTTAACACTTGCACAATCTAGAATAGAAATTCGAGTGAGTGCTCGCTCTTATTATGGGCCCCCTGGGTGCCTTCCTATGTTGGAACTCCTGCCAAGCGTTTGCTTGCGTGACATGAGAAAGGTGATGCTAAATTCAATGCTACTTTACCATTCTTCTCATGAAAATGTAGATACGTAGGG
Organism: Juglans cinerea; assembly: GCA_961763995.1. Lineage (NCBI taxonomy): Eukaryota > Viridiplantae > Streptophyta > Magnoliopsida > Fagales > Juglandaceae > Juglans > Juglans cinerea. Next base: position 6,797,399 of record CAUIVZ010000010.1, read on the forward strand.
AAACCACTTTATCTGCACATGGTGGTCTATAGTACCAAAAACACTCCCAGAACATCAAAACACTTGAAAATGCTTACCAAACAGTACCACCGTTTTCAAATCTATGTGTTGACTTGGTGGAACCCAAAAAAGCTGTGAAAATTTATACGACTGCTCTAATAGATGCCTGTCTCTAAATTACCTAATCATAATCATGCAATTCAATCATCACAGATATTTGAGACTGTGAATATATGAACCCATCCTCATTTGTCATAGCAGCATTCGAGAAGGAGATCTTCTGAGTCTAGCACCTCAAGTTCATCCTCAGATTCTTACAGGAGCGAAGAAGATGAGAGAGAATCAAGACGAGCTAAATCTAGGTCTAAGAGAACAAAGAAGGAAAAGAAGCACAAGTCAAGAACCAAGCACTCTAGCAGTGGTGACGACGAGGCTGATGGTCCAGTGCCACTTTCAAGATTCTTTGAGAGCGTCAAGAGCTAACCACATTGTTGAAGATACTGTTGTACTCATAAAAATTCTGTTTCTACTATAGCAGATGAATTCGAATTCGTTCTTTCTCGATTAGCGCTTAGCAAATGTGGATTGCATTGTTTCTTGCCTCTCTAGATTGATGAGCTCTGTGATGATATCGAGTTTGCCTTTAATTTTTACAAATAGTACGTTGGGGAATTTATCCTATTCAGTATAATGAACTTCATGATATACGAGTTCATTCATGAAAGGTAGGCTTACCATCCCATTGCAGACTTCTTCAGTGTCAAATGGACCTTCGGATTCTCTCTTTTCTGATTTCTTAATGATACTAATAAAAAAAATTTATATAGATTTAAACAGGAAAATTGAAGTTATTACTGTCTTTCTCTCATGGAGTCTGGTTTATTGATTTAATTCTTCCTTGGAGTGATGAGAAAATGGTGAGACCTAGTGTTTGTGCCCATGGCTTGGAAATCCTGAAAGTTAGAACTAGAGATGGCAACACCATGTTGGGCTTACTGAGCTACAATACAATAACAATACAAAAAGACACAGATCCGGTACCAATTTCTTACAATACTAAAAAATGAGCTGATATCTCTCTCTCTCTCTCTCTCTCTCTCTCTCTCTCTCTCCATAAACAGTAGAATATTAAAAGAGAAGAAAAACAAAGATAGAGAAAGAGAGATACATCTGTTAAATAATAGAATAAATTAACTCCAGAACCACCCATTTTGTAATGCAACATATTTACACGAGGAAATCAATCACCGAATGTATAAAGCAGAGAGACTACACTGATCAGATCTACGATGAGTGAATAAACAACACGACTCCTTATGGTTGCTGATACTCGATGTTAAATGCAAGGGCCTCTTGATAGATCAGCTCCTTCATCTGCTCCTCACTCAGTGCATGCTGCTCAAAGTCAAAGCTGAAGGGAGTCATGCAGACAGGCTCATCACTGATGTCATGCAGAGATGTTAAATAGTGATGCGCCAAAGCGTCTTCAACTGTTGGAAATAGAAAATTATAAGTCACTGTTTTAAATGTGCTAATACAAATACGTTAACAACAACACAGTTGCAGGGGTAAGCACAAAATTTAATGGATTAAGGTACTTCAACAATTGAATCATTAGAAGAATTTAATGTCAGATCACGATGGCAAGGTTCTCATGGGAGATTTATCTAGAAAACCTTTTCAAGAGAGAGATTTAAAAAAAAAAAAAAAGACCCTGGCAAAATAAAGAGCCCCCTAGGATATTGTTTTCGGAGATGAGATGAGATGAGATGAGTTGAGATTAAAGTTAAAAAGTTGAATAAATATTGTTAGAATATATTTTTTAATATTATTTTTGTTTTGAGATTTGAAAAAGTTGAATTGTTTATTTTATTTTGTATTGGAAGTTGGGAAAGTTGTAATGATTAGATGAGATGAGATGAGATGTTTTCTGAAAACAAACGAGGCCGGCAAGATTACAGCAAAGATTGTTGGAAACTAGTTAGGTTGAACTTGGATTGAAATTGAAACCCACCGGGGTAGGGGGCGGGGGGTTGTTCTTTTTCAAGTGGGTTCATAGTTAGAGATCCTAATGTCTTTCTTTCTCATAGAGGAGAGACTTTCAGTAGGTTATTAACACCCAGGGATCCTCCAAGCGATTTGTTGCCTGATGTTCAGATTGAGATAGCTCAATCATTTTGGTAGCAACCTTCACTTGGTAATCCTCAAGTCGTACTTGTTAAATGAGAGGTATGTGACGTTTACTATTGTGTCTTGGTATGGGTAAAATGCAACATCAATGACATGCAGCATCAGATAGTTCTTTAATGATAGCCACCACAGCATAACAGGTCATAAGAGACAGATGAAAATGATGTTAAACAGGGACTTCCTGAGATAACAAGTCCTTTGGGAAAGCTGAAAATAGAAAGGCATGCTTGTTGATCATGCTTTTAACTCACATCCTTGGTCTTGATTTTTCCAATTTCAGTATCACTGGTCAAAAGGTAAGTCTATCTATCTATCTATCTCTATATATATATGCTTCTTGTCCACACTACGTCAATAACCAACACGTCAAATGCAAGACAGAATGTCATATTAGTGGAATATGTAAAAAATACTATTAATATACTTTTCTATTAGTGAAAAACGCCATGAAGATACACACCCACACAAAAAGAAAGGAACACAATATTTCAACTGAAAATTTACGTTATAAAAAATCATATAAAATTATGATAGGAGATGGAGAACTAGAACCAATTCTCAGCCTGATAAAGGAAAGGAGTAAGATTGGAGCAATATCCACAAAACATTTAGGGAATTGGTTTGATTCTATCTGTGTGCACAAAAAAGGGATCCCAAAGAATTTAAAAAACAGCAGTCCCATAATAGGATGTTTAAAAAAATGTCGTACAACTAAAAAAATGGTTTTTTCTGCTCTTATGTAACTTTAACTAAAGATCAAAATATAACAGAATCAACTTCACTTTTGACAGAAATTGTATGGCCGTTGTAAGAACCTTTTTGATCAAATTAGTGACACAAAAGGTTCTCAATGGGTCACACTTTTTTTTTTTCCGTTTAATAAAATGCTAGCAATGATAAAAAAAAAACTTAAAAGGAATCAAAGACAAATGTCAAGTAATGCCAGACCAATAAAGCATATTAAAACAATGAATCATGTGGTATAAAGATTACAATTAGACTAGTATTCTGATGCAAGGCTTAATAGAGATTAACATGTTTTTTTCACAAGTAAAAATACTTTAATGGAGATGACTTTCTTTATTTCAGTTGAGACTAGTATTGTTATGCACACACATTAGAAGTCATTAACTCACCAGTAATCCTCTGTCTGGGATCAAATGTTAACATCTTTTCAACAAGATCAATAGCTGCAGGATGGACATGTGGAAATTTTTCAGTGAAGGACTGCCGACGGTAAAGAGGACGTTGCCGGATGTATCTCTTAGCATTTTCATTCAAGAACCCCAAGTCAGCCTCTGATGGGGTGCCAATCAACTGCATGATAAAGATGAAATGAATATTACTTATTCATGAGTACATGCAATTATGGAAGCATATAGTTCAATAAAGGTGAGATAGAAGAATTCCATTTAAGGTAATATTTTTGAATAATCCTAAATCAGACCTCAAAGTCATATGCTAATATATTCAGTGCCAAATTTAGCATAAAACTTCTATGACCTTTTCATTTCTTAAGATAAGGTGAAGTACAGAAAATAGGCAGGTCTTAAATAAAAAGCAATAAATACTAAGAGAAAGTGAAATTGGACTTGGAAAATCTCAAATGATCATTTTTTTTCCCCGAAACCAGTAGTATAACAGTTTAAATATAGAAAATAAAATTACCTCCATAAGCAAACTTAGTTGGTGCGCATAATCTCTACCAGGAAATAAGGGCTTCCGATCCATCAATTCCATGAAAATACAGCCAACTGACCATACATCAATAGCTGCGGTATAATCAGAAGAGTTCAATAAAAGCTCTGGTGCACGGTACCATCTTGTAACGACATATTCTGTCATAAAATCGGTTTCGGAGGTGACACGAGCTAGTCCAAAATCACATATTTTTAAGTCACAATTGGCATTTAAAAGAAGATTGCTGGGCTTTAAGTCCCTGTGCAGAACATTTGCAGAATGTATATATTTCAATCCACGGAGGATCTGATACAGGAAATACTGCATAAAACATGGAAAAGTAGTATAGTTATTTTTATCCGTGGCAGATTGATATTGTGAATTTTGAAAATTATAATAAGAATAGGAACAAAAAGAAGAAATTGTTGAGTGTGGAGCCTGGTTTACACTTGAGCAGAGGCAACCCGAGAGTTCGCTCATTGCTCGCTTGAGCGAAGCTCAAACCGAGAGTTTGTTCCACAGGCGCTCGACGGTGGGCTCGAGGGAAGCCCAGACAGAGATCAACAGGTGCTTGACATTGGGCTCGAGCGAAGCTCAACCCAAGAGTTCGCTCGAGTCTCGCTCGACTTGGCGCTCGAGCCAACACCGGAAAGAAAGTTCGCTTGAGTCGCGCTCGAGCGAATAAGTGGAAAATTCACCGCCTTAGGGTTTTCACTGCGCCGCATATATAATATAATATATATGTGATAAAACTTCAGAAATGCTGTAGAGTGAAACGGAACGGCATTTTTGGGCAGTGAGAAAGAGTGAGGAGATAGAGAGAGTGGGAGAGCTTGAGTTGAGTGAAAATCTTGTAATTTTCAGTGTACTTCAACATTCCTATAAATAAAAATCCAGTGCAACTCCGTGGACATAGGCAAATTGCCGAACCATGTAAATCTTGTGTTGTATAATTGTTTTCTCTATTTTTCTTTACTATTCTCGCATTATCGTTTCCCAACAGAAATAAACTTAGAAAGTTGTAGAATCCAAAGGTCATTGCGTTTCTAAGTCTTAGGCATGCCGCATGCGTCAATTTGCATTTCCCAAGTTGATTTACAACTATACTATGCTATTCAACTACCGTTATCATAGGCAAAGGAAGATTTATGGCTCCACGGTTTTCTAAACAACTCTTACCTGTAAGATAATGTCCAACTACTTTGATTGGTAGAATACCAAACTGCTTAGAATACCTGGCAATGCTCCTCTGACAATGTTTGATTTGAACGAATAATTTGGTGCAGGTCAGTGTCCATTAGCTCATAAGCGATATATACATCGTTAAATGTCTCCCTCTGTGGGGGTCGTATTATATCCCTGATTGCAACAATCTGCATCACAAATGTAAGTGATATTAATTGGGGAAAAAAAACAGAACCAAATTCATACGTCTCTTATAGAAGGCTCACCCCCCCCCCCTCCGCGGCGGGTCCCCTCTTTTTTCCTCTTCTTTGGTGCGTTCGGGGGTACAAGAAATATAAAAACCATGACCAAATAAAAACTAAAGAGAATGTCTACTGACCCCTGCAAACGTGTAATAATAAATCACATAAGTAAGATGAGCAAATCTTTTTATTGATAAGTTACACATACTCTCTGGTGGGTTCTGAACCACAACCTTATCCTCCACCTATACCTACAGGGAAGGAGGCGACATTTGAGCTAGAGCTCATTGACATAGGTGAAGACAAGAGACCGTAGTGGGAAAAATTGATCAGGATAGCTAACTAATAATTACAGTGGTAAAAAATGATTTGGATATGCTAACAAATAATTACATTTATCTTACAAATAAAAGCAATTATAGTACGCCACATTCACATTTTATATGTTACACTCTCCCGGGAAAATTTTGTCAATTAATTTGCAATGATTGGTTGTAAACATGCCTATGAAAATGGAGATGGTTTCAGAAGTCCCAGCAGCCAAAGTGGGCCAACAAATGAAATGAGCTCCATCTACATGTAATAATGAGATCTATTCAGCTAAGAAAAGATGGAAAAAAAAAACTAATGCTTAAAATAGATTTTTAGTTCATAATTTTAATTCTAAATAATCCTATTGAACAAAACAATAATGACAACACTGTGTTATACATTAAAATAGTCTACATTGGCCACAATGATCATGGTATCGAACAGTAGCATAAGAAGCTTCCTACAATGCGATGTGACAGCATAAGTAATCCTAACTAGTAACAACTTGTCACGTCAGCCATGCCAACGAGTAATGATCGCACTAACGACTAGGGGTATACAAAACACTGTGGTTCGTACTTCTAAATCCTTGATGCAGTTCTACTCCGATGAATCATCGGAGTGTAAAAGTCATCAGAATTAAGATTCACTACAAATGTGGTTTAATTAATGCCCGTTTAAATCGAACGGGTAATATTCTCTGCGTTTCCAGCATTAACTAACATCACTAGCAAAACTACTAAACATTACGGGTACTTAACCCTGATCATTTTTCCACAAATATCGCATACATAATTGAAGTTTTCCTGTGTAAAAGAAAACGATAAACTCAGTGATTAAACATTCTTATTTAAAAATAATAAGAAACTACCAGAAAACGACTAATCTACGTAGTTCTAAATTGGTAATGAAGAAAAATTATTGAAACCACTCACTGACGTTTTCATGATCCATGTGGCGAAGAAGCTTGATCTCGCGGAGAGTCCTCTTGGCGTCGATCTTGTTGTCGAACGCACTAGCAATCTTCTTGATGGCCACGTGCTCGTTCGACTCCGAATTCAAAGCCGAGCTACGGAAATTCATAATCCAAATATAAAAAAATGATAAAAAAAAAAACCACAGAATCCATCTCTTAAGATTCACAGAGGAGAGAGAGAGAGAGAGAGTATTTAGGGACCAAACGATGCCGCAAGCGCCCTTGCCGATGGGCATGATGGGGGGCTTGTACTTGGCGGTGACTTCGAAGATGTTGCCGAATATGTTGTACTGAATGAATCTCCCTCCGTGGCTAAGCGTCGCCGATATGTTCTCCATCCCCATCGCCGGTTGCTGCTGCGGGTCGGGCTGCGCCTCTATCATCACAGCGTCGGCAGGCGGAGCTGGCCCTCCTGTAGCGTCCATTTCCTAATTACTTCTCGTGTTTTACTTTCTTCTCTATTGTACCCTGTAACTGTAAAAAAAGTGGTAACAATAAAAGCCCTAACGAATGATTGGGTGCCACTGCTTTTGGTCCAACCCACCGATTAACTTCTGCACACCTCTCTGAAATTCTCTTTTTTTTGCAAAAAAATATCTCATTACTTTCCGTTCACTTTCACTCTTTTCTTTTTTTTCTTTTTGTTTTTTTATCCCATTGAAAAACCTTGAGGTCGGTCGGGTTTCGTTTTCACACCCACCAATAAAAAATAAACACGTCAGCAGCTTATAGAGATTACAATAAGCACAAATCGAGATAAACCCCTCTCTCTTCTCCCCCTAACCCTTCTCGTTCGTAATGACCTATTTCTCGAGACTATTGATCCCACCTATGATTTCTATGTTGGGAAGAGCTTTAAACTTTTTTATGTTCGAGGTTCATCTTTTGTTGAGAAATTCTGGGTTGATGATTTATTATCCAAGATCACAACAATGGTGGACGACTCGAGGAAAGTGGCGTTGCTTGGAGATGGAATTCATTTTGTGTATATGGCAACAAAGTTAATGGAACAAAAGGGTGTGAGGATTAAGAGGGACTGTTATTACGTACCCCTCCGACACGAGCTTTCCCATTTCGGTGGCTAAGGAAGTGAGGTTCACTAACATATCGGCTATTTCGTTGTACCCGCCGTAGTGTAAGAGGGTGTGGATGAAGTCTTTGACTTGTTCGATGCCGTTGAAGTGGTGGTGGGGCCCTCCAGGGCCTGGCGCCGGAGCTGGGGCTAGGGACGGACCGGGAGCCATGGCATCGTAGATAGGGAGAACTGGCGGCGAACCGGGTTTGCTCGGTGGCGTGGGTTTCTTCAACCGATTTGTTCTGGGGTCGATTTCCGGGGCTCCTTCTGGTTTGATGGCCGAAATTGATCGAAGGCTCCGGCGGTTGTTGAAATCCTGGGTTGACAAGACAAGCTTCAGCGTTAAGATTGGTGTGGATGGTGTTAATCAATCTTCTTTTGGGGATGGGAAGAAGATGCTTTTTTGGTCTACTAAGATAGGTCCAAATTTAATTCAGATGCAGCTTCAAGAGTTGGGGATGTGGATTCTGGACAGTGACTCATCGTGCATGGCTGTTGTTTGTCACAGGTTATAGCATTTGTTATAAATTTAATTCGTACTTCGGCATCAAATGAGTGGTGGATAAGTGAAAAATAATGGACGAAATCCAAATGTTTGTCTGGCCAATTCGATACACTCACTGCTGATGTCTCCCTTCTATACATCGATTTTGTAGTGATGTAGATGAAAACATAGCTTTTATAAGTGAAAGTAGAGAAAAGGAGAAAAACATAGGAGGTAACAAGGAAGCTTGATTGCAGCTAGGGGAGAGACTTTTATTTTGGGGCAAAGAAGCTCAGAGTGCAGATGTGGGAGGGACTTTTTTTTAGGGGCGTCGTTCGTCGAGTGCAGATGAGGGAGGGAGAGGGAGCGAAAGAATGAAGAAGGAGAGGGAGAGAAACAAATTGATGATCACCTGTATGCGGGTGCAAGATGAAATTTTATGGGAGGCTTACATGGCACTTCATGATTGGCCGGTGTGAAATTAATTTTGGCACCCGACCGGTTGGAAGACGCACTCTTTTTCATTTTCTTTCTGTAGGGGTGGTAATATGTGACATGATCTGTTAACCCAACATGAACACGACACGATAAAAGCGGATTAGAGTTTAGCCTTAACGGGTTCAGGTCAAAACGAGTTGACCCGTACACAATTTCTTAACGGGTTGATAACGAGTCAACTCATTTTGACCCGTTAAGAAAGTTAAAGTTACAATTATACCCTTATACCTAAAAATAAAATTGTTGATATTTTAATTTCGATATTTTTATTATTTGAATTGTAATTTTGGACTTGTAATTAATTTGATATTTTTATTATAGATATTGTGATTTTCATATTTATATAAAATTATGCTAAACTTAACTAGGTCAAACGGGTTAATTTCGAGTTTGTTCAACCCATTTACATAAGCGGGTCAAAACGGGTTGACATGACACGACCAGCTATGTTAATAAGTTGTGTTAGGGTTTGAAATTTTGACATGATAAGTTTAACGGGTAGGGTTAAGGTTGACCCATATAGTATAATATACATGTCTTGACACGATACGAACACAACCCGTTAACACGATTTGACACCCCTATCTTTCATTTCACTTTCTTTTCTATTCCTTTTTTCCATTTTCCTGTTTGGTTGGAGGATGGAGGGACTTCCCTTTACCCAATCAACAAAAAAAAAACACATAAAATTTTGTTTCCACCATCTATTTAATTAAGGAAAACACTACAGATACAAAGGAATCTCCTGATGTGGCGTCTCCCCTCATTCTTCTTCTCTTTTCTTCTCTATTTTCTCCCCCCTCCCCCCCCCCCTTTCCCTCTCCCTTTTCCAATCCCTCCCCACCCCCTCAGCTCGATCGAGAGAAAAGACATTGATGGAGGTGAGGACGTCAACGAGTGGCGACGAAATCGAGGGGGGCAGTAGAGACGACGATGACGGAGGTGAAGGTAAAAGGCGACATCGGCGAGTGGCGAGGAAGGTGAGGGGTGCGGCAACGACGTCGATGAGGGGCGAGGAAGCTTTGACGGGACGTCGACGAGTGGCAACAACATCGAGGGGGAAGCAATGACGACGATGACAGAGGTGAGGGTGAAGGGCGACGTCGGCGAGGATGGTGAGGGATATGGTAGCGATGTTAGCGAGGGGCGAGGAAGCTTCGACGACAACTTTGGTGAGAGGCGACGACGACAACGACACTGGGAGAAGGGAAAAGGGAGGAGGGGAGAGGCATATGGAGAAGGGGAGAGGGAAGAAAAAAAGAGAAAAGAGGAAAAAAAAAAGAGAGGAGATAACGGGGAGAAGGGAGGAAAGAGAGGGAGAAAAAAGGGACACGTGGCATACTGATAGTGTGCCACATCAGTGTGTAGGATCCCTCTGTGGGATCCCTCTGTGTCTCTAGTAGCCCTCTTTAATTAATGATTAGTCTAATCATTTTGTATCCTCGTTTCTGTTTTTCTTTTACTATTCCTAAAAACCTTAAGAAAATAAACTTTTTTATTCTATCTTTCTATTCATTAAACTTAATTTTTTATTGTTACATTTTAAGGTATTTTATATAATGAGAAATATATTTGCAGTTATGGAGTGTGTAGTCCCCGCATAATTCTTTTAAAAAAATAAGTAAATTTGAAATCCACATAAAAAAATTATTTTTTTAATGGTAACCTTCACTTTTTTCAAATAGAGTACTCAGAGACTGCACACTCCAAGACTATATATAACATTACTTTTATATCATACATTTCAAGTTATTAAAACTAGTGCATCTCATCATTTAATTATAGTTGATTGCAAAATATCATTGATTCATCATCCCTTAGCATTGTATTATATCACTTATTTCTATCTATTTTAATGGTTAGATTTGGTATAATTATATTATTTATCACTTCATTAGTTTGAATATGTAATATATCAATTTTGATAGTCCCTTTTAAGGATGTCATTCCAAATATAAGTGAATTTAAAGAAATAGAAAAAGCTGTGCAGGAGGAAGTGGCCTTTTTTAAAAAAAAAAACCTATTCTCGCTCTCTCCACAACCTCCCCCCTAAAAAAACTCAGACTAGAGGTGGGGGGTTGGAGCTTTGGCTCCTCCCTCATCCCTCATTCCTCTTCTCTCTAGTTTTTCTTTTGTTTTTTTTAGTTTTGTTTGTTTTTTTGTTCACAGTAGGGCGAAATGCAGATCTATTGTTTTCCAGAGTCAGGCGACTACCACGTAGGGGTGGGCAGCGGGGCCCCGCCCTGCATGGAAAGGGCCTAGCGGGGGCAAGGGGAGGGATGACCCCAGCGGGCCCCCGCTCTAAAATTTATTTATTTATTTATATATAAAAATAAATATATTATATATATATATACAATTTATTAAAGACTTAAAATTATATTCAAGTCATTGGATTGCCTTGGCCTCCTAGACCAACCTTTATATAGGAGGCCAAGGCAATACAATAGTCATCCTTAAGCAATGTGAGACTTACGACTAAGGATGACTATTGTATTGCCTTGGCCTCCTATATAAAGGTTGGCCTAGGAGGTCAAAACAATCCAAAATCTAACTCTAATGAGTTTAAGTTCTTTTTATATTTATAAATTTTAATTTATTATTTAAATTATATTATAATTTTGGTCTAAAAAAATATTTTTGGACCAAAATATTTTTTAAACACAGTGTGTTGGTTTAGGCGGGGGGCTGGGCAGATGGGGTTTTTTCCTCCGCCCCCCGCCTCCCGGGGGCGGGGGAAAATCCCCAACCCCCCGCATGGTGTGGGGCGGGGTGCGAGGGAGGGTACCCCCCGCCCCGCACCATGCGGGTATCACCCCTACCACCGCGCCCCACCACAAGATTCCCAAGGCACCGATCCTTCAGGCAAACAAAGAATGTCGTCGAACCATGCGGCGCATGAGCCACAAGTGGGGCCAAAGTGTGCGCGTGACATCCACGCGCCACCGCAAGGGGAGCTTTATCACCGCCACACGCAGCTTTTCTGGGACCAGGGCCATCGGTTTCTTCAAACTTGACGTTCTGCTGTACTTCCAGGGTGGCGCGCCACCACAATCTCGGTGTTTGCTTTTTTTATTTTCTCTAAGGTTAAAAATGCGGATCTACAGTTTTCCAAGCTGTAACTCGCTAGTTTCCCATTTATCTTTTACGTTTTCTGTTATTTCTTTTATTTTAGGTTAAAAAAAACACATAGTCTCTTGGATTTTTGTTCATAAAGTGTATCCTCTACTCCGTCTTAGATAGAGTGTGTGGTTGTTTAATTTTGTCTTAGGACAGAATGTGGGGTTTGTTAAATCTGTCTTAGGCCAGAGTGATGTCTCTCAGACGGTTTGTCTGTAAAGAGTTACAACAATGAACTAGACAATGCCAATCACAAAGAAATTTGTGTATTGGGGAGTCTTGAAAGCAGTAGTTAGCTTGTATTTTGTATGTCTCAGATCAAAGTTGTAATATCCTGTTATAAATGAACGATGTTTGTTCTACTTTGAAAAAAAGGAAAAAAAAAAAATGTGCAGTATATTTATAGGGGAGTCCCACCAATATTTGGTATCGAAATGGCTACTGAATAGTGTTTTTTTTTTTTTTTAATGTATGTGTATGCATTTTGTTTTAAATATAAAAAAACACACGCAAATGCTTTAAAAAACACATTTTAATACACATATTCGGTACACTTTATCGGTAAATCTAGCATTTTTCATAATTATATAAATCATATATCTATTTGGTATAATTACAAAAGTAGCCTTTCCATAATTTGGAGAGAAGGTCCGCTAATACATGTATTTGAATCTTTTGTAATTTTTAATCGAGTTCTAAGGACTTAGAGGAATATATATATATATATATATATATATATATATATATATATATATGAATTGAGTTATCCAATATTTGTAATTGCCCTAATAATTTTTTTGAACAATATTAAACAAATGTTCAATAAATAAAACACGGTAGAGATGGTATGTATATATAGAGCGAGTTTTTAATGTTTGTTTTAGTTTTTTTAGATCCCAACTATAAGGTCCGTTTGGATACTAAAGTATTCTCATGTATTCTATTTCCAAATATCACTCGAACACAAAACATTTTCAATTTCAAATTTTTAAAATTTTTATCTAATCGTTACAAACTTTCCAAATTCTCAAAACAAAATACAAAAAATAATACATATTTTTCAAATTTTAAAACAAAGATAATATTCAAATCAAACAATTTTTTAACTTTATAATATATTTATTCAACTTTTTCTCACCCATTTCTTAAAATCCAATAAAATATCTTAACTCAAACTATTTCACTACTATTTACAGGTATTCTGAAATGAAAAATTCTACTCATCCCCACACCACACAGGATTTTTTAATTTTAATTTTTTTCCTTACCAAATGTGTAATATATAGATAATGAATAGAAGAACTCAATTAGTTTAAGATGAATAAAACTAAAAAAATTAAAAAATAAATAAAATAAGTAAAAATAAGTATGGTGTGTGGGATGATGATTAACAAAACTCGAAATAAAAAATTCTAAATATTCAATCGGATTTTAAAGCCTCGTTTGGATACTGAGCTGAATTAAATTTTTTATTAATAGTAGTGAGTTGCGATGATGAAATGAGTTTTGTGGGGGCCACCTAAGATGAGTTTAAATGTATTTGGATATTAATATGAGTTTAGATGTATTTATGAAATGTTGATAAAGGTTATGGGTCCCGCGTATAAAGAATTGTTGAGTTGAAAAATGTTGTAGGTCTAACGTGTAAAGAGATTTTGAGTTGATATAAGTTTATTGATTTGAGAATTGAATATTTAGATGTTAGATTAACTTAAAATTAAACTGAACTAAATTAAATTGAATGTTTAGATGTTAGAGTTCCATCCCAATTCCATAAGAGGCCTAAATGACTTGCCTGTACAACGGGCGCATCAACCACAACTAACTAGGGTCAGGGCGAGCCTAAGAAGCCCAGGACCTCTTTATTCTTAATGAACTCGGTCCATTATAATGAACTCAGCCCATTATAAGGTATTTTAGCTCACTTGAGATCATTTCCTTTTTATTTTATTTTTTTAAATATTTGAAGGTAAACTTAAGTTAATAAAAGAAAAGCTTATATAATTATTAATTCTTGTTATATAACAGACAACAATAATAAATACGAGTTTTTGTATTTGGAGACAATCTAAAAATCACTTCGATACAAAACATATTGGAAACGAGCAAACAAAACAAGTGAAGCAAAAAGACTCAAATGGAGATGCTTGTTTATCCTCGCCAACAAGGAATTGGAGTTTCACCAATGAGAAACACTACTCCTACCGAACCGGTACCGGACTGTACGTAGTTTCGGTTTGGTTCAATCGGTTTTCTAATTTTTTACACCCCTAGTTCTGTTTCTTAAGAACCGAAAGCAACCGAACTGAACCCATCGGTTTTTCGGCATTTTTTCACCCTTGATTTTCACCCAATAACAACATTCTTTAAAATTAGAACTACATTCTTCATTATTTGGAAAAAAGACATTTGAGGAAAAGTATCAAAATGATATTTTTTTCCTGAAATCTATTTTTTAGATTTGTTGGGATTAGAAAATACTTTAATATGTAATAACCAAACAAACTAGTTTTATCATTAAAGAGCTTTAGAAGCTGCTTAAACACTTTTTACGACTTCTAACACAACTCCAAACATCTTCTAAGGCCTACTTCTGTAGGAGGGAATTTCAATGAGGTTTGGGCCGAAAGTTCACTCGAGAAACACCAGACAGAAAGTTCTCTAGACATTCGCACGATAGATCACTTGAGTGAATCTCAAGCAAAGAGTTCGCTTGATACTCGCTCGACATGTCGCTCGAGTGAATATCAGACAGAGAGTTCGCTTAAGGCTCGATCGACACTTTGCTCGAACGAATATCCAGTAATTGTGAAATTAGGATTTCCATCGTACAACCATATATATGTGTTTATTATGAACAATATGACAGTTCTGAGTATTGTAATTTCGCCCCACAGTGTACTTTGACATTCATTAAGAGATTAAAATCGTTTCAAGTATGGCCATACAACCATATATATATGTGTGTGTGTGTTTATGTAGGCACGTTATCCAACTAGGTAAATTTTTATGTCATGTGATTGATTTATTGTTTTGTTTTACTTTTGTTTTATCATTTTTCATAACTACTATCAAAGACAAGGTTCGGGTGTAAGAGAGATCGATGGTAGGAGATAAAGTAAAGGTTGGAATCAAGAAGTTTGACGGCACAGACTTTGGGTGCTGGAGGATGTAGATTGAGAATTATCTTTATAGGAAGAGACTTCATCTCCTTTTGTTGGAGAAGAAGCTGAATAGCATGGAGGATGCTGATTAGAACTTGTTACTATTAGATCGACAGGTCTTGAGGGTTATTTGGCTAATCCTGTCGAGATCAGTTCCACATAATGTTATCAAGGAAAAGATCACAACGAATCTTATGGCGGCTTTGTTAGGCATGTATGAAAAGTCGTCAGCGAATAATAAGGTGCATCTAATGAAGAAATTATTCAACCTGAAGATGATAGAATGTACGTCTGTTGCCCAACATCTGAATAAGTTTAACACTATCACAAATCAATTGTCGTTTATCGAAATTGGATTTGATGATGAGATTTGGGTATTGATCCTGTTAGCATCATTACTGTTTAGTTAGGAGGTCACGAGAATGACTGTGAGTAATTCTGTCGATAAGATGAAGTTGAAATACAATGGCATTCGAGATCTGATTCTTGCTTAGGAGATACGCAAAAGAGATTCTAGTGAGATCTCAGGTTTGGGTTCTGCCCTCTATGTTGAAATCTTACGAGATGGAAGTTCGAACAAGTGAGAGTCAATTGTGAAGAAGTTGACTGGACTTCCAGGGAGTTAGCAGACACTGCACAAAAGGTGGGCATGGTGGCTAAAGATTGAACAAGATGGCAGCATGATGAGGGATTAGTCGCCTTAAGTCAGAGAATGAGGCCTAAGTTATTGGTTCTCTAATGTGTGTCAGGGGTTATACGAGACGAGATATTCTCAGTGCAATAAGAGTTGAGAGTTGCCTTGTAGATGTGTTGATTGAAGGTATTACACGTGAGCAACTTCAGTTTATCTTCTAGCTTGAAGATAGGGGCTATGAGTTACAGAGGTGGAGGATTTCAGTTGTAGATGCAGATAGTGATGTGTTGGCTATACTAGTCTCCAAGGGAGATTGTTGGGTTTGCAGAGCCTGGATTATTTTTGAGGTGGCCCGATTTGATGATTCGACCTGACAAGGATTCATCACGGAGCACGAGCTTGGGCTGATAAGACAAGCCCAAGCCCAAGCCAAATTCCAGATTGCTTGAGCAAAGCTCAGGCAGATAGAGATACCAGACTGAAATTTTGCTCGACGTTCGCATAATAGGTTGCTCGAGCGAAGCTCAGACAGAGATTTTACTCGACTCGCTCGAGCGAACATCAGACAAATAATTTGCTCGACACTTTGTTCAAGTGAATAATCTAGTAATTGTAAAATTAGGATTTTTGCCATAAAACCATATATATATTTATTATGAACAATATAACTATTTTGAGCCTTGTAATTTTGCCTCACATTGTACTTTAACATTCCTCAAGAGAATAAAATATTTTACAGTTCCATGGACATAGAAAAGCTACTGAGTGACAAGTCGCTGAAGCGAAGTTTGGATAGAGAGTTTGCTCGACACTCGCTCGACATGTCGCTCGAGTGAATATCAGACAGAGAATTCGCTGCTCGTTCAACACTTCACTCAAGTGGATAATCTAGAAATTGTGAAATTATGATTTTTGCTGTACAAACCATATATAATATATATGTTTCTTATGAATAGTATGACCGTTTTGAGTATTGTAATTTCACCTCATTTTGTATTTTGACATTTCTCAAGAGAATAAAATCCTCTGTAACTTCATAGACATAAATAAGTTACTGAACCATGTATGTGTCGTATGATTGATTTCTTATTTTGTTTTACTTTTATCTCATCGTTTTTCACAACAAGATGGATGGTCCAAATTAAGAGCACAAATCCATTATAAAATATGAAAGATTATATGCGTTGCTTTCAAGATTCGTCTAAGTGAAAGTTTTTCCCAATGGAAAACACTATTTTTGCCTCCCACTTTGACGGCTCAAAGTGATCGTTTGACCTTTTTTTTTTTTTTTACTTACTTAGTGATTAAGGAAATAATTTTAAGTGTATTGATGTATTTTTTTTTATTTTTAAAAAATATTTAAATGTATTAAAAAAATGTAAAAAAAAAAGAAAAAAAAATGGCTGGAGAGTACGTCCAGCGGTAAAGGTGAGGCGTCATAGTGGTCCCACCCTTTCAATATACTCCTAGTACTACATGTTAGTGGGAACACGCTCTTAATTAGCCCTCTTAGTAGTACTTGTGCATTAGGGATTATTATACACCCCAATTTATTTGAATACCTCTTGCGATTTGGAGATATATAAACACAATTTATAGACCCCAAGACTTTTAAAGCTATTCATAAATTCCAACATTAATTATAATATAATTCACATGTATTTATATGTTTTCAAATTATAAAAAACATTTGCAATCTACGCATAGATTACGCGATTGCTAAACCATAGTCTAATATTACATTAAATTCTTCAGACTCAAATAAATTCAATCTATTAATATCAGACAGATTGAAACGAATTAAATCAGATTCATATCAATTTAATATGATTAATTCATTAAACAAGTTAGGTGGGTAATGGCACATCATCATGATGACACAATCTGTATCCGAGATTAGTCATATGATGACGATGGGGCCGGTTTGATCAGTTTAAGATAAAATGACAACCTTTGCATGCTGGTAAATAACTAGGTGGCTGTAGATTGCATTAAAACAGACGTTAGTTGCCTGCAGGTTCTTTTATATATGAATAGTCACCGCTGCGCTTGGCTTTAGTATATGTTTTTTTTAGTTCTTTTTTTATATAAATTTTTTTAACAATTTTAAATATTTTGAAAAAATAAAAAAAATTCACAACATCATTAAAAAAATACTTCCTTAATCACGAAGTAAAATAATTAATTTTACTTTGTAATTAAGAAAGTATTTTTTAATGATTTTTTTTAACTTGTTGATTAAGGAAATGTTTTTTAATAATGTTTTAAATTTATTTTATTTTTTTAAATATTTAAAAGTATTAAAAAAATCTATGTAAAAAATAACTTAAAAAAAGACACATAAAAAAACACATGCTAGAACCAGCAGGAGCCCAAGCAGTGGCTCTAACATTGTCCTTTATATGTATTGGTTTTCTCACTTATCAATATATATATATATATATATATAAATATATATATATATATATAAATATATATATATATATATATATATTGGTTTTCTTGGATTTATCATAGCTCATAAAATTAGAAGCAATATGTGATATGACCTGTGAATCCAACACGAACACGACGCGAAATTAACGGATTTGTATTTGATATTAATGGATTCGGGTCAAAATGAATTGACCCGTTAAGACACGATTTATTAATGAGTCAACCCGCTTAATACGAAATCAAACCGTTTTGATCTGTTTAGATTTTATTTCAAAATTAAAATTTTATTATTGTTAAGTTGTAATATTGATATTTCTCAGTATGCTTATGTTTTTATTGTTGGAATTGTAATTTTAAACCTATGCTCATATTTATTATTGTATAATTTGTAATATTAGTTTTATTATATGTTAAAATTTGAAAAATATTGATATATATTTTTTAAGATTTGTGGCTACTAATATATATATATTTTAATTTTTATGTGAAATTATGTTAATTAGGTCAAATGAGTTATGCGTATTAGTTCAACCCACTTACATAAAACTAGTTTAAATGTGTCGTGTTGTATTAATTTATTTTTAATTAATTATTAAACGGATCAAAATAGGTGATACGATACGACCCGACGTTATTTAAATTGGTTGTATTAGGATTTGAAAGTTTGACACGTTTAGCTTAACATGAATTTAAATTGACTTATATAGTCAAATGTTCATGACTTGACACGATACGAACACAATCCAAAAACACGAAAATAAGCTAAAGGAGAGCATATCCCAAAGAATAGTTAAGGTTGATATGATTGAATAGATTTTGGAGAAAATAATATTTATTAAATCATCAAAATCTTAATTACCAAAGCATGATTTTCTATTTTTTGTATAGAGGGTTAAAGATAAATATAAAAAATTAAATCTACATCTTTTTATTAGTTTAAATTTTAATACAAGTGATGATTTTACATGATATTAAAATCAAATCTTATATTTTATCTTATTTAATTAAATATTTTACGTGTTGTATAGATTCAATTAGAATCTGAAATATGTACATGCAAGAAGTGCATGCATGATGCATGCATGGATGAACAATCATACGATCTATACAAGTAGATGCTCTGATTGCAACTGGAAATATTCCAACAAAAGGGTCGTGGGCTTTTGCCGACACGGATGAGAAGGAAATTACTAATTAATGACCTGCAGCAGCCCAGCATGGCGTTGGCACTTAATGCATGATGCATGAACTCGAAGTTATTCAAATTGTAGAGGTGCACGCACCCACCCACAACTTCCACGTGTAGTGTATGCAGATTCGCACATTCGTTGCGGGTTGCATGCATCAACCAATTTTCACTCCATTTAATAAGGTACGACATTTATCCATCTTGAAAATTTTTATTTACAGTCTTAAATAAGAGATTACGTATTTTATTGAAAAATTAGAATAAAATAGAAAAAAGCATCATTTTAAAAATAATATTAATATAATTTTAAATATTTTTAAACATAATTATATGGACTTACATGAACCGTCCCTATTTGAAGACTATATATAAACTAACTCCCTTTATATATGCCATTCAAAAAGTCAAAATAAAATGTACAATTTTATGCATTTCTTTTAAAAAGAGCGAGAAATTTAAAATCTACATAAAATAATTTTTTTCTTAATGGTCTCTATTTTTTTTTAAAGAAAAGTGCCTAAATTGGTATTCCGTAAAAATGTATATAGTATTACTCTAATAATAATAATAATAATAATATCTCTTAGAAAAGTGAGTAAATAGAAATAAATTGCTCTAATAATTATGCAAGGAAACAAAGATTGACTGTTGCTATACAGAAGCGTGTTAATATATCACTTAAAGGGAGATCTATTATAGTTTTAAAAAAAATTAAAACACCAACTATTTTTTAGCATTGTTGATATGGAAAACTTTCATGTTAGCGGTGTGACGAGTGTGTTAAAAAGAAGACTTCTAGATATATTTTTTCAACAAAGATTATCTCATGTTTTGATATAGTTCAAATAAACATTGATATATAAGAATCTAGAACCTAAAATATTTAATGTGATATGCAAGAGCAATATAGTGTATGAGTTATGTTACTTATCATCCCACACCACACATCATACATATTTTAATTTAATTTAATTTAATTATTTTTAAATTAATTAAATTGTTCTACCTATCATCTATACATCACATACTTGTTTTGAAAAAAGAAAAAAACAATTTTAAAAAAAATTATGTTGTGTGATGTGTTGAATGCTAGTAGAATTATTCTATATTGTATACATTATTTTTCTTATAATCTTTCAAATAATTTTAAATATTCTCTATTTTCCGTACAAAATCCTAAACTCGATATAAAAAGAATCTTGATCCACACATTTGATAGTTACCCGAAACTACTAGAGTTTTTTTTTTTTGAATAAAACCATGACTTCTATATTCATCAAGAATTAATAAATACATGTCTTCTCCTCTAAAATAAAACTAATAAACTATAGTAACCCTCCGGGCCATCTTCTATCCAAACTTTCTCTTCATTTACACTATAAGCAAATTTTGCTAAGAAATGAGCTTCCTTATTTCTTTCCTTGTAAGTATGTTGAACTTTCCAATGAGGTCTATTTACCATAATTCCTCTAATGTCATCTATTAACTGACCATTCCATTCCCAGTGCTCCTCTGTGTTGTTAATTGCCCTGATGATACCCATAACATCCCCTTCTAGTACAACATTGCCAATGTTGAGCTCTGCACATAGTTTTAAAGCTCTCCACAAAGCTATGGAATCAGCTAAGGCTAGAGACATGATCCATGATCTGTGTTTTTCACAAACATAAAGAGACAATGACTTCCCCTTATT
Organism: Juglans cinerea; assembly: GCA_961763995.1. Lineage (NCBI taxonomy): Eukaryota > Viridiplantae > Streptophyta > Magnoliopsida > Fagales > Juglandaceae > Juglans > Juglans cinerea. The sequence continues at coordinate 6,818,277 of CAUIVZ010000010.1, forward strand.
CATCTCTGATAACACTTGCTCCCATCTTCTTCTCCTTTTTTTTTTTTTTTTTTTGTTGTTTTTATCAAAAGCAGCATCACAGTTTACCTTCACAACACCTTCCACAGGAGCTTTTCATCTAACCATCTCTTTACTTACTTGAGTATTTACTGAATTCCTACTTTGGTTACATTGGGCTTGCTTATATTTTGTTAAACTAGTCCTAGACTGATTAAAGATTGTGTCTGGACTGAGAAAATGCTCATCAAACACAAATTTGTTCCTTCTCGACCATATATTTCTCATGACAGTGGCTGCTAACTCAAGTTCTTCATCATTCAATCTTTCTACCATCTTCTTCCATACAAGGCCAACATCAACTTCACTAGAAGATCATTTCTGTACAGGACCACCCTTCTTTGCCCAGACATCTATAGTAGCTGGACAACTCCATATGGCGTGGCAAGTGGTTTCTTCCTCTTTCTCACATATGCGACAGCATGGAGTCTCGATTACCCTCATTTTAAATAGGTTACACCTTGTTGGTAAGCAATTGTTAAGTGCTTTTCATACAAACATCTTAATCACCCCTGGAACATTCAACCTTCAAAGAGTTTTCCACCCTTCTTTCCCTTTAGACCCATAGGATGATTCCCCACTCACCTTTCTCTTTCAGCTCAGCTAAAGATGGTATGCATATTTGACACTGAAAATACCATCCTTTGAGGGTGCCCAAATTTTCTTATCAGGCAAACCTGACTGATTAATGAGAATGCTGCAAATTAGTCCAGCCTCTTCTTCACTAAAGATTTCTTTCACTAAATCTTCCTTCCACCTTCCTCGACTCCTATCAAACAACTGTACCACCCTAGCATCTGTTGTGAGCTTCTTTATTGGAGATTGAATTTTATAAGAGGATGGTTTAGGGATCAATTTATCCTCCCATATTTTTATGCTCTGCCCATTTCCTACCCTCCAAACAAGCCATTCCTTCAAAAGCTCTAGGGATCCCCACATGCTTCTCCAAATCAATGAAGGGCCATTGCCTATCTTTGCTTCTAGCACATTAGTATGCTTAAAGTATTTGTCTTTGAGTACCCTTGCAACAATGGAGCTAGGATTAGTTAGGATTCTACAACATTGTTTAGCTAGAAGAGCTTTATTGAAACTCTCTAACTCTCTGAAGCCCAGTCCTCCACTACTTTTCGTGGGCCCCATTTCCAGCTCATCCACTTTATCTTCTTATCATTATCTTTGTGACCCCACCAGAACTTTGCTATTAAAGCTACAAGTTCCTTACACAATCTCTTTGGTAGAGAAAACACGCTCATGTGATAGGTAGAAATAGATTGGATAACAGCTTTTAATAAGACCTCATTCCCAGCAGGTGATAGAAATTGGTTCTTCCAATTGTTTATCTTAAGCCAGACTCTGTCTTTGATATCTTGAAAGGTATTGTACTTAGATCTTCCCATCATTGTAGGTAGACCCAGATAATTTTCATAGTTATTTTGCACCCTAGCTCCAAGCTCTTGCACAATTCTATCCCAGTCTTCATTTATGCCATTTGAGCTAAACATGATGGTAGTCTTATGCTTATTCAAGCACTGACATGATGCCTGCTCATACAACTTTAATATACTACTGATTTTCTGCCATTCATCCCAACATGCTCTCCCAAATATTATGAAATCGTTTGCAAAGAGGAGGTGAGTAAGTTTTACCCTCCCATTGCCACTGTCACACACCTTATCTCCCATTGTTTCTGCCCCATTAATTAAATTACTCAACCCTTTAGCACATAAAAGGAATAGGTAGGGGAGAGGGGATTCTCCAACCTTAATCCTCTCGTGGGACATATCACCTCACCGGGCTCTCTATTTATAAGCACAACATAAGTAACTGAGGTTATGCAAGCCATTATCAATTTAATTCATCTGTCTCCAAAGCCTAATTTTTCCATCACAACTTCCAGATAGGACCACTCAACTCTGTCATAAGCTTTTGAAATGTCTAACATTCCCACTCTTCCCTTCAGCCTTGTTTTCATAGAATGCAATGCCTCGTATGCTGCAATGATGTTATTTGATATGAATCTTCCCGGTATAAATGCACTCTAATTCTTAGAGACAATTTCATTTAGCACTTTTTTCATTCTATTTGCAAGGGCTTTAGCTATAAGCTTGTATAGAACATTACATAAACTTATAGGCCTAAAGTCCCCTACCTTTTTTGTTTCTGCTGACTTTGGGATCAGGGCCACACCACATAGGTGAAATTCAGAGAGTCTTCCAATTTACCACCATTTAAAAAACTTAGAGCTGCCTCACTTATATCATCACCTATTATGCTTCAGAAAGTTTGGTAGAAGCATGCACTGTAGTCATCAGGTCCAGGGGATTTGTAAGGCCCCATTTGTTTCAGAGCTACCTCCAGTTCCTCTCTAGTGAAGTTTTTCTCCAACTAAGCATTCATACTGCTTGTTACCCGTACCTCTAGAGACTGCACACAGTCCTCTATTACTCTTTTGGAAGGAGCTCCCGACTTGTATACTTCAGAAAAGTGCTGTCTGAAAGCCTCATCAATATCTTCTTGTTCTACTCTCAGCTTTGACTGAGCATCCACCACAGAGAGGACTTGGTTTTTTCTCTTTCTTTGATTGGCACAAGCATGAAAGAATTTCGTATTTTTGTCACTAAACAGTACCAATTTCTCTTTGCCCTTTGCCTCCACCTTATATCTTCCTGCTCCAGGAGCCTCCCCACTTCCAGTTGTAGTTTGTGTATTTCTGCTATATTTTGTGGCCCTTCCATATCTTGTAGTTCTTTTGTCCTGGCAGACCACTGTTCAATATTTCCACTTCTCTCGTTATCTTTTCTTTTGAAATCACACACCAGTGTCCCACTGCAAACTCTTAAAAGTTTTTGCACTTGCTTCATAGGTTCATGAGACTGCTGCTTCTCAGACCATACCTTTTCAACCATTTTCTCACATTTCTCCTCCTTAAGCCAACTCGCCTCGAATTTGAAAAGATAGTGTCTTCTCTTATGCTTTCTACTAACCCCCATAACAGACAATATAGTTGGTTTATGATCTGAACTTCTAGCAACAAGCCTTCCTCCAAAGCTTCTTTAAACATATCCTTCCATTCATTATTCACCATATATCAATCGAGTCTCTCATTTGTTTAAGGTATGATCAGAATGACTATTACTTCACGTGTCCCGTCAATATTTTCAACCATTACTCTCCTTTAGAAAGTCAACTATCCAATCAATAAGAAAATAAAACCAAAGTATCCCGTCATATTTCTCGAAATGATATTTGTAGTTATAAAGTGTGTAAGTACCGTACATGTTTTTTAAATAAGTAAATAAATATGAGATTCATATAAAAAATTAATTTTTTAATAATAGATCCTACTATTTTTTAAAAGAAGTACATGGTACTTACACAACCCATAACTGTATCTAGCATTACTATCTTCCTAACCAAGTGCAGTAACATCCGGTAATCGATAATACGTAGACTAGATATGTATACTTTATTCAAATTACACGAAAACAATCTTGCATTGAATTAGTCAAATGTTGGCTAAATTTAATTTTTACGATACCACTCAAACAAATATATGAGATATTGTTCCTTTTGCTAGAAAATATTTTTATTGATTTTTTTATATTCTAAATAATATTATATGAGATAGTATTAATTGCCCAAGTTTTATTATATTTTAAATTACACCATGATTTGAGTTAGATAAAACTTAGATAAAAATTACTATTAGATACACTACGATCGTTAGATAAAAAAGATGGTTAAATTAAATTTACCGTCTGATGCATAATGATAGATAGATAAATAAGATTGTTAGGTTTGTAATAACTTTTAGCTTAGAAGATAGTTAGATAAAAACAATTGTTAGATGAAAATAGTCATTGTTAAGATGAAATATAAATAATTAAATCTACATATTTCCATAAACTTAAACTTTTGGGATAAGTGATGATTTCACGTGGTATCATATTAGAGATTTTGAGTTCAAACTCTTACTCTACACTTTACCTATTTAATTAAATATTTCGCTTGTTGAGCCTACTTATTGAGGGAGAGTTTGGTCTATATGTGAATGAGTGTTAAGATAAAATATAAATAATTAAATATATATCTTTCCATAAATTTATATTTTTGTGATAAGTGGTGATTTCAGAATCATTGCATAAAAAGATGTTTAGATGAACTAATAAATATAGCCATTGAATACAAAATATTAAAACACAACATTTTAACAATTTAGCCAAACTTATAAATAACTTTACGCGTGGTGCATAGTAAGTGTATCATATAAAATAACCAAGATGGCTTTTATAACTTATAAATTCTAACTCGAAACTTATAGATCTAGAAATCAATGTCAATGCATGCACTATAACATATTTATCCATTTTCCACGAGTTTTCTTTTCCAAGATCTACTATCGTGGCAAATACTTAGCTGATGATACAAAAACTGTCCGTGAAATAAAAACAAGCATTTTGCAATGAGATCACGTTTGGCGAGTAAATATTCATCAGTAAAAATGATTTTTTGCGGCAACAAAAAGTCATCGTAAATAATTTCGCCAGATAAGACACCAAAATCACTCATTAGTTTTTGTGTTGAGCAATTTGGCGATAATGAACTGCCGCAAATATTTTTAAGATTAAAACTCACTTTTTTCCCTTTATTTCTTTGTTCCCTTTATTTCTTCATTCATTCTTTCCTTTCTTCTCTTTCTTTCCTCCTCCCCCCAACTTGCATTGTTTCCCCTCTCGTGAACCCCCCATGCATGCCAACGTCGCCACCGTCGACAGTGCCACCTCCATCGTCGTACATTGCCGACGACTTCCTCTCTTCCCTCTCTCAGCCCTTCAATCGCCGTCTTTCTCTCTTGGTATCTCCCTCCCAGCACTGCCTTCCTTTCCTTCTTCTATTTATTTTCCCCTCACGGACCCTGCCACTGCCAGCAGCCACGAACACATAGCCTCCCTCCTCTAAGCACAGTAAATCGGCAAGCCAACCTGTGATGCCTCTCCCTTCCTCTCGAAGCCCTCTCTTTCTCTAGATCTCCCTCTTCTCCCTCATGGCTTCTCTTTGTCTCAGCCATGGACGATGGAAGCTCAGCCATCAACCACCGTGAACAACAGCCCAAAACCCTTCAACGCCTCTGTCCCCCTCTCTATTTCTCTCTCTCTCTTCTCTCCTCCCTCAGTTGACTAGCAGCACACACACAACTCTCTCTCTCTCTCTATCTCCCCCCCCCCCCCCCCGGTGCACAGCAAGCCAACAACCACTAATATAGCCACACTTCCAGTCACCTCCCCACCACCAAAATTCTCCATACGCCACCTCATAGTCCTCTATTTTAGCAATCCGAAAAAGGAACAGAGCACCACCTGCTCAGCCTTGAACCACTATGGACCAACAGGCATCAACTGCTTTTCCTGCCTCAATCCTACGTTCAGCTTCACCACCAACAACCATCTGAGGCATTTTTAGTCCCTAGAGTTAGGGCTGTAAATGAACCAGTCTGTTCGATAACCCGCTCGATTAAACTCGAATCGAACTCGACTCGTAAAAAAAAAAAAAAACTCGTTCGTGAAAGCAAATACCCGCTCGATTTGTAAATGACACATACTCGACAAAACTCGACTCGACTCAGCTAAGGCTCGTTTATGCTCAAGTCGACTCGATTAAAACTTATTCATATATTGGTAAATATATACATATATATATGTATTAGCTAATAATATAAGCATACCACTTTTATAATTAAATATATAATATATAATCTAATTACTTATGTTTATATAGTGAATATACTTTATAGGTATATTTTATAATTTGTATAATAATTAGTCGATAAAACTTTATAATTTCATATATTAGTATGTGAGAACCATATATGAAATAGATATATGCTATTAATAATATATGTATGCATATAATATATTATTATTTTGGATAAATATTAACTAGTTAGATATTTTAATTATTTATAAATTTTTTAAGATTTTATAATTCAATAGAGGTTCTACTTGTTAGTTGTATAAATTCAATATTAAATCTTTTATTTATTTATTTATTTTATTAATTATTAAATCTTATTCAAAAAATAAAAAAATAAACAATTCGAGTTCGAGTTCGAGCACGAGCTCAGCTCAACTCGAACTCGTTAACTCAAACTCGTTTGTGGGACGAGCTCGAGCTCGAGTTGAGAGTTTAGCTTATCAAGTCGAGCTCAAATAAAGAATAAAAAAAAAATCTCGAGCTCGGGCTCGAGCAACTCGAGTATTTTAAGTCGAGCCGAGCTTGGCAAACCAAAGACCGGCTCGGCATGGCTCGATTACAGCCCTACCTAGAGTTTTGGTATAACCCCTATTTCCCTATCTTATTTCCCTATCTCTTAGATTAATAAGCATACTTGATTAAATGATGTTGTATTTGAATGCTTGGACATAGGCAAGTTGTGTTATACTGGGTTGGAATTGATTTGAGCCATAAATGAAGCTTATAAATATTTATGATTGTTTTTGGGGTTGGTGTATAAACGATATGAGCATATTTGAATATTGAATGTGCTGGTTTCAATGAACCAAGAAAAATGATGTAAAGGTTGAGAATTGTGTGGAGCCATGAATGGAGCTTATTAAAATTTTAGAATTTGTAATTATGTTGGATTGATATAGATGGGCAGCAAATATGTTAGTAAGTTTTATATATTGATAAATTAAGTATGTGTATGAACTCCAAGATATTTTCAGATTTGTGTTATGTGAACTTGGTGTATGGTTTTATGTTTGAATATATGGACATATTTAATGTATGTATCGAATGTGTTGGTTGTGATAGATTGAGAAGAAGTGTGGGTGGTTTGTGATGGGGTTATATGTTGTGAAATGATGAGATTAAATGTAAAGTTTGTGATTGAGTTTTGTGTTGTGTGTTGTGTGAAGTGATGGGGTGATTATGTAGTGGTGAAGTGGCCGGATGCCATGTGTGGTGTCGGGATGAACTATGTAGTTAGATGTGCCGTGTGAAGTGAGGTTTGGTAGGAATTGTAATGGAGTTGTAAGTGAAGCGTGGAGATTGCGAGGTATCATAAGGTCTTCTTGATGGTTTGGATGAGAACCAACAACTCAAAACAGGTATCATCAAGTCTTCTTGATTTTGAGGTTTTGTTTGCTTTTTCCTAAATATTTCATAATTTTATGGTTAAACAAAGTGATCGTTAGGCTTATGAAGGGGTGATTATCTTCTCCTATTTCATTAGATATGTAATTTGTAGACTTACAATAAACTGATTACAAATTGTCAATTTTAAAACCTTCTTTTCTATTTCTCTGGTAGGGTCCACACCAGCATGCATGTAGAAACAATTTCACACTACAACTCTAAAACTTATAGCTGCAGATTCATGGGGAGGTAGTATGCAAAGTAGTTGGTGGAGATAATAGACAACCAGCAAAGAATTTCATACCAAGTAAATTGGACAGGAGTAAGTTTTGAACTAGGAAAATATTTCAATTTGTGTGTTGTTGTACTTAAATGTGTCTTGGGGGGGGGGGGGTGTGGAGGATAACTGGTGGTTTGCAAAAGAGTGAACTTTTTCTCTGTAGAGCCAATCACCAGTTGTTATTGGGGCCCTATTTTTGTATGTATGATAGTGTTGCAAATTCTCTGTGGGTATCAAACTTTATCTCCCTTGATGTAGACTTGGTCTTAGTAGGTAAGAAACGATGTGTATTGGCTAATACAATTTATAACACTATTTTTCCAAGTACTTAAGTGTCTCTTAGATATGTGGAGTTAGAGGAGGCTTTGCACCCAGATTTTGGGGACATGAATTGGAGCTTCTACATCAACAACATGGAATTGTTTTAAGTTGTGTGTCTAAAGGAAAAAATATGTAAACCATGTAGTTAGGCACAAGTATATGTTATGAACAATACAATATGCATGTTGCCTTCCCTCCTGTACTTCTCACTTTGACCACATTGATGTATTTCCATGTCCTTAATTGACTGGTTAACCCAGTGGAATGAACCTAATGACGTGTTTGTGAATATATTGTTGTTTGTGTTATTTTTCCTATGGTTTTTAGGACTCACCGATTTTTCTAGTAATTTGGACATGACAAGAATAGAGCAATAAGGAAAACTTGTGCATTCTTTTGGACATTCTTCTGCTTAGTATTTGTTTATTAATTCACAACAATGATATATGACAATTACGAATGACTGCAGTTTATGGAAAAAGTTAATTATATAGGTTTTTGGTGGAAATAGACTTTTACTGACGAGTTGTTGTTGTGAGAATATAGCAAGTTGCACCATATAAAGATGTATTGCTTACAGGTATTGTTCGTGAAAAGTGTTTTATACCGACATGTTATACTGTTGGAAAAAGTTGCTTCCCTCATATTTATTTCCACAAAACGTTTCCATCAGTTTTTGTATAACCCACCAATGTAATTTGTGGGAACATGTATTATTTCTCACGACTAATTTGATTTCTTGAGGCTTATTTGTGGCGAGCCCCATATCCTTTCTCCACCGTTTAAGTCGTGGGAAAGAGTGATTTTTCCCCACTAGTTAAGCTTTTCATGAAAAAATGTACTTTATGTCACGAGCCTCCCACAAAGGAAATTGGTTAGTAAAGACATTTTCTCAAAGAATTCATAATAGTCCCTCACCAAAAAAACTAGTATTTGTTGTAGTGATGATGTGAATCATATGTACAAAGTTACAAATACTCAAAATTTTTATTATTTTTTTGAAATCTTTTTATTATTTATTAAGGAGAAATTCTATTTGCAGTCCCCACTTGAGGACTGTATGTGCAAGCCCTTTATTAAATGAGAAAAAACATCATTTTAGGAGGGATAATTTTGTAATTTTAAAAAATTTTAAAGATAAAATTGTCTAGGTTTGCATTATAGTCCTTAAATGGGAACTGTATCTAGCATTGCTCTTTATTAAGTGTGTACGTTCTTTGCATTTTGTTCATCTCGATTCGAACTTTGATCTATTTAGTGGCCCATGCAACATCATGACTCACATGCACTTAGGATTGTTCATCCGAGTTCTGGAACTCGGGTATACCTAGACTGGGTTAGCCAGGGTCAGACTCGGGCCGGAAACCAGAAACCCGAGTTTACAACCCGATACTTTTTTTTTTAGTGTTTTGGTGTTTAAATGCTTTTTGGTTTGAAGCGCTGTCTTTTTTATTTCCTTTGTTCTCGTCTCCAATAGCTCAAAACAAGAATGTATGGTTGAGTGATGTTGAGGTACTTCGAAGTGAAAACTGGGCACAATATTTTATTTTAAATTTTTGTTGTTTTAACGAATCGGGGAAGAAGCAAAAATGTTCTGTCATTCAGAAATTTCATGCCTAATGTGTAGATGTCCGAGGCTGATGAATGGGGGACGCCTCAGGAGCAAGCTACATTCATGAAGGAGCTAGAATGTTTCTATAAGAAAAATGCTCTAGAATTTAAACCCCCAAAATTTCATTGGGAACCACTAAATTGCCTTAATTTAACAATTTGCAGATTAAGGAGAGATGGACAAGCCGACAATGCCCCACAAAGAAAGGAACAAAAAAAAAAAAAATCAAAACATTCAAACTGAAAAAAAAATTGGGTACCGAGTGTACCCGGGTTTTGCAACCCGAGTTCTGGACTGGGTCGGGAAAAACCAGGCTTAGATGAACAGTCCTGCACACACTGTACATATAATTTCCCAATTGTCATCGATCTCTTGGTTCCAAGAAAAATTGTTGTAAAACGATTTGAAGGTGACGATGAATCAAATGTCCCTAGATCTCTTAAATTTATCCCATCAATTCCAATATCACCTTAGTGGCTCGAGTTGCCTATTTCGGGCCTTGTTCCGTCCACCAACCCGTGCATATAGTAGCATTAAGGGTGGTAATATGTGACATGACCTGTGAACTCAATACGAACACGACATGAAATTAACGAGTTTGAGTTTAATCTTAACAGGTTCGGGTCAAAATGGGTTGACTCGTTAAGACACGATTTATAAACAGGTCAATAATGGGTCAACCTGCTTAACACAAAATCAACCCATTTTGACATGTTTAGAACTTACTTTAGAATTAAAGTTTTATTATTGTTAAGTTGTAATATTGATATTTTTCAGTATGCTTATGTTTTTATTGTTGAGATTGTAATTTTAGACCTATATGTTAAAATTTGAAAAATATTTTTTGAGATATTGTGGTTATTAATAAATATAGATTTTAACTTTTATGTGAAATTATGTTAATCAGGTCAAATGACTTATACATTTTAATTCAATCCATTTAAATGAGTTGTGTCGTGTTAACATATTTTTAATTAATTATTAAATAGGTCAAAATGAGTGACACAACACAATCTGTTATCTAAATGGATTGGGTTAGGGTTTGGAAGTTTGAGACATTTAATTTAATGAGTTGACCTATATAGTCAAATGTTCATAACTTGACACGAACACAAATACGACCCGAAGACACAATTTGCCACCCCTATTAAATAGCACCACTCTTTTTTTTTTTTTTCTTATTAACGTTGATGTTATCGTAAAGCAGTTCATGACCTGATGTTTATACTAATCTTGTTACATGTTTTTACATTTTTACTTATAGTTTTATTTACAAGATTTATTTTGTTAATTTTCTTTTAAAATTAAAATTTGAATTTTAAATTTCATGATTTACAGCATATCAATAAGTATAATGTAGAAAAGTAAGTTTTTATAAATTTTTCTTAAATATATTTAACATTTTTCTTATTTGAAATAGATTATACTTACTATTCGCATGGATAGCTTAAAATCCTCATTGTCCAAAACTTCCTCTGTATTTGAAGAAAAATAGGATATAAAATTCTCAACATTTAATAGTTGTGATTAAAAAGAAGATAAAATAGAACTTGAATGATCGGACAAATATAGAGAAAATTTATTTATAAATCTTATTTTTTGCACACTCGACACACCATTGATGTAGAAACGTTCCACATTAACTATGCTAAAAAAATAATTAGTATTTTAATTTTTAAAAAATTATAATGAGTCCCGCTATAAGTTTTGCGTAGCACAACTCACGTATTATATTTATGTTGAATCGGGATCTTCTCTTATCCTTTAATCAAATTAATTGATCTAATTTTTAAAAAGGAAAATAATTTGTACAATCTTAGAATATATAAACATTCGACACTTATTTTGAAAAAGGTAGACAATTTTAAAATTCATATGAAAAAATTTAGATCCCTTTATTTAAAAAAAAAATACGAAATTTTTGTATTATAGAATTGTATATAACATTACTATTTTAAAAAATATACATAAACTTTACATAATTTAATAAGAACTGTGTAGACTTTTTAAACAATATGGTTTTTCAAGTGAGTAATGAATGCCGTGTCTCTCTATATTGAATCGAGGGAAAGAAGGAGAATTGATATTTTCTGCCCACCCAACCAAGACTTTTGGCACCTGTTCACCGAACCAGACGGAAAGCGAGAGAAAGAGAGACAACAAACCAACCCATGCAATTTAGTACTGAACAGAGCTTTCCTGGTGGAAACCATGCAACAAGAAAGCTTGCCAAGTGGGATACTCTCTCTCTCTCTCTCTCGTTATTTCGTTTTCGTTCGTCTCAATATAATCAGAAACGAAAATTATTCTTCGTTACATTATTTTCTCTTTTACTGTTTTGCCCCGCTCCTGCTGGGGTATGTATATATATATATATATATATATATATATGCAAACTTTCTTTCATATATACATATATGTAATGCTAATTTCCTTGGTTAGTTGGATATGCACATATCTTTCATATGTATGTCATCTGATGTGATGCACGTGATGGCAATGATCATGTGTTTCTTGTACCATTAATAGGGTTTTACCTAATTTGTCAGCGGCATTATTCAGATATTGCGGACCTAATTTGTTAGATTTTGCGGACCGAATTTGTTAGAGCAACCTCGTTGGCTAGATCAAAATTTAAGGATGAGGCAATATTGTCAATCAATTTTTGAATTATTTTTTAAAAATTAAATAATAATCTAAAAGATTATAAAAGTGTAACGCTCTATATATAGTGTGAGACAAAAGCAAGATTAGAGAATATGATATATAACACTAGCATTAAAACTTTCGGTGTAATAAATTGAAAAGGGTGATCTCGTAGTTTCATGAAAAAGCAAGGGTATTTTTCCTAAATTTTTTTTTTTGGGAAACATTTATACCATGTACGCAGCCACTGCCCACTGACTTAAGAGTGGCTCTCTTTCACTTCCCTTGCCTATAAATTGTCGCATTTCTCTCTGGGTTCCTGTGGAGGAAGAATACCGAAAGGAAGTTGCTGAGAGAAACGAAAATGGCTCTCAAACTCGGTCTTTTCACTTCTCAACCTCCAAAGCTGCCTTCTTTTGCTGTCCCACGCAAGTCCGGCCTCAGATCTCCAAAGTTTTTCATGGCCTCCACCCTTCGCTCTGGCTCCAAGTGAGTGCTTATTCGCTCAGTTTCTGGGCCTGTGCAAAGATTTTCACGCGTTCATTCCATTGCGATAATCGATGGATCTTTGTGTATTATTATTTTTAGAGATATTTATGGATCTGGGTATTCGTTTTTTTCCTTTTACCCCATGATTTTGGCTTAAGCTTGCATATCAAATTTTATGATCTTATTGTTGGCTTCACTGTGAAATGATGTTTTTTTTTTTTTTTTAATGCCTTTTGTCTATTTTAAATTACCCTATACGGGTTTTTGTTTCCCCTCAAACGATTCTCGGTGATCTTCAAGATGGTCCTTTATCTTTGCCTGATGTTTATCGTCTTCCAAATGCTGCTTTGTCAATCTGATCTTTCCGCTCTACTCGACTATTGCGAATTCAATACGATGAATTTAATCTTCTCTCAGTTCCTTGTGGTGATTTTGCAGGTGGTTTACATATTTGGTTAGTGTCCCATAGTCTAATTCAATTTCAATAATCAATTATGAAATGTATGCAATCTTTCTTTATCTGTGGAAGGAATGTTTCTTATGTGTGTTGAATGTATCAATCTTTCAATGGTTTCTGCTATAATCTATGGAGATGGTTCTTCTGTTGTTTCTGCTTATTCTTCTAGTGTAGTTAATGATTCCATATTTATTTGTGCATGATCCTGAATCGTCTTCTTATTGTGTGATCGGTATGGTCTCCAAAAGCCAAGAAAAGAGAAGAAAACTGAAAATGAGGCAGAATAAGCATTTTATCTTGCACCTTTTAATATTTTTTTAAAGTCTTCTATGCTGTTGCACTTTTCAAATATTTTCCTGTTGCTTTCATTTTTGTTTGAAAATTCTTTAAATTTTTCAAGACCATCCGTGTAATGGTCTTTAACTTTCATTGTGTGTTGTTTGGTGGTTTGATTATACTTTTGTAGTACCTGGTTTTCTATGTGATTTTTTATTTTGATGCCTACTGTGTTATCTTGTCGTCCTTTCAATTAGTTGGATGGAGGTAATTAAGATATTTATTATATTATTAATTTATTTCTGGGTGGAATGCCTGTTTCCACTTGTTTAGAGTTTTTTGTCTTCTTGTCTTTAGTATTTTTTCCTTTCCCTCTTTTTGGTTTGTTTGTGTTGGCGGAAATAGTTTTTAAGTCATTAGTTTTTAGTATATCCGTATTAATGCATGTTTAGGTTTTTGATGTCTTATTTATCTTTGGTGGAAAATGTGCCGGTAAATTATGCTTTGCAAAAATAATTTGTCCATGTTTCAAATTTTGCCCCATGAGTGGATTTATTTTTGAAGGACCATATCATTAATTTTTTTCAATTTATATTTATTTGTTTAATTGAATGGATGCATGAAAGCCCAGCTGTTGTTTTTTCATGTTTTTGGCAGCGTTGTGGTTGTCTTTGGCTGGAAGCTTTCTTGATGCATGTCTATACCCGGGTAGGATAGTGGCCCACGGTTGGACTTTGAGGGTTTTTTTCCTACTAACGTGTTTCTGTAGGCCTTTTTTTGTTCTAGCCCATTGTCTGCCCCCCCCCCCCCCCCCAATTTCTTTCTCTTTTTTACTTTTAAAATGAAGCCTGTTGAGATGATTATCAGCTGAATTTCTTATGTGTTTTTCTTTCTGGTTTGATCTTATATATCAATGTTTTAATCTTCACTCAATTTGAGCATTCAAGTTGGTAGGCCTGTATATTGTATACTGCTTCCTGTTTTGTAGCCCAACTTGGCCCCTTTCTTTTTCCTTCATTGTAGGTCAATTCTAGGTCTATTTATGGGTATTGGTTCCACTTTTATATAGGTGCATATTTGTGCGCATGTCCACATAGGGAGTTCGTTGGTGTTGTCTTATTGAATCAACATTTGTGCCTATGCATGTGCATGTAATAGGTAAAGGAGGGTTCTTCTATTTCTAGCTTTCAGGACTTTCCTGATCTTTTTTCCTTTTCTAGTTTGGTGTTCTCTCGTATACTCGTGTACTTGGTAACTCATTTTTCTTTTGATGAAGATTTTGCATTACTAATTACAAAAAAATATATTCACTGGCATACTGCTGTTACTTGGGGTTAAAATGTTCCTACCAGATCTGTTTTTCAATTTTGTTGATGGTTTAAAATGACATATAATGCGTGTTCATCTAGTTTTTTTACGATGTGTTTTGTTGTCTTAATCCATGGAGGCTTGCCGATGACACTTTTCTTAGATTAGAATTTAAGTATCTGAACCTAGTTCTGATCCTTTTTTGCGTAGATCTGAACCCATTTCCTTTTTTACATCCTTTTCTCAAACTCAACCCATTTCCTTAATAGATCTGATACCTCAACTTCCTTAGTTCCTGTAATGCCATGTGCCAATCTACTGTACAACGTTCTCAGCACCAAATTAGTTTTTAAACGCATTTGCATTAGTTGGACATATGTCTCATATGCGGTTGGACTAGTGATAGGATCTTGCGCACCATATGCATCTCAATTAATCTGAGTTGTACTACATAACTGAAGTTCCCACACATCAGTTTTCATGTAGTGGATGTAATGTGTCATGGATGAACTACAAATAATGAAATGCACATGTCCTCTTCTCTTGGGTCATTGTGAACCAGTGCACAATTTTTGTGGCAGGTATCACCTGATTTTTTCCCCATCGGTTGCGAGGACAATCTAATACCAAATTCTTCCATTTAATGCAGGGAGGTTGAGAATCCAAAGAAACTTTTTATGCCTCCTCGGGAAGTGCATGTTCAAGTCACCCATTCCATGCCGCCACAAAAGATTGAGATCTTTAAATCCATGGAAGATTGGGCTGAACAAAACATTTTGGTTCACCTGAAGCCAGTCGAGAAGTGTTGGCAACCACAGGATTTTCTGCCAGACCCTGCCTCTGATGGATTTCATGATCAAGTCAAGGAATTAAGGGAGAGGGCAAAGGAGATTCCAGACGAATACTTCGTTGTTTTGATTGGGGATATGATTACAGAAGAAGCCCTTCCAACTTATCAAACAATGCTTAATACCTTAGATGGAGTTCGGGATGAAACAGGTGCAAGCCCTACTTCTTGGGCAATTTGGACAAGGGCATGGACTGCTGAGGAGAACAGGCATGGGGACCTACTCAACAAATATCTCTACCTTAGCGGACGAGTAGACATGAGGCAAATTGAGAAGACAATTCAGTATTTGATTGGGTCAGGAATGGTGAGATCCTTGCCAAATATACTCAGTCTTGTCTCGAATCCTTGCATCACTTTATTTGTTTTGATAGTAGAAATCTTTGAATCACTTACAGTTGGTGTGGGTCCTTTGCAATTCATGCAAGGATTTCGTGATCAGTGTCTGTAGGAAGCCCATGTTTGGAACTTACGCAGGCCATTGGCTTGTTTTATGCATAAATGAATGTAATGGTTTCAAGCACAAACACAAGCATGCATAGTTTGAAGGTTAAGTACATTGAATCACTTCACGGCCTATTACCTTTACTGGTTTATTGCTCCATATTTTTCAGATTGATGGGTACTTAGAACTGTATTCAATTCATGCTATGGTCCCTTAATTTGTCTTCTAATATAATGGTTTTGAGGAAAATATATCCTTTCAAAAAAAAAAAAAAGAAGCAATTTACTTGATGAGTACTTAGATCTTCTTTTGTTATGTCTATCACCGTCCCTGCATGATCCTTGACTTTGATTTTCTTAATATCTTTTCCTGTAGGATCCTCGGACAGAAAATAGTCCCTACCTCGGATTCATCTATACCTCTTTCCAAGAAAGGGCAACTTTTATCTCCCATGGGAACACTGCCAGGCTTGCCAAGGAGCATGGGGACATAAATTTGGCACAAATATGTGGCACAATTGCCTCCGATGAGAAACGTCATGAAACTGCCTACACCAAGATAGTTGAAAAGCTATTTGAGATTGATCCTGATGGAACTGTCTTGGCATTTGCTGACATGATGAGGAAGAAAATCTCCATGCCAGCCCACTTGATGTACGATGGCCGTGATGATAACCTTTTTGAGCACTTTTCAGCTGTTGCACAGCGACTAGGGGTCTACACTGCCAAGGACTACGCTGATATATTGGAGTTTTTGGTGGGAAGATGGAAAGTGGAGAACCTAACTGGACTTTCGGCTGATGGGCGAAAAGCACAGGATTATGTTTGTGGGTTAGCCCCAAGAATTAGAAGGCTAGAGGAAAGAGCTCACGGAAGGGCCAAGCAAGCACCCACCATTCCATTCAGTTGGATTTTTGATAGAGAAGTGAAGCTCTAAGTGCAGTACGGAAGGAAAAGGTCTTCTCTCCTGCATGTCCCTTTCCTTGAATCCTAAATGGAGTTGTGGAAGTTTTCGAGCTGTATCTTGTTTCTGATTCCATTATGATGTTCCACAAGTATGCACTCTGCAGAGAATTTGTTGGGAACGAATTGGTTGTAGATACGGTTTTTTCCGTTTGATGTCATAAGTTATGTCGAGTAGTACTTTACATCAGTTTCTGTTCCTACACAGTTTATCAGTGTGAGAAAAACGTTTGTTTGTTTGTTTTAATGGAAATTTTAATTCTGATCTAAGATAATCTCTACAACCACGCCCCCCCCCCCCCCCCCCCATGTGACCTCAGTCAGATATTGAAAGAGTTGGTAATGATTGTGACCCTGGCCATCTGTTAGTTGAATTTCTGAAATGGAGGATGGTTGAATGTTGATTGAAACTTGTTTTACTCCAACCATGGACTCATGGGCCGTTTTGTGTTCAAGGACGGGGAAATCGTAGGTGGTTTTTCTATCTAAGCATGATCATAATAGCACATTACTATGGAAACCGGATAAGAGTGACATAGATCTAAGCGCTCTCTCTTAAGTAGGGTTTAAGCCATAACAGAGACCCTAACTAGCTCCAGGTAGAAGCTCAATAAATCCTTTGAATTGTGATATTTGTCCACAAAGCTAACATGCATCCTATAGTATCAAAATAATCAGAATGTGGTCAATGTACACAGGATTCTACTTGCTGTAGCTCGGCAGGTGGTGCTGTTGGTTCCGAAGGTGGCGTTGTATCTCCGCCGGTGTTGTTCCACTTTAGGTCAAGGGGAGGTGGTCTTGTCGCTTAGAAGGTGGGAAGCTTCCTTTAAAACTTCAGGAGATGGCAGATCGAGCTAATTCGTTCCCAAGAGAGTTGTATGTACTTTTGAGGCTTTTCCCGTTTCATACCATCGTTGTTCGATGAAAATGAAAGTAAAAAATATGCATAAGATTAGATGCTCTGGGACAATTAAGCAAGAAAGTACAGCTAAAAAGGAATTTCTGACTTCAGCAATTGGCTGACACGAAATGTAGGTTTGAAATGCTAGTCAAGATAGGCTACACGCCTACACAGATGGCACAACAAGCCGCCATTTCCATCTACTTCAAGCTACATTATTTCACAAAGATTCGTTAAAGTAGTTGAACTCCAAAACCAACTTCAGTTCCCTCACTTCTGTTACTTGGCCTCCTCTTATCTATAAATTCCCAAATCCTTCTCTCACACAAACCTCAAAGTCCCAAAACCCAAGTTTTTTGGTTCTTTCTCAACACCTTAATTGTCTCGTTTTTCTAACTCCTACCTTCAAGCTCAAGTTAGAAATTTCATATGGAGCTCCTTATGCCCTGTTCACGCATTGTTTTGATAATGGCCATGGTGGTGGTCATGATTATTCCTGTTTATGGCCAGATTAGTACCCCATGCAACGCTTCCATCATTTCTAGCTTCACCCCTTGCATGAACTTATTAACAAATAGCACCGCAAATGGTACCTCACCAAGTGCAGACTGCTGCAATTCCCTCAAGTCCCTTACAAGGGGTGGCCTGGACTGTCTGTGCCTCATTGTAACTGGAAGCGTTCCCTTCCAAATACCCATCAATCGGTCCTTGGCCATCTCTCTCCCTCGTGCTTGTAATATGCCAGGCGTTCCCGTCCAATGCAAAGGTAGAACATTTGAAGAAAATATCATCAGGAATTTAATTAGGTGGATTTTATGATTTTCTTTTGACGAACCTTTTGAGATACTAATGCAAGCTTTTTGTACCATTTGCAGCCTCTGCTGCACCTATTCCTGCTCCAGGTACTTATCTACTTCCAACTATCACTGGTTCTGCTTATTGTTAATGGCGTTTTTGTATGCCACACTTCACTGAATGTTGATTCTCTTCTTATTTTCTAGTTTTGCTTCCAGCACTAACATGTTTCAAAATGATTGGCAGGTCCCTTCTCGCCAGGGCCAACCCTGTCCCCCAGCCTCTCTCCAACTCCTAGTCCTAAAGGTACTAAGCAAAATTATTAGTCACAGTTGCACATACACAATGCCTTTTAGCTTTGGTGCCAATGATGCTGATGTTAATGTCGAATAATTTGTTTTCTTGGGCAGCTTCTTCTGTCCCGGAACCCATATCACCTACTCAGGCACCAGAATTCGACACAACACCTCTCACTCCACCAGCTCCAACAGTGGATTCCGAAGCTCCAACTGCAACTACGGGACTTCTGACCCCGTCAGCTGCCATTCCCTCTTACAGTCTCTCACCATCCTTCCTTCTACTTGTGTTAGGAGTATTTATTTGAGCAACTGTTTTAGCCTGTTGTCTTTCCAGTCTGTATGTATGCTTTCGATTTGGCATTGTTGATGAGTACTCTTTCTAGGGCATGACTATTATTTGGGCTCCTTCAGATCATTGAGAGCCACATAGGATGATTATATTTTATGGGAGAATGAATTCTTTGTAAAAACGCATACATCAGTGGAAATAAAGATTTTATTATTCTACTTCAGAAAACATGTCTTCATTTTTTACTGAGAGGAGTTCGATGGCTGATATGGGAATACAAGACACAAGTTGCTGAGATTTTCTCTAGAGTAGGACGAGTCTCGGAAACCATATGAACTGTTTCAATTGGTTCCAATTCACCCCTGCAGCCCAATACAGGCATGCTTCTGATGCAAAGCTAGATATTTAAAAATTAAAAATATCAATGGCTACTGAACCAATGTTGTGATTCTTTTCCACCATGATTCCTAGAGAAACATGACCAGATAAGAAGAATATAGAAAAAGGCAACATGGAAATGATATGGATTTTCAGTGCCCAACACATAAAAAAAAAAATCACTTTCTTATAACTCCCTTCCCATATTTGTTTTAACAAATCGTGAATTTGAATATTTTTCATGAAAATAAAGTTTTAACAAATCGAATCATCTAATATCATCAGTCTTGTTCAGTTGAATTCTTTCAAGGATGCTGCATGCACCCCCGAAAACTTGAAACCTGAACACTGAATTGCTTTATTGAAGCATAAAGAAATGGGAACCCAGGGAAAAAAAGACATGAAAATAAGAGAGCAAACAAGGTGTAAAGCATATGCCTCAGACCATTTCTTTTCTTTGCTGGTTCATACTGAACGTAAAGCTATAAAACAAATCACACTTATGACTCTCGTGTAAATTGTGGGAAGTACCATGAGTACTGAATAATGGCATTGCAAAATGTCTCGCTTAAAGAAAGAGATCGACAAAAGAGTTGCATTAATTATCCAGTCGAAATACCACTATCAAACACTACGCATCCAAGTTTATGGAGAAATTTAAAACACCCAACAAAAAGGAGGAAAAAAATAACGACCAAGTAAAGGATTCAAGCTGAAGCCACATCAGCATCCTTGACGGTTTCACGCCAGGCATACTCCCTTGCTCCATCCTTGTCAACAATTTTGATGACAAAATTCGGCGGTGCCACGACCAGCCTAGATCTTATCTCGACAATGCACTTATCAACCAAGTCGATTGCTTCTTCTACTGACATGCGGCTGTGGTAGTGTCTGTCCATTGTTGAGAGTGAAAAATAGGACCCATAACCAAATGCACCCTTGTCGACTTTGTGTAGTGTAGCAATATAATCAATGTAGTAAAGAGACGGGCCTGTCTCCTTATCGTAGCCAGCCAGAAGGATATTCACAGAGTATGGGTTCTGAAAAAACAAATTTCACAAGTAATCTCAACCACCTAATGATGCTCATGAGATTTGTATATGACCGCATGTGGCAACAGAAGCATCTCAGATTAAAATAATGAAGATAAATTCATCCATACTAAGCATAGATTTAGCCACGAGTAGGGCTACGTTTACCCAGAAGTCATAGCCCTTTTTAAAAATCAGTTCTATCTTCATATGAAACGTGTTACCTAGGAGGAAACAAAGAGATAATCTTCTCTAGAATAGCCAAATATAGAGGAAATTCAAAGCAAAGCCTAAGTGCCCTTAGACAGCAGCTGCCAAAGTCTGTTCTCATAAGAGGGTAAACTTTAAACCTCTACTAACATTCTAGCATAGCCCTTAGTTACCACAACCCAAACCTTCATACTGGCAAAATTAAAAAACTACTAAAAGCAATACTGAAATCCCAATTTGAACTAATGTTGCTCCTACCACCAACATATTTTCCATATACTGTATTATAAGCATTAAGTTCCTTATGAAAAGGAACGACCGGAACTTTGAAGACCTTGATTCAGAACTCTAATCAAGCTGATGGCAGTACCGCTCTCTAGATGATCTTAAAAGTTTCTCTTTCAATACCTTATTTCTCCAGGTTAGAGTAATAGACTTCAATGAGCTTATTATTATGACTTCCTTGTATCTATCTATCTCCTAGTTTCTAATCAGGTGCATTCTCTCATATACGTCCCGTGTACCTAGGCTATGCCTACTTTTTATATTAATAAAAAAATACCTATAAAAGAAAAAGTTCCTAATGCAAACCCCAACACATAATGTCAAACAGTGCAGTTCAGCACCTTATTATCTTCACCATAAAACTAGATCCCAAATGTCTTATTTTATACCCTAAACTATCAAACAAATGAGTGCTCCGTAAAAGAAAATGGCAATAATCTTCCTGATAGAGGCAATTTTCCACATTATAAATCATAATTAGCCTAACCTCCCTTAAGAATAGTGAAATGAGAAGAAAAAAAATCAGATAACACGGGGTTTGATCTTGGGTCAAATTTTAAAAATTATGATGAGCGTGGTTTTTTTTTTATAAGTAATAACGAGGCAAAATTGATAATCAAAACCTCTATTCATAGAAGAATCCTCAATTTGACTTTAATTTCATAATGATTATCCAATGCAAAACACCACATGAGAGACATAACACAAGAAACGAGTTAGATTTTGCACAAATAACTAAGCACGAACAGCCAGTTTCACAACTCATCTAGAAAGTAAATATTTTCTTCCATAAAAATTTTACTTTTGCCTCATTTAGCACAAACCCTTATCAATCATTGTAACATACGGGTCCTAAACTAGGATTTAGAATTAAGATTATTATCATTATTATTTTTAGTAATGTTATTATTTTTTTTAAGAACTATTTTGAGATAGTGATTGTTTTTTTTTTTGTGGGATTCTTCCACCCTTCACGCCCATATGCCTCTCAGTGTTTGTTTCCTAGTTGGAGTAGTTTCCTAATTTGTAGCCAAATTCAAGCTTCAAAACCCTAGCCTAAATCTTCTCTTTTTATTCACATTATTCCTCCCTCACGCCAACAACAATCAGGGCTAGAACCCAGTAAAGTCAAAGTTTGCTATTCAGAAAACCAGCCCTCACAGCACCACCATGACCTTCCTCACAGCCACTAAGCAACCACCTCACTGGAAACCACCACAGAGCACGCCGACGGTAAGCCCTCCTTCCTCCACTGCGGGCGTTGACCCATAAACCCGTCATTTTTTATTCTCTCCACCGTGAATAATAAAAACACCCGTGTGTTGTTGCTCAGCCCACCGTCAACCACAGAGGATGTCGGACCGCCACTGGTAACCCAGACACTGCCGGCCAGCCAAATCTCGTCAGATCCCCATTATCCCGGTAAGCCCACGTCGGAATCCCTCCATTTTTTTTCTTACGTCGCGATTCCCAATTTAACAGACCACAAAATCTATCTCTCTCTCAAAAAGTTGCACCGCTGTCGACCTCGACTCACCACCACCGTCGCATTCAGCCTCCTCTCTCGGTGAGTTTGTCACAAGGTCCTTCCCTCTCCCATGAGCTCCCTATTTCTCAGCCTTCGGCTCCTCTAGGGATGCCTATTCCTCTGAAATACAAAGTGGGCCTTGGGCCTTAAGCCCATTCGGCCAGGAACCTTGTGAATCTTTAAGCGGGCTGATTTACTGCATGGGCCTTGTCATATGCTGGGCTCTATTTTTATGCTTTTCAGAAACTAGTATATTATTTAAGTGGACTGGTTCTTCGTGTGGGCAGAAACTGTTTTAGTGATTTTAAATTAGACCAAAGTTTTATTTGAACCTATATGTAACCCCTGAACTTATTTTCCAGAAAATGTTAAGGTGAAACTTATATTGCTGGGTATTAAATATGATTAGTCTATAGCATTC
The DNA here is from genome assembly GCA_961763995.1 of Juglans cinerea. Taxonomy (NCBI): domain Eukaryota; kingdom Viridiplantae; phylum Streptophyta; class Magnoliopsida; order Fagales; family Juglandaceae; genus Juglans; species Juglans cinerea. Next base: position 6,841,251 of record CAUIVZ010000010.1, read on the forward strand.
GTAAACCTATTTTATGAAATTATTATTTACATTGTTATTTTATAGAATAGATAAAATATATATTTCTTACTAAAGTGTATTTAAAGGATTAAACATGATATTATTGTTTTAATAGCTATATAATATTAGTATTTATTGAATTCAGTATGTAGATGAATATTTTATTAGATTAAGGCCTCGTTTGTTTTCACAGTTCATCTCATCTAATCATTACAACTTTCCCAAATTTCCACACAAAATATAATAAATATTCAACTTTTTCAAATCCCAATTCAACTTTTTCAAATCCCAAAACAAAAATAATATTAAAAAATATATTCTAACAATATTTTATTTAACTTTCAATTTTCATTTCATCTCATCTCATCTCATCTAAAAAAACAAACGAGGCCTTAAAGTTCATGATATATATTCAATTGGGAAGAACACTATGACGCGTTTTCTAGAAAAGTAGTAACGTCTAGTAGTAACGTGCTATGAAGTGGGAATCAGGAAGTAGAGCTAAGAGGTACGTAGCATGATCATAATTATATGTGTGAAGTAATTATTCTGAATATGCATGAAAAATGTGATGTTTACCCACGCTACGCTACGAGCCAATTCAAGGTTAGGCCCCTTTTCACGAATCTCAATGAATTACGATGATATGCTTGTGATGCTATGCTGGTATGGATTGTTAGATGGATGAGATGTTATGAAAATTACATGTATGCCATGTAATATTTAGGTCATGTATGCCATGTAATGTTCACGTAATGTTTAGATCATGTTATGCCATGCCTATGTTATGCTATGTGGTGTAAGACTTATATTAATATGCCATGTATAATGTTATGCCATGCACAAGAGTATGCCATGCCAGGTAAATTCATGAAGTCAAACATGTTCTCATACATTATGAAAGTTAGTAAGAAAACACATGAACGTCGAGTAAACTTTAAAATTGGTTTTATGTTATAGGTGGATGTGTAAGCCACGGACTCAAGCGTGGTCCACCACATGAAAGATATGATGTTTTGAGGTAACATGAACACAAGCGTGTTTCACCACAGGTTATGATATGCGGTGCCACGGACTCAAGCATGGCCAAAGCATGTATCACTACATGATATGATACAATACATGGTGCCACAGACTCAAACGTGGTTCACCATATGTTTTTTTTTATAAGTAAAAATATTATATATATATCAAAAAGAGTAACCAAGTACACTAAATGTATACAAAAGAACACCTTGCCCATAATAGAAAACTCCTAATAACCCAAAAAGCCCGTTATAAACAACCCAAAATACACCAAGCCCGACCCCAACCCCTTGCTTCCCGTAGAACTAAAAACTCTACCCAAAAATCCCACTCCAACCCCTTGTTTTCCCGTCTTCACAATGCCCTGTCTTTAGACTTCCCTCTATATGAGCTACCACCCTTAGCGTCATAGTTGATTCCTGAAAAAAGACGCTGTAACTCCCTGCTTTTCTTGAAACTTGATTTGGTTTCAAGCGCGTGGCTTGCCTCGATTGCAGTGATTAGTTCTTTAAATTGGTCTTCACATCCTCCATGTGAAATTCCCACGAACTGCTGAATCTCGTTAACTTTAGGCAAAATCCAATCCGCTATTGGAGGAAGAGAGACCAGGGGAGCCACAATATCCCCAGACACAGTATCCACTTGCACCAACGCCAAATCCATATTCAAATCTGGTACCTCCTCAGCAACTCCATTGGTTCTCTCCAATGATATGACATCAAGTCCCTTTACCTCTGGTGACCCTTTATACGCAACTTTAGCGGGTCCTGTCACCAATGGTCTGACACCATTTTCCTTCAACTCTGACGAGGGAGCCATATTCTCTTTGAATACAAAAGTCACTTGAGGCGAATGACATTCCATTGCAGATGTCTCTATGGCGATACCCGACGTAGAACCCACTTCAAATAACCTAGACTTCCTTTTGACCCGCCATACTCTTCTGGAAAGTCTGTTCCAGCAAGGGAAGAAGGTAGCATACGGGAAGAAGTCTTTTGTTGGGATCAGTTTGGAAAGAAGAATTTTGTGGGCCATGAAGAAGACTTGAAGGGGAAGAAGATTGCCCATGGGCCGGGCCTAAGTAGAAGCCCACGTAAGGTCTGGAAGCAGAGAGGCACGATTTCGGGCAGTGTATCGGGTGAACTGGAGGTGCCCGATACTCCTACTCCTACTCCGGGTCCAAGTCTTGGGTCGGGTCCGACATAGAAAGGGCCGACCACTTCCGACGACTCAGGTGGTGGTCCGTCAATGGTCTTACGGTCGCCGGAAGTGGAGGTGGGGGAAATCGTTGTAGAGGAACTGAGTATTGTTGAAGTGGAAGGCTCGGGGGGTGCTCAAGGAGGGCCGTCGTCGGGTGGGTTGCCACAAAATTTTCCGGCGAGCCTTGTCACAGACCTTGACCTGTCAATTCCCTTGGGTCAGGTACAACTAAGGTGGTGGGGGGCATATATGGTTCACGGTGAGCCTCTGGAGGGAGTCCGAGAAGGTCTTTCTGCTGCTCTGGAGGGTGGGGTGGGGTGGGGTGGGGCAGATATGGCTCACGGTGAGACTATGGAGTGTGGGGGTACGTCGGATAAGGGGGAGTTAGATGAAGGGCAGCAGTTGATGCTTTATGATCCTTATGTAAACTCAAAAGAGGGGGAGGAGTCAGCAAGAGAGGATCCTACCCCTATAAGTATGATCCCTCCTATTGTTTCCTCTGATTGGGTGTTGAAAAGGTAGAAGAATTGCAAAGTTGTATGGGGATTTCGTGTGAGGGCTATGAAGATCAATTTAAGGCATTGAATATTAGCTATGGAGGCAGGACATCAAGGTGCAGGGGCAAAAAGAGAGAGGGAGTTGAAGAGGTTGACGTGGTCCATTAATTAAGATGGAAAGGAGGGAAGTGCAAATCGTGGTAGAAACAATGGGAGGGCTGGAACAGTTGATAAATGAAGCCAAAAATTCTGAGTTAGAATGTTAGGGAACTGAACGAGATTAATAAACGCTTTCGAATAAAGGCCAAGGCAATGGAAGTTGGACATCATTTGCTTGCAGGAAACAAAGCTGAAGCTTATCAATCGAAGAATTATTCGGAGTATTTGGAGTTGTCAATTTGTAGATTGGGCATACTTACCTTCGAAAGGGGCCTCGGATGGAGTGTTGGTGATTTGGGATAAGAGGGTGGTGGAGAGCATTGATGAGTTTGTGGGAGAATATTTGGTGGGGTGTTTTTATAAAAATATTGAGGATGACTTCGTATGGGCTTTTGCTGGGGTATAAGGCCCTAATTTAGATAGTGAGAGGAGGTTGCTTTGGAATGAGCTAGCTGGCTTATGTTCTTGGTGGGAGGCTCCTTGGTGTATTGGTGGGGGATTTTAATGTGACAAGATTTTCTAGCCAAAGATCGCCGGCGGGGGGGGGGGGAAGTCAAAATCAAGCTATGGTAGATTTCTCGGACTTCATTTTTGAGTTAGATTTGATGGATATACCTCTAATGGGAGGTGATTATACTTGGTCTAATTATCAAGCTTGGTCAAGACTAGACAGATAACTCATTTCTCCCTCGTGGGAGCTACAATATCCAGACTTAAGCAAGAAAAGGCTCCCGAGGTTATGCTCAGATCATTTCCCTGTCATGTTAGACTGTGGTGGCATTCAAGGGGATAGAAGGCCGTTCAAGTTTGAGAATATGTGGTTAAAAACAGAAGGGTTTGTGGATTTGATTAGACAATGGTGGAATTCATACTTCTTTGAGGGTAATCCGAGCAATGTATTGGCTGGAAAGTTGAAAGCTTTGAAGAAGGATTTGAAGACATGGAATGAACATGTATTTGGTGATGTAACTTTACAGAAGAAGAACTTATTTCAAGAATTACAAAGCTTGGAGGGTGTAGGCGATGAGAACAACCGAAAAGATCAAGTAGTTTCTGAACTTGAACGTCTGACTCTAATGGAGGAGATCTCGTGGAGGCAAAAGTCAAGGGCATTGTGGCTTTGGGAGGGGGATAAATGCACAAAGTTTTTTCACCGAGTAGCTAATGCACAAAGGAGGTTCAATTCCATTGAGTCCCTGAACATAGCTGGTGGTGCATCCTCAGATCAGGTTGTGATAAAGGAGCATGTGGCTGGCCATTTTGAACATCTGTTGTCGGAACCTCATGCCTGGAGGCCTACTGTAGATGGTTTAACCTTTGAAGCCATTGATCAAAATAGTTTGGCTTGGTTGGAAAGACCTTTTGAAGAGGAAGAGGTACAACAAGTAATTAGGAAAATGAATAAAGATAAAGCTCCAGGTCCAGATGGTTTCACTATGGCTTTTTTCCAATCTTGTTGGGAAGTGGTGAGGGAGGATGTAATGTTGGTTTTTCAGGAATTCTTCACTTATGGCAAATTTGAGAAAAGCTTAAATGCTACTTTTATTGCTCTAGTTCCTAAAAAGACTGGTGCAATAGAGGTACAAGATTATAGGCCGATTAGTCTTGTGGGTACTGTCTATAAGATACTTTCAAAAGTCCTTGCTAATAGGATGAGTTCAGTCATGACGAAGATCATTTCTAAGTCACAAAATGCCTTTGTGAAAGGGAGACAAATTTTGGACTCGGTCCTCATAGCAAATGAATGTTTGGACAGCAGGATCAAATCGGGAGTTCCAAGTATTATATGCAAATTAGATATGGAAAAAGCCTATGATCATGTTAATTGAGATTTCCTGATTTATATGTTGGGGAGATGTGGTTTTGGGGAAAGATGGAAGAAATGGATGAGGCATTGTGTTAAATGGGGACCCCGTGGGGTTCTTCAATAGTTCGAGAGGACTACGTCAAGGTGATCCATTGTTACTCCTCTTGTTTGTTCTAGTTATGGAGGCGTTGAGTAGAATGGTGTTGGTTGCAGTAGAGGGAGGCTTCTTCTCTGGCTTCTCAGTAGGAGATATCCACGGTTCTACCATTATTTCTCACTTATTGTTTGCAGATGACACCTTGCTATTTTGTGAGGCAAATGCAGGGTATATTCAATCTTTGAAGTCCATCCTACTTTGTTTCGAAGCGGTATCCGGGTTGAAGATTAATCTTGCTAAGACGGAGATGGTCGCGGTTGGTGATGTAAACAATATTAGAAGGTTGGCTAACATATCGGGTTGTGTGGTTTCTTCGTTGCCATTGAAGTACCTTAGACTTCCGTTGGGGGCTTCCTTCAAAGCTAAGACAATTTGGGAGGTGGTGCTGGAAAAATTTGAGCGGAGGCAGGCCGGGTGGAAAAGATTGTATTTATCTAAAGGGGGGCGTATCACTCTTATCAAAAGTACTTTATCCAACCTTCCCACATACTACTTATCTTTATTTCCTCTTCCTGTAAGCATTGCAACTAGAATGGAGAAAATTCAACGGGACTTTTTATGGAGTGGAATAGGAGATGAATTTAAATTCCACTTGGTGGGGTGGGACAAGGTATGTTCTCCTTTGAGGGATGGTGGCTTGGGGATTAGGAATGTGAGGGATTTTAATAAGACCTTGTGAGGTAAATGGTTGTGGCGTTATAACAATGAGAGGGGAGCCTAATGGAAAGGGGTGATTGACATGAAGTATGGTTGTGAACGGGGGGGTTGGTGTTCTAAAGAAGGTAGGGGGTCTTATGGAGTGGGGCTATGGAAGTATATACGGAAAAGTTGGTGCTTCTTTGCTAGAAATACTCGGTTGTGTTTGGGGGATGGGAGTAGGATCGGCTTTTGGAAGGATGTGTGGGTGGGAGACACAGCCTTGAAGGATGCTTATCCCACGATTTTCAGTATTGCAAGGGAGAAAGAAGGTATGGTGGCTGATTTGCGGGTAATTAACCAAGGTTCACAGAAGTGGAATATTAGCCTTACTCGGGATGCGCATGATTGAGAAGTGACTAGTTTGGTGGAGTTTCTGAACTTGCTGTACAGCACTCCTATTGCGGCCACAATTGAAGATTCGCTGGAATGGAGACCTTCTAGGAAAGGGAAGTTCTCGATACGCTCCTTCTCTGACTCTATTACTATGCAACAAAGGCATAATTTCCCTGGAAGACCATATGGAGGAGTAAAGCACCAACCAAGGCCGCATTCTTTGTTTGGACAGAAGCTCTAGGGAAGATTATGACCATAGATAATCTTAGACAACGTAGCCTTATCATCACGGATTGGTGCTGTTTGTGCAGAAATAGTGGTGAAACGACGGACCATCTACTTTTACATTGTGATTTTACTCGAGATATTTGGAGTTACTTATTCAGCAGAATGGGAATAGCTTGGGTAATGCCGGGTAGGATGGTGGAACTGTTAGCAAGCTGGAGAGGGATCACTGGAACACCACATATCAAGGTTGTGTGGAAGATGACTCTCATTTGTATGTTTTGGTGTATTTGGTGTGAAAGAAACGAGAGGCTTTTTGAGGATCATGAGAGCTCCATGGAAGAGTTTAGGAATTTTTTCTGGAAGACTTTGTTTTTGTGGGCCATTGCTTTAGATTTGAATGGCCTCATCTTCCATGATTTCCTTGTAACTGTTTCTAGTTCTTAAATAGGTGCATTCACATGTATACTTCCAGTGTACCTGGGCTATGCCTAGTTTCTTTTTCAATGAAATAATTTATTACTTATAAAAAAACAGGGTATAGGAACAGAGCCGAATCCGATTTTCCGTTTTCCTTTATCTGAGTTTAAAGGATTCGAGCCTATCTTAGTCTTGTTCCTTACAACCCTGTTGCCTCCAGCTGAAAGCAGGTCTATTTTCGTAGACAAAAAAGCTATCGTTGCCTTCAATTCGACAAGTTGGGTTTCCATCTCCTTTAAGGAATTATGCATCGCGACAAGCTGGTTATGTGGCATAGAACCAAGCATGTATCACTACATGATATGATACGTTACACGGTGCCACAAACCCAAGTGTGGTTCACCTCATGTCACGATATGCATATGCGGTCAACGGCAACTGGACCAATTCACACATGTAATGATGGCCACTAAATAAGTAAAAGACAAGATGAACAAGTTATGTATAATTGATAGGAAATGCATGGAGTCAGTCACTCATGCGTCATGTTACATGAAATTCCACGATTTTGTTAATTCCGCATATGTTACGATACATTAAAGTTTTTACTTATAAAAAAAAACATTAAAGTTTTATTAATCAAGCCTAATGTTAACCCAAGTTAAGTTTACATTATGATGTGCTATTACTGAGTCTTAGACTCATTTCTTTATCTGCCTTTATGTTTTAATGTCCCAGATGTTAATTGCGAGGACGCAAAGCTAGAGAGCCAGGAGTAGATTGGTTCAAAGACTTAGACTGGAATAAGTGTTATTTCCACAAGGACTTAGTTTATGATTAAAATATTTGAATAAGTTATCACCACATAGAACTAGTTTATGCCTTTTTCATTATGTTTTCAGCTTTAAGTTATCAAAGACTTTTATGTTAAGTTAGTTTGAACATTCAATAAATGAGGTATTTTCATGACTTCAGATTTCTTTACCGGGCATTATGTTATGAATGTACGTAATATTCCTGACCTACGGGAATGGGTGTTACAATCATACCTTCCAATAAACCAAGAACCGACTTGAATCCCAACCCTAGGCAAGATTTAACCCCTAAACACATGCATATCATTTGACATAAACTAAGACAACCTAAGAATTAAGCGAAAAATAAATAAAAGTAACAACGCATATACCTTGCGCAAGGCGGTGGCGAGCTCGCCTCGGGTGAAGTTAGCTGCAGCGGCGGTGGTCAAAGGAATCCCATTTCGGAACTGATACAGAGCCACGTTCTTCTGTATGTACTCCGTGAATTGAACTCTGAAAGAAGAGTTTAAAAAAGAAAACAAAAAAGTTGAAACAAAAAAAACGAAATTTTCGTAATCATTTTCGATCAGATATTGCAGAAATGGAAGCGAGACCTGTCGCCGGGCTCGCCGCTGGCGGCGATGAGTTTATGAGAGTCAAGGACCATGATCTTATCCTCGTTGGACTTGTGCACCAGTATGCTGTGCACCGCCGACGTGTCCGCTACCACGACGGCGAACCCTTCGCCCACCAGTCCGAAAACGCACTCCATTCTTCTTATCGATCCGGATCTACCCTCTTCCAATCTATTTCTGACTTCCTTTCCTCGGTTTCTGTCTCCGACTCTCTCGCTCTCTTTCCCTAGCTTTGGTATACAGAAGCACCTTGAGGAACAAGTTTTGGAGGGGATTGTTGGGATTTCGTTGGATGATAAGGGTACTTTAGTAACTGACGATCATGCGCTGGCCAGTTTGGATTATTTGGGCTTGTAGAATGGGCCTCGACTGTTGAGCCTTGGTCTATTAAGGGTGCGTTTGGATGTTAAATTGAGTTGAGTTGAATTTAATTGAGATGATAAAATATTGTTAGAATATTATTGTTTATTATTATTATTATTATTATGAGATTTGAAAACGTTAAATTGTTTATTATATTTTATGTTGAGATTTGAAAAAATTGTAATGATGAGTTGAGATGAGTTTAATTTTCAAACGAAGCCTAAATCTCGGCCTAGAATCTTTTTATTTTGCAGGTTTAGATTATGTGGGCTGGTAGGATGGGCCTCAACTGTTGAGCGTCACTAATTGATACCTGATAAATGTAGGTGATATATGAGATCTTAAATTATTTGAAAAGAATAAATTCTTACTTTTTATAATAGTTTCGACCATGCTCTAATTATATATTAATCATATAGACCCGATATGGCTTGGGCTTTCCTTAAGGTCCCGTTTGTATTCGAAAAGTGTCTCATCTCATCTCATCATTACAGTTTTTTCAAATTCTCACACAAAATATAATAAACAATTTAACTTTTTCAAATCTCAATTTAACTTTTTCAAATCTCAAAACAATAATAATATTATAACAATATTTTTTTCAACTTTCATCTTTTATCTAAAACCATCTCATCTCATTTCTGAATCCAAATCAGCCTAAGACATTATAACACAGATGTTTTCGAATTAGAATGGATGCTAAATCGGGAAGTTTGGAAGGGTTGATCTTCAAAGTACAGAATTTTGCTGTCTGGTATGTTAATGTCTAAAGTTTTCTGAGGTGTGAGAGAATTGGTTGTGACTCTGTTTTGATTTAACAGCTTGGTATTCATAATAGCAATAGTATCCTCTCCATTCCACTTGAAATGAACTCTATAGTCTGTATTCACCTAATGTAAAGCATACAATATTTTTGTCATTTCGCTATGTTCCTTGCAGGCAAGCTCAATTACTCAGTAGTAGATAGCAAAGACCTCTGTTGGGATAGGTAAAGCTGAACATGGATGGGAGTTTTCTATGTCAAATAATGGGTGGGCGTACTAACACAGAGCTGAGGTAAAGGTTGTCCTTGATGGTTTGAATCCAGGCATTAGCTTAAACTGGTATTGTGTGGGATCTTGAGTCTGATTCTCATGTGGTTTTGAATTGGTTTAAAGGATTTTGGTGGTGTTCATTGAGAAGTGCTTGGGGTATGGAATGATATTCTTGCCAAGTGTTCAGAACTTAAATGTCTGTTTTTGCCATGTATATAGGGAGGGGAATCAAATTGCTGATTGTTTGGTTTAAAACACACTGCAAGGCCCTGAAATTTCTGAGGATTAAATGAAAAGAAAACCAGGATCCTAAAAAAAATATTCATTTCCTCCAAAAAATAGCAGCACATTCATAAAGTGCAATGATAAGCAACTGAGGAGGCAGAGAGTAGCAGGATCAATCCCTCGCCATGGTCTGCACTGCATAGACAAAACTGATGTGCTTTTACCTTGTTTAAAGAATATGCAGCCCACGTTGCCTGCCCTTCCCACTAACCTAAGGCTAAAGCTACTACCACAGAAATTCAATCTCTATAATTGAAAACTATGCTATGCATCCATTTAGGCCCCATTAAGCTTCGAGAATATAGGATATGATGAGTTCTAATGCTCATAATTTAGTTCCATAGACATGAATTACTGAGTCAGAGAGTCATCATATTGAATCTGCAAGATATTAGATATAGAGGGGAACACCAATCTGTGCAAAAGGAAAAGCCTCTAAATTATGACTTTTCAATTTAACTGTCAGAACTGTAAGAGGCCTGTTCTGCTTTTAAGTTTGTTAATCGAGCTCACTGGAAAAAGTAAGATAAGAAAACTACTCTTTTCAGTTAAATCATTAGCTGAAAAAATGAAAAGCTTCAGGCCTCCATCATAAACTCCAAACTGATGTCATTGATTACTTCAGTGCTGAATACTTATTATCAAATCCCTACCTCCTCCTTCTTTTGGATTGAAACATAAAGAAGCTGTACTCAAATGATTGTGTTTACCTGCATTTGGTCTTCCTTTCAGTCCATTGCATTTGTTTTCTCCTTTTTACTTGTTTATTTTTCTTCTGCACACACACACAAAGGAAACATACATCTTACAAAGCAAACCTCATCTACCCATTTGGAGCTGCTTGAGTAGAGAGTTCATCCTTGCAAAGATGGAGGGAGATCTTTTCATATTTAAATATTGAGAGATTACTAATAAACTAGTTGCCTCACCAATTAAAACAGGAACATTAAACAGTCATTATGCAGAACTGCGAATGTTTGGACATGCCTTTCTTTTCTTTTGCCTTTAAGATGCCATAAAACACTTCTTCATTTTTTTCCAACTTTGTTATCACTCAAACTTGTATTCTACAGGCATATTAGGATCATTTACATTAAGACAGATTCTGTGAAAGCGATGTCATCCAAAGTTCATGAATCATATAGAGGCTGTTCTTTTCCGGTTTGTGCACACGCTTCAGGGGGTGACCCTGCGAAGTGGTTCCCGTCTGCAAGGCTGCAACTGGGGACCCATGACAGCATATTCAAAAAAAGCTAGAGAAATGCACAAATGCCATTCTCTACCAACTGCCAAGCATGTTCTTCATTGAGAAAGTGAAACTGCTGAAACCTGTTTTTGAGAAGTGTAGTGCTAGGTTCACAAAGAGAATTTACAAAAGTAAGTTTCCAAACTTATGTAACTAGACATAATACGTTAGATCTACTTTATAATGAAAAGAGCTTCCCAATTTAATATACCACATCAAGCCAATGTCCTCTTTTAAATCGTTTGAACTACCCTTTCAAATTGCTTCCCAGTTCTTTTGTTCCCGACTTAGTGTGTCTTTCTTCTCGCCCCTCTCTCTAATGTAAAAGATAATAAAAATGAGATTTGCATCTCTTTTATTCTTCCACTACCTCAAAACATCAATGGAGGATCTTACATGTACAAGTTCTGCTGCAGTAGGGCTTCACGTTTATTGCTATCATCACACTAAATTCGTACTATAATTTGGTTACCATGCGCCACTCCAGTATCTCTACAACTTCGCCAGTACTAAGCATATAGGATCTTTGACATTCATCATAGATATTACAGGAAAAAGCAGTAAGATGACCATAGCTTTGCATTGCAGGAATGTTATCTGGATAGTACACATTTACTCAAATATCTCGAAAGAATCAGTAAATGACATTTGAGGTAGGGAAAGCTAAGGAATTGTAAAGAAAATAATTGGGATCAGATCAGAACCCTTTTCAGTCCATGATTATGATTCTATACTATCATCAACGCCCACGCCATGCGTGTAGAATCCTCAATGATGAACAAGAATAAAAGTAAAAACAAGCTTTTGTATCTTCAAAAGTAACAAACCTCGCCTACACAAAAAGTATAAAACCTAGGAAAAAAAATATATCAAAGGACTCTCCAGCATTCATCATACTATTGTCAGGATACTGATTGGCTAGAGGTTTCTTTTTCCATATGGGATTTAATCCAAATTATATATAAAGACAGTTCAAGTATAGTCTTGTAGCTGATTCTCAATACTAGGTGTCTCGTTTGTTTTCACAGTTCATCTCATCTCATCTAATCATTACAACTTTTTTAAATTCTCATATAAAATAAAATAAACAATTCAAATTTTTTAAATCCTAAAACAAAAATAATATTAAAAAAATATATTATAACAATTTTTTATTCAATTTTTTAACTTTAATCCTTAACTCATCTCATCTGTAAAAACAAACGATTAATTAACAAAAGAATTTTCGATCTTTGAAGCTCTCATATCCATGCCTGCCTGGAATGGAATAAGAGAAGTAGCTACAGTAGAGAAATTCATAGGTTTAGGGGTTCCTTTGAAAAGGATGATATCCTCGAGATTCAACAGCGTCCAAATCGACAATAAGTTAATCACCACTTGTCTGCAGCAGACCCAATGGCGGAAAAAATACAGTAAAGTTAGGGGGGGGGGGGGAGAAAACTTGGAATCCACAAACGCCAAAATGCCTAAAATGCATCCCATGCTCCTCCGTGCTGACATGCAGGGAGAGGGCAGAGGCTGTGCGCATGCATTAACATATAGAGCAGAGTACTGCGGCACGTCCCAACATACTACAGTTTTTGAGGGTATAAACTAGTCCTATTTCCAGTTATGTTGCCCCCTTGTTTGAAAAACATATCGACCATATTGCATTTACTGCTACGCTGTTTTGTGGGTATCTTAATTAATTATAGGAGTCTAATTTGGAGCCAACTGCAAAAGATGTTGAGTTTACACAACTTTCTCAAAGAGCATTCTCCAAAACCATATCGTTTCCGACACAGCCAAAGCTGTGAGTCTTTCTTGTGCTTTTTAGGTTTGTCATTTGCCTCGGAGTGGAAAGAAAAGCAAACAACAGTGGAGATGGGAGACTATCAAGAACAAGATCTTTTTTCAGTAGAATCATTAACAATACAGAGAGCAAGAGGCTTCAGATTTCTATAATCAACTTCTTCCTTTTCTTTTCTTTACATTTTTCACATTACTTTCGCAATGAGTATCCACCAAATCTTTCTTTACTTTTCTTAGCATTTAAAGTTAGTACACAGGATTATTTTGACTATCTTTAGCCTCCATTCAGTCATCTTATATATTTCCTGAACAAATTAAAAAATCACGAATAGAAAAAAATTGTCATCTCCCCACATGGCACTTCTGTATAGGTTGAGTTCATCCTGCAAAGCCAAAAAGTTTGACCATAAGAACATGTACAACATATTTTAGTTCAAGTATAGAAGTAAGCAGACATATAGTACCTGATCATCATATAGGATTATACCCGTGCCCGACTCTGAGATGCCAGAAGGAGGGTGCTTGTTAATCAGGAAACAGAAATAATGCATCATACTGATACTGTTACGCTGTTAGCTAACGTTTATGATGTTTGAAGGTATATTGTGTTGGTGACAAAATTACAGAATCAACTCCTGCTAAGAGAAAGTAAAGGTAAAATTAGACAAAGAAACTGTGTACTTCAGCAAAACCAAGAAAAGTGAGAGAGAAAAAAAAAAGGAGGGGGAGACCAACCTCTTTTGGTACGTGGGCAACGGAATGTCTCCATCACCCTTCAAGGATGAATTTCTTCAAAGTTATTCCCGCCTGCAACTGGGGACCAAATGTTAAATCAGAATGGGAACAACCAAGAGATCTACTACTACACAAAATTTTTAAAAAGATAAGGAAAAGAGAATGTAAATATTAAACCCTTTCAGATTATGCAAAGTGCATGTTCTGGGAAATAGGCATGATTCAGATCCAGGTGGGGGATATTGTACAAAGAATATCCTCCAGGCTTATTATAGAATGGCTTGCAGGAGGCTGGGAGCTACTGTCATTAATAAGACTTGCATACTGAGCCATTTTAGTATTTCCAGCCACCCAGGATGCACTAAGGGGAAATATAAATGAGAGACAGAGAGAGAGAACTGAAAGAGGGGTATCCCCCTGAGTTCTCAGGATGCAAATCATAATTGATATGCAGAAAAAATTGTAATTCTTTAAATGGTTATTGGCCATGGTAGTCATGGGCAGCTTACATAATGTTAAAGAAGAGACCAGGTACATTCCAACGCCTTATGTCTAGTTTAAAAACATGTAGAATAGTGCAGAGAGAGAGCATACTCAAGTGCAGACTAACGTGGATCGCAATTATTCTTCTTTCATTTAGAAAAAGTTGAGTTCAGTATATCCATGCGAATACGGCAGAAGCTCCTCCACTTCAATCTTGGAACTGGAACAGCTCATGCTTTTCCTCAAACGGCTATGGCTTGATTCAACCTCAGCCCAAAATAGGCCATAAACGGGTCTATGATCTGAAAATCTAGATTCCCCCCGGACATAGGATGATTGCTGGAGACCTTCTCCATACCACAAAATTCTATCACACCTTCATACAAAAAATAATTAAAATCAGCACCACATCCAGAACAAATAAAAATACCACCACAAGTTTTTGAATTAACGAATGTCCCAACATGAAGGGCCCAGTACCCACATCCTATTACAATCTACAATTCATAGATGAAAGATTTTTTTTTTCATTTATTCTTCATATCTCCCCTCCATATTGCTTTGAGCTATCATTTCACATACTTCTTTTCCCATAAGGTTTAAGTCATCTTACCAAGCAGGCGTTCTGCGTTTCTCCTTTGGATGCATATCGTCCCCTGCATATCTGTCTGAATTAGTTGAATACTTGTAAGTAGGTGGAAAATAAATCCTCCCCTCATTCCACCCCACAAAAACACGGCCATGTCTCTGCTCTCTACGTAACTGCCAAGAGAACCGTCAACAATTTAGATTGGATTCTTCTTCGTATAAGCAAAAACAATAAAACAAAAGTCATTTTGGAACTGAGAATGAAACAGACAGAAGCACTCTGGAAGAGAAACATGCCTGGTCATTCTCTAACAATGCCCTCCAGTTTTGCATCTCAACAAGCGCTTTGGCAGAGCGGTAAGAGAGAGCAATACGATAATTCAAATCCCCAAGCCAAATAACTCGACTGGATAAGGAGAAAAGAAGAAGAAGAAAGATACATAATTATAATACTGAAGACAAAACGTAGTTGAGCTATGATAATTCCATATTGCTTTCCCTACTAGCCTGCATTTTCTCTTAACCCCCTACAATTTCCGTTCACAACAAGTTAATAGCCCTATTTAATCGATGATCGATAAGCAAGGGTCTTACTCATGCTCGAGGATAGTTTCGGGGGATTTCCCATCTCCAGAGCCATGAACGCGGGGAAACCTTGTCTTCCTAAGGATTTCCATGACATCAGAGTTCCTTCTTAGCTCATCACCCTCCTTCTGCCCTGAGGTCAAATGGCTACAGACGAAGCAAAATGTTGTTTGGTGTAAAGACATGCTGACTGAAATTGATCCCTGCAAATACAACAATAATGCGTGTCATTTTCAGTTAATAGGATCCACAAAAACTCAAAGAACAAGCAGATGCATATGGTAACTGCCACAATTAGCTAATGCTATACCTTATTTCCGAGGTAACCCATCAATCCTCGGCCAACGCAAGAAACTTTCATGTTCCGAACGGAATCCCTCAATCCACTTCTTACCCATATTGTGAGAAATATGCCGACCATCTGTTTGCTTGCAACCAAACAATACCTCGAATGCCCTGGCATTCTATAACCATCTTCGCAAGATTGAAATCCGCCATAGGCCATTGGTGAATACAACACAGTACTTGGGGAGTCCACTGGCCCATTGTCATCATCAGATGAACCCCATCTGGAATAGTCACTTGGCCTGGAATAGTCGCTCGGTCTGGAATAGTCACTTGGCCGGGAATAGTCACTCGGCCGGTGACCCCATCTGAAATTGGGATCAAAATCACTTTGCCGGTGGCCAAATATTACTCTATCACAAACGCTAAATCGACGATCAAGTCTTGGTTGTGGGATTGAAGGTTCACTGTCCATTCTCCAGCTGTGGGTTGTCTGGAAGGATCGACGATGGAAGAAAGATGAGTTCTTCTGCCTAGTAGACCCCTCAAAATCTGCATTTATTTCTACCATTGGCTCTGGAATGGGTGATGGTGTATAGCATCCACCAACCCCACTGGTCCCAGGAAGATTGTTCAGAGTCTTTCGAACGAGAGCCAGCCATTTTTTGGCAGGACCGTTGTCTTCTGCACCCAGAACATTACCGGCATTTAATGGAACAATTTCTTGAAATCTGAGAGGCAAGGAATAGAATGGGCATCCGTTAGTAATGGGTTGATTTCAGACTTCTCATCAAGCAAAACCATGGAAATATAAGCTACCCAAAGCATACCCAAGAACATAAATGTCAGCAGGTGCCGAGGCATGAAGCCAGTCATCCAGATTCAAATTACTCGGTGGGGATCTTCCAGCCACATTCCATGTAGCAACGAATATGCTGCCCCCAAGTAAAAAAGAGAAAAGCTCTCATAGTCAGTACAATAACATCCAATAAGATCGAAAAGAAGAAGACGAAAATGAAGGAAAACAATACCTATAGTTCTGCACGTCTATGATTCGGGGGTGGTCAAGATTCATTCTTCCTCGCCGGCCCTGCTCCGTGTTCCGGCAAAATTTTTCTGCGCATCGGAGAGAGGGGTAAAAAGAGAGATAAGGAAAAATAACATCTTGGGATATATTCTTAGTAAATGAAGTCTCAAATTGTGTTCTAATTATACTCAACCAGTTTTGCTTTTTTTGATTGTGCATGGCTCCCTCTCTGAGAAGCTAGTCCTGTATTCCGTCTCACCTCCTGAAATAGGAATCATTGTTAATGGATCAGCGATCCCACTTCAAAACAAATTGGATACGAAGTCGATCAAGAGAGTTAATGCTTTGTTAATGCATCATTGTTAATTCGGTATTAATGCTGCAAAAACAAACTCGATCAAGAGAGTTGATTCTTTGTTTGGTTGCCGAGAAAACTTGGAGACAGGATTAGAGAATTTGGAACTTTGAAATCATTGATTACTTGTGATGCGGGAGACAGAAGCCCCTACCCAATTGAGACTAGTTTGAAGATTTGGCTAAGTTCTCGAGATCATAGAATTCTGAAAACCATGACAACATTAACAACGATAAAACTCAAGGTACATATTTATACTAATATGTTCCTTTCTTCAGCTTTCTTGGCAACCAACCAGCAGGCGATAAATTAGGTAATAGATTCTTGATTGGGGGAGGGCAAAGCATATTATTTTCTAGCATTGAGGGAGTAATTCCCAAAGTCCTAAAAGTTGACGTCAAGAAAGAACCCAGAGAGAACAAAGACACCCACCACCGCAATTAACATCATCTGCCTGAAAATCCTCCGTCTTGCTCTTGATATTGAACCACTTCCTGACCATTTTCTTTGACCATGAGAGCTTCACCAAACAAGAAACAAAAAATGGGTAAACATCATCCAATAATAATAATAATAATAATAAAAGGAAACCAGAAACAAAATCTTATAATTCCTCCACAAACGAATGTCTTTTCTAGCAGAAGAAAGTGAAAAACCTTGCTTTTCTTGGGATTTTCATCTCTCATTGTTTCACTACCACTTCATACAGCTCTCCTGGTATTCTCAGATAATTCTGGATATCTGGGATTTAGCAGAGATTTTCCTTACCCAGCTCCCGGGTTTTCAATATATCGAGCTTTGGAACAAGAACAAAATAAGCGTTAAAATGGGTTTTATGGCTTCCTTCTTCTCGCACTATTAAATGCACTATATGAAAGCGTTAAGGGGCAAAGAAGCAAAAGCAGAAGAACTACGAAACCGTAACGACTGGAAAGAGAGAGAACAAGGGACGATGCTTTAATGCGTGGAAGTGAGATGAGATTCCGAAGCAGAACAAGACAATGTGGCAGGGAAAGAAAGTGTATGAGAGAGAAGGCTAGACTGAGCTTCTCTTTCTCTCTCTCCTTGAACAAAGGGCCTCGGTCTCAGTAACTACAGCAAAGTATCGAATTTGAACGGAATAAAGTGCAGGGGAGAGACAGAGATTAGAGAGAGAGATCAGTCTCAAGAACTTTTTTTTATTATTATTTTCGAATTAGTTTTGTTTAGCATGTTAATTTTACTCCAAAGCACAAGACATGCCAAAGCATGAAGGGAGGCAACGGGCAGTTGTTTAGGCTTTTAACTCCCGTACATAAAATGACTCGGGCAGCTGGACAAAGGCTGCCCTTGGTCAGCAAAGTGGAGGTAAGGATGGGATCTGTAGCAGACCCTATTGCTTTGTGCCTGTCCTTCCCGTTTTTAGTCTTCCTTTCAAAGTAAAAAATCAGTTTAAAGAAGGGGAAAAAAAAGATAAAGGGAATGTATGTATGCGTTGTAGTTGCAATATTGTACTGCTTCTTCTATTCTCTATTTTGTTTTTTCTTCCTATTTTTATTTTTGTTTCTTCTTCCCTTGGACAAAGAATGTCTGCAACAGAAGAAAATGGCGATTATTTTCTTCTTTAGGATTCTACATTTCTTAATCTTTATATCTTTCCATCTTTACCAAATTTGGTACTGTGGAGCAATGAGTATGTCATTTGATCTACATATCAATCATTGGAGAAAAATTCTTTTTATTAGTCATTATTCACCATTTCACACTTCACATCTTATAAAAAAAATTATCATATCTTATAAAAAATACCTCACATCTTATGAAAAAGTTATAGATATAAGGTGTGAGAGTAAATAGTAACTGATGCATAATAAATCTTTGGGTGGTAGGATGGCATGGAATGTGGGGAATGTTCTAAAGCAACTTTGAAGTTTATTTTTTTTATTTTTTGGGTTCATCTAAGCTTGTGGCTTTTGAAACATTGGTCGGTGTCTCAATTTCTAGACATTGGATGTTCTTTGGATTCAAGCAAGGAATTCAATCACTACTAATTTTAGATGAATTAGTTTGAGTTTTTTGCATTAGGAGCTTTGACACTTGAAGTTTTTTTTGGCTCGAGGATAGTACTTGGTCACACAAAGCATATGCTGCCGCGCCGCCTGCCGCCCACGCTGGTTCCTTCTCCTCCTACTGCTTGGGCTCTCAACAAAACTTGGCTCCCTAATAAACAACCATATTAAAGACATGAAAAGCTTGTGGGTTAGGTCCCCAAGCTTTGAAGGCTGAATTGACCACTTTTAAATACATAAATAGATGAGCAATGGATCCAAGTGGACGGACGGACGGACGGACGTCTGTTTATATTTGGAGTTTTGCTAGTCCTCATGATTGTTGTGCCTTTCAAGCCATCGATTAGGGCAAACTTT
The DNA here is from genome assembly GCA_961763995.1 of Juglans cinerea. Taxonomy (NCBI): domain Eukaryota; kingdom Viridiplantae; phylum Streptophyta; class Magnoliopsida; order Fagales; family Juglandaceae; genus Juglans; species Juglans cinerea. The sequence continues at coordinate 6,860,388 of CAUIVZ010000010.1, forward strand.
TTATATGTTTAATGAAAGACAAGAAATATATATATATTGAGCTGACGGCGGTGCAGTCCAAGTTGGGGTACCACAAAACAAAACAAAAGGCGTTAAATCAAGATATATTCACATTATTAATGGAAATCCTTCACACCTTCATATATCAGACCCCACTAACCAAGTATACATGACTATATTCTATGTGGGGTAGTGTTTAGAGAGAGAGAGAGAGAGAGAGATGGTCCCAGTTAGAGATGATTGAGGTTTCTCTTTGCTTATAGCTCTTTTGATTTCTGCTTGTAATGATTATTTAAAAAAATTAAAGAGAAAATCCCAGTGTCCATTATAATATGGTGTCTGTTTTCCTTTTCCCTTTTGACAAAGAAGCCTAAAATTCTCTAGAATTCAGCTCCAAGCTGACCCATGAAAAATACCACTAGGTGCATGGACATCCCATGTAACACATGTACATTGAGATGAGTTTTGATAATAAGAGTTGGTTTCGATATTTAAAATATCTCAAATTATCTATAAATATCAGTAAAATAGTTTGAATCTTCTATGAATGGTCTTTGAAATGACAAACTCATTCATTGATCTTTTTTAAACATATATATATATAGATGGGGGCTCCTAGAGACACAAAGGCATCCCACAAAAGGATCTCACACACTGATAGTGTGCCACGTCTCCATTCTCTCTCTCTCTCTCTCTCTCTCTCTCTCTCTCTCTCTCTCTCTCTCTCTCTCTCTCTCTCTCTCTCTCTCTCTCCGTGCCTCCCTCCTCCTCCTTTCCCTCTCTCTTTCTCCCCCTTTCCCTCCTCATCGACATTATCTGCCCTCCCAAGGTGGTTCCCGATCAACCACCAAAGACGGCCAAAGGACAAGTCATTGGCTCAAATCCTGCCACCCCCAACGACCTAGCGGCACACGGTCGACCACACACACTGTGTGAAAATGTGGTCTCCGGCCACCAACGTGCATCGCAAGTTGCCGTGAGCTCAACGTCGGCGGTGCCATTTGGACCGTCGGTGTCTTCTGCCCACCCTAAGGTGGTTCCTGACCACCATGGCCAGCTCGGAGAGAGGGCACGTGGAGAGAGAGCAGGGGTGGCGGCACGGGGGGAGGGGAGAAAGAAAGAGAAAAAAGAAGAAGAATAAATATAGATAGAAATCGCTGTTGGGAGTAACCATTTTGCACACATGATGTGGCATCATATAGACCACACATCTCCCAAGTCTAAAAAAAAGAAGTAGAGAATTAGAAGCAGAGAATTAGAAGCAGTCATGTAGTGAGTGCAAAGTGTGCACTGCTACAGCGGCTTCTCTCTAGCATTATTAAAAAAAAAAGGTGGAAATGTGACACACAACTAGTGTGCCACATTAGTGTGTGAGATCTCTTTGTGATATTTCTTTGTATCTATATTGTTTTCCTATATATATTTATTTATTTATAATATGCAGGTTCTCCGTGGGAATTGGGGGCTTCGCGAACTCTAGAGGATAAAAGCTAAGATTATGGGAGACCGATTCAAATGCTTTTTTACCTTTTGTCATATTTTCTGTATATGCACAGTGAGTGGACTTCCATCTTCTTCATATCAAGGCTATCAAATCAGCATCAAATGACTTGCTTCATGAAAATGTTTGGTGACAATATGCTTTAGTTTCCTTTTGGGTGAGTTTAAGAACAACATGGTCACGTTTTTGCTTCATCTAATGTGGGTCTTTGGGAATGAATAATTTCAAGCAATAAGGAGAAAAAGTGAATGATTGTACCAAAAACTAAAGAGCATTAATGGCCATTATTGGTATATTTGCACATCTAAAGGGCACAAGAATTGGCCCTACAACTTGAAATATACTTCTTTTTCTTCCCCCTCCTTTCACAATCAGCTTGATGCAGCATTTCACGGATGATATATTAGGAGGATCGAACCAGTTCGTTTGGATTCAAATGATAAAATGATGAAAAAAGAAATTTGGATGCGCATTTCTTGAAGAGTTATTCTATTCTCAAACCGGTGTGTAAAGCATGTCATCTGCATCACTTAAATGATAATATTCGATTTGTAAAATTCAAATTTTAAAATTTATTTTTCAAATTAAATTATGTCATGTATATAATTTATTGGGTGTGTTGTACACTCTAACTTAAAAATATAATTTTTCTTTCTCGAAACATGATTGTAGATTGGAGAGACATACGAGCTAGAGTTTTTTTTTTCTCAATTAATCTGGTTTGGCTATGTGCATATTCCTAAATAAATAAGTCCAAGTGATGGGAAAATATTAATGGAAGAACAATTAAAATCTAAGAAATAATTAATTTTTTAAATTAATATATATTATTGAATTATAAAGACAAAATCTTGTGGAGAAGGAAAGTTCTTGCAAAATCAAAGGATATTGATGGGTCCATTTAAGTAATGAATTAGACAATAGAATTATACAAAAGCCACCTTGATAATTTTTATAATCATATATATAAATAGATATATATATATATATATATATATATATATATATTCCACAGAACAGTGCTAGTTGTCCAATCTCAGAGTGGGTATCAAAGGGAACACCGGGTTCATGTATTCAGCGAATACATAATTAATTTTGGAATGATACTATTTTAACGTAAGAGAGAAAAATAGATAGGCCAGGTATCCAAATCTAGTACCGATCATCGTTGTCTTGCTAGTTGACTATGAGGCTGCACTCAATTAATGAAAAATCAGGATCATATCTCTTAGGATTTTCTTTAAAATCTTAATTAGGACGTCTTGGATTAGGAAGAGATGGGGCCAATAGCATTTATTAAGATGAGTAGGATTAGATACAGTCTTGAGATGTACAAGTAATGCGTACTCAACTCATTTAAAAAAAATTATTTTTTTACATGAATTTCTGGTATATTCACTTTTGTCAAAGAGAATGGGATTGAGAATGTAAGAAGAAGGATTTTGATAAAAAGAACTTTATCCCAAGTGCTGATTCTCTACATTTATTTCCTCAAAATGATCATCATCTGGATTTATCATCTTATATATATATATATATATATATATATATAAAAGATCCGAAACGGCTGTAACGTTCAAAACTGGATGAGATTGAGAGCTAGCTTAAGGTCAAGGAGCATGAATGAGGAGGATCTCTCACAGAAGATAAGAAGATACACGAGATTGATTGAGAAGGTGAAGAACATAAAAAGAACTCCCAAGAAGATTTGGTTGCTGCTTTTACTTTTTGTTCCCCAAAACAGCCTCCTTTGGCTGAATCTAAACTGCGCGCATTGGCTAAGCTAAACCAGTTTTACGAGGCAGTCAAAGGGAACATCAAGCATTCTTTCTTTCTTTCTTTCTGGCTTTGAGAGAGACCCCATAATTGTTTCTTTTTCTTTACTGAAGTTTGTTTGTTTGTTTGTTTTTTTAAACCCATTTCAAAGGCATGGTTTTTGGGGGGTCCTTTGGTTTTCAAAATGCGACAAAGCTTTCCTCACTTGTCACTGTCTTTTGCATCTACCTCATGAGTAAAGTAGATATATATATATATATATATATATATATATATATATATATTATATGTATTGTAATGTAAATCATGTATTGATGTAGACCTATCTCAGTACTGCATGTACAAATACATCTGCTTATGATCATATCTTCCCAGATTGAAGGGATTATGTCTTCTTCTTTTGTATTTATTTATCCATCTTTTGTCTTTTGTTTTTGTTTTTCCTGATCTTCTTCTCTTGCCCAGGACAAACCCTAAACTGATCAGACACCACAGAAAGATATATTTCGTATTTGAATGCTCTCGTCTCAATGACATGAGTAGTTCAAGATAAACATACATACTTATTTACGTAAACGTACGTTATTTTAAAAAAAATTGAGGTCTATCATTAAAAAAAATAATTTTTTTATGTGAATCTTAAATTTATCTATTTTTTTAGAAGGAAGTGTACGGATCTTGCATACCCTGTAATTACAAATATCATTCCTATGTATAAATAAATATATATTATATTATTTTTTCACCATTTTATCATGGGTCCACCATTGAGCAAGTCACACAAATTACAAAGGGTAGACATGCTTGTGTGTGATGATGACAATGTATATATATATAGGTTAATTTAGCCATGATGATGGTTTTGTAATTGAGCATGCCACCTTAGGGATCTCCAAGCCGAAGATGAAAAAGGTGGCTATAATTAGCAAAAATATGTCGTACTAATTGATGTTGTTTTCATGCTTGCTCCTAAATGAAAAAATACAAGGGAATTCTCATGATCATAGATGTCCCATTTTTATCTCCTCAGCATGTTAGATATCTAATGTTGCTATCATTGTAAATAATACCATGATCATGTTGGACCATTGATGTCATTTTTAACCCATATTTTCTTTCACACTAGTATGGCATCTATCATTAAAGTACGTACTTATGGAGGAGCCGTAGCACTCACATTCTACAACATAATATTAGTAAAAATTAGTTTTTTATATGCAGCTAATTTTAATTACATGAAAATTTATAACATAATAAGAATATCACACCATCTATACTATAAAAATACCTAATAATTCTTCCTTTCATTGTCCATTCTTTTTTTCGATACATGATTTAGGGTACAGAGAAACTCAACTACTATTGATTGATTGTGATATGGAGTATTTCGAGAATACTCTATTACTATTTATTATTTTATCATTATTTTTATCTACTTTTTACTACTATTCGCTATTATTTAATATTTTTTCATTACTTTTTTAATATTGTTCACAGAATATCTAAGATCACCTCATTACTCAAACGCAATCGATCAATTACGGGAATCACCGAATCAGCATAATAACTTGAGAATTTAATTTGTAAGGACCACACTATTTAATGAGGAATGAAAGAAAATAAGGTTTTGACCCTTATAATATGCTCCTTTTTTATTGAGAAATGAATTTCATGAAAAATGACTTTTTCGAGACAAAAAAAAAATTGGTCTAGAAAAATAAGTATGTCGTAGTGCTTAATTTTTAGGTTACGTTTGGATGTTAAGATGAGTTGAGGTGAGTTGTAAATAATAGTATTTTGTGGATCTTATTAAGATGGATTTAACTTTTTAGGTTAAAATGTATTCAATAGATTAGGATGAGTTCAATTTTTTTATGGGAAGTTGAAAAAATAATGAGTCTTATTAATAATTAGTTTGTAATGAATTGAATTTGGTTTAATAACCAAAACACAATCTCTCTGTCGGTACATAAATCAAGAGCACAACAAAAGCTTCTTATCCAACAAGTATGGTTGACTTCCTGTTTGGATAGCTCATGAAAGTCGACGGACATGCTGGATGGATAGAAATGGAGGAATGTTAAGCCCAGAAAAGGCCACCCACCATTCATTTCAAAGGGATTTTTATGGAGGCATGATATGATATCAGCTTCCATAATATTGCCTTTTTTTTCAAGTCATGAGGTGTTTTATCTGTTTCAGTGTCTTGTCCTCCATGAAAGCTCCAGCTTTGGCATTAAAGTATGGGTGGGCGGCCTAAGGTGAAGATAAACATGGAGGTTTTACTTTGTAACCAACCTGTCTCAAACTGAAAGTTTTGGCCTATTGTATTTTTTATTAAGCCTCTATTTTGTAATCAGGATATCTTAATCGATGCCTGGGTTTGGCCTTTCTTGATTATAATGTAATCTATAGGTGTCTTGTTATAACCACGATTTTCCTCTGCCACAAGTGAGAGTTATCAATAAAATTGAGGTACCGTCATCTTCTTAAAATAAAAGAAAAACCAACATGTCTCAAAAACCTTGTCACTATCAAATTCTCTGCACAAACAACTGGTGCAGTTGCTATACATACCATATAATCTCAGTTTCATACACCCCCATTGTAATTTGTGAGGCTGAATTGGTGCATTTTTTAAGATGTTGGTGTCACAATCATTCACTGATGGCTTATAAATTTGGTGCACTCAAAGAGTACTATTGCTCATGGAATTTGGCTTGTTCTAGCAGAAAATGTGCATTCATGTGCAGGAAACTTTGATAAAACACAAACTGAAAGGAGTTTACACTGAAATGATAAAATTAGAACCATTTATTTAAAAAATTTATTAAAAATTTTTAAATATTTCACTTTATAAATCCATTGTAAGGTACCCAGGCCGCCTTCTATATTGGACCATGTTGTTTTAGTGGGTTGGGCTCAACTGTGGCTTTTTTCCTTTGCTTCCTAAACGACTCGTCGAACAGTTCTTCCCGGTTTCGACCACCCACCCTCTTTCTCCTCCCAAAAGAGGTAGTTAGATGCAAGGCCGATGAACTTGAGTGAGTTGACCGGTTTCGACTTTCTAGGAGCACCGTATCTTTGAAATAATTACGTATTATTATGATAAAATGATAATAGTATAATATTTTTATAATTTTTTATGATGTAATATTTTAAATTGAGTATATTTTTATATAAAAAAAATCTATTTCTAGTCCGGTTTCCAGATCACACACCACACGAATCTGATGTGGCAAACCCGACCTAACTTGAAGTTCGGTCCAGAGCCTAAAATGAAATCTCTCCCTCGTGAATGCCTCTACCTCCCTCTGAATCTGAATCCCTCTCCCCCCGTGAGAAATGAAAAATTTTGGTTAATGAATAATATTATACATGACACTTTCATTCTATTTTGATCATACTAAGTGTTATGTGGCATATTCATCATTATTAGATGATAAAAAAGTATGTAATAAATGATTATTTAATGGTAATAAATATGTCACATCATACTTAATGGAATAAAAATAAAATGGTGGTAAGGTATATAGAATTTTTTATTGAAATAATATCATGGTCTAACAGTATATTTTTCTTATTGGAAAATAATTTGCATCTTTTTCTTTATTCTCAAATTTTCATTAAATTGATTGTTGTTCAGGATAGCAGCTCTATATCTAATGAAAAATGATACTTACAATCGTGAGATTGTAAGCGTCATGCAGTTGTTTTGAAAAAAGTGAATAAATATATGATTCACATGAAAAGAAATTAATTTTTTAATAGTAGACCCTACTCTTTTTCAAAGCGGCTACACGACGTTTACGCATTTCACGACTGTATATAATATTATTCATGTCTAATATATTTCCTTGCTTCCTAATGATCTCTCTCTTTGAATTACAGGGAAGACAGTAATTATAAGAAAGCTAAACTATTTCCAGCCTGTGCTTTTGTAATTGGTGTTGGCACTGTAGAAAGGTTAATTAATGAGGCTGTAATTTTAAGTTGACTTGTCTGACATATGTTTAATTTATATTACAAAAAATCTTCATAATCTCCTAATACTCCACACTTCACATTATTTTTAATTTTTATTATTTTTTTCTTTTATTAAATATTTATTATATAAATAATGAATACAAAATTTAAAATAATTTAAAAAGAATAAACTCAAAAACAAATTAAAAATATATATTAAAAATTTAAAAGATTTAAAAAAGTATGGAGTATGGAATGTGGTGGAGGTTGTGTAGCAAAACTCTTTATATTATCATCATCATCATTGTTTTCTATTTCAATGGAAGTAAGGCAGATATTATTGAAGGATAAAGCTAAAGCCTCCGTCCTGCTACATTTTCTTTTTATTTATTTTTATTTATTTTTACTTAGTGATTAATTAAGTAAATATTTTTTAATGATATTATTATTTTTTTATTTTTTTAAAAAATATTTTATAATGTTAAAAAAATACATATACAAAAAAAGTAAAATAAAAAAATATAAGATTTTACATTGAACGGGATCGGGACCGGGACCGAGACCGGGACCAGGAGTGGGGACAGTAGAGGCATCCATTATTGAATCATAGAGGAACAATTACAACCTCAGCCGCCCGGTAATATATACAAACACAAACATCAACAAGGATTGAACATTTGTGGCTTGTAGAGACTCGGAATTGTGAAATCTTCAAAACCCAAGATCGACAAAACAACCTCCCACCCTCCAACAAAATTTACATTCTTTAATAAAATGAGGACAATGAAAAACTATGGAGTAGCTTCGCTAGAGAAAACTTATGTGAGTTGAACATGGACGCAAGCTGAACGCGGTGGGTCGATCGTGAGCAGATAAAGAAGCTCTGTTAAATTCTTGTCGATCGATCGTTCTCATCGGCAGTCCCAGACTAATTTGGGGTATTTAGAGCAATGTTTTGAATATGTACCGGACGTCGTACTGGTCAAGGCACTGGAATGAAATATTTCGATACCGGTACCGTTTTAGATAGTGTTTCGGGATAATGTTTCGGAATAGTCGATATAAATAAATATATATTATATATAAAAATTATATTCCAAAATAATAGTTTATATATAAATAAATTATATATAAATACATATATATAAAAATTATAAATAGTCTAGTCTGAATTAGAAATTAAAAAATAAGTTTGTAGTTTGAAAAAATAAAAAAAAAAAAAAAGGCCGAAATTTAGTCCGGTATAGCCGGTACGGTACGAAATTTAAAACACTGATTCAGAGTCTCTAAACTAAAACACATACGTTTTAAAAATAAAATAAAATAAAAGCCACATCACCGGCTTCGTGTAGTGTATGTGGAAAGGAGGCAGATGAGTATAACTACTCTTTTATGAAATTTTTATTTTTATCTCTAGTTTAAAATAAGATTGTGCAAACGGTTGTATGTGGATCAATTTTATGAGAATATTAGTAGAATTCTAATAAGAGAAAATATATTTAAAACCGTGAATTATGTAACCGCCGTATAATCGTTTTGAAAAAAGTGAATAAAATACAGACCTACATGAAAAAAATTAATTTTTTAATAGTGAACCCCACTCATTTTCAAAGCGATTACGCGGCGGTTGCACAATTCATGGTTGTATGTAGAATTACTCTTCTAATAATTAATAGTAATATGTCTTAGGATGTATAAGTTATACCTATTCATTTTGAGAAAAAGTGAGATCCACCATTAAAAAATAATTTTTTTTCATGTTGGTCTTCATTTTTTCAAGAGTTTTGCACATCCTAAAACTGCACAAATCATTTTTCAATAATTATTTTTGCATTTTTTTGTTCAAATTCAATACCTTATATTAACAACCATTTTTGGCATTTAAGTTTAGATTGGAGTCCTTAAGAATCTCACTTAGACAATTAACAAAAGTTCTGTAAAATTTTTATTTGAGAAAATTCAAAATTTTGTTAACAAAGTTATTAATTCATTAAATATGATTGTCAATGTTAATCAGAAGAAATTCAAAAATATGCGTTTTTGTCACTTTGTACTGAAAAGATATTATAAATTCGTAATTAAAATAAGAAAAGGATTAAAAATCTCTAGTAAGAGCATTGGTTTTGGACTCATCAAATGAGTGTTATTTTTAAAATTTTCAAAATTTGTGTTTAAAATCACTATATTGGATTCAACATACATTATAAAATCTTCAACTTTGTGTTACAGTATATTTAAATTTATTTCTAAATTTAAAAATTAACTGTTCATACTCTATAATTATTATTTTATTTACTTAAATTATTATTTCTTAATTTTAAGCGATAATATATTTAAGTTAAAAAATAATCTAAGTATCAAATTAAATTATTAATTAATATAATTGTAAAAAATTTAAAAATTATTATTAAAAAAATAATATCGTATTATTATTTTAACTAATCACTGGTTAATCCATTATGAAATGGTTACAGAGATTTTAAATTTATGAAAAATATATATATTTTTCATCAAATTTATCTCTCTTGGTGAAACCAATGCATAAAAACCAATCCAATGCTTAGGGTCTTGACTGGCCGCTAGTTGGGGCAAACTGCACCAGTTCTATATATGGTCTACGCTTCCATAACAGTCACAGCAATCTCTCCCCCAGTATCGTCATCTGCCTCCTACACCGTTAAATTGACAAAGTTTGCTAACCCATCCGAGAAAAATCAATTTCCTGTTCAAAGGTAAGTCTCTCTCTGTCTCAATTTTCCTTCTTTGATACTTTTCTTTCCGTTTGTTAAAGTTATAACTGGGTCCTCGTCGAATTGTCCATTTAGATCAAGACTCGACAATGGAGAATTGGGGGTGGGGGTTAGCTTGTTGCATTATGGAGAAACGTATAAATTTTTAGTGGGAACAATGGTTCTGTGGTAGCTTTGTTTTTCTCATTGATAAAATGTTTATCTTTTGTGCATTATAGATAGTTTTATATAGTCATGCAAATTAGCATGCAAAGGGTCGTTGGATTTTCCAGTCACCTAGAGAGAAGGGGGGAGAATAAATTTAATTAAGTAAAAAGGCTCTTTATTTGCTCAGATTTCGAAGATATGGTAGTAGGAGAGCCTATAATGGTTTTAGAGGAAGTGACTCGGTTTCATATTTTTTGCAGTAGACATCAGAAAGATCCCAGCTTTATTGTCAACGGTATGCACAATAAAGTTCAATTTAGAGTACTTGGATTTTATCCTTTTTTTTTTTTATAAAACATATTGCATTAATTAATAACGGCATTACAACTTTGACCTGAAACATACATAACAAGCCAACTACAACATTAATAGCTCCCCAGTACACAACTGTGACTGATATGGTCTAGTCCCATGCTGCAAACCTCTACAGACCACCGTCTGAGAGATAGCACAACTCTGTCCAAGACAGAATTTACAAATCCCATACTCTGTCTAAGACAGAGTAGAGGACATACTCTATGGACAAAAGTCCAAGAGACATACTCTATGGACGAAAGTCCAAGAGACTATGTGTTTTTTGTTTTTATTTTTCTAAAACAAAAAGACATAACAGAAATTAAAGATACATAAGAAAAAACGAATTACATCTTGGAAAGACATAGAACCGCATTTTCAACCTTGGAGGGAAAAAAGACAAACAAAGTGACTGTGATGGCGCGTGAGAGCCACGCGCCACCCTGGGAGTATGGCGGTTAGTTAGGTCTGAAGTAACCGATGGCCCTGAAACCAGAAAAGCTGCACGTGGCGGCAAAAGAGCACCCTTGGCGGTGGCGCATGGAATCCACACGCCCACTTTGGACTGCACGTGTGGCTCACGTGCAGCGCCGTTCGGTGAAATTCTTTGCCCATCTGAAGGATTGGCACCTTGGTAAACCTGTGGTAGGACATGTGGTGGTTGTCGGACGCTGAAGAGCAGCAGATCGGCCTTCCGCCATATTTAGCCCTGAAAAAACATCTAAAAAAGGAAAAGGAAAGAAGAAAACTAGAGAGGAGATGGTGGAGGGTGGAGGGTGGAGGGTGGTCCCTCCTCCTTCTATTGGTTTGTTTGTGCGCAATTTTTTTTTTCTTATAAATAATTTTGTGCGTAATTACTTGCTGTTACCCTTTCGTTTTGTTGTCCGTAGTCTTTTTTATAAAGGTTATATAATGGCTTGTTTGAGAGGTTTTGGGCTTAGTTTTGGCCATCACAAGAGGAAATCAACGATACAAGGGTGTAGAACATCATTTTTAAGACTTGTATGGAAATAACTGCAGTCATGAAGCAAACAGAAAATTGTTCAGCATGGCAAAACCATGAAGTTTTTCATTTATAAAAAACATGATTTGGATCTGAACAGAAGGCATTGGCATGCATCTGAACTAATGGGAACACTAATATATCTAAATCTACTGTTAGCGAAAGTAATACATGGTGGTGTGAAATGCCTCTAAAAGCATTCACAGGCTTTGATTTCTTTCTCATTTTCTAATTTCATTGGGCCAAAGTTTCATGCATGCAGTTATTTATCTTCTTACTTCATTGCACATTTCTGTGTTTTTTTTTTTTTTTTTGCCTGCTCCTGAGCATACATTTATTGCTCTAAATGAAGTTACTTTGATCCTTCTCGGAGCGTGGAACTCTTTTGCTTATTCTGTTTAAGCTTTCCGTTGTTGGTTTTGATGTGAAGTCGATCATTTTTCTTCTTCAGGGGATAAATTCTATCCACCATGAAGAGGGCAATGTCATGGAATGAGCAGGTTGATGTTATATCGTCAGATGATTCTTCTTCCTCAGACTCAGAGATAGAAGTCAATGATGGGTGTGATCAAAATCTGCCAGTCAACCAGTGGTGCGATGGCAAGCAGCCAGACAATGATGAGAGTGATGGCAAGCAGCCAATGAATAACGTGGCATTAGATCAACTTTCCAAAGAAATAACACCTGAAGGTATTGACTCACTTGGGATTAAGGCCTTGTCTTACTTTTGTTATAAAAAAGAAAAAGAAAAAGAAATCCATGTGGCACTGCTTTGCCTTTACTCTATAGGATCGTCCTTATCCATCTATGTTTAAATGTCGGCAATTATAATCACCTAGTGGTACAATGCAGTGTGTTCCATTAAATGTGCTGGACGAGCAGTTTCAGCATGACTGCCTCAATTGATTAATACTAATTACTAACAAGTTTTGCTTGTCCACCAATGGCACAAGAGTATGAAAATCTAATCTAGGTCTCAATTCTGTAATCTATGACGTCACTTGATTTGGGACAAATGTATAGATTTTTAACTTTGCCAACATTATCTCTAAGTTTCCCACTCCCCCAACATTCAGATGTTGCTTTCCTTGTGAAAAAGCTGATTCTCCTCCTTCCCTTCTTCATGTTGGATGCATAACATTTCACTTCTAGATCATTTTGATATTCTGCAAGTTGCATCAAGCAAAAGGAAAATATTTTATACTAGATTCTTCTATGTTGACTAAGATGAAAAGAATCGTGTTTGTTTGAGTTTTGCTTGCACTTCGCTGACAGTCATGCTAATATGGGTCTCAGCAGGTAGGAACCTCTTAGAAACTTTCTCTGGCTCGTAAGTTACTGTGGATCCCATTTTTGACATTGCCATTTAAATTAATTCGTACAGCTTTCCATTTTATTCTACCTTTGGTTGCCTTATTAATTCTTAATGATGATCTCATTTTCAAAAGTGCCTTCTCTTTTATGGGCATACCTTTTATGCTGCAGATGCATTAGTCAGAAGGGCAGAAATGTATCAGGTGTACATGAAGCAAATTCCAATTCCAACACACCGTGGTTCTGTCATTCCATTTAATACATGGATGGGATTAGGCAAATCCATTAAGCAGTTATATGGTCAGCCCTTGCACTACCTCACCAATAGTCTCCTAAGACAGTGGGACCAACTGAGGATTGGCAGTGAGGATGAAAATAAGCCTTTGGATACTATAATTCACCCTTGTAAAGCTGAGGCTGCCATCTGGCTTATGGAAGAAGTCCATCGGTGCACCTCATCACATCTTCATCTAGCCAAAATCTGGCATTTTGACCCAATGCACCATACCTTTGTTGATAACATTTTCCCACAATTATGAACCACATATTGAAAGGCCAGCAGGCCCTAGAGTTTTCACCTGCCATGTGCTGGTTCTGTAAAATGTCATTTAGGTTCCTCAGATTTGTTCAGGATCTGTATCTCCTTGGTATGAAGATTAAGAAAACATTCTCTCTTCCTTTCCAATGCATGTAATCGTTTACTCTTGGCATAAACTGTCATTGGAAAGAATCTAGAATGAATGATATCGCTTTTATTTTTGGGGCATTTATCTTATCAAATTATTTTCTCTTGGATTTGAAGCCTTAAATGCAACTGCTCATTCTTCGTGCAATATGTAATCAAATTGACATATAGAGTTTGATGATAAAAATCTACATAAGCAGCGGGTTTCAGAAGGGGAAGTGGACAATTTGGGGGAACATTAAACATACATAATATAGGACCAGTTTTTAACTCTAGCCTTGGAGAATTCGAGGGTAGGAGAGAATTTGGATTCAGATATGGTTTTAGATGAAAATTAAAAAAAATATATTATTAAAATATTATTTTTTAATATTATTATTATTTTAAGATTTAAAAAAGTTAAATTATTTATTATATTATGTATAAGAATTTGAAAAGATTGTAATAATAAGATAAAACACTTTTTAAATCCAAACGGGACCTAAATGTAATGGATTGCCCAAGATTTGTCATTAGTTCTTCTAGTAGTATGATACAAGGAAAGTAGCAAGTCAAAAAATCCCACTCCTAGCTTCTCATTCTTAGAGAGGGATTGAGTTTGAAAGTTTAAAAAGTGTTTTTAACTATTTAAAAGCTCTTTTAAAGAAAAAATTATATGTTTGATAAATTTATAAAAGTACTTTAATCACCTAAAACAGTTGAAAATCTACTTTTTTTAAAAAGCACAAAATTGAAGGTTTTATAGAAAAGCTCCTGCAGATATATTTTTAAAAAATTAATATAACTAGCTTTAAAAGTGTTTTAGATACATGTTTATCAAATAATAAACAACTTTTGAATTATAGAGCTTATTATTTAAGTTATAAGCTATAAGCCCTAAAACTATAAGTTATATTTCCCACCACAATGCCAAACATGCCCTTAATACAATCCCAGCCTTCGAAGTTTGGGGTCATGCAAGTCTGATGCGCCAGCTCAGCGTTGAACTACTTTTGCCGGTCAAGGGATGGAGCATTGGATTTCCTTACCAGTTTTCTAGTCAAGACATGGTTCCTTGCAGTCTACCTTATTGCAGGAGGGAACTGGAAGGGAAGCCTGGTGGTATGATTTCAGACCACACTGCATTAGTTTTTATCAGAGAGCGCCTTGGATATGGCTCTAATGGTTTTCGGGGTGGTTCTGCAGCACCCACCAAAGAGAGAAGCCCCGGCCTCCTGCCACTTAACTATGTACGCGACAAAATCTTCATCTACGTCCTCACTTGATTCCTGCGAAAAGAGACCATAAAAATTCAGATCTTTGAGGGAATACTAAACATTGTCAGAACCTACCATCTATGGAACTCAAGGTGAGTTTTCGACGAATGTAGCAGGCAGTGATTGATGTCCATGAAGGACTGGCATGAACTAATTATTTCAAACTATATGAACTGGATCCTTGCAGCACAGAGCGTTAGTGTAAAGCAGGAAACTCACCACCCATTGCTTGTTCTGAGCATCGTACGTCTCACCACTGTTGGGATATATCAGTACTGGTTTACTTGTTATCTGCCAATTGAAAACATCAATTCAAAATTTTCTAATTTTAAGCAGGGTAAGTGCGAAATGCATCAGTAGTATCCTTCTACTTCATTTGACAGCTCATTTGAAGAGGAATTATATTAGCTGTGATGAATATGCTAAAGAATGATTGGTCCAACTATGTAATACATCGAATAAATTCACTGGACAACGAGGTGAGGATTGCCGGGATATACGATGTACTGCACCTATCCAATTCTATTACAAGTCACAGGACATAATGGTTACTTGCGTGTAGGACAATAACAAAGAAATAAAACAATCTCAGGCGAGCACAGCACCTGAAGTTTTAAAGCCGCAGCTAAAGAATCTTTCTTAAGAGGTGTGTAATAGTGCGAATTACAAAAACTTGAAATCACATGAATTCAACATAAGGAATGTTGATTAGTGAATTGTTAGGGGCACCTAACCAAACTCCTCCACTAGTTCGTGAGAAAATATTCCGATTTAGAACCCATATTAGCATTTAATCTTATAAATAAGCAT
The DNA here is from genome assembly GCA_961763995.1 of Juglans cinerea. NCBI lineage: Eukaryota > Viridiplantae > Streptophyta > Magnoliopsida > Fagales > Juglandaceae > Juglans > Juglans cinerea. Next base: position 6,875,950 of record CAUIVZ010000010.1, read on the forward strand.
CACCTCAGAAAAATATACCTTCCGTATAGATTCAACTAGTCCATGGATGAATCTAGGAGGGGTACAGTTGACTCCAACAGCAACAACTTTCTTGCATGAATCTGCAATGGAGGCACACTCTGCAATAGGATCTCCGCTAACAACATTAATTCCATCCTTTGAATTGAAAGAGAACCATGCTGGAATTTCTATGCCTTCTTCCTCAAGAAGCGCAGCATATGCCTGCATGAAATAAGAGAAAATCAACGAAAATGGCTCAGCCAGAGCCAGAGGCCACACTGAAAGTGTTGTCATCAAATATCAGAAGGCATAGTATCAAACCAACAAGATAAATTTTTCCATATTAAAGGAGCAAAAATATATTTAATGTACACTACGGTTCTGGCTTCTGACCATTGCCCAGACCTTTTTTCTGGATTGACAAGTTTTGATACCAAATGAGATGACTCTAGCTGAACCCCTGAAGGGAATTGACATCAGGTGGAACAATTTTTTTTTTTTTATTGACACCGGGTGTCTAGGTGCAGTGTCCTGACTAATCCCGCAGGTGCATAGGCCCTCGGCAAGGAGTTTCCCGCAAGTGCACAGCAGGTGGAACAATTCAAGATGCCTGTGGGCTGTGTACCATGTTTTACACTTAAAAGGTCACTTAAAAAATCCGCTTTTCACGTTGTTTTTAAAGAAAACTAGATATGCCTTGCACATGATACAGTTCAATAATTAACCTGACATGTTTCTAATTATCGCTCGAGCATGCAGGCACTTTGTTAAATAATTAGAGAAACAAAACTAAGCTGCATGAATTAAAGATGTAAAAATAAATTTGGAATTAAAAATGGAAGAATGTAACCAGGTTACCTTTAGCGTCTCCTGATATTCACTTAAGAGTACAACTAAATATATATCCCCATACATATCATATTCTCCTTTCAGGTCAACATAATAACCACTAAATGACTTGATAAGGAGCTAGATAACTAATTAATGGATGTTGACGAGATGACACTTGCATGAGAACCTCCTGCGGAACTACAAGATAAATAAGATGGTGCTAACACGTGTCAGAAAGTATAGCTGTATATTGTCAGCATGATACCTTCGCTTCTAGCTTATTTGGAATCGTTTCAAATGCAATTAAATCAGCCCCTGAGTTGGCTAGAATCTGAACCCTTCTCCTGTGAAAATCCTTCAACGTTTCTAAAGTAATTGTATCACCATAGATTCCACTGTGAAGAGGAAAAAAAAAACATAAAAAGGCATGTTGATAAATCATAATAAAAAATCATACTATCTAAGCCAAACTGGCAAAAAAAAAAAGGAAAAAAAACAAAGACCACAATCCAATGCCAACAAGCCTGGCCATGCTAGACATTATAGTTTCTTTGAGAACAAACTCTCCCCAAAATTAAGACAGGCATAACCATGTCCAATTGACCACTTTGCCAAAGATAAATGTCCAATTTTCCATGGTGTGTCACATATGAAGGTTTCACAACGATCTTAAATTCAATCCTATACTTCAAGCCAAGCATTCGAATAACAAATGGCTCGCATGCATCAGTCAAGTACAAAGTATAATATGCATGCATCCATAAGCTGCATGCTTTGACAAGCAATGAAGAATTAGAGATGAAAGTAAAAATATCAATACCAATGAAAACCAGGTTTAGAAATTATTCCATGGACACCATGTTCACACACCTGTACTCAGAACCATCAGCTAAATAAGCTCCATAGCTTCCCACAGAAGCTACAACTAAAATTGGACGTCTTGATTTCTTTACATTTTCCATGATGTCCCAAGATTCCTTTGCGCACTGATCATAGTAAATTTCCCGTGCCTCACATGCAATCTCTACACTTTTCCTAAGCAAAGCTTCTGCTTCTTCTCTAGAAAAGCCTTTAGCCTCAAATCCCTGAATGGTGGCCTGTGTTAAATAGAAGCAACGTAAATTCTATTAACAATTAAAATTTCCAAAGGTGAAAACAGAGGAGGATAATAGGTGGGTATCAAAAACTACCTGATAAGATGCTGTTAATATAATGTTTGCACCAGCATCAAGGTAATCTAGGTGAACCTATTCAACAAAACAAAAATATTCAAAAGAAATGTCATAGTCAGTTGTTTTTTTCCTTTTTTAGTTTAAATTGTAAAATAATGACATTAAGGCTTGTGATGGTGGAAAAAGGAAAGCTAAGAAGTAAGAACAAATATATGACGATAATACTGTTTTCCAATGGCCTACTTCTAGGACAAGAGCTTTTTTTTTTTTTTTTTATCAATAAACAAAAATTTTCACACAAGAGCATTTTAGATCAGTTATTTAACAATTAGTCCAATAATCGATCAGAACACACAGTTACTTTGGCAGTTTAGCCTTTCTCGTTGAAGGGTTATTTTGCCAATAGGACAATAACCTTACAAGAGTCAGGTGAAAGAAGTTGCAAACGAGGCAAGCATCTAAATTTCAACTATCTTTCAAACTCAATTTGAATGATTGCAATTAGATTTGCCAATGGCCTGATGCGTGATTAATTTAGAATAATTTGATATTGACATCTCTATAACTATCCGTTTCTCTCTCTTGTATGCAACAGGCCACCTTGTGCCAAGCCCCGGTTTTTTATTTTAAAATGACTTCTATTGCATGAAAGAGACTTGTGAGAATCCAACAAAGGACCACGAATACCCAGTCGTGGACAGAAAACCTGTACGCATACATCTATTACATATGCATGTATATGTATTTGTTTTCCACTGGGAATATGCTTGATTGTCCTATTAATATGAGATACCTGACACAGCTCTGCATTCTTCACTGAAGAACACTGTCTTCATAAGGCTTTACCTGTGAAGATACTCTTCACTAAGTAGAGCTCACGCGGATGATTCTAGATTTGTGTGAATCACATTAAAATTTGAGGGTCAAATACAGTTTCACTCTTTAAATTATCAAGCTGCATCTAAACTGTCAAAATTGATATACTACACCCATGAATTTTAAAAACATGATAAATAGCATCATGTTCAAACATGACCGTTAAGATAGATTTACAATGGAAAAAGCTCATTGCAATCAAAACAACAACAAAAATACAGTGGAGGAAAATCTCACATATTAAAGGGATTTACTTTGAAATTTTGACTATCGCAAAATGAGAAGCAAAACTTATAAATGCTATAAAACCATTTGCTCCAACCAAAAATAGAGTTATAAAAAAGCACTCTTTTTCTTCTGATAGATGAAGGGATATTATGACTTTGCTCACGGTTTCTTAAAAAAAATCTATATGTTTTAGTATCTAAAACAGGAAACCATTTTATGGTACCTCCTTTCCCTTCATTTTTTACTCGTATTTTGTTGACTCAAAACGAAAAACAAAGACAGAGATATAAAGAGATTACCCTTCTGACAAGGTGAGGAGAATCGATAAGGCATTTGGCGCTCCAGAGAGGGTCGTTAAGGTCGGCCCCATGTCGTTCGAGTTCCGTAGCAAAGCCTCCATCAATGACAACGTATCCACCGCACTCGCGAATGAAACCGGACATAAAAGAAGATGTCACCTCCGCACATCCTAAATCCATGTCTTCTAACCCAAAAAGGTTTCGGCGAGATCTCACGGGGGCCGGGGGGAGAAGGCGTTGAGTTTCGTGGCGACTGGCGAGTTCACTTCCTACGGTTCTTTAAAAAGTAAAAACAAAGAAATTTATAGAGGGAAGGCAATATTTTTGTTTCTGTCTATTTTTCATAATTATATATATATATAAAAAAAAAAGAAAAAAAAAGAAGAAGATAAATAAACAGAAAATAATTCTCTGTATTTTATGTAAAATTAAGGTTAGATTTGGATATTGAGTTGAGATAAAATAGCTTAAGATGGAAATTGAAATTTGAATAAGATATTATTATAATATTATTTTTTAATATTATTATTATTTTAAAATTTTAAAAATTTTAAATATTTATTATATTTTGTATATAAATTTTAAAAAATTATAATAATTAAAAGAGATGAGACGAGTTAAATTGAGATGAATCCAAACGGAAAACTTATTTTGTTATCATATTTTCTATCTTTTGTAATGACAATTAAGGAAAAAACTGTTGAAATTTCTCATGAACCTGATAACTATAGCATCCGTTCCTTTTATTTATTTATTTATTTATTTATTTTCTTTTTCCCTTCTTTTCAACCAAAACAATTTTATTTTCTATTCTATTCTTTATTTTCTTCCTGTTTTTTTTTTGCCTTTTGTTTAATTTGTTGTCTACCTTTTTTGTTTTCAGAAAACTTCTCAACTCATCTTATTTAATCTTATCTAATCATTACACATTTTTTAAATTCTCATACAAAATAAAATAAAAACTCCAAATTTTCAAATCTCAAAATAAAAATAATATTAAAATTATATATTCTAACAATATTTTATTTAACTTTTAACTTTAATCTAAAAAAATCACATTTCATCTTCGAAAATAAACGAGATTTTAGACTCTTACCTTAGCTTCATTAAGATTTATCTACTTTAGGTATAAATCATACTACAAATACATATGATTTTCACGAAGAAAACACATACCAACCATAAAACTATTCATATCATTTCTTCTTTGGATATCTATCTCTTATTCATGTGCTCTAAAATTCAGAGAACAACATTTTAGAGATAGACGAGGAAGTAGATATGTTTAGGTAAAGTAAATAACAAAGGAAAATGACAGACAGTAATGGTGACACGAGGCCATCACTTCCAAGAGAAAGACACAGAAATTCATTGGGGAAAATTAATAGAAGCCATCTGGGAGCCAAAGGGATTTAGATGAAGAGTCCTGCAATAGCCGCCGCTCCCTCTCCCGTTCTCGGTTCTGCTCAGTGTAAAATATGGTATTTTTTTATTTTCCTCTTTTATATATGTAATTTTTTAACACTATAAAATATTTAAAAAAAAAAAAAATTATAATATCATTAAAAAATACTTACTTAATTATTAAGTAAAAAATATATTAAAAAAATATAACGAGACCGAAAACGAGATCAAGAGCGGTGAGAGTAGCATTATTCTTGACTGCCTAGCAAGCAACTTGTGCAAAGTCAAGATAACAGAAAGGTGATTTGCCGATGATGATAAGGTTGGGTTGCCTGCCGGCTGTCACTACAATTATATGAAGGATGAGATTGAAACAGACAAGACTGCCATCACTTGCACCTCACTAGTTATTTTATAGCAAGTTTCCGAGCAAACAAACTAGTACATGATACATCACTGCACTACCTATAATTTATATTAATAAAACAAATAATTGAGAGAAGTTTGAATTTATAGATGAGTTAAGATGGTTTATGAATAGTAGAATAAAAATTGAATTATTTATTATATTTAGTGTGAAAATTTAAAAAAGTTATTTTGAAATTTGAAAAAGTTGAATTTTTTATTATATTTTGTATGAAAATTTGAAAAAGTTATAATGATGAGTTAAGATTAGTTGATGTGGATTTTTGAATCCAAACATCTCTCTAGGGTGTTGGGGGATTAAGTACGGATTGGAGCGATGATGGAGATATTTCACCTAGTCAGTTCACATGGATAGAATTGGTTTTCCTTATTTGAGGTTATTAAAGTTAGTTTCTTAGTATTGTTCTTTCTATTTGATTTGTAATTTTTTACTTTTCTTAGTTTGTGATTGGGTCTTTTGGTTTTTTATACCTGGGTTTTGAGTTTTTATGTTTATTTGTAACCTCCAGGTATCTGGTTATAATCACGGTTTTCTTCCGTTAAAAGTAAGGACTATCAATAAAATTAAAATACCGTCTTCTTGTTAAAATAATAATAATAATAATAATTGATTTATGTTTCAAGAATGCATGCTTCCCAACTTGGAATTTTTATATTAATTTCTTTCTGCCATCTTACTCAATCTCGATGTTGTTGATACTTGAAATATGATCTGTTCAATCGTCACAATAGGCGATGTTTAGGATATTATCAATCTCTAAGAAATTATATGGTTGGAGAAGCAAAAAGACAACTCTTAATAGTTGTTTCGGAGATATGTCATCTAGGTTTGCATGTTAAAAATTAAATTTTCAAGATCGTTTAGTGAAAATCTCACCACAATATTGATATGAAAACCATCTACATCAACTAACAAAAAAAAACATATATTTACATGTTTTTATTTATTTTTAACTGTAATGAATCCTATAACAAGTCGCTACACAACCACTTGTAAGTAACAGAACTATATTTTATAGGAAAACATATGGACATGTTAACCCATATCTAGTAAAGGTTGGGCTATTACAAATATGGTTAAAGATTGAGGCATGGCACGATATCCTGTACAGCACATTCCCCACCATTAACAACAAAAACTGGGAGACATGCTGCATGTCTCTCACTTCCTTCCAACCAAAATGGTCAGACTAGAAATCCACTTGTCGGAGATATTTGGAGAAGAGAAATGTTACAATCATAAATGAATTCATAAAAATAATCTTACAAATTGATGCAGTTTCATGTGATCTGTCAGATTTGTTTTACAATATGATAAATCACATCAAATCACATCAGTTTGTGGAATTATTTTATATAATTACTTTGTGACTAGAATATTTATCTTTGGAGAAGCTTACGCAACAAAAGACAAATAAAGGAAAATGCGATCTTAAAAGCTTATCTTGTTGAGGATATGCGTGGAGGGTTTGGTGCCAATTAGCGTCAGATGGCATCCACTTTAGATATTCTCCTACCTGAACTTTGAGTGGGAGCATCCTGCTCAAATGCAATTCCATGCTACTGTTATTTTGCAGATCATGATACTTTTACTTGGTTTCACGAGCTTCATGAATGACAAATTAAGCTCCATATATATACTAAAAAGGTTGAGCTTCATGCCCCTTTAAACCATCATGATGATCATCCACCCAGCAGATGTATGAGTGACAGTATATAGCATGACTCCATCGCCAGCCAAGAGCAAATCCATGGCACATGTACACGATTCGAGTTGGGTTTCAATTTGATTATAAACCTATCTGTGCATGCATGCAGTAGTACCAATTTTTCCAATGAACAGCTCCATAATTTCTATCTTTTCCTAGTACTAGCTAGTGATGGAACAATGCATGCGCGCAAATGGAGGATTCCAATAACTAGTTTGTCGATCATTGGCAATGTATACACGATTCGAGTTGGGTTTCAATTTGAAATCCTAACCCACTTTCCACTTAATGAAAATCAATGTTATTAATCATTGCAGCAATGTCAGTAGATTAAACATTACAAGTTGAAGAATAGGATTTTTTTTTTTTAACTTTTGTAACGTTAGGATGGTCAGTTGTGCCAAACAGCAACTTCTTCCTGAAATGATGATGTCCTCAGGGCAGCAGTTTCAGCAGATGCGGCAATACCCTCCCCCCCAATCCAATAGCTTCACTATGATATCAAAGACAACAGTGCCGTGAGAATTTGATATGAACATGAATCAAGCGTTCTGTGGCTAATCATGAAAACACGCATTCTAACCTTATTAATTGTAAGAATGCACAGCGGAATACCTCAAGCACAGTTTATTGATTTGCTCTACAAGTCTATCCGGCCTGAATAAATAATCTAGCAAGCCTCAAGCGTCTCCTCTTGGTGGTAAAGTGCATTGCGCAGAGTAAATTAGAATAACATTCAATACACCCACAGTTTAGATACTTTCTCGAGAGAACAAAAATATAGAGAGATTCTGTATTTTTTTTTTTTTTAGAATTGTAAGGGAACCAAAAGGTTGTCAAATCTGATTTGGTAGACTTCAAATACTGGATTTCATTAATTGAGAAACATGACACATGAATAGGAGAAATGATTTTTACAATTTTCAAATAGATAAATTCCGCATAAGCCTTTGTAAAAAAATAAATCTCACCTTAAAAATATATATATATAAAAAAATCTATTATTTTTTTGGTAGAACCCTCCTTTTTATAAAGGGCTTACGCATGATTTGTCTATTTAGCAATTGTATATAGTATTGCTCTATAAATTGAAGAATTTCCTAACAACTTTCGGAACACGACTCCACCGTGAAACAACATTCTTTTGGTAACTATACCTCCTAAGGACTCGGCCTGACAAGGCCCATGAGTACTCAATTGACTGCAAGTGGCCCACGACACAACACTTACAAAACAAACATACCCACGATTGAATAAAAACATACGGAGATGCAATAAACTGTGACCATCAGATCTTGTGGAGGGCATTTTAGACACAACAATTAGAAAAATCAGACTTTTTTTTTTAAAAAAGAAGAGTACGTTGTCTTAGTTTTATTAATAAATTTTCATACTATGATAGATGAATTCCTTCTATAAGAGAGCTTGGGTTATAATTAGAAATCTCATATTATTAATCATAAAACAAACCCTTCATGAATAAGAGAAAACTATATATAAAAAAAACAATACTAATACTTGAGAGTGGAGATGCCTACACAATTTAGAGTAAGGAGACGATAAACTTAGGCCTCGTTTAGATAGTAAAAGTGTTTCATCTCATTTCATTTTATCTCATCATTACAGTTTTTTTAAATTTTGATACAAAATATAATAAATAATTTAATTTTTTCAAATTTTAAAATAATAATAATATTTTATTCAATTATCAACTTTCATCTAAAATTATCTCATCTCACTATCTAAATCGCACTTTACCGTGTTGGCGAGTGTACCAAAAGAAACAAGATTATCTTGTACCAAGGCATTATTAACTCTTTAAGACGCAAAATAACATCTAAAATAGCAAAATAGTGCCAAGAGGGCTGTGAATCAAAATTAAACTAGCTTAATGAGATGGTTAAGATGTGCAAGGGGGTATTGCTCTACTTTCTAAATGTGCTTAATTCCAGTGAACATGATTCTGTAAGATTGATGGACATTTATTTCATGAAAGCTCTATTATTCTCATCGGATTTTGATGGTAGTACTATTTATTGATCTTGTGGGTGTCATGACTATAATGTCAGGTTTTCATTAATCATTCTCTTGAGACTACTCGTAGAGTTTGTAAAATCAAAACAGTCTCGTATGAAATAAAAAATAAATAGAGTTTTTTTGGGAAATAAATAAATATATGAAGTATGTATAATAAAATATTGCATGACATACTTCATAAAAAATATATACAAATAATAATAAGAGAAGCACTTCACAACGGTTGGGCTGCATCCCACAAAAACAACCCTTCATTCATCTCAAGTCACGTAGGAAAAAACATTCTAAGAGAAATACACTCCACCACATAGAATCAATTCGTATGTGCTCCTGTTTATCATTTGCACCGTCATCTGCCCTCTCTCCGTCGCTACTTTCATCTTCTTCTGCTGCCGTCGCTAAGCATATCCATCGCAGCATTGCCCGTCATCTCTGCCGTCGCTCGTCTCTATTGCCGACCTCCCCCATCTCTGTCGATCATCTCCATCAAAACCCAATCAAACCACAATCCACAATCAAACCAAATCAACTCTCAATCAAACCATAATCCATTAAAAATCACAGTGAAACTCATCTAAAACCCGCAATCTCAGATAATCAAGTATAGAGAATAAGCTCAAAATCATAGTGAAACCCATCGCAAACCTGCAATCTTGGTGGCACTGGGTTGATGCCAGAAAGACGTCGGTGGCGACACTAGGAGGGTCAAGATTAGGGGCGGGTAGTGAGTAGAGTGGCAGAAAGGGTGGCTTCAGTGCGAGAATCAATTAAGAGAGAGGGGATTGTGGCGGAAAGGGGGGCTCGAGTTCCTCGTGCGACGACGGAGAGAGGGGCTGTCGTGGTGGTGGTGAGGGCAGTCGTCGTGGCGGAGAGGATTCTGTGGGAGAGAATGGAAGCCAAATCGTCCGAGTTCGTGTGGGAGAGAATGGAGAGAGGGAAGTCGCATAGAGAGAGAGAGAGAGAGAGAGAGAGAGAGAGAGATAAATTTTGATGTAGTGCTAGTCTAGGATGAGTGTGGTGGAAGTCTTAAGTGTTGCTATGTGATTGAGAGACTGTTATTTGACTAAAATCATCCCGACCATCCTTAAGGAATTCTCTAATAATAAATATTGTAGGATACACTTCATATACTTATTTGAATATCATGTAAGACTCTCAAATTCAAACAAAAATTTAAATGAGTTTTTTTTTTTAACTAAGTTAAACTTACCTCAAATTACAACTACATGACCAGGTTAATCATGGTGCAGAGGTTATCTGGCCCTGATCTCTCTTTGCAATTGGAGTTAAAAATGATAATAAACTTTGAAAATGACACCTTTTCCTTTTGACCAGAAAAAAAAATATATATATATATATATATATATATTTATATATATATACCCTTTCTCCGATCACCAAGGCTCCGAATTCATGCATATTTTAGGACTCGAATACCTACTCTTTGTGATTATAAAAAACGAAGACAGACTGCAACACATTTTTATTTCTTTCAAGAAAGATCCATTGAGAAACAGAACATTGACAGAGAAAAACAAAAACCTTGGCAAACCCCAGAATAAAGAACATTAATTACCAAGCCAAAAAAATAAAATAAAAAACCCGGAAGAAACGTTTCTAACACTCACTGCAAAACATATGATCTGAAAAAAAAAAAGGCCGTCTATCAATTTGGTATCTACAGTCTACATGCTTTAGTTCTTGACTTTCTTTCCGTCACTTTACGTTTGGATCATTAACCCATCTCAACTCATCATTACAATTTTTTTAAATTCCAACACAAAATATAATAAACATTTCAACTTTTTCAAATTATAAAATAATAATAATATTAAAAAATAATATTTCAACAAAATTTTATCATTTTAACTCAACTCAACTCAATTCAGTTGACAGTTCAACATCCTAACGCAGCCGAGTTGCAAATGCTCGTCTCAATTATTTTAGAATTTGAAAAAGTTAAATTATTTTTTATTTTTTAAAAATTTATAACAATTAAATGAGAACAAATTGAAAATTGAAAATAAAAAAATGTTTATATTTCAATGATATTTGGAAAAAGAAATTTTGAAAAATTTTGAAATGAAAAGAGATGGTTTTCCAAACAATCGGCCCTAACTAGGGGTGCTACCCGCCCCTACAAGGCGGGGCCACCCCTATCCCGCCCCCCGCCCCTGCATGGACGGGGGTTGGGATTTTCCCCCCAAGCTCCACCCCAGGGGCAGTGGGGACGGGGTACCCCATTCGTTGATGGGGGTGCGGTGGTGGACCTCCAACCGTTCGCCCCCCGCCCCTTCAATCTCCACAACAATTCACTTTTATTTAGCACAATTTCATAGCACATTCATTAAGCACAATCAAGCAATTCACAAAACCACATGCACAATCAAATCCTCTACAATTCACAATCTCATTCTCCTTTAATTCCATCATCCAATCTCCATCCACAAATATATAAAAAAAAAATGGGACGATTCACGAAGAGATTTGGGAGTGAGCCATTGAGCCCGAGAGTGAGCCATTGAGCCCTACTTACATTCGTCTGACGCTGAGGTTGAGACAATGATGAAAATCTGTGACGATGATGGCGACTCGAGATGACAATGTTGATTGGTCATTGGTGAGGCAAACGACGACTAGAGAATCGCAAAGAGAGAGAGAGAGGAGAAGATGAATCATAAGGAAGAAGAGAAACAGGGGCTGAAGGGGTTCTTCGACTGGGTATTAACCCATAATCAAAACCGTTTTTGATTATGGGCAGGGGTATTAAAAAAATACCCAGACACAAAACGACGTCGTTTTATGCCTGAGTATATCTTTTTATATAATACGAATTACATATAATATATATACACAATTAATATATATATATATATTATAAACGGAGCGGGGTGGGGTATATACGGGTTCCACCCCAGCCTCCGCTTGAAGGCCCATATGCGGGCGGGCTGGGTCCCCCCACACCCTGCAGCGGCGGACGGAGTAATCCGCCCTGCCTCACGGGGTGGAGCGGTAGGGGGACGGGCAGCAGGGGTAGGCCCCCACTGCCCACCCCTAGCCCTAACTCTCAACTTCTCCCTCAATCAATTATTTTCAATTAATATCTTTTACAACTTATTGATCGAATAAGATGGTCCGATCCGATATAGAAAAAAGTATATATACAATATTAAATGTTCATGAATTATTCATATTATTTAAAAGAAAAATTATTGTTATTATTCATTATTCATCACTCTACATTCTATGAAAAATATTCTCACACCTTATAAAAAATACTTTTACACTCTATGAAAAAGTTCTAAACATGAGATATGAGAATGAATAGTAACTGATGCATTGTATTCATTTGTCTAAAAATCTTATATGTTTGGATTCAGAGATGAGTTGAGATAGGTTGAGATGGTTTGAGAATAATAGAATAAAAGTTGAATTATTTATTATATTTAGTGTGAGAATTTGAAAAAATTATTTTGAGATTTGAAAAAGTTGAATTATTTATTATATTTTGTGTGAAAATTTAAAAAAATTATAATAATGAGATGAGATGAATTGAGCTGAGTTTTGAATCTAACCTCGATATTAAACGTTATAAAATTCGTATATGAATCTATCATTTCATCTTATTTAATCGTGTAATTAATGCAAGAGAGCTGTGAGGTGGGTGTGTCACGTGACACTTGCCTTTGCTCTCTTAAGGGACCACTTCAGCCAATTGGGCCCAGTGCATGGTACTAATTACTAAATGTAAATCTGGAAGAGTGGGAAACTTCAATGGTACTAGTTTTTAGAGCAAACCCACTAACATCTTGATTGTCCTGCAATCAAGGGGGACATAAATGCTCATCCAAAAAATTACGTGCCTGCATCATAACTCTACACGTGTCCTGATGACTCATTAATGGATGCTGGTCCCTAGGTGGGTTCTAGCTAAGGGGATTGATAACTTTGATGTGTGGGGTACAATTAAAAGATAAACAATATTTGATGTGATTGGCCAACAACCCACGTAAATTCTTCACATATAAAACATAATTATCCAAGTAACTCCTAAAATTACTATTTATCATTATTATATATAAATAAAAAATAAAATTATTATAATATTTATCATTATCATAAATAAAAAATAAAATTATTATAATATTTATCACTATTATATATAAAATAAAATAAAATAAAATCGCTATAATATTTTTCACTATTATATAATAATAAAATAAAATCACTATAATATTTATCACTATTATATATAAATAAAATCATCATTAAAAAAAATCAATCATTGATGGGACTCACACATTTTTCAATTATCTATCCAAAAGTCAACAACTCAACATACTTCATACATCCAAACAACTTAAAATACTCTCAATGGGACCCACAAACCCACTTCAATCTCTACTCATAATTATTCACAAACATTCTCAACACTTCTCAAGTATTCTCACTATCCAAACGTAACAAAAAATTTTCACAACCTTCTCACACTCCACATTCTTTTTAAATTTTATTATTTTTTTATCAAATATTTATTATATGCATAAAGAATAGAAAATTTGAAATAATTTTAAAAAAAATAAACTCAAAATTTTTTAAAAAAAATATTAAAAAATTAATAAAATATAGAATGTGGAGTGTGATGGAGGTTGTATAACAAAACTCTAAAATTCATGTTAAGAATTGAGTGATGTGGTTTTAGCCAATCATATACGGTAGCATGGTAGTACCCATTGCCATTGATGGACCTCAAACGTAGCTTATAAAACCTTCTTTTCAAAAGCTCCGCGCGCCAAAACCACGTAGTTTTTTTAAGGTACCGCACACCTAGTTAACTTTGTCTTTATGTCACTGACATGAAAAATGTAACGTTAGGTGCTATTTAATACATGGAGGATGCTACAGCGCGGGGGCTCCCAGCTGAAGCTATAACGTGGGTTTTCATATGTTTTTATGTATTGTTTTTAAGTAATTTTTTATATAGATTTTTTTAATATTTTAAAAAAAGAAAATAAATTTAGAACATTATTAAAAATATTTCTTTAATTAGAAAGTAAAAAGAAAATCATTAAAAAATATTTCTTTAATCATAAAGTAAAATAAAAAATTATAAAAAAATATTTTTATTTTACTTCGTGAAAGAAAGTATTTTTTAATAATATTTTAAACTTTTTTTATTTTTTAAAATATTTAAAATTATTAAAAAAACCTATATAAAAATAACTTAAAAAAAACATATAAAAAACACATGTTAGAGCTCCAATGGGAGCTCTCAGCCGGAGCAAGCAGGAGCTCTAGCATTATTCTTGATACATTGGAATAAATTCATTAGTGCATAAAGTATTGCACGAGATATTGTCCACAGTGCCCTTGCAACACAAATTTGGGAGTGAACATATTTATAATGAGTTAAAAAATAAAATGAAAGCAATCATCATAGCATTTTAACTGTTACGACTTATCGTCAGGGATCTTATATTCTGATGACATTTGTCCCTCTCTCTTTAAAGATGTTCAAAGGGAGTTTTTATGGCCGGGATCATAGGCATGCTTTGCCTCATTTGTCATTGCCAAAATCTAGGATTCAACACTTTGGTAACGGTTTTAGCAAATCTGGTGACTTCGGTTTTGGATAATAGAAAGCTGCTATTTGATTGTATTTGTTGTTTCAAAACTTCACTTTTGGTTTCGTAATTATCATTTTGGGAAGTTGATTGTACGTCATTGGATATCAAATTCATTACACGTTACTGGCCAGCTATGAAAGCTAAGAAATTTCCAATATTAGCAACTGGTTTAAGACGCAATCTTAGAAAATTAATAAAGATTCAATTTAATGGTCCCAAGATCAGCTGCAAGCGCTGGATTTAGCCAATGACATACCCATTAAAGCTCCAAGATATCAACTTTTCATGCAGTGTGAGAATTTCATTGTTGCCTAATTTACATTTGGAAGTCTCAACACTACCGCATTATCATATACAGTTGGCTAGAGGCTGACTTGAATTGAACGGAAATAAAAATGAAGAAAAGATGGTTTTTTTTTTTAGATAGCCGAATATGAAGGGGGTTGTTTGGGAGAAGGAAAAAAGTGTCGAGATTCAGAGCAGACAGAGGAAAGACAGGGGGTCAACACTGTAGGTTACTTTTGTAAAAGACTATAAAACTAATGTGAACTATATGCTACACAAAAAGACATACTGAGCTGTGGGAGTGTGTCTTGTGTTTGTGTGTGGAGTGGGGAATTTCGCGGTGGTGGGGTCGGGGTTATCCCCACAAGAAAATGTACTCCCACTCTCGACTTCCCGCTTCTTCTTGAATCTCGTCTGCTAAAAAGTCAGAGAGATAGAGAGAGAAAGAAGGAGAGTGAAAGAAAGTAGAGAGAGAGAGAGAGAGAAGGGGAGGCATGCGAAAGAGCTTCTTCTCTGGACATGGACACCCCAGAGAAGAACCAGATCGGGACACCCATATCTAAATTCGAGGTGAGATGCAGTGACCCATTTGGTTTATGTTTCTGGTTATTTGAGTGGTTTGTGTAATTGGGTTTTGTATTTTTCATGATGATGACAAGCTTGTGCATTTTCGAGAAGGTTGATCTGGTTTCTGTATTTGGTTCGTCTGATTGGGTTGGTCTTTGATTTTGCTGGTGGGGTTAGGAATTTTGTTTGTTGAATTGGGTGTTTTTCTTTTACTTTGGAGTTGATGAATTAGATATTGTTGTTTCGACAGTTAATTATTAACCCTTTTTTAAGAATATGGTTTTTGGAAAAAAAATGTTTTGAATTTTGTTTCACCGGGCTTAGATCTCCAAGTTCTGTTCAATTTCTGCAATTCTAGTGGTTATTTGCCTGATTTCTGGTTTCTGGGTTATATAGTATATCCACTAACCAAAAAAAATTAGTTTTTTGTATATACAGTGAACATCTGCATTGTGCTATAGTTGATGCAGTCTTCTTCTGCAAGTTTCTTGAAAGATGATTTACTTGTTATTTTTTGGGGGAGATAAGTTGTTAATATTTGTTTATAACAAAGTCCCCCCCTTTATATTATATGTAATGTTTATCTGGTGTATTTAGGTTAAAAAAATGAGCTGTTTTGGTTCTTTTTTAATTCTCTATCTCCCCTAAAAAATAAAAAATCTTTCGGTGCTCTGCAGTTCTGGTTAAGCCATCGACAGAACTTCCTCATCTTTTTGTTGCAGAATTCATGGAAACTCCTGTAATTTGGATTAAATCTAATCTTTATGACCCCGATTTATTGTTAGCGTTAATTTTCCCTAATAGTTGACTAATCGTTGGTTTTGAACAATATTTTGATCTCCATCGGCAAGCTTTGTTTGATATAGAAAGTTGATGTATTTGTTTCTTTTTCTGACACTTCTTTTACCTTCAGATGGGACAGTTTCTGATGTTTGTACGAAGTTTGATTTGCATAAAAAAAAAATTTTTTTCTAGTAATAATAATGGACGGTTGAGGATATTTGAATGTCTATTTAAAAATGTAATCGATTGTCTGTCTATGCTTACCTCGTTTTCATGCTCTTTCTTTTTCACTGCATGTAGGATTCCCCTGTCTTCAACTATATCAACAGTCTTTCTCCTATCAAGCCAGTGAAGTCCATTCATATTACTCAGACGTTCAACCCACTTAATTTTGCATCTCTTCCATCTGTTTTCACTTCACCCCATGTCAATTCTCACAAGGAACCTAGGTTCCTGAAAAGGTAAGAGTTTTTCTAACATCTTTCACATTCCATCTGAAGTTGCACTTTATTCAGCAATTTCTTTATTGTAAAAATTCTTTTTTTCTTTTTCAGGAAAACCTGTTTAGATGGATCTAAACCCGAGTTTTCTTCTGGAAATGGGAATAAAATCTGTACAATTGAAGGAATCGGTATGGATGGGGCTCAGTTGTTTGTTAACTCGGCTGAGCTACAGGAAACCTTTGATCCAGAGGTTTCACTTGGAGAAGCTTCTGTTCAGGCATCTACTGAACATTCAAAGTTTGTGATTGAGCTTCCATGTACTTTAAAGTATGATTGTGGTAGTCCTGACTGTGACCCACCACCTCTTTGTGGCACCGAGACAGGTTGTGTGTCGGATTTGGTTGGCAAGTCGGCATTACTTGTTCAAAATGATCAAGAGGCCTCCAAAAAGGGTTCGTCTGAAGATGAAATGCATCTATCTGAGATGTGCCGAACTGGCCAAAAGATAGAAGGGATGGAAGGTGATTGGGAGAGTTTGATTTCTGATGTCAGTGATCTATTGATCTTTACTTCTCCTACGGACTCGGAAGCTTTTAAGGAGCTGATTGAGAAATCAATGGATCCCATGACAAGATTTTCCACTTCTCTTATGTCACAACTCCAGCAAATTGACATCAATGATGTGCAAATGCAAATTGTTGATCCAACTGGTTCTGGCAAACAGCATGAAATCAACAATCCTTCTGCTGAAACCGGAGAAGCCAACGAGCTTCAGGAAATAGAGCAGACTAAGGATGACACAGCTGATAATCTGAATAAGGGTATGTCTAGCAATACAAGTGAGCAAATGAATAGTGGGGTGGCAACATGCATTCCATATGCTTCTAAGGTAAATGACACGAGTAGGATCAATTGCCAACTTCTGCAGCATTAGTTGCATGGCTGCAAAACTTATTTGTACCCTAAATTTGGATATAAATATGTGTATGCATTATTTCCTCAACTTTACCTTCCATGCTGAAAATCGACAGTTTTTGTAGCATAAGTGATATGCACAACGTATTTAGTTTACAAAACAATAATTTATGTGGTTTACTTAACCATCTGCCCACACATAGTTCTCCAGAACGGTGAATTCATGATTAGCTTGAAATTTTGAATTCTGTCTGCTATAGCTTTTAAGATTTTGATTTTATTTTCATTTTTATTTGGATAAGTACAATTACATAAATTCCGTACATTAAATCTACAATTTTGCTGCACATGCAATTATTAAGTGCTGTGCTAAATTGGTAACCTATTTACATAAATGTAAACTAGGTTTCTCCACATATTGATCCCTTTGTAATTCTATACATTAATTTTCATAACATACATATTTGTTGTCTTTGTATAGGCTGTCTCTAATTTGTACCGTGGTATGCGAAGGCGCTGCCTTGATTTTGAGATGGTGGGAGCTCGTAGGAAGAACTTAGGTGATGCTTCAAATCTTAGTTCTTCTATGCTATTGCAATCTGATGAGAAGATTGCCTGTTATGATAAGCAGCTGGTCCCAATTAAACCTAGTGGGGATTCCTCTCGGTGCATTCTACCTGGAATTGGTTTGCACTTGAATGCTCTTGCAACAAGTTCAAAGGATCACAAAAATGTAAAGCATGAAAGTTTGTCATCTGGAAAACAATTGTATCTGCCCAGCTCAACTGCTTCCCTTAACTCCCCTACAAACAGTCAAGAACCTCTTCGTATATCCTTGACTTCAGTCTCTTCTTCTGAGAGAGACACAGAACTTGCTGAAAATGGGATTTCTCATGTAGAAGATGTGTCTCAGGGATCAGCATATTTAGTTAGTGATGAGTTTAATCAGAATAGCCCCAAAAAGAAGAGGTATGCCCAACTATTTACATATTATTCATTCTCTTTTCATATCTTATTTCATAGATTTTTTTTTTCTACTTTTTTGGTTTCTTTGTCACCTGACAATTTTGGATTGGATTTGCAGGCGCAGGTTGGA
The DNA here is from genome assembly GCA_961763995.1 of Juglans cinerea. Taxonomy (NCBI): domain Eukaryota; kingdom Viridiplantae; phylum Streptophyta; class Magnoliopsida; order Fagales; family Juglandaceae; genus Juglans; species Juglans cinerea. The sequence continues at coordinate 6,894,648 of CAUIVZ010000010.1, forward strand.
ACATGCTGGAGAAAGTGAGTCCTGCAAGCGTTGCAACTGTAAGAAATCAAAGTGTTTGAAACTGTAAGTTTTAACATTTCTTTCGTACATAAGTCAAACCTCGAGCTTAGGATTTACCATGCCTGATTATCAGTTTTTAACTGAAGTAGATTTTCATTTTGAAGCCCTGGTTTATGTTAGGTTGACTAATCTTGTTTGTTCTATGAGTGTCAAGGTGAGAGTTATTGTCTAAAATTATCTTCTTCTTTGTTTTTATTGTCTTAAATTATCATATTTCAACATAGACATGCCCTTGGTGGTGGTATGATTTACACTTAAAACCTAAAACACGGTGTGCCTGAACCTTTGAGGGGCTTCAAGTAATGGCCTTAACATATTCTCATATGGCCAGCTTCAAAATTGGCCTACAATGGCCACAGGTGATCACCAGAAGGGCATGCTATGGTTACAAGAGCTTGACAGAGGGTTTAGTGGGTGTAAAATCGAAAGAAAAGAATTATTGCTTCTATTTTTCTTTTATCAATAAATTTCCATTTACCTAAAAAAAAAAAGATAGAAAAGAAAGGAGTTGAGTATGAGGCCAACTGATGGAGACAAATGATTCTTTTTCACGAGTTTTTTATTTTTTATTTTTTTATTTTATAATGTCGGGGAACCTCTCCAAGGCAGAGCCCTTCGGACCCACCCCTGCAGAGTAAACCCCGGTCCCGTGCACCGCACTCTCGGAAGTTTTCCTACATGGAACTGGTTCAATCACTGGCTTTTCACCAGGGGATGTGGCCCCTAGAGATTGTTTGCACCCAAGGAGATTTGAACTTTGGACCTGGGGGAGCATACCCCCAAGCCCAAGGTCTTTACCACTTGAGCCAACCCCTAGGGAGTATTTACTTGAAGCCCAAGCCCAAGCATACCCACGAGTATTTCCCAACTAACCAACATGTCATGGGAGTATTTACTTGTAACTGTGTCCATAACTTTTCCAAAAAAAAGAAAGTGCCTCCATGAAAGTATTTGGAATCAAAGGAGCCAGTTAGCTTGTGGACCAAAATGGTTTTTTCTCATTCTCGCCTTTATTTGGGCGGGGAGGAGAGGGCAGTGGAAGAGGTGGAATTATGGGGAAGCTGATGGCCAACCCACCTACCCATGAAGCAAGCCTTCAAAAGCTAGAGCTGTTTACCGTTTGCATATTTTTTTCTTCACCATATTTCAAGATACTGTACTATACTTTAATCTCATGAGGTGAGTAATATTTCTGTCTTTGCATCTGCTACCCAACTTTTCCTCAAGTTCTTGTAGTTGTTTCCTCTCACTTTCTCTCTCTTTTTTTTTTTATCCGTTTCCAGTGCATTGCTTATATATTGCATTAGTGGTAATGGATATGTGTCATAAAGGTTTGGGTTGTAACTTATAGCGGCCTTTTCATTTTAGTACTTTCATGCTTATTATTTTGCTCCATACTTTTTCCATTCAGTTACTGTGAATGCTTTGCTGCTGGTGTTTACTGCATAGAGCCATGTTCATGTCAAGAATGCTTCAACAAGCCTATTCATGAAGACACCGTTCTTGCAACTCGTAAACAGATCGAGTCCCGCAACCCTCTAGCGTTTGCTCCAAAAGTGATTAGGAGCTCTGAATCTGTAACCGAAATTGGGGTTAGATAATAAGACTGGCTTTACTCTTTACTTGACAAGAAAGTTGGAGTGCAATTAAACCTGATTTGTTTATTTTTCTTGCAGGATGAATCCAGCAAAACCCCTGCTTCGGCACGACATAAAAGGGGATGCAACTGCAAGAAATCAAATTGCCTCAAGAAATACTGTGAATGCTATCAGGTTTTCCCCTCAGTAGTCAGCAGAGTCTGTGTGCTTATACTATCCTATATAATCTAATTCAGAAATGTTGGTGTTCTTTTGAAGGGTGGAGTTGGATGCTCCATTGGCTGCAGATGTGAAGGGTGCAAGAATGCGTTTGGTAGAAAGGATGGTGAGTCTGTACCCTGAATCCTGGTGCATATTGCTGCTGAAACCATCAAGTTATCCCTTTTCCTTTATTTATTTTTTTATCTTTTTCTATCAGTGTTCCATCAAAATGCTGTAATTGTCTTGCTGATGTTGTCTGAACTTTATATGTCAATGTTGTTAGTATTTTTTTTTTAATGCAGAGTCTGCTCCAATGGGTATAGAAGCTGACCAAGAAGAAGAAACAGATGCATGTGAAAATAGCGTCATGGACAAGGCTTTACAGAAATCAGACAATCAGAACAATGAAGAGCAGAATCCAGCTTCAACTCTTCCTACAACTCCATTACGGCTTAGCAGGTTCAATTTTCAAACTTTTTTGTTGGCTAATGATGTTCACATGCAATTTAATGGATTTTTAAATAGTAATTTTATGTGCCAGACCGGCGCTTCCACTTCCGTTTTCTTCAAATTGCAAACCGCCAAGATCTTCATTTCTTACTGTGGGGTCTTCTTCTGGATTATATACCAGCCAAAAATTTGGAAAGCCAAATATTCTCCGATCCCTACCCAAGTTCGAGAGGCATTCCAAAACGGTCTTTGAAGATGAAATGCCAGAGATTCTGCGTGGCAACACCTCTCCTAATACTGGCATAAAGTCTGCTTCTCCTAATAGAAAGAGGGTCTCTCCTCCTCATAGTGGTTTTGGGTCATCTCCTAGTCGCCGGAGTGGCCGGAAGCTAATATTACAATCAATTCCTTCGTTTCCTTCTCTCACTCCCAAGCACTAAATTGTTTAATTCCGTATAAAATTCAAATTATATTGTTCCAATCTTTTTTTTTTTCCTGTTGAAATAGATCTTTGTCAAGTTCATGCCCCATCTTAGCCCGCCTTGCTTACCTGTGTAATAATGTAATCTGGCCCTCATAACGCATACTATTGTAAAATATGTTATTGTAGTTCATTGCTTTTCTTTTTTGAAGTTTAACCCGTTAGGTTCTGTAAAAAATAATGCTACATACGGCGCTCTCATTCCATCATGCAAAATGTGACACTTTTATCATTCTTAGATCATTTTTTTTATTTTTCTAAAAGAAACTTCAAAAGTTGGGAGTATGCTATATAAAAATTTCCTTCTATAAATGCTTCTATCACCATCTTTATGAGATCTTATGAGCATTGCTTGATTTGGGTATGTGCCTGTTTAAAAGTTGAGCAGTTGCTCATACTGGAATTGCCCTTCAAGTCTTGTAGAGGATGGCGTGGATTAGTGGAGCATGTTGGATGATACCTTTACATTTGAAATGGGTTGAAGGAATACGAACTGGACTTTAGCTGGTTTCCGTTCTTAGGACTCGGATCTTCTGACTCTTGCAAGTACTTGAAACCAAAGCCGACTAAGCTAAGCCCCAAAACATAGTAAACTAAAACGAGACGAAGTGAGGTAAGAGCCAATTAAAAGGCCCAAAGCATAACCTAAGTGGGAAATCAAAACTCGGAAGGGTGACCATAAAACCAAGAGATGCTAATGTTGTACAAAATATGTTTAGTTTAGAGACTTTAGAGATGTCTTGTTCGCTTGTTCTAAATGCCGTTCTTTAGCAAAGGCTAGGATTTTGAAGCCTATGAAAGCTTAAAGTCGATCATAGATCCACCCAATGCTTAATACGTCTCATTAAACTAGGCATTCTCGAGTCTCAACCTCATTAATTTTCATGCAAATTCTCGAAAAATTCTTGCAAGTTATGTACCTTTGCCAAAACCTCGCACCATTAATCCCTGCAGCCATGTGGAATAAAGTTACTAAACAACCTGTACATGATGTGGGTGGTGAGATATGGAGAGCCATGGCTTTTTCTTTTCAGCTTGGCAGTTTATGGGGCAAAACATATTACCATTTTAATTCTTCACTTTTTTACTTTGTGGCAGAAAACCCAGCAAAATCTATGATGGTGTTATTAACTTTTCAATACCTTTCACTGTAACAAGGTGGTGGCATAGCTGGCTAAGACATTAAAAACCAAAATACATTGTCAATTCTCTCTCTTGGATGAATCCAAGCTCTCTCACTCTCTCTCTCTCCTTTTTTTTTTTTTTTGAAGAGGACGATATCCCAATTTTATTGATTGTCTTCGCTTATAGTAGGTGAAAACCATAGTAACAAGCAGGACATTTGGGATTTACAGATCTTAAAAAAAAAATCCCAGACATCAAAATCAACTTAAATAAAACAACCTATACAATAAGCTAAACAAATAAACCAATGAATTAAATAACAAGGATAAAACAAGTCTAAACATGCCTATTATTTATTTTTTTCAATCAACAAATAAATTTAAATCCTTAAACTAGGTAGACCAAGATAATCTAATCTAAGCTAACCTCTCTCTCTCCCCATTACTTTTTGTAATTTGAAGATAAATAATGGTTGTTGGGAGGTAGATATAATTAGTTTCCGAATAAGTGTGAATGAAGGGAGCTAGGTAGATATGGGGCTAGCTGAGGTTTTATACCACATTCACTCACATGTGGTTCTCATCCATCAATCTCTAATTCCCATTCAATTACTTTATAAAGATGCCACCCAAAATAAAAGAAAAATACTTTATGAAGAGAGAGTGAGAGATCACATCATATGGGTTCGTGATTTACAGCTCTAGTACTGTCTTCAAAGCAATAAGGTTTTGGTGGGTAGTATATATCATCAAATCATCGGAAGTACTTGGTATAAAAGACAAAAAAAGGTCTATAAAATTTACCGCAAAGCTAGGGTTTTGCTTTGTCGTCTTAGTGAGTGAGTATTCTTGGTGCCAGCAGGCAGCATCTTAGCGAGCTAGTGAAGTTAGGTTCTATGACTTTGATATGGCGGGCTAAGGGACTTCAAACCATTAACAATACTCATGTTTCTGTAATGCAAAACCAGCTTCCATGAGGATGATCAATAGGTGGATTGCCTTCTAAGAATCAAGTTTTCACGAGTTATTGTCCGAACACTTAAAAGTATCAAGTGTGACAGAGATAGACACATGAAGTAGATCTTATAATATTTATTGCTAATTTAATGTTGCTTGAAATATTTATATAGAAAACAATAAATGTTGTAGGGTTTATTTTATATATTTATCGCTCTCATTTGAGAGAACTTTCTTCTACATTTCAATAGAGTTTTGCCATGATTCCTTTGAACTAGCGGCGTTAATGATAATGGATTTATGTTAAATTTATTATTCCTAAACAATTACTGAAATACACGTAATTCCTTGTTACTCTAGCAACTGAGTAGGCTAGGAAGCAACTATATATAACACAACCCTGATGATCTTGGTCACTTTTCAGCCTTTGTTAATACAACCTAACCCACCAAATGATGCTATAGATGCTTCTAACATTGCTCATGATTAACAAATTCTCCCATTTCTTTTCAAGATAACAACATGATCTCTATGATTATTATCTACAGTTCTCTCGACTGATCTCCCCCTTTTAGTTTCATACATTCCCCCTGGACAAAATCTGCTTACCAGACCAATAAAAATTCAAAAAAGAAAAAAAAAAAAAAAAAAAACGATACATACCCGCAAAATCTAAACGTAGGATATCGATGATACCTTTTTTAGGTGAGGAAAAAACAGATGATCAGTACTAGATCATATTTCCTTCTCACTCCCACCAATCCACCATTTTCTCAGCAAATTAAATTGCATATTTAATCATGATTTTTGAGTTCTGCTACATATAATTACTTTTACGTACTTTTTGTACACTCTACTGATGTAATTGGCCAAATGAATTATTTTATATTAAAAAAATAACGCAATCAATCACATTAATAGATGTAAAAAGTATATAAAAGTGACTGCACATAAGATTTATATATATATATATATATATATATATATATATATATATATATTCCACAAGATTTAAAAAGCTTTTAGCTATTGTATCACGCTCAAACCTTGGGTTGAGCCATGGTGGTCCATGACCGGCTGGCATATATGCATGGACACACAATGCATGTTTATGCTGACAGCACATTCACATTCATATATATATATATATAAATCAATTTGTAAACTTTATTAATACACCCGGGTGTGTTTGAATGTTGAATTAAGTTGAGTTAAGTTGAGATGATAAAATATTGTTAGAATATTATTGTTTATTATTATTATTATTTTGGGATTTGAAAAAGTTGAATTGTTTATTATATTTTGTATTGAAATTTGAAAAAGTTGTAATGATGAGTTGAGATGAGTTTAGTTTCCAAACGAAGCCTTAATGAAAACTGATCTTATACAAGTTTGTATTAAATAAATGGTAGTTTTGCAAAATCTAAAACTTATTTTTAATAAAGTGGCATGCTTGTATTGGTTAATTGTTTAAAAGTAATGTTAGATATATATAGTCATGAGTTGTGCAAGCGCCGTATACTCATTTTGAAAAATAGTAGAGTTTTCTATTAAAAAATTAATTTTTTTTTTATAAATCTCATATTTACTCATTTTTTTCTAGAAAATTATGCGGCGTTTGTGCAATATAATTTCTCATTATTTAATAATTATAAAAAAATTACAGAAATGATTTATCATTATTTAATAATTATAAAAGAATTGCTGGTATATCATAATTACCGTGTTAAGTGCATGGGACCTGTAATGCTTTTTAACTTTTTAAAATAACTCCATGTGCGCACAGATCATTAAGCTGCGACCACCAGGATCATGTGATGTTTCTAAGCCAAAATAAAAGACAACTCTAAATATATAACCAAAGTATTAATAGGAAAATTAAGAACAATAATTATCATTAAATTTTTTTATGAATTATCGCTAAAGGTACTTTACAATGGTGATTTTTCTGTAGCCGCTAAAAGTTGGTGATCACAATCCTTAAAGGGTGACTCATACAACATTATTCCCGGGGAGCAATGCTAGGTAGAGTCTTCATTTGGGGACTGCAATGTAAACTTAGGCTATTTTAACTTTAAAATTTTTTAAAATCACAAAATTATCCCTCCTAAAATTATGTTTTCTCTCATTTGCAGTCCTCAAGTGGGGACTGCATGTGCAGACATATTATTAAATGAGAGAAAACATAATTTTAGGAGGGATAATTTTGTAATTTTAAAAAATTTTAAAGTTAAAATAGCTTAGGCTTGCATTGCAGTCCCCAAATGAGGACTCTACCTAGCATTGCTCAGTACTCTTTCCTCAAGATAATATATATATATATATATATGTATATATATGTACACGCGCGCACGCAACTAGGCTAATGTAATTAATTAGATTCTAAAATTGAATAATGATCTTTTGTGCTATTTCCAATAGGAAAACTAATTTATATATGGATGTGTACTAAATCATTTAATTTCAAGCATGTGATTAGAAAACAAAATTTCTCGAAATTATTACTAATCTTGATAAGGTATCACATAAATCATGTGATTAACATGTCACCAAGTTGAGACAAACTATGTAGCATAAAAATACCAATATGCACGACTATACAATATGAATGTGTTGCTTGGATTAATGTATAGAGGTTGAATTGCATGAGGCTGATCATTTTCTTAAAAAATTAAGATATACATATATATATATATATATATATGATATGAGTACATAATGTTAGATATAATTATAAGATGTGTAAATCTCGTACATTCATATTAAAAAATATTGGGACCATCACTAAAAAATAAATATTTTTATAGGAATTTTTTTTTAAAAGAACACCAATATCTACGCTCGAAGTAACGACAAGAAGACAGCAAAACACCTAAAGAATACGACTGTTTACTAAATAAATCCCATGTAGTTGGTTAGAACGTATCACTCAACAACGATATCAACAGCAAAGGAAGTCTTTATCTTTAAGATATTTTAAGATCATACGCATACTCAAAATACATATAATTGTGTCCCTCTATTCTAAATTTCGAAAAAAAAAATTAAATATTTCGTCGTACTTTTTTTTTTCAGTCCGTCCTCCTTTACAGCTGATGAGGCGTTAAACAGTGAGTGCCAAATCTCTTAATATAATGCAAAGGACCCATTCGGGAGAGAGAGAGAATGGGGTCAGAAGAATGATAGGCAGCAGGAGTTCTGGTATTTCAGCTGCTGGCCAAAAGCCCATCATCAGTTTCCATTCTTCTCGTGTGTACTGGATCGAAATGGGTTCATAAATAATCATTTTTTTACAGAGTTGGTTGCTTCCCTCTTTTTGAAGTTTGTGATTTTGTGTTCCTTGGGATGGTAGCTCTGCTTGCTGCATCCGATACTCATAACCCATCACTGGATTGCATACATTTGGTAAGTTGACGATGATACTATCACACTAAAGTTCATAAAGGTTTAGTTTTTGGTTTCTTTTTTTGTATGCAGTTTTGAGACCCATCTGTTCATAATTACTACCCTTACGTTCTTTTGAATGGTAGTTTCGGTTGCTGGCCATGCATATATTATGACTAGAAAGCATTGGAAAGACGTATATTACATCTTTATCGAAAACCGTTTGTATGTATGTGCTTCTTTTAAGTTCTGGATTCACTTGGTCACGAGTTCTCCCTCTCTGTCTCGCTCTATCGTATCGATCCCTCAATGTACCTTTATATGACAGTGCTTGCTGATTTTGGTGATGCTTTTAACTGAGTTGTGGCGGGTAGTGTCATGCATTCCTGGTGTTCATGTTTTTGGTTCCAGCATTTCCGTGATAATTTACTTAATTACTTCATGATGTTCTAAAATTTATTTTATCTTTTTTCCTCGTGGTCCTGTCCTGTGGATCGGTTAATTTGGAAGTTTGAAGGCTATTGAAGCAAGGAGTGGCACGAACTTAAGTGAAGATGTATTTTTCTAAGGAGTTTTAATCGTTTATATTGAAGATGCTAATTATGTGAACTTTCTATGATTTTGAAGATCAAACTCCAATTTACTTACATTGATATTTTCCATTGTTGATCTTGGTGTTTAGGTGCTAGCAGTGAGAAATATAGAGCCGTAAACCGTCATCTGGAATATAATTGGGCGGTGCGATATATTAATTTGATATTCTAGCCTGGATCCGTTACTTAATACTGGTATAAGCGCCAGGCTTTTTCCAAGTCAAAATCAGTTGTGCTGTTGTTCCTTGCTGGTGTCATGGCAACCTTATTACATTCTGAGTCCAGACGCTTATACTCTTGGTGGTGGGACAGCCACATTAGCCCGAAGAATTCCAAATGGCTTCAAGAAAATCTTACAGGTGTTAATTTTTCTCGGAGAATTAATTTCCTATCACTGTGTTCTTACAATTTTGTTTCTTGCTCATATATGCTTTTTTACATGTATCATTGATGGCGTTTGATTCCTATTAATTACTACTGGTTACTGCTTTAGGGCCTGAAATCAACTTAAAGAGGGCTATTAGACTAGTAAATATAAGGACCTCACTTTAGTCTGGAATCTTTCTATTGAGTGTGTCCCCAAACTTAAACCATATGATGAGCATTGAAGGATCCTTGTTGAACAATTCTTTATGAGAACATACTGCCTTCAATTTGTTGCAATTTTGGCAAGATATTTTACTTCTGTTGGTATGTTCTTATATATTGCCATTTCATTTTTGTTACTTTCCTCATAACCTCATCACCAGTTGAAACCAACTCAGATGGCTGTGTCTATTTTCCTGAATTTGCCATTTACTTCACCTCTTGTATATTCATTTGATTAGTCTTGTATTGGTATTTTTGAGAGGCTGTAATATAACACATCTTGCTATTCCATTGCCACATGATTGCACCTGTTATACATGCAAAATAGATTTGAATAACCCAATAAATAATCACCTTTGTTGTAAACGATAGAAATTGTAGGCGGTAAATTCACTTTTATAGTTTAAAGGTGTAGTTATGATGATTCTCCATGGGTCATGATCTAGGAAGGTTGGATGGCATTATTGACCACTTAAAAATTTTAAGACAGGATAACAACTGGATGTGCTGCTCTATGCCTGTTTGTGAACATTCGTGTGCCTGTTTGTAACGTGCACATGTCATCTTCATGCTACTTCATATGACATTCTCAACTGACTCTGAATCTGTTGCTACAGAGATGGATGCCAAAGTCAAAGCAATGATCAAGCTCATTGAAGAAGATGCAGATTCTTTTGCAAGAAGGGCAGAAATGTACTACAAGAAACGCCCAGAGCTTATGAAATTGGTAGAGGAGTTCTACCGAGCTTACCGTGCGTTAGCTGAGAGATACAATAATGCAACAGTGGAGCTTTGCCAGGCCCATCAAACCATGGAAGAAGCATTTCCCAACCACATGCCTTATGTGCTGGCTGATGATTCAACCTCAGGTTCTTCAGGTCCTGAGGCTGAACCTCATACATCAGAAATGTTGCATCCAATTCATGCATTAGTAGACCCAGATGGCTTGCTCAAGGATGCACTAGGGTTCTCTTCAACCATCTTACATAAAACAGGTGGAGAGAATTCAGAAGAATGTGATGCTATAATAAGCAAAAGGGATCTTAAACAGCTCAATGAGATGTTTGGGTCTAGAGAAGTGATGCCCCAAAACTCAAATGTTACAGAAGGAAGGATAAGAAAAGGCCTGAATGTATATGAAGCAGAAGAGAGCGAACAAGATTTGCAAGACGGGTTCTCTCATATATCATGTGAAAACAAGTGCCAGGTCCTTTCCGATTCTCAGCATTCAGGGAAAGCTGAAACTGAAGTTCAGACATTAAAGAAAGCCCTAGCAGAGATACAAGTTGAAAAGGAAACTGTTCTTCTTCGATACAGGCAGAGTTTGGAGAAGCTATATTATCTGGAGAGGGAGCTTGATCTTGCACAAAAGGATGCTGTTGGCCTTGATGAACGAGCAAGCAAAGCCGAAATTGAAATTAACATACTGAAAGAAGCCCTAATTGAGTTAGAAGCTGAGAGGGATGCTGGCCTTCTTCAATACAATCAGTGTTTGGAAAGGATATCTTGCCTGGAGAAAATGTTATCTGTTGCCCAAGAGGATGCAAAAGCGCTTGATGAGCAAGCTATTAAAGCAGAAAATGAAAACCAATATCTCAAGCAAGAAATTTCTAGATTAGAGGCTGAAAAGGAGGTGGGCCATCTCCAGTACAAGCAATATGTTGAGAAGATATCTGTTTTGGAGACTAAAATCTCACTTGCTGAGGAAAATGCTCGAATTTTAAATGAGCAAATTGAAGGAACAGAAACTGAAGTTAAAACACTGAAGCAAGCTCTTACAGAACTAAATGAAAAGAAAGAAGCTGCAGCACTTCAGTACAAGCAGTGCTTGGAGATAATAGCTAAGATGGAAAGTGAACTATTTAATGCTGAAGAAGATGCCAAACTTATGAATGGCGAAATTCTGCTGGGAGCTGTAAAATTGAAGACTGCAGAAGAACAGTGTCTTCTATTGGAGAGATCAAATCAATCTCTGCAATTAGAAGCTAACAATCTGGTACAGAAGATTGCGGTGAAAGATCAAGAACTTTCGGAAAAGCATTATGAGTTGGAAAAATTACAAAATCTAATGCAAGAGGAGCACTCACGGTTTGAACAAGTTGAAGCCACTCTCCAGGCTTTGAAGAAGTCACACTCTCAATCTCAAGAGGAGCAGAGAGCTCTGACATTGGAGCTCAAAAATGGGCTTCAGATGTTGAAAGACTTGGAGATCTGCAAACATGTAATGGAAGAGAAACTTCTAAGGGTTAAGGAAGAAAACAGGAGCCTGGATGAACTGAAGTTTTCTTCCACTATTTCAATAAACAATATACAAAATGAAGTCTTTAGCTTGAAGATGATGAAAGAGAAACTTGAAGGTGAGGTTGCACTAAAATCAGACAAGAGCAATACCCTTCAGCAGGAGGTTTACCATTTGAAGGAGGAAATCAAGGGCTTGAAAGGAAGATACCAGGCCATTATGGAGCAAGTGGAGTCAGTAGGTCTGAATCCTGAATTCCTTGAGTCACAAGTGGAGGACTTGCGAAATGAGAACACAATGCTGAAAGAGGTATGCAAAAGGGAAAGAGACGAGAGAGAGGCTCTTCATGCGAAGTTGAAGCCTATGGATGAGTTTTTGAAAGACAATGCTGTTCTGGAGAATTCCTTGACAGGATTAAATCATGAGTTGGAAGGATTGAGAGAGAAAGTCATGAATTTGCAGCAGTCCTGTCAGTTTCTCCATGGAGATAAATCCACGCTTGTTGCTGAAAAAGCCGCTCTGCTTCTGCAGTTGCAAATTATCACTGAGAACATGCAGAAGCTCTGGGAGAAGAACACCATGCTAGAGAATTCTCTCTCTGGTGCAAATATGGAGCTTGAAGGTTTGAGGGAAAAATCTAAGAGCTTAGAAGAATTATACCAGTTGCTCAGTGATGAAAAGTCAAATCTTCTAAATGAGAGACACGCCCTTGTATCTCAGTTGGAAAATGTTGAACAGAGACTTGGGAACCTGGAAAAGAGGTTTACAAAACTAGAAGAAAAATATTCAGATCTTGAGAAGGAGAAAGAATTGACCCTTTGCCAATTAGTAGAATTTCAGGGTTCGCTCTTTTTGGAAAAACAAGAGCGCGTTAGTTTTGTGCAGTCAAGTCAGGCTCGTTTGGCAGGTTTGGAAAACCGAGTCCTTACCGTGCAAGAAGAAAGTAGGTTGGGGAAGAAGGGATTTGAAGAAGAGATAGATAGAGCAGTTGTTGCCCAGGTTGATATTTTCATCCTGCAGAAGTTTATAGAAGATTTAGAAGAAAAGAATGCAGCTCAAGTGATTGAATGTCAAAAACATATTGAAGCATCCAAATTTTCTGATAAACTGATTACAGAGTTGGAGTGTGAGAATCTTGAGCAACAAGTAGAAGCAGAGTTCTTATCAGACGAAATCCAAAAGTTGAGGATGGTAATTCATCAGGTGTTCAGGGCAATTCAAATTGATCCACATCATAGGCATGTTGATAAGATTTCTCTGGAGCATATACCTGTGTCAGATGTTTTGGATAGTATTGAAGATTTAAAAGGTTCTCTGTTGAGAATTGGGGATGAGAAGCAGAAGCTGCTGGTTGAGAATTCAGTGCTCTTAACTTTACTTGGGCAACTGAGACTAGAGAGTGGAGAGCTAGAGTCTGAGAAAAATTTCATTGAACATGAGTTTGAGGTCATGACAGAGCAGAGTGCCATGCTGCAAAATAACAAGCAGGAGCTTCTAGAGATGAACATGCAGTTGAGATTGGAAATTGGCGAGAGCAAACATCAGGAGGATGCTTTAAAGGTTGAATTGGAAACCCAACATGTGAAGCTGAAAATTTTGAACGGTGCTTACTTGGTATTGCAGGAAGAGAATTCCCTGTTGCTTGAAGAGAAGAAATCTTTGCTCAGGAAAATCTCAGACCTAAGTGAGGAAAAAAGCATCCTTGAAGAGGAAAACAGTTTTATTCTCCATGAAACAGTAGCTCTCAGCTACCTCTCTTTGGTTTTTGAGAGCTTTGCTACTGAGAATTTTGTGAAACTAAAAGCACTTACTGAAAATATCAGCAGTCTCCATGTGGTCAACATGGATCTAAAGGAGGAGGTTGGAATGTTGGGGAAGAAGCTGGGAATGAAAGAAGCAGAAAATCAATATCTGAACGAGTCAGTAGAAAATCTGGCAAGGGAGCTGAATGAAGCCAAAGACTTGAATGACCAACTATGCAATCAAATTTTTGTTGGAGAGGAATTTCTGAGACAGAAGTCAACAGAGTTCTCAGAAGCAGAACAGAAGCTAAAGGCTAAAGAGAAGTCAAACGTTGAATTGTGCAGGACTGTTGAGAAATTGAAGATGGAATGTGAGGAATCAAAACTAATAAAAGAAAATCTAGAGAAACAGATTAGTGAAGTGTTTGAAGATAGCAAAATGCAGGAAAAAGATATTGAACGCCTCCGTGAAGTGAATGCAAATATGGATTCTGAATTAGAAATACTACATTTAAAAATTGAAGAACACAGAATTAGAGAAGAGAATTTGAGTTTGGAGATGCAAGAGAAGAGAGATGAATTTGAACTTTGGGAGGCTGAGGCTACTTCGTTTTGTTTTGATCTCCAGATTTCTGCCATTTGTGAAGTCTTACTAGAAAATAAGGTTCAAGAGCTTGTTGGAGTTTGTGAGGTTCTTGAAGATGAAACTGCTGCAAAAAGTATGGAGATTGGAAGGATGAAGGAAAGAGTAAACTTCTTAGAAAGTGAACTTGGGGGAGTGAAGGCTCAGTTGTCTGCATATGTTCCTGCCATAGCTTCATTGGGAAATGATATAGCCTCTCTTGAGCATAACGCCCTCATTCACTATAAGCCTTCAGCAGCAGGAAATCAAGAAAAGGTAGTATTCTTTCCTCTTTCTGAAAACATCTAGTATGAACTACATTCTGTCATAGTTAAAAACATATGGTTGTTGTGCATAACAGTATTTGTTTTTTGAATTCTTTCCTCCCAAAATTAAAAAATAAAAACGGCCAGCAAAGTTTATGGCTTATATTACTTGGTTGTTTTTCATTGAAGCGATTGATTTTTGTCAAAGACCCAACCATTGATCTAGGACTGTTGTATACTAATTTGGTTAAAACCTTTAAACCCTCAGGATCATAACAATTGTAGACAGCATAAAAGTTATTGTCTCATTTGATTAGATTTAAAATTTACATTTTTTGTTAATAATTTTATCTCTTTTAATAACTTGAGTTCATTGGTATTTGAAAACCCTTAGGGGTTGGCTCAAGTGGTAAGTGCCTTGATGGTATGCTCCCTTCAGGTCTAAGGTTCAAATTCTCTTGGGTGCAAACAATTTTTAGGAGCCATCGAACTAGGGGAACTTCCCCTTGAATTACCTGAGGTGCACTTGCGAGAAACTCCTTGCCATGAGCCTGTGCACCCCTGGGATTAGTCGGGACTTTGTTTCTCGGACACCCGGAGCCAATAAAAAAAATCGTATTTGAACTCGTTTTGCTGTACCAATGTTACTCCATATTTTTTACTCTTTATTAGTTATAGAGACCTAGTTGGGAGTCTCGCATATATCTTGGCACGTCTTAACAGTTTCCAATGTTCAATTAATTTGGTTATTAAGGATTACAGAGAACAAATAATTCTTGCTGCAAGATTGCCAGTCTTGAGCACTTACCATTCTTTCTATCTCTAGTGTCCATAGTTATCAACTTATCATATATATACACTTTCTGCTTGTATTCTTCTTTTCAACTGTTGGGCTATTCAAGTTTGTAGGAATTGGTCATTGCACATAAACACTACAAAAGATCTTTGTATCTCTTTGAAAGGATACCAGCAAACCTGGTGCAGAAAGGATGATTATTTTCCAGGGACAGTGCTTTTTTTTGCATCCCTTGATCAATATTTTCAATGCTAATCGAAACCCACTTTTCATGCTAATCTATCTTGTGCCTTCATAAATTGCTACTAGTATTTATTTATAAGTAGTTCTACCATATTAATACTAGTATGGTACTAATCTATCTCATGCCTCGATCAATCTAGTATTTCTATATTAGTACTGGCAATTGGTACTGATGAATTTTATCTATATCTATTCCATGTGTGTATTAATATAGGACATTCTCAAGTCAGTGTCTCAAGATATTTAAGATGCAATTTATTACAAGTTAATTGTTTTAAATATAATAAAATTAGAATAAGTTTGTAATGTTCATGCCGGTGGACTGACAGTACTGCAGTAGTGCAGAATCCTGCATCCCAATATACTCAAAATGTTTGTAGAGTTATCTCTTTATGATATTTTCAGACTGATTTGAGCATCACATTCTTTGCAGTAAGAATTTAATTATGACTACGAGATGTTCAGGTTGAATGATTGATATAAATTTAAAGTCATTTTAATCTTTTCAAAGTGGTGATAGATTTGTTGTTTCTTTCTATAATCTTGAGCCCTTCAACATCGCTATCTTGATATTGTCTGTATCAATGGCTCTAAATCCCATAGTTTTTTTTTTCAAACCTAATCTTGTACTCTTATCTGACATGCATGCATCTCAGGACAAAGAAGTGGCAATTCATCTTCATGAAAAGAGCTGTCAGGAGCTTAAAGAAGATCAAAGTGTTGTGATACACGACAGAATCTCAGATTTGCAGAAGATGCAGGCTAAGATTAAAGCAGTAGAAAAGGCAGTGGTGGAAGAAATGGAAAAGCTTGCAACACAAGAAAACATAAATACCGTCATCAAAGTTGAAGATGTAGTGAAAGACACTGAAGGGTTGGAATCGAAAGACATGTTACATCAAGAGAAAGACATAAGAAAGAAAGAGATGGAACTTGGAAATTATCTCACCAGTGACCTGGAGTCACAGAAGACTAAACCTGAAAATGGGAGTTTGATGAAAGATATTCTGCTTGATCAAGTCTCAGATGGTTCATTATATGGGAGAAGCAGGAGAGATAATGGTGGAGCTGATGATCAGATGCTCGAGTTATGGGAAACTGCAGAGCAGGAGTGCGGCCATGATCCAATGGTCTATGAGACACAAAATCAGGCATCTGCACCAGTGGAAGATGTTATTGCATGCCACAAGTTTGCAGATGGGGAAGGGAAGAATCAGGATCTCTCTTCAGAATTACAGATTGAGAAGGAGTTGAGCGTTGACAAGGTCGAGGTATCAACTAGTGTTAGAGAGCCAAATCAAGATGGCACCAAGAGGAAGATCCTGGAGAGTCTTGCTTCTGATGCCCAGAAATTGACGTGCGTTCAGATGACTTTGCAAAGTCTGAAAAAGAGGATGGAAATGAACAAGAGCACCAAGAAGGCCAATGACACTGAACATGAAACAGTCCAAAGACGTTTAGAAGAAGTTGAGAAGGCTGTTTTGCAGCTAGTGGATATCAATGATAAATTGACTAAGGAGGTTGAAGATAGCCTCTCATCTTTGGGTGGGAGAACTTCAGAAGAGTTGGAGGCTGGAAATGTCTCCACAAAGAAAGAAACGGAACAGGCACAAAAAGGGTCCAAAAATATTGGACATTTGCAGTTGGAGTTACAGAACATCGAATATATTCTGCTGAAATTGGAGGATGAAAAGAAAAGCAAAGCAAAATATAGATTTCAAAAAGACAGAACAGGCATTCTTCTGGGAGACTTTATTTACAGCAATGGGAGAAGTAGTGCAAGCAAGAAGAAGGCTTGTTTTTGTTGCTATACTAGACCTTCAACTAATGGAGACTGAAGCGATCATGTAGAGGAAAGCATGTTTTCGTTGGCCACAAGTTCCACTCCTTGAGATGTTCCTAATATTATGTTGATCGTTTCTTGGATTAATCAGTGAACATCTTGCACTTTCTGCTTACAGAAACTATGGGAACTTAGGGCTGATCTGATTATCATATGCTGCTTCTTCCAGCATTTTCAGTCTTTTAATTTCGTAAGACTATCAATATTAGTTAAGCACGCACTCTTCATACCTTGTGATTACCAACATCTTGATGAAAAATGTTTTAGCCGTTTTAGCCGCAAAGAGATCTCATACAAGTAATCCCAACTTGATATGGTATATTAGATTGTAAAACTATGTTATTATAAAATAGATCTAACGTATCATATGAAGTCATGTCAATTTGTAAACTTACTTATCTGAAATCTTTTTGTGGCTATAATACTACTCAATTCTGATAGCTTTAATGTTTATCCTCTACATTTTTTTATCCATCTAGCTTAAATTTGAGGGATTGGAAAACATTTGCCTTCCATTACACCAAACTGAAAGCAGTGTTTGTGAAAACCTTGCCGGATGGCCTTATCGTCTTCCGAAACATCCCTGCATAACAATTTTAACCAGCAATGGACAGGAGTCTAACCTACAATTTTGTTCGTAACTCGTCATTATCAAAACGGTGAATTATGGAAAAACCCAGAAACAGAAGATATATATCGAGAAATAGAGTAATAAATATTGACAAATCATCGTATAAGAGTGAGATAAAAGGTGGTAATATATAGCATTTCGGATGAAAACAACAAGTTGTCCACTTTGATTGAACAGATCAAAATTGTTTGTTGACGACAAATACGCAGAACTGCGTTCATAATAAAAAAGAATCGAGCAACACAATTCTCATGCCAAAAAAGGAAAAGTAGCAAAAGCTAGAAGGCAACTTCATAATCCTACATTCAGGCTCCAACTGGTTCAGCAGGCACCTCCACCATAGTCTCATCTGCGGGCCTCTCCACCTTGACACCAACATCATCTGAATAGTCACCATGAACCTACACATACGATCATAACAGGCAAGTTAACATGCTAGCTTCCATATGTAGGATTCGGAGCTCAAAAGTTTCGTAAAAACACGTTAACAAATAAGTGTAACCTTTCTGAAATGATTGATTGGAAATGAGTCACCTTTATGAACTCTTCAATAATCTCTATTGTGCGCATACAACAACAAATAGATAGATAGATAGACTCACCTCCATCAACTTTCCAAGATCAAATTTTGGAGCCTTCAAAATCTTGACTTTCCGAATAAACACATTTTGTAGAGGGTAGATGCCCGAGGTGGCCTTCTCGATCTCTTTGCCAATTGACTCTGGGATGAACTTGCGAACCAACTCCTTCAGATCACAGGACGATGCTTGGTTGATCATTATCTCCCTCATCTTACGACGGATCTGACATGACCAAAGCAACATTATATGTACTGTTCGGATAGAATAAACATTTAAAAATGGCATTCAGTCAACAAGAAGATCAAAATACCAACCACATGGAGTTAGCAACCAATCTTAATGAATAGAAACAGACATCCAGAAAAAGAGAGTGAACTTCATCTTTTATATTATCTGTTATTGCATTTATCAAGCACTTCAACAACAAATCAAATCATATATGCCAGTACGTTAGATAATTTTTCCCCAGTAAATTATGCTAAACACAAACAGAATACAGAACAAAGCAGGAGAAGTCTTCCAAGATACAATCTTTACTGTCTGATGATAAATAGTTATATAGGTATCTAGTTAACCAGATAATCTAGTTAGCATCACCTGTCTAATTTGGCTGGACTGGGCATAACAGGTCCTCTTGACTTGGTTTTGCCGCCTCTTAGTAAATCCAATGCAGAACATCCTCAAACTGTAATTGTCAGTAGTCTTCACATCCACATGAGCCTCGATCATTGTCTGCCATTTCCTTACCAAAGACCTCAACTTGTCTGTGGTAAAATCCATTCCCTGAAATGTTTGAAAACAATTTAAAATAAAAACGTAAGTTTGTTTTTTCATTAAAAAATAGCATTAACAATGTTGGATGCAGATGAAACTATATTACATAAGCATACCCAGAAATTGGTCAGGACATTCCTCCCTTGAACATCCTCAGCTCTCAATCTGATCTTTCTGTATGCATGATCCTCATCATCCTGAAGATCAGCCATTGATATCTCAAAGACTCTATGTTTGAGCCCTTCAGAGGCAATCTGTGAAAGAGACAATAGAGGCATAAGTAGGTACACAGATAACATATATTGGCAATTGGCATTAGGGAGGAAAAGCACATCATCAACAAACACAGTAAAGATAACAAAAGAATCACATCAAATTCACATTAGGGAGGAAAAGCACATAAAGACAAGGATGCCACAACCAGAGTCAGAGTCATAAACTGAAAACTTTTATGTTCTACAGCATAAAAAGAACAACAATCTACAAGGTGATAAAAAAAAAAGTGGAAAGGAAAACAATTTTCTTGAAAAAAAAATAAAAGCAGGACATGCTCAAGCATTCTTACTGTGTAATATCAATACTTCCATAATTTTAAAATATCATAATTTCTTACTTAATAAACAAAAAAGGAGGTATTATAATTTCTAAAAGGACAGAGGAAGGTGCATAAAAACTTGAAACCTTAATTCAGATTTAAATAGCTAAAGAAAAAATCTAGTTGTTACCCTACTTAAAATATTACTCAGTACAAGGACTCGCATGAGAAATGCACGTCCAAAACTACTTAATATAAACTATGACGAACCTAGGTTGTTAAGAAAAACAGGTAAAGTTGTCTTCATTCTAGAAGTAAAGAAATCAAACGCCTCCATTGAGCAAATATATGAAATTGGCAACGGGATAGCAAGTAGAATTAGAAACCTGGTTTTCTCCATAACCAAACAATATGTTCCAGAGACTTTGATAAGAAAGCGAACAACTGACTTAAATAGAATATAGCACCATTAAATCACATCAAGTCATATATCAATGAAAAAGGGTTGCTTAACCATCAACCCAATTCGCCAACTAGTTAAGCTAAAAAAACGCATATAAATTGATTGGACAAGCCACAGCCAAAAACATTAAAAGAAATATTGCATCTTTACGCAGATGTAGCCTACGATATAAAGTGGAGAACTCAGAAATCCAGGCCAAAATTTTAACTCAATTTCTTATCAAATATTTTCTCGCCAACCAAACAGCACAAAACGAATGGATAAATTAAATGACTAAAAAAGATACCTTGGTACCCTGAGTGCGAGTAACAAGGGTTTTGCCCACATTTTTTACTGCGAACACTGAAGGTGCCTTGATATCGTACCAATCCTTCTTCGCAAACGGATCGGCCCTAATCATATAAACAACTATATATCACAACAAAGCTCGAGAAAGAAAAGATAAGAGCAAAAAAAAAAAAAAAGAGTTAACATCAAATAGGAAGATGACACTCACGCCTTCTTCTTGCCTCCCTTCTTTCCCTTGGAAATTCTCTTATTCTTTCTGTTCCATACAAATACCAAAACTATTAGTGCCTAACAAATCCAAGGATCTTATTTCACATGGAGAGAGAATGACAGAAACATTGAGAGTACAGTACCCGACGGCCATATTAGGAGAGGGGATGAGCTTAGTGGGGAAGCGAGCAAGAGCAAGCGACGACGGCTACGCAGCGAACCCGGAGACACAAAACCCTAATTTTGTTTGTGAGAATTATATAGGTCGAGTTTGCACTTAGAGGGTGGGTATGTCATTTTGGTGGGAATGAATGATAGGAGGATAATTTAGACATTTCATCACAAAACAAAAGTATGCGACGTCGTTCTCTTCGTTTTGAATTTTTTTTTTTCTTTTAATTAGGACAGAGCGTCTTGCATTAGGAGTGTGTAGTTATAAATTATAAAATTTTATTTATAAGATTAAAATTTAAAATTTATTTTTTAAATTAAATTATATCAAGTTGTAAATATCTTAAAATAACAGTACTCCTCCTGTAAAGTCCTAGAACTTAGAGGTGGAATGGTAATTTTGTATGTGAAATTAACTTTGCAAATAAGTGGGAGGTCAGACCCTTGAATATTTTCTATCTTTTTTCTGCTATTATTTTTTAAATCGTACCATTTACAAATTGGTCTTTTTACTTATTGTTACAATTATAAAAATATAAAAGTACTGTGTTTTTTATAATAATTGATCCGGTAATAGATTTTCGTATCAATAATGTGTATGAGGTATCAACAAACAAACTCATAAATAATTTTAATTTCTTAATAAATAATTAAATGAAAGATTTAGTTTGAACTCGACACTCTAAATTCGTATGAATACAATTCTTTTAATGAAAAGTTTAATTTCAATACAAGCTAAGAGCGCTGGCGCCATTGGCTTGTATTGAGTATAACTTGCATTGGCTTAGTGCATATCCAAAGTTTGGCTAAGACTCTATTTAGACGTTGAGCTAAGTTGATATGAATTAGGTTCTTTATGAATAGTAGTGAGTTGAAATGGTGGAGTGAGTTTTGTGGAGCTTACCTAAAATGAGTTTAGATGTTAAAATGAGTTTAAATCATGTATTTAGGGGAAGTTAAAAAGATATTATGAATCCCGCGTATAAAGAGATGTTGAGTTAAAAAAAGATTGTGGGTCCCACGTGTAAAGAAGTTTTAAGTTGAGATGAGTTTTATGATTTGAGAATTGGGTTTATGTATATAATTAAGCAGTTTTGAACAAAAAAAGATCCAAACTTATAACAAAGGTGTTTTAATTCATTTTCTTTGCACTCGTCACAAATTTGCGAGCATCGAATAATCCAACATTCTATTTATTTAATGGTTATATTTATTTTCTGAAAATGTATAGACGATTGTTTTTAACAGTAGTCTTTCAGAGAACAATTGATTTGGCTAATTTTTAAACTAAAAATAATTCCAAGAGACAGTAAACAAGAATTTGGATTGTCATGATCCATCAAAAACTCCTGATCTGCTGGAAAAATAAAATCTTTATGAATGGCGAAATTAATGAAGTTTCTCTAAATATCGGAGATTTATTGGCTTCTTAATCTCTGTGGATCATCCAAATATGACATGACACAATTTATCTATCTTTTTCACCTTTATCTGTTTTTAAATGGGTATTGCTTTCTCTTGTTTGCAGGCATTAGGTGAAAAGATTTGGGATTGTATTTGGCATGGAGCCAAGTGGAGTAGGCGAGGGGAAGAAGAATCTAGCTAGGACTGTATTTGTATTTGCCTTTAAACTTGGGTTTGGTTGTGATTCCCCTTTGAGCTAGCAAAGCTCATCATACAAACCAATACCATTGGTCCATTGGTTTTTTTTTAGTTGTAAGGAATTGTAGACACTTAGACAAAGACGTCCAAGATTTATGTTGTGAGGAATTTTCCAAGGCATTGAATTTCTTGTTTTTTAGAAAAGTTTTAGGGTTAGTTTTAAATTGTAAGGAAAAAAAAGTCCTGGCATGTCAGCATGCTTTTGCTGCATGGTGTAAATGATCCGTTTTAGATAATCCATCATTAATTAATACATCAGATGCATCGTTGGAAAGTAGCACTTGCTTTTATGTTGATTTGCGGATGGCATTTAAGGGCTCAATTAATGAAAAAATCTTGAATATATTAAAAAAAAAAAATTTAACTTGGGTTGACCCGGTCCGAAATGTTCGGGTCAAATTGGTGGTCGGGTCGGATTCAAACCTAGATCGGATTGGCCGGGTTGCAACCCTATTCAAATGTCTCTTCGATCGTTGCCTAGTCATATTTAGTTCTGGCTTGGACAGTAAGATGAGATTGAATAGTACTAGTGAGATAGTTTGTAAATAATAGTGAAATTATTAGAATTAAAATATTTTATGGAGTTTTAGAAAATAAAAGAGAGAAAATTGAATAAAAATATTTTAAAGTTAAAATATTGTTATAATATTATTTTTATTTTGAAATTTAAAAAAGTTGAATTATTTTTTGTGTTTTGTTCGGGAGTTTGGAAAATTTGTAAGATGAGGTAATGATTAGATGAAAAAGTTAAATATTTAAAATTGAAAAATATTTGTATTTATGGTGTTTGGATATTTGGATACAAGATAACTTTTCTTGTAGTGATGAGAAGCTCTTGGTATCCAAACCAGGCCTTAAAATCTCAGGGCAAAGTATAGATCAATTTTTTACTATTATTATTAATTTTTTTTATATATATCACGTTTAATTAAGTAGTACATATTAAGATTAATTATTCAAAATGTGACATATATATGATCAAAGAGAGAATAAGAATTCCTTTAAAGGAATATATCATTTTAGACAAATACCTTTTGTTCTAATGGCACCGGGACCATTGACTCAATAAAATTAGAACATGATCCTTTTGATTCAGATCATTGACTTTCACTTATTTTTAGTTCTTTAATTCCCTAGCTTGTATCTCAATGGCGCGCGCGATTTGTTCTTCTATATGCACCCACTGTAATGCCATGATGGACATGTTAATGTAGTGCTACTTTTCTAGTATCAAAAGCTGAATATAACATATCAGTGTTGATGCATGATCAGCACATACGACACATGTATGCACACGTGTGGCCAAGAATTTAAACTTTGATTATATATATATATATATATATATATATATATATATATATATATTGTGTTGGAGAGATTACATATATATATATATATTTAATGGAGAAACTGAGAAATCACAAAGACGCCCAATCAGACCATGCACTTGCCTGATCAGGAATTTTATTCAGATTACATTCACATTACATTTTGATTTAGAATACACACGAAATTTATAAGAACCCAAAAATAATCCCCTGTTAACTTAGGTAATATGCTTCCTCATTAGAGGATAACTTAGCCTATTGATTACGTATGATAATGCTATACACTACATTTACATCCCACTTTTATTTTATTATGTAATATGTGGTACATTTATCACCAATAGTGATAATGTGTCATATCTTACATAATAGGATGAAAGTGGAATGATATTGTGATGTATAGAATTTTTCATTACCTATATATATATATATATATATATATATATATTTACGTATTAACATGATTTTTGATCAATTATAAATTGATCATGATGGCCGGCCGGGGCTTGCTTAGACATTATTCTCCGGAATGGTCTGGACATCGGCCGGATTTGGCTTGCATGTATGTAACATGAAATTACATGCCGCCACAGCCTCTCTTACTGTTAGATAAATCCGTTCTTCACCAATGTTTTCGATGAATTTGGACTTGTCTAGCTTCTTAATCACCTCGCTTCTTGGGTTGGCAAGCAAGAGCTAAATTGAAAACAACATAACGCAATAATAATTAATAACCAAATAAAGATTATTTTCGGACTATGATAGCAATTTAATATAAAATACTATGAAATACAAAAACAAAATATATATAATAATAATGCCAAAAAAGTTTATGATCATTTGATCTACGTACCTCGAGGCCCTTTCTATCGGCAATCCTCTTGATCTCTTCAAGCATGCTGATCCCACTGGTATCAATGCTGCCCACAGCTGTGATATTGTGAAGGCATATAATTTCTTGATCAGCAATCAGGATTTTAATCTTATCTTCATTAGTTTAAGACTGACAATTTAATTTCGATTTAATTACTTACCGCTAAGGTCCAATATAACATAATGTAAGCTGGTAATTTCGCCAGAAGATTTTATTCTGTCTTCCTCTTCGAAGATCCGCCTTGATATCCTGATCAGATAATTTTGCAATCAAGATAAGTATCTAGCTTGTCATTCATGCATGTATGTTCACCATTTACACGTACGTTCACATTTACATGATCTTAATTGTGTGTATATATATATATATATATGTACGTGTGAGTGTGTGTGCATGTATACCTTTCTCTCAAGTAATTTGCATTGGCAAAGTATACTGGCACGTCAATTTGGAGAATGAGAACTCCAGGAACATTGTTAGCGATTGGGTATTGATCAGTACTTCTGTAAACCATGGAGTACTTGGGAATATTGCCCAAGACAGAAGTCCGTGGCCTTGCTACAAATAGTAGAACCCTTAGCACAGATAGGGTAACCTGCAATTAATATTTGCACGTACATTACAAATTAGGACGCCTTAAAAATATTAGAAAAAAAACAACAACGTCTTTAGGCAACAAAAACAAAAACTTCTTTGTATTTTAGGATACAGATCGATATTATATAAAATGGAGCACATTAGAATATTCAAATGGAAGATCCATGAATGAAGAGACAGATAACAGGAAAGAGCCAAATGAAATGAAAACTTCAAAAGAAGAAAGAAATCCGATTGGTAATTTTACGGCGTTCAGGACTGCTTAGTACTGATCCATTTGCTAAAGCTCAAGAGAGAGAAGGAGAAGGTTGGCTGCGGAGATGTAGAAATGAAAATAAACTGCATATGGGTTTGCGAACTGAGGGAGGGAGAGAGGAGACATCCTTGGGTTCACTGCGGATTGGTTTGCGAATTGCGAGAGGGAGAGAGGAGAGTTGCTCAGGTAATGAAATTGGAACTTTTCTGCAGTGATTCAGTGAAACAAAATAGTAGTAAAACGCTGCCATTTTTTCTTATTTTTCACTAACACACGCCACGTCAAATGCCGATTGCACGGCGACTCCCACCAACGATTGTACGTAGCAATTTTCAAAAGTTATAGGTGTGAGATGTGAGAGTGAATAGTGATTGATACATCATATTTCTCTTTATGGATAAGTATGCCCCACAAGTGTTACACGCCAGACTTGTAAATAGCAGAAGTCAAGAAAAAATACACTTTGCATGCTCAAATGGTTGGCAATTTCAACCTTTTTGTTTTTTTTTTTTATAGTAGCTAGTGACTTCCACTCATGATCACAAGCTGAAAACAAGGATTGTTGGGGTTCTAAGATTCGAACTGAACTGTGTGAAAGCAATTGCTTCCTTCCCACAGCAGTGAGTGGGGGTCTATGCAGCATGCATGGTGCCAAGTTTACCTCTCAATAGGTTTATAATCGACAAAGGCGATCTAGCTAGCACTGTCCTGCAACAGAGACTCACTCCCCACTTGCTTGAAAAAAGGCAATAGGCCAAAGAAAAGAACGTTTCAAGCTAGCACAAGTACTCAGAAATTTCTAATGTCTAATTTGTGTATTGATTAAGATTGGGGAATCTGAGCCATGCACCATTTTTACAGTGGAATGCACATGACATCTTTGTGACAAAAATATGGAACACAAGTTTTCGAAGTTGATTTATTTTCCTTTCCTGTGTGAATGGAACATAAGTCATCATGTAAACGTTCTTCACATGTATGCATGATGACATCAATTGTTTTCTAGGGAAAATTTACAACATTTCACAAACATAATGGTCATCCTACTATTGTGAATAACATAGTTTTCGCATTTTAAACTTCATATCTTTCACCTAGACCCCATGTTAGTTAAGAATGACCCCCAAATAACCAATGCAACTCTTTGTTAACTTTATAATTGTTAAATTAGTTTTGAGAAATGCTTTAACCATGAAGATATTCTATAAAAGTAAATTCATAAACTGATGTGACTTGACGTGGTAGGTTAAATTGTAAAACTACTTTTATTATAAAATAAATCTAGCATACCATATGAAATCACTCCAGTTTATAAGTTCTCCTAGCTCCTAATGAATCCACGTACACATACCGCGATGACTAAGCCAATCTCAACACTGCCAAAGACCACGCCAAGATAAGCTCCCATGCACACCGTGAAATCAAATTTGTCGATGTTCCAGAGGTGGATGGCAGCTTGATAGTCAATAAGGCCAAGCATGGCAGCGATGATTATGGAGGAGAGAACAACAAGAGGTGTATAGTAAAACAACGGTGTCAGGAATAGCAACGTGATCATCACTGCTGTTGCCATGACTATGTTCGAAACTGCTGTCTTGCATCCTGCATTGAAATTCACTGCAGTTCTCGAAAATGGTCCTGCGATCACATTGCATATGTGCATGCAGGTGTATATTAGCAGCTGATGAAAATATTGCTAGCCCAACTCGTGAGATGCAACGACCCAGGCTTAGGATTGGACTTTGGGAATTAGATGTATGGATCAGGTAAGTACCTGCTGTCAAGTAACATGAAGTGCAAGAGCCAGCAATATTCATCATCCCAAAAGCGATCATCTCTTTGTTTCCATCGATATTGTAGTTCTTGAAAATGGCGAAGCTTCTACCAACTGCTACTCCTTCCTGTTTCACAGTCACCAGTAAAGTGTTAGCTTGGTTCTGCGACAATATACACAGTAATATACCGTACGTTGAGATATAGTTACAGGTTTTTTTAATGTTTTTTTTTAGCGGTTTCAGTTGCACCAAAATGCCCTAATTGTAAATATGATATTCTTCCGCCAAAACGATCGAGAGTTATTAATAAAATTACCGCTGTTTTCTACTTTACTTTCCCTCGAATTATATTAATAGAACAACTGACTTATTTCTTATAAACATATGATGGTAGGAAAGGTATATAGCATCCTATGCAAAATCTGGCGTCCGTGATTACAATTAAAGAGCAATTCAAGCTCTAGAATTACTAGTTGTATTTCGTTTGTCCTATGCAAAATCTGGAGGACTTACAGCAAGGCCTATGACGCCAGTGATGATCCCAGTTTTGATGGCTGTCGACAGATAAGGCGACCCAAAAGCCAACTCAGATACGGAAAGTGGATTTAAGCCTTTCTTCAGATGCCCAATCTGGAAGAACAAACAAATTAAAGACGACGTCATCGATCACAAATATCATATATATATAGATGCTATTAGCTACATCCAGTTAAATTTATCCCTCTCAACAGTACTTAAAAACATATATGTACTGATTAATATATATACGTACAGCTGGAATTAATCATGTTTTGATTTGTGTAGAGTACTGTCGTCCAAGAATATGATCTGTACGTATGATTCTTACGTTTAGCAAGCTAGGCACGTAGAATTAATCATATTTTGCGACGAATTATAGGAGATGTCAGAATATTTTGTGCGCTATTAATTCAGATCTACTTTTATTACGCATATGAAGAAACCACGACATAGAAAATTGCAGTACTCATAGTGGAGCTAGGTTTACTTTGCCGAACAGCGCATACTAGTGCGGGTATATAGCAGTGTAGAGAGAGAGAGAGGTTACCACTTGTATACCGTGCTTTTCAGCGTGGGTCAGAAAGACGAGGATGCTTCCGAAGATGACAGACGTCAGAGGTGCCATTGCATTTATCCAAAAGAAGACTGGCCTTTTCTTGCTCTAGTACATGACGATCAATGGCATAAAAGTAGGTAGATAAGTAAATCGATGTAGCAAACATAAATTTGATTTCAATAGAGGAAAGAGCTGATCATGATGAGACAACGTCATACAAAGACCTCGACTAAAATTAATGGGATTTTTTTATAGTTATTCTTTTAGAGGTTTCTTACTATTTATACTCATCAAAACAAGCTAAATCAAGTGCCTAATTTTCTTAGTCAAAATAATTAATTGATTGATTACAGTTTTGACAAATTTTATCGGCCCATAATTAATTTTTGCACTTTTAGAGAACAACGAGACCTTCAGTGCTAGCTAGCTATTGAGAACGAGAGTAATACGGCCGATATATTAATAGTCACTTCTTTAATTATTAAAAAAATTTAAAGATAAATATATAAACAATCAAAATAAGGCGCGACAAATTGAAAAGACATGATAACATTATTCATACGTACATGATATATGGTGTACGCGATATGGTGTACGCGTTTATTTTGGATGGGTTCAAACAGTTTTACTAAAGAAAATCCTTTTTCATCAGTTGCCTAATTATTGTTTGTTGGCGGTACTGTTTATATATTTACCCACTGATCATCACATGCATGAGAAAGGCTTTCCTTAATTATAAGTAATATGTTCAATTCTTTCTCACAAACTTCGATTAATATGTTATTAAAAGCTTAAAAAAGAACGTACGTACATGATCAGCTTAAAGTCATGCGACTAGCGAGCTAGGAATACTTACAAAGTATCTTGTGAGCAGAAGGTAGAAGAGAAAACAGCAACCCAGTACACCACTTTCCCATCTCCACTGTAATTATAATCACCAGCATAAAGTTAAATATTTCAACAAAAGAAAAGTACTGGAAATATATATTAGGCCGTATATATATATATATATATATATATATATATATTGTGAAAAAGAAAGTTAATAATTACCTGGTGTGTTTGGGAAAATACAGAGCGAATGACCGATACAAGATCAGTTTCATGAGTGAAGTGAATCAGCCCAAGAATCCCCTTAAGTTGCTGAAGACAAACAACCGTGGCTGCTCCACTCATGAACCCCACTATCGTTGAATGTGACAGGAAGTCCACGATAAATCCAAGTCTGCAGTTTAAATGAACATTTTAAAAAGAACAAAAAAAATCTAGTATTTAGTTATGCCCTAAAACCGGAACGCAACCAACAGGAAGCCCTAGTGATCAGAGCATGCAGCAGACCTTAAGAATCCGAGAGAAGCTTGAAAGACTCCAGCAAAGAACGTAGCAGTGAGAGCCAGTTGAATATAAAGTTTTGGGTTATCATGAGGGTTAACTTCCTTCCCCAGCATGGAAGCTATGAGAAGGGACCCAACAGCCACAGTGCCCACGGCCAAATCTCTTGAGCTCCCCAACATGGCATACACCAATGGCGGGACAAAGCTGGAATCTGCAATTTTCAGTGGAGATTTTCTCATAATTTCTATCGAAATATATTCTTAACATGCATATACGCGTTTTGATATAAAAATCCGAGATACTTACATAACCCGAGAATCGGTGGTAAGTTGGCCAAACTTGCATAGCTTATGCCTTGAGGCACCGCTAGACTGGCAATAGTGATTCCAGCAATAACATCGGATTTGAAGAAGTCAAACGTGTATCTAGGAGCCCATTCGAGGATTGGTATCAAGTATTGCAGGCCAAGTACAAGCTTCCTAGATAGAGGCTGGTTCTTGAACTGCCGGAAGGGATCATCGGGAAAGAAAGTCTCTTTAATAGACGATTGTAAGGACTTGGATAGCGGTTTGGATGGAGGAATTGCAACAGGGTGTGGGCATTGATAGTCGCCGTTACCCATTGAGAATCCTATATCAGATTTGGAGACACTGCTGCAGATTATGTAGAAATTTATAAGGATGTTTTAGCTAGCTAGCAAGACGCTGGCCTTATATCTCTCGTAATATGCTCTATATATATAACCGCTGCAATGGTACGTGGCCTTAATTGCAGTAAACGACGATGAGGCTATGTTTCTTCGGGGGAAAGGCTGCTAGTTGGCTAGGCTTGGTGACATTTGAGAGAGTGAGAGAGAGAGAGAGAGAGAGAGATTGCTAAATCTGGTTTGGAGGCAATTAAGAGGTAAGCTAGCTAGTGTGCAATGACAACAATGGGGAGCGGATGGGAGTTATTTAAAGTTGGCGATGAGAGCGTAGTGGATTATCTTCGAGTAGTGCTCTAGAGGCCCCACAGATGGGATTAACACGTGGCAAGTCGTCAACTTTTGACCTCCGACCTTGCAGTAGTACTGTACGCGACCAGCGGCCTACTAGTTGGGTAAGCAAAGTTAGGTTCGTGATAATATTATCTCCCCAATAATGATGATAAAAAGGTATTTTTTTACATACTTTAAAGAAATTTTAAATAATTTATATATATATAATTATTAAAAAACTGCTAAAAACACATAAAGATTTCACAAATTGATATAGCATAGAGCCACGTACGATAGTTTAAGTTAAGGGGTTACTTTTTTTTTTCCCCTTTCCCCGCGGCGCCCCTCCCCCCTTCCTTTCCCAAACCCCCACAACCCTAGCCTCCAGACCCCCCATCCGTGTAGCCTAATGCTGCCGCTACTTCCTGTTGACACTGACGTTGCCATATATACCGCTAGCCATCTATCACACCGCTAGGTATCTCTCTATCTATCGCCCTCCACTTTCAATCTTGTTGTGGATTTATTCTTTTGAATTGTTCTGAGACTTAGAGATTTTTTTATTTATTTTTTGGATGGACTTAGGTCTCGTTTGCATTCAAAATTCAGCTCAACTCATTTAATCTTATCATTATAACTTTCTTAAATTCTCACACAAAATATAATAAATAATTCAACTTTTATTTTACTATTCACAAATCATCTCAACTTATCTTTGAAACCAAACCACTCCTTAGTTGTGGGGTTGGCAATGAGGAATGGGAATGGTAGCGATGATGGAGGGAACAAGAACGGCGGAGGCGACATCACCCACAAACTCACTGGCTCTGACGGGAATGCAAGGGAACACGGGTTGGGGACGAGGAAGGCTTCTACGAGGAGAGTTTGTGGGTGAGGGAGAGCGAGATGTGGGGCTGGCGGTGAGGGACGGGAATGGCGGCAACGATATTGCCCATAAACTCATCCTCGCTCCAATGAGAATGTAGGGGAATGTAGGTTGGGGACAAGGAAGGCTTTTACGTGGGGAGTTTATGGGCAAGGGATAGCAAGATATGCGGTTGGCGGTGAGGGACAAGAACTACAAAGACGATATAGGGGACGGAAACGGTGGCAACGTCACCTACAAACTCACATTGGCTCCGAAGGAATGCAGGGGACGGGGAATTTCGGCTTATGCACGGGGAGAAAATCAAACACAATAACATGAAAAAGAGTGAGTAATGGGTCATGCAATCGTTATACAATAATTTTGAAAAAAAATAAGATCTATTATTTAAAAAATTAATTTTTTTATATATGTTAATCTTATATTTAATCACTTATTTTTTTAAAGAAATGCGGTGACACACTTTATTTCTCAACGTACATATAAAGTAGTTGATCTACTCGGATAATACCGACTATCGCTGCCTTCGTTGCACGTAGACGTACGACAATCTGTGTACTAAACGTGGTGATGAACTTCTAATGGATGGGGGATGGAGACCACACCTTTATACAAGTGACGTATTAGGCCGGACCAATTAAGATGGGCAGGGATTTGCATGGCATTTGGATAATCGGAACGGAAGATATCCCCGGTCGGCCAGTTTGCAATAATTGTGTAATTATCACTTTATATATAGGTGTTATTGATTTTAATTTAAATGTCATAACAAGTGGCAAACTCAAAACTGGTTCTTACCAATACGTTTAATTCATTTTTTATACGCAAACGTTTTGCCAAACGACACATGCACCTACGTACCGATCGATGTTGATATTTCCGGTGACTGTGCATGGGAATTACCCAAGTCTCTACATGAGTATTCTTCACATTCATTACACTGCAATATATATATATATATATATATATATATATATATATAAGTTAATTAAGAATATTAAATTATGTTAAAATTTTAATTATTTATATAGTTTTAATTTTTTAAAAATATTTAACAAAATTTTATCATTTATCTAATGATGAAAAATTAATATTTTATATATCTAATGATAATTTAAATCAGTATTTAAATTTTTACCATTGAATCAAATTTGGAGACTTATGATGAAGGGTTGGATTTAAATTCCAAAAACTTTAATATTTTATAAATTAAATTTGATAATTTATTTATGATATGATATTTATATGTTAATTATCTAATTTAAATTAATTTAAATCAGTATTTAAATTTTTACCATTGGATCAAATTTGAAAACTTATGATGAAGAGTTGGATTTAAATCCCAAAAATTTTAATATTTTATAAATTAAATTTGATAATTTATTTATGATGTGATATTTATATGTTAATTATCTAATTTAAATTAATTTAAATTTTTATCATTGGATCAAATTTGAAAATTTATGATGAATGGTTGGATTTAAATCTAAAAAACTTTAATATTTTATAAATTAAATTTGATAATTTATTTATGATATGATATTTATATATTAAACATCTATTTTAAATTAATCTAAATCAGTATTTAAATTTTCACCATTGGACCAAATTTGAAGATTTATAATGAAGGGTTGGATTTAAATTCTAAAAACTTTATTTTTCCCCTGATTTTCTCTTTCTCCCTCTCTCTCCTTCTGCTCAGCCGTGTCTTCCCTCTCTCTCATGCGATCTCCTCCCTCAAGCAACCGTGCGCCATCGTGCGGTGTCACCAACCACGTCACCGGATTCCCCTCACGCCGGCAACCAAACCCTACCGTCGAAGTCCCTTGAAAACTCCTCCCTTAGTCGCACGCGAGCAACCCGAAATGGGTCTCAACGCACAGGTTCTCCACTCTTGCGACATGGTGGCTCAGCCCCTGCTCCACCAAGCACCACCATCGAGTTCCCCTGACGCTGCAGACCATTTCCATGGAACTCACCACCCATAGCTCCTCCCTAGCCCCACCACGCAGCGCCTCTAGACTCACGGGTTTCTCCCTGTAGCGCCGCCGTTAGCCAAACCCATGCCACCGCACCACCATGACGGCCTAGATCCGCTGCCTACAACCCACAACGCCACCACCAGCCTTCCACGGCACCTCCCCTGCTCCTCGATGGCTAGCCCTCTACCTCTCCCATTTTGTGATTTTCTAGAATTAGAATGATTTACAGTGAGTTTGTGATCATCATACTATGATTTTGAGATGATTCTGGTGAGTTTAGCGTTGTGTGATCTGTTGTGATTTCGGTGAGTTTGGTGTTGTGTGATTTTTTTTTAGATGATTTTGGTGAGTTTGGTGCTGTGTGATTTGATGTGATTTCGGTGATTTTAAATTTGTATATTTTGCGAATATGAGTAATATAAAAATTAAAAGATTTTGGATATTCTAGCAATAGTTTTCTTAACAAAATATATGAATTGTAGAATTTAACCAAACTACTCAATGACTCAGGGAGCACTAAAAAAATCATTTTATCTAAATGATTTTAATTAAATAAGAATATTATGAGATTTAAATTATATTAAAATTTTTAATTATTTATATGATTTTATTCTCTTAAA
Source organism: Juglans cinerea (assembly GCA_961763995.1). Classification (NCBI taxonomy): domain Eukaryota; kingdom Viridiplantae; phylum Streptophyta; class Magnoliopsida; order Fagales; family Juglandaceae; genus Juglans; species Juglans cinerea. The sequence goes on from CAUIVZ010000010.1 coordinate 6,928,854, forward strand.
AATATTTAACAAAATTCTATTTTTTATTTAATGATAAAAGGTTAGTATTTTATAATAGTATTTTAACAAAATTCTATTATCATTTAGTTGAGATTACTGTTCACATATACTGTTCATGTACTATTCACGTTATAGGCTCTATTAAAAATTCTAATTATTTATATCATTTTATTCTCTTAAAAATATTTAACAAAATTCTATTTTTTATTTAATGATAAAATATTAGTATTTTATAATAGTATTTTAACAAAATTCTATTATCATTTAGTTGAGATTACTGTTCACGTACACTGTTCACTGTATTTAACAAAATTCTATTTTTTATTTAAAGATAAAAGATTAGTATTTTATAATAATATTTTAACAAAATTCTATTACCATTTAGTTGAGATTACTGTTCACATACACTGTTATTCACGTACACTGTTCACATATACTGTTTTCATATACTGTTTATTACTGTTTAGTTGTAGGATCTTTTAAATTATAAGAAGATATAATAATATAAAGTTACTGTTCATAACACTATTCAGTTTATAAACACTTCATATCAGGATACGGGTACTGTTCATAAACACTATTCATTACAGAATACGCACTTTTAAGATATAGGATATATATATATATATATATATATATATTAATACTCCTAAGTCCTACGTCCTACCAATATATATCTATGGGTATTAATATAATTATTAATTTAGTTAAATATAATATTTTATATTTTGTATGTTAGAAGGGAACACTAAGAAAGGAAGTTGGAGATCTTATGTTTATTAAGTTCATTGTAAATAGAATATAAAATAATAAGAAATCCATTAATTTAAACGAAAACGATACACTTACAACCATTTTTTATAACATTTATACAATCCGCATGTTTTAGACGAGAGATATTTTTATAAAATAATTTATAAAAGTAACATCATTTTACATAAATACATTTCATTTTAACACATCATTATATAAAAGTTGTAAAAAAACCTATACATGTATCATTACTGGGAAGGTTGAGCTGAGTTGAAATGAGTTGAGTTTTTTTATAAATAGTAGTGAGTTGAGATAATGAAATGAGTTTCATGGGACCCACCTAGCTAGGATGAGTAAGATGTGTTTGAATGTTAAAATAAGTTTAGATGTATTTATGATAAGTTGAAAAAGGTTGTGGGTCCAGCATGTAAAGAGGTGTTGAGTTGCAAAAGGTTGTGAGTCTCACGTGTAAAGAGTTTTGAGTTGAGATGAATTTAATGATTTGAGAGTTAGGTATTTAGATGTCAGACTCAGCTTAAAATTAGACTGAATTGAGTTGATCTCAGTTCAATCTAAGTTCCAAGCGGGCCTAAGTTAGATCAAAGAAAGTTGGAGATCATGTTTAAGCTTTGACCAATATTGTTGATGGAAAAGTTGACCGAATGATCATGTATTTTGTAGGGACACGGACACTTGTCGACAGTACAAATTAGTGTGAACCGAGTATAAGCTTAATTAATTTCCTAATTTGTACAGTAGTACTCTGATTAATTGAATGGATCTTATACACTGTACGTTCTTTGTAATTTTCTTTTAAAAAAATGGTTGGTGTGTTTCTTCGCATTAATCTTAATTAATCATGGTAGATCTACAAATTAGTGCGGCCAACAACAGCTAGAAAAATTATTATTAAAGAAATAAAATAATTATTAAATAAGAAGCATGCATGCATTGTCAAGTATATTAGGTTATAAATTAATTGCTTCCTTAAATTTTGCCTTCAAAGGGAATGATGAGAGGAATATATATATATATATATATATATATATATATATATATATATAATAAATAGGATTTTTCTATTCGAAAGAGATTATTGGTCACATTTTATGTAAACCAACAATTTTCCTAGATAAATTTAGGATAAAACTGAAGTTCATTTTCAGTTTATTTCATGTTAAATTAAAATTACCACATATTTTAATGAAAATAATTTTATATTCATGATGTTTTTTATGCAGAATAATGGCATTTATAATACAATTATTTTAAGGTCCATTTTACAACTAACTAATACAATACTAGAAAATCTCTCATAATTATTTCAAAAAAAAGAAAAAGAAAAAGAGAGTGCTATGGGATATTTACATGATGATCAATAACAAGATTCTAAATTGATCATGAGGTCGATCGATCAGTCAATGATCAAGCCCCGCGCGGCCTCATGAATAGTACCAATAATGATCGTTCCACTAAAATCGAAATGTAAGCAAAAAACACGCATACACATTGTACACGTTTATGCAGATCATGGATATTTTGTGAAATGCATGGGAAGCAGCTTCTTCCATCCATCATCAGACAATATTCATAATATAATTATATTCCATGGAATTAGCTGAAAATGTTGCTTTATGTGTTTCATGCCAAGCTAGGAAGGAGGGTACTGGCCGGGATCACATGATGCATGCATTTCCTTTCTTTAATTTGCTAATTTCTTTCCCTCTATAATTATAACTACTACACCAAAGGATGATGATAGTGATAGCCATTGATCTCCTCCTTAATTCTAGAGCACTACTGATCATCGCTTTTTCTACCTGCTAGCTAGAAATTAAACCTCAGAATCATCATTAATGGTAACACGAACTGTTTTTTTATTATTTAATTAAGTTTTTGGGACGACTCAACTTGCTGATATTTTTTGAGATATTTTTTCTAGTTCTGGCCAGCTAGCTAGCTAGCCAGCCACACGGTCTTGCTCTTAATAATCGACTGATCCACTATATATGTGATAATTAATTAAGAATCGACATGGTGCTTGTAGACCAAAAGTTCATGATAACCATGCATGTAGTTAAATAATATATAATAGTATCACTTTAATATATAATAATGTAAAAGTGGCTTGACCAAACTGTCACACCTCCAAATTTGGGGCGTGACTAGGGAATTTATTGGAATGATACCATTTAGGGCTTAGGGGACAATATATATTATGGTGTCGCCTTAATTCTTTAACCATATAATTATTAAGGAAGACTACTAAACTTAATATTCATAATGATAGGATTTGTTAAGATCTACCTAATTTTCCTATCACTTTTAAACTTTTAAGACAAGTGATGATTTCATATATATATATATATATATATATATATATATATAGGATTTAGATTTCTTCAAATCTTATTTGAACTTGAGAGTCAATTAACAGATATAAAAATAGTTTCATGTGTGTTACAACAATATTATTGTTCATAAAAATTAGGATCCTCTTTTTGATGTATCGATCTATCAATACTCTCCTTTTTAAAACTCTCTAGTCTTAATAAGATCACTGAAAAAGATCTCGAGGGTTGTGGTGTTGATAGATAAAATTGTGATCATAAACGTTCAATTGGCCACATAAAAAACCAACAAGAAGAAGAATTATAACAGCAAAGACACTTACGTACGATGATGATGCGCGGGCTGCAGCATCGATCCTATCCTTAAGTACTACGACATGATCCATATTCTGAAATCCTCTATCTGATCATTTGGATTCAAACAACAAAATAATAGTACTTTCATATTTCCTAATTAAGATGATCATGACATGATATGGATGACAATTAATGTTCAATATTAAGTCGATCCAACCTGCATGTGTCATGTTTTATGATAGTCTTTTCTAATGCATGCCTAAAGTATCAGCATCTAAATTTGTAATTAATAAAGTGATCAGTGAATTGCAGCATTATTGATCAAGACATGCTCATGACATGCTTGAAATATATGAGCTTCAAAGTAAGATGCAAAGGAGAATCTGGACCAGCTTTCTTGAATTTCTTGTTGAAACATGCAGCAGCTAGGCAATTGGAAAATTGGTATATGGTAATGATGAAAGTTATCCAGAAAATTATGGCTTCCAGCTGCATGTTGAGCCCTAACAGTCAGGCCAGTTAATAAACTCCCCAAGTATAACCTCCTAGCTAGCTAATATTTCCACTGATCTATGACATGATTGCTGTACTCTTTTCAAGGATTGAGAAGCTTCTGATCCATAACCATTTTGAAGTACTGGATCTGATTTAATTATTACCTGCTGCATTCATTTTCCAGTACTTAAACTAGGAAACCTGAAAACTAAGTAATAAAATTATAAGGAGTACTCCAATATTGACCAGTCTTTAATTCTGAGGTACATATCGCAGATGTGGAGATCAATATATATTTACTTCCCAGTTGGTTAGTGGGTTGCATGTGATGGCCGGCGTGCATTTGCATTTGATTGTGTACGTAACAGGCCGTACTGTAATAGCATGGTTATACAAGAGAATAGAGAGATCAGAGCCTTATATATCAATAACCATATATATATATATGTTGACATGCACCCATGCATGCATGCATATGGAAGAAAAATCGCATTAATTAATTGTGGGAAGCACTGTTATGAGCATCACCACGATATTATTCGATTATAAGATGATAACCAGGCCGGACCCTATAACATTATGAGCCTTTGAAACTTGTTGTCTAAAGGAATTCTCGATCTGTCCTAGTATTGATCATCGTGCGCGCCTTTGATCGATTTAGAACCCTGAATTAAAGAGAGCCATCCATGGGCATGATTGAGGTGGCCGTGATCGATTTATTGACCTTGTTAATTGGTATATAACGACATATAGATATATATATATATATATATATATATATATTTATATAGACTTAGAGAAAGATCGAAATATTAATTATGTCTTGAGATGAGAGTACTCTACAATATTTCTCACAAGTACTATAATTCACAATATGTTTATAATCACTTTAATTCCAATTCTAGTTAGTAGAATTCGAACATGAATTTCAAGGAATTCCGATCCGATCATGGTATGCTAAATGCTTCGACTTTGAAGAAAAGAGTTATCATAAACAGGGTATCCTTCAAATTAAGGGACTTAAATAATAAATTAAAAGGTTGAATTATCTATAGGACTGAACTGATACGATCGAGGCGTTTCGGCTTGATCATTTGCATCTGTGCATGTGTGTTACCAAGAAAGAAATTGGCATAGCCTCAGGTACGTACGTAGTGTGTGTATATGTATGTATGTATATGTGTATATATATATATATATAGGTGTTGGGTTTGATTAATAAAGATTCTCCATACCCATTTTGAAGTACTGGGTCTGATTAATAAATTAGGGGAATTGCTCACTTGGAAAAATGATTAATGTTTCTTTATGATGATTATGATCTGTGAAGGTCTGGTAATTGTGACCATAAATTGAGTATTAAATGATACTTGTAGCTAGCTAGCTAGCTAATGATCACTGTTAATTTGAAACAACATTAACAGAGAGTACTAATGCCGTGTAAGTTTGAGGGAAGCCTCGATCCACACTCGATCCACAGCCTCAGCTAGCTGTAGTGTACTTAATTATAAACTTAAAATTCCATGCATGCAGCATGCAATCAACAAGTGCAAAATCTCTGGCTTGCATTCATCAGTATTAGCAAGAAAAATAAGTATTTGTGATGAGTAATTAGTTGTAACAAGAGTGAACTCATTCGAGTAGGAAATGATATTTTCGTAACAATTATAACTGATCACAATTGATCATAAGCGTTTTCGTACGTACGTGCTATATATACTTGTTTCCATCTGATATATATGTTGGGACTTGTCATGGGGAGCTGCTTTTTAATTAAAGTACTCCACATATAATTTCTTTGTCGCCCTACCTCATGATCCTATTATATATATAATAATAATAATCATCTGCTGATCACCAAAGAAATTAATTAGTACTTGTAATGCACATTATAATTATAATAATAGAAATTATTTTTGCACCTTTTAAATAGAAAAATTTCATACAAGTTTTTATAAAAAAGTAGACTCTACCTTAAAAAAAAAAAAAAAAATTCTTTTTTAATGAGATTCACTTTTTGAGAAATGATAAGTCATATGATCTATTTAGAGCTTTTATCTATAAACATCACTCATATAATAATAGTAGTAGAGTTCTGCCAAACCTACGTACGTTCGAGCTTAATTAAATGAAGAACTAACACGATTAGATATGTTGTATTATATATTCTGAAAAGAATATCATCATGTGTAGGCGAATAAAGTCATAAAAGCGCAAAAGCATGCTAAAGCAAAGGGAAGACAAAAGAATTAAAGTGAAGGACAGCAATCGGGCAGGCCAATATAATCACATGCATGCTGCTTAATTCCAATGCAATATATACCTTCCGGCCAGTTCCTGATCTCATCATTGTCAACGTACTGCGCCTGCCGACCATGCATCCACTACTCAAATCTTCACAGCTTGCCTGGATAATTTCCTGTCTTACACTTCGAAATTGTATTGCTCATAAGTAGTACTAGGATCGAAGCTAGCTTTACCTCGTAACTCAGCACTCTCATGTGTAAGATTCCCTTCAGTTGCCAGAAAGCAGTGATCCTGAAAAATTAAAGCTACTTCACTTTTTAAAATGGGGTATAGATTAGATATCGATCGATCGCAATCATGATCATCCTAGCTTGACCGTATACTGCATTGGTACGTGAGAGCTATATTCCTAGCTAGTTCCTTTTTTTCTTCTTTTGAGAAAGAGATCTGCTTCTATTGTACGTTAGAAATTAAAAGAACACTAAAGTCGGATACTAATGATCTTCCTCCTGCACCTTTTGTTTATGAATCATGACCCTAACTTCTAATATTATATCTCTGCAAGCATGCAGGTCGATGCAGACGATTATTATTAAAAATGCATGCTGTAGATCAACGTCATAGGCGCTATATATCATGTATACCTTTTAATTAACTCTTTAGCATTCCGTTTATGTCAAACCCTAATCGTGATCCACGTACGTACGTACTTTATCACTCTTCATAAATAATTGAATGCTATTATCCTCATCCGTGGATATAGATCAGACAATCTGGCCTAAGTTTGTACGTACACGCGCGTTCATGTCTTTATCTGATCTTGTGTTAATAATTTTTTGTATAGCTCTTTTGCGTTGATTGTCATCATGCATGTCCATGTGTTCATCGTCTTATTGGTTTTCTCTTCTCATCTTATTGCTCAAGCATCCTCCAGAATATCTGTGATGTTTAGGTAGAAAATATTTGAAAATATCGGAAAATATATGAGAATATATGTGTTCCCAAACGCACCCTAAATCTATTTGCAAATTTTTTTTATTGGCACACCAATCCACAAAAACTGGTCATGTGGAAGTCTGTCACAATATCAACTAATCTAATATGCATTTTACACATCAAATTTATAGATAGCATAAGTACTCATACGAGAATATATATTATAGTCATCACTAAATTAAACCCGAGAGAAAATGAATGCATGGAAGATATACTTGAATGTATTACATGAATTTAATTATAAGGACATTCATATTGGAAAAAAGGCAGATGTAGAGCAATCATCAAAAAGAGCAATAATGAAAGAAGATGGAGATGCAAAAGGAAAGTTGGCAATATTGCAGGCCAGGTGACCATATAATTATGGTGGACTTTGTTTAATTATTGAAGGGCAAGTGGGACTTCCTAGCTAATGAGATCGTGAATCTCACTAGCTATATCTCAAAGGCGACCTAATTGCATGCCCCGGCCCTATTCCTTTTGATAAGGGTCACTTTTTTATATGTTTCTTATAATTTATTATATATGTTTTGGCATATCTGCTGCATGCAGTACTCTCAGACCCGTGAATAGCTTCCTCCTCTCACATTATATATCAAGAATATTGCAGTGCTCCTCTTTTTCTTTTTCATCCATTCATGATTCCGTTAATGCCTCAGGTCCAATATCATGCAGGAATTAATGTACCTAGCTCATGTACTCGCTTGGAATGAGAGGTTCCATTATCGTACTTATCAATAAATACATGCATGGCACCAGTTTTTCTAGGAAAATCAATAAATATCTTGCTAAACTGACCCTTTATTATTATTATTATTATTATTATTATTATTATTATTATTATTATTATTATTATAAGAAAGAGGACGTTATTTTGTAATTAACGTTGTCGAGAAATGCTCAGACATTTTATGTTTTTTCCTTCTTTTTTTTTTCTCGTTTTTTCTAGATCATCATGTCCAATATTTATATATAATGGTGCCAGAAAACCTCATTAGCATTATCAACTCGCGGTTGTTTACTAGCAAACATCGATCCTGTCATGTCATGTCATGTCATGTCATGTGATGTCCTGTCATGAATAGATCAAGTTTGAATGGAGGGGGCTGCTGGTGAACGGTTTAGGAATTGAAAAAGAAATCACGATGATTCGAGATCAGATGATCTTGGGGGTCAATGTTTTTAAGATAGGAAAATATTTTAGATATAAAGTAATTATATAAAAATATTAATCTTATAAATTATATAGTTCGTTAGATTATAAATTAATTATTTTTATTATAAAATAAATTATCTTATAGATCAAGCACAAAACTAGAATTATTTTAGATATACCATTACACTTTCAAGATATATTATATATAAAGGAAGGCAATCCAAAGACGAAAATAAACACAACTTTTTTTTTTTTGAATAAAAGAATAAACACAACTTCCAAAACTAAAAATGGGACAAAGCTAACATAGAAAAGGAAAATGCTACATGCCCCGCTGGGCTCCCGCTGGCCCTGTAGCATTTGTTTATATTTTTTTTAAATTTATTTTTATATAGATATTTTTAATAATTTTAAATATTTTAAAAAATAAAATAAAAATTATAATATTATTTAAAAATATTTTCTTAACTACGAAGTAGAATAAAAATTAATATTTAATGATTGTCTTTTACTTTCTGATTAAGGAAGTATTTTTTAATAATATTTTAAATTTATTTTATTTTTTAAAAATATTTATAAGTGTAAAAAAAATCTATATAAAAAATAAATTAAAAAATTACACATAAAAAAGTACATGTTAAGCTCAACGGAGGCTGTAGTATGACTATTTTAAATATTTTTAAAAAAAATCATAATATTATTAAAAAATATTTTCTTAATTTTTATAATTTTTTATTTTACTTCATGATTAAGAAAGTATTTTTTAATATATATATTTTTTACTTTTGGATTAAAAAAATATTTTCTTAATAATATTTTAAATTTATTTTATTTTTCTAAAATATTTTAAAATATTAAAAAATTTATATAAAAATTATTTAAACAAAATATACCTTAAATAATACTACAGCTCCAGCGGGAGCTCCCAGCTGGAGCTGTAGCACCACCCCCATAGAAAAACAAGCAGTGGATAGAGCACATCATTAAGATGTCATGTCTATCTTGGGGCTAAAGGCGTTTCTCCCAGCAGGCAGGAGCTGCCCCCACTGGCCTATATTAACGTACACGAGAATCGTGCTGAAGCGAAATGATCGTGACCGAAGTTTGCAACTACTTCTGAGGCATGTTTAATTAGATCTTAAGAGAAATTCTATTTGAATTTCTTACATCTCATGGAATATAAACATCCTTTATTAAATGATAAAAATTATTATTTTATAAGACATAATTTTATAATTTTAAAAAATTTTAAAGATAAAATTACTTAAATTTACATTACAGTCTCTAAATAAAGACTGTATCTAGTATTACTCTTATTTTAATTTGTCCTTCCAGTTACACCGATTAATGGTGCAATATATATATATATATATATATAATTTTTTCGGTGCATTCCATGATCAGTACATGACCACCCGGTAAACCTAGCAATTTTTATCTTTAAAATTTTGTGGATAGTATTAAAATAATTTAAATAAATATATTTTATTAGATTTTAGTAAACGAGAAAGAAAATGTTAAATAAGAATATTTTTTAAAATAAGTATTATATTAGAATTTATGAAAATGAATAAATAAAATTAAAAATTAGTTATTTTAATATAATTTTTATTTTGAAGTTTGTAAGAGTTTTATTGATTTTATGTTTGAGTAATGATTGGATAATGATTAAATAAAAATGTTAAAAATTTAAAATTGAAAAGTGTTTAACGTTTGGAAATAAAGTTATGAGAAATTTAGAAAATTTTTATATTTGCCAAACATGCCCTTAGACTATAATTCAACCGAATAAGTTTAGGAATATTAATTTTTAGACTATAGTTTTTACTTTTAGACACTATGATCTTTTCACTGGATATGTATTTTAATCCTAAGTTTAAAAAGTAAAACGTGTAATATCTCTAAGAAGAACCTTTAATATTTAATCTAAATTCAGATGAAGTATATTATATCAACGACTTATTCACACAGTAATTATTTTGGGATTTGGATTGCGTGTAAAGCTTCAAGTATCAATTCATGGGCCTACATGTTACTATTTCAATTATTATCTAGATATTCGGTGTTTTTCATGTGGTCGTAACTGGGCTGGGACGATACGGGCCGTCCCTCAAAAGGCCCATAACAGAAAGCCAGGGCCTTCCTTAATGGGCTAATTGAAAAAGAAAAGGCAGGACTAAATTCTTAAACAACGTTTGAACATACTAGAAATGCTCGTTAAAACGATTGACTTTAACATTAGCACACTTCTTAATATGGGCTATTGACTGTATAAGAAATTTGAGAATGTTTGGATTGACTTGAGTTTTAATTAGAGAAGATAAGAGTTATAATATTATCATTGATTACACTGTGATACCTGTTCGGGTGATTCACTTGTCATTATGGGTTAAGGCCTTTTCAAGTTTTTACTTGAACTTGAAGGCCTCAAGTGGGATAGAGATAAAATATATAAAGGAAAATTCTATACACCATAGTACCATCTCACTTTCATCCCATTAAGTATGATGTGGCATATTTATCACCATTAAATAAACATTTATTACATGCTTCTTTATCATCTAATAGTGATAAATATGCTACATACCACTTAATATGATCAAAATAGAATGAGAATATGGTGTATAGCATTACTCATATATAAAAAGAGTTCTACAACATTCATTGATGTCTGTATAAATATTTTCGAACATCATTAAATGAGCAATTAAGACAATAGGATTAATTTTATGTGTTTACTTCTCTCCCACTTGAAGCCTTCAAGTTTAGGTAAGAAATTGAGGGATATTTTTCTGCCTTTAATGGCCTCATCTTTGTGAATTATATCATGTTTGCATCTAGACGCCAAAATTCTCCTTGCCAAATCTACTTTTCTAAATGTTATCCTTCTCAATGTCATGCAAGCAATATATTAAAGCATATTCAGCAAATAAGATATGGTCAGGTTCTTATAAGTTATAAGTTGGTTGATGAAAGCAAATGTTTCATCACATCTCATCATACAATACCCGCAACAAGCAATTGACCAACAATAGACCATTCAACACACACTACAGCAAAGCCAGGGTATAGACCGTGGGAAGCACAGAAAAACCTGCAATAGATTCACCAACCATGCTGCAAGAAAACAAGCACATAGCAATTCCACAAGATCGCAGCCAAGATAGCCAAAGCCCAAAAGACAGAGGAGAAGAGCAGCACCATGTAACCTGCACAAACCGACAGACTGCACAAACCGACAGACTGCACAAAACTAACCGCAAGCGTCCACAAGTTGTTAGCCAGCATCTATAAAACTTCAGCTAGATGCCAGTTTCCAGTTGGGGTTGAGAGCCCTGGAATATGGATTAACCGACTGAAGTATTCCTTATGAGGTTGTTTTTACACTTTTCCCGCAGCAACATTCAGCCAAAGTACAAATAAAAGCACTACTAAAAGATGACTTACACTCTTGCAACAACTCTCGAATTCAGAAACTAGGGGGGGGAGTGAGAAATCTATGTAGCTTCGATATCAAATAGTGTCACCATTTTTCACCATTCCCTCTAGGAGCTTCCAATGTCTATTTGACATCTGCATGTTTCTTTGGGTCTGGCAATATACAGGTTTCATGTCTGCATTATGGTGGGAGATACACTCCTAGTACCTATTTCCCTGAGCCTGTAGTCACAGAAGAGAAGAAATCATGAAACAACTGGGTCAGATGTTGATTAAGATTAGCCAACAATGTTGATCTTCTTTTAGTGAATTTATAAGTTTTCCTCCTCCAAGTGGCATTTACTTCATTTTTTGTGGTTCATAAACAAGTTTTGCGACTTCTGGGTCGTTAATACTCACAGTCACATCATATGCTACAAAAGATCTGCAGTAGTTTGGATTTGTGAGTATTGTACTGGTGGATCCACACTCACTGCCTTTAAGAGAAACTGCAGATCTGTCAAGCTTGATTGGCCACGGGTATTGGTAGTTGTGAGCAGTTAAACCCAAGTGTGAAGATGATCTCTGCATCCGCACGACCCTTGGGACATTCCTTCCTTCCGTTGATGCCCTACGCCGGCTTGGTTGCCTCTCAAATGAGTCTGGCCTTTGCTTTGGTGCACTCTGGGACCGGACTTTGGCTCTTGAAGATTCCGTGTTGGCCATATAATTTGGGAATAATGGGTAGTCATAGGACATAGGTTCTCCATAATTAGGCCTGGGGAAAGAGAAAGGAACTCTTGAAGGATCGGGTTTGGACGCAGCGGAGTAGTATTGGGGGCTGCTTTGCCCAGTGTCAAAGGAATAGTCCTCATAATGCCCACTGCATGCTCTTGGACTCATGTCAGTCAGAGCTGATGGAGCTGGTGAGGCCTGGCAGTTGTCTTGCTTAGAGCATGCACATTGTGCTGCATAATGCATGGAAAATCTAGGCTCTGCTCCTTCAAATTGTGGGTGGCTAGAGTAGCTATTCCTGCTCTTTAAACTTCCTTTTGATACACCAAGATCCATCTCCACAATCTTAATGTCCTCCTCCAAGCCTTCATCCATTTCCTAGATACACAATAACCAGATTGCCGATCATTGTTGTAGAAAGTACCTATTTTCATCAGTATTTGACTTCTTTGACAGCCCTGGTAATTCGAAAATCTCTACATCTTCCCATTTTTATAATGTTGGAGAAGAGCGAAAGAGAAAAATAGCAATCTTCTTAGTACTAATAAAGCTGTTTCATTTCTCAAAGACGAGGTCAACGGTGTATAAATGACACTTCAAACCATCTTGGAAAATGTGAACCATAGTTCTTGTTCAACATATCTGAAGTGCTACAACAAAAGAAGACATATATTCCCAATTGTGGAAACAAATAGAATGTCCGTTTCTAAAATACTTTGGCTGAAATGCACGAATTTTTTTTTATAGAAAATAAGATCATGAATGCCAAAAGTATTGCAAGAAAACAAAGAAACTAACGTGATAGGTGTGTCTGAACCGATTATCTTGTGTCGATTTTCTGTGGGTAGTATGCCAATAATTAGCAGGCTTTGCTTCTTCCGCTATCCGGATCCTCTCTACAAGAGCTCTAGCTTGTGCCGTCACCAGTGCCTGCATGCACCGAAGTGTAGCCGTGGCCTGTTTCCTCACCAGGTGTCCTCTCACTAATGCCTGCAACTTCACTAGTCCTTTTAAAGCAGACAGTGCTTTCCTTGCCTGTCACAACACCAATGAAATTGTTACAATTCTCTCTTTCATTTCTGCGATATTATCACCATATGTTACCTCTGTAATTTGTATTTAAGATAGATATATCGGCTACCCAAGTAAAGATATGGAGTTCCAGAGTTTCTTACCAAATAAGAACGGAAAATGGATTGAATCTTTATGGCAGCAGCCTCTTCAACTGTGTGGGTTTTACCATTGGCAGCTGCTGTGAGTTGGATCACCGCAGCTGCAGCATGTGCAGCAGCCACGGCTGCATCTGCTGCTGCTGCAGTAGCTGCGCCCATTGCTATGGCATGATTTTTCTGCTCATTCTCAATGTCCAGAGTGGCCGTTACCGCTGGCAGAGATGTTGCAACGGTTTCAGTAGAATTCAAGTCCTTTGGAGTTGCTTCTGTAGCTGAGGATCTTCGAAAACTCCATCTTCTTTTCTCTTTAGATGTTGTTTGTGGGATGGAAATTGTAGTTGTCGGATTGTTCTCAATGGTAATGGAAGAATTCTGATTACTTGGAAGCTTTTCCTTCTCTTTCTCCTGGTCCTTCTCCTTGTCTTTCTTCCCTGTCAAGAAGCTTCTAAACCATTTGCCCATCTTCCCCATACCCGTCAAATCTTTCTAAGCTGTTCTTATAGCACAAGTAGAAGAATGCAACTACTGATACTCTAAGATCCCTCAGTCTATATTTGATATGTAGCTTTCAACACTATAATGCCCCTCATTCGAACTCAGCACAAATGCTCTTCTTATGATAGTCTAATTTTACTGTTCTATTATCTCGTCTCATTTATTGATATAATATTACTTCATCTATTACAACTACCACCTACAGTTGGCGATCAGGTGTTTGTGTCACTTTCATAAGGGGAAGAAAAAGAGTGGAAGCTCCCAAATAAGCCACTTGCCACCCTCCTAAAAGTAAAATGGTACGAAATCCTTACCTTTTTTTGAGCTTTCTCCTCTACCCATTTTGTCCTTGCAGGTGTTCCTTACTGTGATATGTTTAGCTAGGATGTTTTGGTCACAATGTGATTTTGGTTTATGCGGGATGGAAAGGATCAGAAACCATGTGAAAATGGTTCATGAACATCCAGAATCAGAGTAAAATACTCATATCTGGGCAGGGAAGCTGTCTACTTGGGGTCCATTTCGGGTCATGGATATAAGAAAATGGAAGACCTTGTAGGTTTGTGGGGTTCATTCAGAATTGTATTAAGGGGACATTGAGTTCCACACTACAAGTATTGCATCAGAAATTAATGATTTGGGGCATGGGTGTTTGCACGTGCTCCTTCTATCCTAGCTCAAGGAGTCAAGTCTAAGCTTTCCAAGTTCCATGATCCAAGCAAGGTCACCCTGATACCAAGAAAAAGGAGGAAGTCATTCTCCCTATAACCTGAGCTAAAAGCCTTTTTTACCTCTTTACTAGAGACAATGTTAAAAGAGAATATGAGCACTTGTTTTGCAGACGAGCTAATTAATGAGATTTTGTACCTGCCTTGGCTTGTTGGAGAGGACAACCAGTCCAGCACTGCACATCTGAATAGTTAGGTAGTATTAGATGTAGGGCTGAGAGAAAGGAGAAACTCTTACAGATAGGCAAAAGTGGAAGAAGAAATCATTAAAGCTGCAGAAGAACAAGGGAACTTAATTAGAATATGGTCATGATGATAAAAATACACCCACCCCCATCCCAACAAAGGGAACTTAATTAAGTCCTAACTTACGCATTTTTATTTTCTTGGATCATTGAATTAAAATGACTGCACTTGATGATATATCTTTTTCAATCTGCAAAACATAGGAACAGATTGTAGACAAGACAAATGCTTTTTCATATAGTATTTCTGGATTTATGTTTAGAGGGAATAAAGCAGAAGAGTTAGGCCTCAAGAGCCAGTGGTGGTTAATGCATGAACATTGAATTGATGTTATGTGGGACCATCTTACCCATGTACTATTATCTTCTATTATTTTCTTCAATGAGACAATCAGGTGGCAGTCACATGGTATGCTCATATGCTCCCCCTTTCACGTGGTGTTTGGTTCTTGGAAACACTGTTTTGGGATTTTCCCTTTTTTCCACTCCAGTCATTTTAATCAATCCTTAACCACCTTTTAATGGAAATTATCAGCATGCAACTCTCTCTTAACTTTTATCAATTATAATCAATCTGCAGCATACTATGTAGACTGACTGGGAGTTTTGGGTTTCTGTTGAGAGTTTGAGGAATTGGATCCAAGTGGTTCATGAGGCAACATGCTTGGCTGATTAATAATTTGTGCTTTATAAGAATTGAAGTCTCTACTCCAACCTATGTCTACAAAAGACAAAAAGAACTGCAGTTGTGGCAAACGGTTGAAACCGGTGAAAGAAAAAATGGTACCAGACAAATGAAATCCTCATTTTGGAGAAGTTCAGCTGAAGCCAAAACAGTTAAATCATGACTGAACCACCCCCCCCCCCCCAAAACAACAAAAAAAAAACTGCAGCTGTAATAATTAGATGTGTAATGTATCCAACAACAACCTTGAGCAATGAAAGATAGTACAAAGGTAGCTTTGCAGAGTTCAATGGATGGGGGGTTCAATTAATTCAATCTCTGATCCAGAAGATCAGCTAGGGAGACAGAAGAGATATTTGTGTGTTCTCACCCATTTGTTTGTCGGTCATGTGCAAATTAAACAGTAGATATCTCTTCAAGGACATTCTGTTCTTGAGCAATAATATAATCATAGCATATGGAGAGGTTACTATATATATTCGTTACATAGTTAAGAGTATATGATAGAAAATATAAGGCAAAGGAGATGTTGTAAAAAGAAACACTAAATAAATGATAAATTACTATATAATTACAGAGTGTGTTTCAAGTAATCACATGGGCCAAAAAAGATAATACATATATATATATATATATATGCATGTGAAAGATTGCTTTATTGAACGTATACATAGATCCTCCTTTCTTTTTGTTAGTACGTGCATCTCTTTCTTTCTTGTTTCAAAGCACATGCTAGATTTGTTGGCTCCATATGGCATATGATTCTTCTTTTTGCTTGTTTCCTAACGCAACACTTCCTCAGATGCAGAGTTAGGTTTTGCTAGCTTGTGTTTCTAAATGGAGTCAAGTCTCTTCTTCTAGGGAGAAAAGAATATAAAAGGCCAAGCTGCAAATTGGTACAACAAACTGCAGATCGACTAGCTAGCCAAACAAAGATCCAAACCAATTAACTTGGCCATCTCTCCTTGCCATACCCACTTTTTTGTTGTTCCCTTACCAATCCCACAAATTGCACTCAAGTAATTTGACATTTCAAACATTAATGCAGAAGTAAGAGAAGGGAAAAGTACTTCAGGAAACGCCACACACGTATATATATATTTACTTGAAAAGTAAGATGTCCACAGTGATATAGATTCTCATACCTACTGTAAACTATGTTTTCTAGAAAAGAGAGAATGAATTACTTTGTTAAATGAGAAGGGGAAACACGTGTTATTGCCACTGTTTGCCCCCCACAAGTTATTGCTAGTGTAGTTGTGTGGACGTCTATCTTAGCCCAAAAGAACACGTGGCGTTAATGATAGGCTTGGGCCCGAACTAGTCCAGGCCCACATAAGCATAGAAAAGCCCAGTGAATAGAAGCGCCGAAGGGCCAGGCTCAGGCTCTAAGATTCGAACGATGAGGATTGGACAGCCCGGATATCTCATTAGTCATTTGTTAGGAGGTCTGATAGTTTTGTAGTCATCTTGTTTGGTTAGTTTGTTGACTTTTTGGGAAGGTCCTCGATTTCGCAAGTTTCGTCTAACATTCATTTTGAAGAGTTGCAAAGTGATGATACCCACATGCTTTATTCACCCATATGCATCATCGGATGTTGACCAAAACCTGTCTCTGCAGTCTGCGGTGCCAACAAGATCAACAAACCGAGATTACAGCCGGTTTGAACGCGTAGATCAACCGAAGACATTGATGATAACATTGAGACAGAGATCGATCCCTTCATTCTTCAACGCCTTAAATTATGAGAATATTTCCACACGTTAAATTAAACACTCTCATTAAAGGTTATACGGAGTAATAATAATATACTGAAGAAGAGGATTCAAAATTTCAAACCCCCAAACTTCCAACTACTCACTGTAGACATGTAAAGCTTTTATACCTCAGCCACGATGCTTCATTGCTTCCCACTGCATTTAAAGAGCACACACCCTATTTTCTTCTCTTGCGGCTCTTCCATTAATACACAACACCTCACGGGGGCGCTTTCCATATCTCTCTCTTTTTTCTGCCTCTCTCTCTCTCTCTCTCTCCGTTGTTTGGCCGTGATTGCAAGAGATGGCTAATTCCGCCAGGGTCATTGCCTTTCTTGCAGTTGTGCTTGTTCTCCTCCCTCGGATTGCTCTGGGAGACTTTTTATCCCCTTTTCTGTCTCCTGTCTTTGGTTTGTCATCGACCTTGTACACTTTGTTTACCACGTCTGGGGTCATGATCATTAAGCTCATATATTTTTTTATTTCAGCGCTCTCTGTTTGTTTTGGGATGTCATTGCACTATTATTATTATTATTATTAATATTGGTTTTCTTCGTGACCACAGATGATGTGTGCAAAGAAGTGAATTGTGGAAAAGGAACTTGCAAGCCATCTACGAATAGCACTTTCTTATATGAATGTGAATGCGATCACGGGTGGAGTCAGACCAGTTCAGACCTTGATGATCACCTCAAGTTTCTTCCTTGCGTGGTTCCCAATTGTAAGATATGTCTCTCCATCTCTATCTCTGTCTCTGTTTTTCTTGTAAATGTAAATCCAAGTGGCCACGCTATTTTCTTTCAATGATTATAGCATTGCTTCCACTGAAAAAGATTTGCAGCCCGGTCCGGTCCGTTATTGTTTCTGCTGAACTTGTAGCTATAGCTTGGTCACTTGTGGTTTGGTGGTGTTATTGGCATATCAGATCAGTACTTTTGGTGTTCAAAATAACTTGGGAATAACAACAAAGCATAACCAAGCATATCAGATTGAGTGTAATATATAAGTAATTAAGTGAATGAAATTTGATATAAGTTGGTGATGCATATCAATTGCACCCTAATCTTTTCTTATAGAATCGTGTCATGCCGAGATGTGCCCAACTTACTCGGAAAGGAAGAAACTTGTATGGATGTATAATATGAGATGTCCATATCGTACCTAAGCAATGCCTTATTATTTCTTTGACATCTTGAACAGTTGCCCTTAAGAATTTATATTCAAAAGGTATTATCTGTTTTAATCATTGTCAAACAATTCGATGATTCTGCTGATGCTGATAGCTTGGGATTTTTCCAGGTACCCTTAGTTACTCATGCGCAAAAGCCCCCTCACCCGTCCAAGAGAAAGCACGCAAAGCTAATGAATCCATCTTTGATCGTAATGCACTATAGTCTTAACCTTAAATATTGTTGTCAGCTCGACATTTTTCTACTGGTATTGATGGATCTATTTCGTTGTTTTGATCATATAGCCTGCTACTGGGCTGACTGTGGAGGTGGTTTCTGCAACAAGACATCGGTTTTCACATACTCTTGCGTGTGCGTGGAGGGTTATCATAATCTTCTCAATGCTACTGCCTTCCCATGTTTTGAAGAATGTAAGAGAGCTCAGCCTATTTTGCTGTCATGGAGAAAAAGGGAAATAGGTACATAAAGAAGGGAACTCCTGACCTGTGTTTGTTTGTATGTATGTATTTTAGGTGCAATTGGGATGGATTGTGCGAACCTTGGAATTCCACTTGGAAACAAATCTACTGCTCCCGCTGAAGCAGTGGCTGATGAAGGAACGAGCCCAGGTGAGACATATATTACTGATTATTCGAGTCTGTTAATTCTCCATAAACACCAATTATTTGGGTTATTATCATTGATGTTTGGCCTGTTTTCTCTTTTACAGCTACTTCTTCAATTCTACAAGGAATTTCGCTGTGTTTGATGATCATGATGATTATTGGGGCTATGGTTCCGTAGAAATAGGATGATTATATATTATGAGCACATATGCTGCAGCTGGTTTCTGGCCCTGAACTCTGCTTTATTCAGGTCTTATACACATAAATTGCCACACGAATTCCGGGAAGAGTCTATTGATCGATACATATTACAAGGCATTTATATGTATATATATTCAGGTCTTATAAATAATTTCTATGCATTCTATAACCGCTACTACTTGTTATTTTGTTAGCATTTTGTAACTTAAGAGCACTTGCTCATATATATATATATATATATATATATATAAGGACAAGTTACTCTTCCTAAATAAAAAGCCTTAAAAACCCATAAACAAATATAAAAATCAATCATTTAACCAATAGTCCATCATTTTGGACATGTGAGCAGCAATGTGCCAAACTTGGTCATGAATTTTGAGTAAGAGCACTTGGAGGAGTGGGTGAACAGGAACCAAGATCATTTACAATTTTTTGGCTAAACAAACACCTTTTCAAATCGAAGAAAACCAGGCACAGTCCATGGATTTCATGAACATGATTTTGGAAGGGATGGCATAATTATCAAAAAGAGTCCGAGTCTGCCTTCTGGGCAAAGGAATAAAATGCTCGATCAGTTCAGGATGAGGCTAGAGACAGTACCAGACTATAAAAATGTAGGCCCATGTATCCTAGTCGAGGGTTTTGGGCCGATCTTGGCGCAGCTTTACCCAAAAAGGAGTTCTGGATTTCTGGCTGAATAACAACAATTAAAGGTTTGCTGGGTTTTTTATGGCGCCCGAAATTAACCAAGAATCACTTCAACGCAGGTGGTCCAGGTTAAGCTGTCCCATCTATTTGATAATAAATAAATAAATAAATAAATAAAAAAGAAATCTAACCTCTACTCTCTCACAACCATATCTCTCATAAGTTACGGCGCCACTCTATCGGCGGCGTACGGCCAACTTTGATAGATGGAATCAATACACATTTGATTGATTTGAACCTCTGAACTACTTAATTATGCCATTCACTTACCTTTTTCTGCTGTTTGTAGCCTCTGTAGTTTGATTTATGAACAATAATAAAATATATTTGAATATTTAAATAATTTAATTTTTTATAAAATAAATTAAAAATAATAATAAATTTTATCTATAACTAGTTTAAAATTAATTGAAATCATTCCAAATCAAACAGGATAATAAGTTGAATAATATATTATTTTTTTAATATTTTTATTATTTTAAAATTTTAAAAATTAAATTTTTATTATATTTTATATAAAAATTTAAAAAAATTATAATAATAAAATGAGATTAAACGTAAGGTTATTCTCACAACTACTCCTGCTTTCTCCCTTTCTCTCTTTATATTTTTTCGAATTTCGTGTGTGAATTATATGATGCTTTTCCACAGTCTCGAACTTCGTTTCCCTCAAAAGCTTTCCCTTCTGGTTTCATGGATCTCTGGCAAGCTACTATTTATCACTTTGTCCTCTTTTTCCTCTATTATCGTTTCTTTTGGTGAAATTATAGTACAAAAATTATCACTCTTCGTTTATTTTTTCGTGTTTACATCTTTCCATGGCCTCTCAATTATTGTATTAATTCTAGAATTTTGATATCTGTGAAATAAAATAATTTTTTTTTTTAATTATTGTATTCATTTTCTATTTTTCTTTATTATTTTTCTGTTTTGGTTTTTTTAAATTCGTCCTTTAATTTGGACTTTTGAGCATGATGTGCCACTTTTGTCTTTAGATCGCAGTAAATTTTGGAACATGACAGGATTCATGTATTTGGAAATTGGAGCTACAGATCTATGTTTCTAGTCTATGAGTCATGCTCTTTTCTCAAAAAATAAACAAAAACAAACATGATTAATTATTGAGGGGCCCCTATTTTATTTTCCCTAAAAGATTAATTAAGGGACAAATAATAGTCGAGATGGTGCATTCTTAGGTGAGGTGAGGCCCACGGTGCACTTCATTAATATGTTAATCATCATCATGATCAATCTTATACCATGATTGCAAAAAATGCAAGGTTTATGAATTGGGAATTGGTATTGTTTTAAAGGTATCATCATTGCCAAGCTTGTGTACCTCAACTTAATCTTTGGTACGCACATCCTAGCTAGTTGCATATTTAGTATGTGCTCCTGTGGGACTGTCGTCACCCACTAAATACAAGGAATGTCCTTTGATTACTTGAATAAGGACACTCATCATATAATATACTTAAGGTTTATTCTTGTCTTTATCTCGATTTAACTCCCACGCATTACGCACAAAAACCCTAAGAGGGAAAGATTAGAAAATGTCTGCAGAACTTTTTTGAAGAGTAATGTATAATTCTCAATAAATTTTACATAGTTTTTTTTTTCTTTTTTAAGTGAATCGAACCTTACTATGAAAGTGTAAAAAATATATATATATATATATTTATTTTTAATGAGATTCACTTTTTTATAAATTATTTGTGCAGAAGTTATTTATTTAAAACTTATACTTAATATTGTTCTTTTAATTTTCTTTGATACATAAACCAAACATCATTCTTCAAATGAATAATGGTACGTATAAATCCTAATTAATAAATAACGCCTAAGCCCTTTTTATGGTCTACGTATCAAAGAAAAATTAAAAGGAGAAAGGGTTGGGGAGGGAGGGGGAAAGAGAGGGACAGATGTTGCGACCTCTTCAAAGATTCCACTTAAATTCACGTTGAAAGTAAGGATTGGGATGTCTGCGCGCGACAGTGGATCGAGTGGATATTTTTTTTTTTTTTTTTTTTTTTTAAGTCGTCTCCTTCGTAGCTCAAATATATATAACTCAGTCCTCCTATTAGATTAATAGATTCTCATTCTTTAGCAACTGTGGTGCCTTCAGCGCTGAATTAAATAGCAATATAGGCAGCACTGCAGGGCTGGGACAGAGAGAGTCCTCGGTCTTTTATGGGGGGTGGGACATGAATAAGGATAGGATAGATTGCCTGTGGTTGCAAGTGAAAACTAGGCTAGCTCTTTGAATAATTAAGATAGGTTGAGAGCGTCTCCAGTTACACCGTACACGTAGCATCTGAGTCTTAATGATGAAAATGAGATCCTTCTGTCCACCAGCCCCATCCACCACCACACTGCTCTTGTTCTTGCCACTCCAAATAATTTCTTTAGTGATCACCATTATGTGCAGAAAAGGGTACTAAACAAAGTCTTTGACCAAGTTGGAATTAAACTTAAATCAAATCAAGTTTTCTCTAATCACAAGTTGATACACTAAAGAATAAGAATAATTGTTTTTTTTTTTTTTTTTTGGTGATAAACAACGCCATCACCTCAAGCCTTTCGAAGAAATATAGCACTTAAAAGCGACAAAAATGCCGGCCGGCCATTATATTTGGAAGTGAGAGTTAGAAACCATGAATGGGGGAGAATTTACGTCCCATTACATTAATGCTTTCCCTATCCAATCTAGTCTGAGCAGTGAGCTGCAACATCAAGCTAACAGCCCATATTGATAGATAGACAAGATCGATAACAGCAGCATCTGGACTTAATGGAGAGGTTCGTCCAAATGCATTTACATCACAATCAATGTGCTTACCAAAACTGAAACCAACGCAAGTGGCATCGGTCTAATATGCACTGCCATTTATTCCACGCATGCATATAGGATATTGGACGGGACGGGATGGGATGGGACGGAACCCCGAGCAAGGTCAAGGATTTAATACCACTGCATGGCCTGTGCGCGTGGTAATGGTGTCATCGGGGACAATTTCTGTGATAGATCAGAATATGTAGATGGTCATGGTTCTCCTTGGCTTCACATGGTGATTCCCGTACACATTATAATTTTAATACTCTCCCGATACACACATGATAATTTCGCTTACAACACAAAGCTCTCTATAAACTTGTCTGAATCTGGGACAGATTTTCCTTTACATGTGTGTATATATATATATATATATTAAATTGTTTGATAAAGTACAAAGTGTTGACATTTTTATAAAAAAAAACGTACAAACATTCTCTTGGGTTTCAAGATTTCAACAGACTGCAGTCCCAGTATATAAGCACACAGCTTATCCATACCTTTGACCATAGTGACACCCCTGTGTTGTCCACATTAGAGACCTGCTCCATGGACAACGTATTTCAGTACATGATATATATATATATATATCTCTAATACGAGTTCATATTACGTTCTAAATTTGTTATTTATCCGTACGTGCAATTCGTGCAGAACCAAAAAACAATGCTAATATTAAAAAAGAGGGGGGCAAAAGGCCAGTCGTAGTTCAAAGCTTTTGGTCCGATCGAGGGAAGAATGTACCAAATCGAGAGAGAAGTGTTTGTGGCAGACGTCCTATACCTCTGGGCAACAAATTATTGAAACAGAGAGACACCACCAAGAACGAAACAGTATACCACAAAGTACCGCTGAAGAGACCAGAAGGGGAACTGGGTGAGCTTGTCAGGACTCGGACCTCTCTTGTAGCTGTCGGGCTGAAACGTGGCGGAGACCCATGCATGTGGGCTTCGCCTGATGAACAGTGGTGTTAGTGTTTGTAAGATTAGCATCTTTCTTAAAAAATATTATGGTAAATATTCTTAATTTTATATAATTACTCTATATTAGAATATTTTCTTCCTCTTATTATCTTATTTAATTTGGCCATATTCAACCAAAAGTAGGCCTCCTTTGTACAGTTTTATAGACACAAAAATAATACAAATTATTCTCCAAAACTCTTTATATTTCATCATAATATCATAGCCATAACATTACCGTAATATTCTAAGTATATTTCCATAATATTCTACTCCATATATATATATATATATATATATACAGTTACAAGTGGAATACAAACAATTACGTTCTAGCTAGCATAAATAGATGTAGCTAGCTCTTGTCTTACGTGCATGAAGACGTATATAACTAATGCTAGATGGATTTTGATCCACTTTTAATAAAATTCGATATATAGTTTTCGTGAATTTATATTTTTCAAAAGGATTTGCAGAAGACATACATCCGTATACAAGCTAAGGCATGCACCTGACTAGGACTTGAACATTCATGCATGTTTTAACGTGGCATGCATGTCCAAGTTGCTGCTTCCAAATGTTGCCACAATTGTTTTATCTCGAAAAATTATATTATCAAGTCGGTGTATAAAACATACCTAATAAAATTCTTACATTACATGATAATCTATTTTGAAATATAAATTTTAAAATTTGAATTTTACAAATCAAATCTTATCATTTAAATGATGTATATTATGTAGTAACATACATATGATCAGTTTGAAAATAGAATAACTTTATCTGTTATATTTTCTTCTCTTTGAAGTGTAAATAGTGATATAAGAAAAAGGGTTGGTATCTCTAATAAGAATTCATCAAAATTAGCATAGCGTCTAGCCATAACGAATATTAGGTTTATGCTTCTAATTCCTTGGGCGAGGACCAGAGTTTGGTGGCACTAAATCTACGCCACAGATGCGAGAATCGACATAAATGGACTGCATATCTTCCAATAATAAACTCCAATTTATTGGGGCCACGGACCTGCATGCAAAGTTCAAGTGGCTTGCCTGCAGCCTTAATTCGAAGGCTATTAATTCATTCGGTAGCATGATTTACGTTGAAAAACAAGCATACATATTACATCTCTATTTCTATTTATAAATATACATGCAGGTAGGCTCCATCGAATTAATAGAGATATATATATCTCATCTACACAATATTTGCATGTCTCCCCGGCCCACACGTTTGAAAATCTTTTGAACTCGATCGTTGCCTTTTGCATGATCAATCTCAGGTAAAAATAAAAAAATATATATAATTATTATTTAAAATTAATAAAAATGATTCAATCTCTTTCTATTAAGTTATTTTTAAAATAATAATAATAATATATAAATGATAAGCTTTGACTTGATATTTAGTTTAGATTCCATTTATTTATTAAATAGATTGAACTAATCTGTATAACTCATTTGATATGATTAATATAATTCTACATAAAAGTTCAAATCTATATTTATTAGTAGCCACGTTATCTAAAAAAACCAATAAGACTGCACGTTAACAAATTAAAAAGTATCAATACTTTCCAAATTTTAACTTATAATAAAATTAATATTATAAACCCAACAATAACAAATATGAGCTTAGGATTAAAATTACAATCCCAACAGTAGAAATAAAAGCATATTGAGAAACACCAATATTACAATCAAAAAATAATAAAACTTTAATTTTGAAGTAATTAATTAGAAATATGTCAACTAATTTTAATTCATTTCATGTAAATGGATTGAACTAACACGCATAACTCATTTGACATAATTAACATAATTCCACGTAAAAGTTCAAATCTATATTTGTTAGTAGCCACATTATCTAAAAAAAACAATAAGCTAGACTACCTACTAATAAAAAATATAAATACTTTCCAGATTTTAACCAAAAATAAAATCAATTTTACAAACCCAACAATAACAAATATGAGTATAGGACTAGAATTACAATTCCAATAATATAAATAAAAGTATAATGAGAAACATTAATATTACAACCAAACAATAATAAAATTAAACTATAATTTTGAAATAAAATTTCAAGGTGTTATTGAGGCTTGATTTTTGGTTAAGCAGGCTAACTTGTTATTCACCCGTTTATTAATTATGTATTAACGGGTCAACCTATTTTAACATAAATCTATTTATATCAAAGCTAAATCAATTAGCTAATTTCATATCGTGTTCGTGTTTAATTCACATATCGTATCACATATTATCACCTATAATTTAGGTTTGACAAAAAGTTGAATGCCTACTTATAATCTTCTATTATAGTCATCGAATGAGTTGCACTAATTTTGAACGAGTACTTATTGCACTTGAAAAATATATCTCGCTCCATGATCTTCAACAAGAGAATTACTCGAAGAGACAAGACACATGTTCATGTAATACAATAGAATTAATTATTCTATTCATAATTCATATGTCACATAATTATTTTATTTTTATTTTATTAACAGATATGAGATGTAGGGATAAGGAGAATAAGAAATCACAAATACAAATACAAATTATGTATATATATATATATATATATATATATGTATAGAAATGATGAATATAATTTTTCTGTATCACCAAATGTTATTCGTTCTGATAAGGTTTATACCACGTGATTAGCATGTGATAGATAAGAACGAATGTATACATGCATCAAATAGATAAGAACGAATTTGATGGACTTAACTTATATGATAGACTGAACGAGTGCATGGCTCCCTTAGAATGAAGACAGACTGAGGTTCTTGTGGTACGGCCTATCTAGGGATTTTTCTACCCCCTCCATTATCTTTGGCTCCCCCACCCCCCAATAAACTTGATAAGGGATTATCCAATTTTAAGGTGGGTGAAGAGTACAAGTCGAGATGTCTCGAATTTAAAATTATCCAACTAATGCTACGCATAATTATAAAATTTATAAATATCATATAATCACACTTTAAAATATAATAAAATTTATTAATAATAAAATAATTTTTTTTTATATATGTCTCATTTTTATTTATTTATTTATTTTTTAAATAATTACACAATACTTATATACTCACAATTACAATTATAATTATCATTTTTCTCAAACTAAACAATTCAAAATTAGTCAAATCTTTGTTTCTAGATACTCGATTTCAGTAAAATAAAAATACTAAATTTTAAACATCCAAAAGTTTATTATTTAAAATGGGTAATTATTTTTTAACTGATCATAATTCATAGGAGTACAAGTAAGACGTGCATGTCTCGAAGGAGCCTAATAATTTAAGTGGAGGGTCATTATGTTGAAATGTTGGCTACCAATCATTTTGCTACACGCAATTACATGATGGCTTACCTTCCTTCGCAGGTTATCCACGGCCATACGTACAGCTGGCCCATCTCATTTAATGCCCCTCGTTGATTCAGTTTCCACCCTTCGTTTTTCCAGGTCCGTGTGGGTCCAATTGCCAGCTATAATTCCCTTCCACACCCACACCCATTCCAATAAGAGTGCTGTTAGGGGTAGGCAAAATTTATTTTCTTATTTGTATATTTTTAATATTTTTTTAAGATATAAAAAATAATAATATATTAATATTCATTTCTAATTAATAAATAATAAATAATAAATAAATAAATTAACCATTAAAATAAAATGACAAAATGAAAGGATATAATAGCATCATTCTTTCAATAATGTCTACATCGAATGGAAAAAGCTAAAGGCTGGACGGGTGTCTTTCCAATTTTTACACCAGTCAATGTTGCTCTGCCACGTAGGAGGTGCAGGAAACTCCATTCCATACTCGCATGCATGATAAAAAAATTTCATTTCTCTATTCTCTCCATGCTCTCCCCCTCTCCCTCGCGTATTCCCCTCTCCTTTCTCCTCTCCCCTTCTCCGTTTCTTTCCCTACCCAGCGCCCCTGCAATAAGATTTGAAACATTTTTATAGAAATTGTTCTGAAGCTTCTTATTAGCAGAAAACTATGAGAAAATATTTAAACAACCTGCACTCTCTCTCTCTCTCATTCGAAGGTCTTGCTTCACCTTTTGTCAAATGAGTTCATTTCAGAAAATTACACTGTCAATTTCTAACCTAGGCAAACAGGGTGGAGCATTATAGCTCCCATGATATATAATAGCCGGAAAACATCAAAACATGGGCTTGATTCTCTTTAGTTTTATCACGTTATCTTCCACTTGTGAATAGAAAAAGAGCACATGGGCATGGGAACTAAAACGACAACCCAGATAACTTCGAAGTTTGCCTATGGGGGGGGGGGGGGAAGGGCGAGAAAGAGGGGAAGATGTGTAAAAAACTTTTTCTCATGCATGCAGCTGTAGAATGAAGTTTCTTGTACCTTATACATGGCAGCGCGTCATTGGCGGGTGTAAAAAGGGAATATGCACCCGACCAGCCTGTAGCTTCTCCCTTTTCGAATTTCCATTTTTATTCTTTTTATTTCTTTAAGATTTCTATTGTGTTTGTGTGTAAGATATTTGTAATTTTAAATTATACAATTATCGCGTAATCGTTTTGAAAAAATAAAATAAAATATGAGATTTAAATTAAAAAAATTAATTTTTTAATAATAGACTTCACTCATTTTTAAAACGATTACGCGACACTTAAACATTTTACAGTTGTATTTAAATTTACTCTTTAAAAAATAACTATAATTTGATTTGATCAAATTGGTGGAATAGAATAAAATAATTTTTGGAAATTTGTTTTAATGATAATTGTTTTAAATTTTGTGAATTTTATTATACTTTTAGTTTGTTGCAAAATTATAAATAATAAGTTTTCATTAAGAAATCCTTATTAAAGTAATTCTGGGGTAAAGAATATATACATGAAATTTTAAATTTTAAAGAGGAAAATGTAACAATTATTTTTTTCCCTAAATAAGCTTGCAACGAAGGTGCAAACTCCGACAGATTTCCATATTATTGTCTTTTCGAGGCTACGGGGTAAGTACTATTTTGTTTGTCATTGGAATAGGTCCAGAATATTTGGTACCGACTATGGCTTCACGTGTCCAGCCCTCTTTCTCTTTCCTTCAAAGTGTCTGACTATTCGGATATTTTATAGGATAAAGCTAAAGCTCTGGGTCCGGTCCCGATCCCGTTACTTATTTTTTTTAATTTTTTTAATATTTTTTTTATTTAGTAATTAACTAAATATTTTTTAATGATATTATAATTTTTTAAAAAAATATTTTACAATATCAAAAAAATACATATACAAAAAAATAAAATAAAAAAATATAAGATTTTATACCGAACGGAACCGGGACAGGGACCGGAGCTGTAGAGGCATCCTATTTTAAAATCATACGTCATATAGATATATATATATATATATATATATATATATATTGGCCCGAGAATTCCTATTGAGAAGTGCAATACGTTTTTTTATTTTGTATTTTCTTTTAAACATTTTTTAAATCTATTTAAACGTTAAAAAAAATCACAAACTCATTTAAGAATAATTTCTTCGGTAACTTTTTTTGGGATGCACCCTCAACGGATGCTGCATTTTCTAAAAAACAAGTGTGTGTAATATATTAAACAAATGTTGTTACATAAGCAATGGGTGATAACCTCAATACACATCGCATTACAATTAATGCAACACAAAAAGAGTAATAAAAATGCGTATCAGATTGTTCAGACAATCCTTGCCCATCTTCGTCAACGAGAAGCCATTATTTGCGAGATTTTTTTGCAATCCAACTTATTGACCACAATGCCATGGATAGAAGCCATGATCGGTGTAGGTGTGCTACATCTTGTTGTTTTGAGTTAGTTGATGGAAAACTCTAGTCCTTAGCTTGATAATTATTTGTTATGGAAGTGGAAACATGAATAGGTAGGATGTTACGGACGATTCGAGTTGTCGGTGGCCTCGAACACTCTAGAAGGCTGTGATAGCAGACCACGAATACCCGAGCATATGGGGGGCCGGATCTAGAAAATTCCATCCCACTAACCCTTCTAAAGTTGCGAGTATCTGAAGATAGATGATGCGACGTGTGAGCTACACACTGATCATTTGGCTACGGTTTTCTAGACTTCTAGGGCCTCATTTGGATAGCAAAATCATTTAATCTCATATTCTATCATCTCAATATTCAAACATCATAAATACAAATACTTTTCAATTTCAAATTTTTAACTTTTTCATCTAATCATTATAATTTTTTCAAATTTTCAAACAAAACATATGAAACAATTTAACTTTTTCAAATTTTAAAAAATATATATATCGAAAAATTATATTACAACAATATTTTTAATTTTAAAATTTTTTTGTTAAAATTTTTTTTCCATCATTTTTCAAAATCACATAAATATCTTAACTGAAACTATTTTATTACTATTCACATCTCATCTCACTATAGAAATAAGACATGAAATATTGAAGACCAATAAGTCCATAAGAGTGAAGCCAGTAAAGGCTTGAGTAGGGGTGGGCAGCGGGGCTCCGCTGCCCTGCCCCTGTCTGGACAGGGGCAGGGGATTTGTGCCGCAAATTGGGGGGCGGGTGGCCCCGCCCGCATTTGGGGCATCCAACCGAGGTGGGGGACGGAGGGGGCCTAGCCCCGCATATATTATATAATAATAATATATAATTATAAAAAAAAAATCCATGTCACAAAACGATGTTGTTTTGTAACATGGATTTTTTTTAAACCACCTAAGACCAAAAAAGGATCACCTAATTGACTTGATTTGCTGCTGAAAATGTCATTTCAGAGGCTTGGCTTGATTGTTGGTCAATCTTAGCTCGAGTGAGAAGTCAACCTGTGAGTTTGCTTGACACCCACTCGACAGTCAATTTGTGTGGAAGGCCAATCCGTCAGTTCGCTCGACACCTCACTCAAGTGAATGTTTTAATTTTTGAGTTCAAAATTACCATTTTTGGGTGGGGGGTTGGGGTGTTTGTCGCGCACCCCAATATCCGGACGGGATATCCCGCCCCGCACACTGGGGGTGGGGGGCAGGGAGGGGACTTGAGTACCGAAAGAGAGTAGATGGAGCTATTTCATAGCATGGGAGGAAAAGTATAAAAAACTTGGGTGCAATATGGACAAGGGAGAGTGGAGATGAAGCTCTTCCCTCGATCTGGCCAATGGAACGGTTGGCTCAAACCATCTTTTATTTTTTAAAATAGATATTTATTACGAAAAAGAAGCTATCAAGGGGTGAGAGAATAATAACAGTACAAACAAACACAAAACTAAATAAATATACAACAACATTCTATGACACTTCATATAATAAGCAAGCAGGGTCTCCCAAATTAGCTATAAGCCATTTATGAAACCCTACTTGCATTATATGTGATGGTATAATTTATTTTATTTAAGTTGCATGTAAAATGAAGTTTAAAATAAATGAATTTGTTTCTTTATGAGAGTATATTAATCTTTAATTTCTTTAGTATATTTTACATTTTAAGAGTTGATACGATATACTTTATATATTATTTTCTAACTATTTAAATATTCTAAGCACTCATCGTGTGAGATAGAAGGTCACCCAATCGTAATATTGAGGCCAAAATATGATGAGTAATGTTAGAAAAAAGTCATTATAGTAGTGCACACTTTATACTCATTACGTGGTTGTTTCTAGTTGATTATTCCTAACACTTACTTGAGAAGATGTGTGGTCTAGATGATGACACATCATATATATAAAATAGATGCTCTCAAGAGTGATTTTCATCTATATTTATTCTTTATATTTTTATCCTAACATAATTTGATTAATTAAAAAAAAATCTGAAATTTGATATCTTTACATCAACAATAAAATGTACGTTTTTTTAGTTAAATCCTTGAGAGCTTTCAATTAGACTGACATCTCCGCCGCTTTGTCTCTTTCT
The DNA here is from genome assembly GCA_961763995.1 of Juglans cinerea. NCBI lineage: Eukaryota > Viridiplantae > Streptophyta > Magnoliopsida > Fagales > Juglandaceae > Juglans > Juglans cinerea. The sequence continues at coordinate 6,960,812 of CAUIVZ010000010.1, forward strand.
CTCAGATGCACACGTAGCCACTCGCGTCTATAAAGCGACGACAGTCATCTCCTCCCTCGGAAACTCCCTTGACCCACGCACTCTTTCACACACACAGATAGTCACGGAGTCAGAGAGACGCCGTCATGGACAAGGCCGTTCAGGATCCATGGCGACCCAACCCGCTCCATTCCTCGTTGCTCCCGCCACCAGAGACCCCTCGGGAGCCCATGGAGTTTCTCTCCCGGTCCTGGAGCGTCTCAGCGCTGGAGGTCTCAAAGGTTCTTGCCCCACCACAAATGGTGGCATTGTCGAAGACCTCCAGTGGTTTTGGTGCTGGTGTTAATGGCGAAACTATACTGGAGGACTTGGCCGGGGAGTTGGAGGAGAGTGTTACCGTCTCCGGGAACCCCTTTTCTTTTGCTTCGTCTGAGACCTCTCAGATGGTCATGGACAGGATTATGTCTCAGTCGGTGAGTGTTTGCGGAGACTGGAAAACCAACACCGAGCGTGTGTGGACAACTTATGGGATTTTTGGGTTGTTGGGGCAGATCGAAACTTTTGTTTTAGCTTGGTGTTTTATTTTTTTTTATTTTTGCTTTTTTGTTCTCTTTCTCTTATAGGTTATATCTTATTCCAGCTTCTCCTCTTCTTTTGACTGGTCTCTTATTTTGTTTGCTCTGCCGTTGTTTAATCCTGGTGTTTGTTTCTGAATTTGGCCTATGTTCTAAATTTTTGCGTAGTTCATAGTTGCCCGTTCCTGCCTTTCTCGTTCTTTAATATCTGTTGCTCTCTTGTCTACATTAGACTTCCGGTATAATACCGAACTATATGTTTTACAACCCCAACAGAGCTTTCATAGATTTATGTTCCGCCTCTGGCCCTTTATTTGAGTTAGAGTTTCTCATACACGCTCTGTTATCAATATGTCTATTTTTGGGTCCTAAATTCAGATCTCTCTATCACTAATCTTATAGCTCACGCCCACATTTGAAATTCAACGATTCCTCTCATTTTCTCAATCATTCTCATGCAATTAATTACCGCTAATCCAAATACACATCCTGATCTTCCTTTCTCTGTTTGCAGCAGGAAGTGTCACCACGCACCTCAGGAAGGCTCTCACATAGCAGTGGCCCTCTCAACGGCTCCTTAACCGATAGCCCACCTGTCTCCCCCTCCGAAATGGACGACGTAAAGGTTTATTTCTTACTCTTATCACGGGCGAAAACCGTTTATGGTCACCGGAAACTAGTAAAACATAAACCACACCCAGAGAGACAGGCATACAAGTGGATCGTACTTGTTTCACTTTTGTTTTCCTCGTTTTCGATACAAAGCACGAATACTAGGTCTTTTTTATTTGTTACTTTTTTGTTACAGAATTGACCACTCTCAGAGCGAGCGTAGTCCAGGCTTTCTCTGTAACCAACGTCAGAATTTCTCACAGAGACCGAATTCTGATTCTCTTGAACTTGTAGCAATTCAATCTTAAAATAAATTTTATTGTCATTTGTAAAACTCTCGTTCAAATCTATGAAATATTAAAAATTGCATCGCATATGAACAAAATAAAAATTTTAAAAATTTGTGGTATCTTGTTTTATTAACGTTTATGAGGGGAGGTGTACATAGACACGCATGATGCCAATTTGTAGTGACCCACACAACACGCACTTCATCCCGCGAATTCCTCTGAATCTCTGATGCAGTTTTGCCGCTCAACCAATCCTCTTAACACCCAATACCGAACCGCCACCACTCCTGGCGGAGCTGGTGGCGGAGGGAAGACTGTGGGGAGGTGGCTGAAGGACAGGAAAGAGAAGAAAAAGGAAGAGACCAGGGCCTACAATGCCCAGGTTCATGCTGCTGTTTCGGTGGCTGGGGTGGCTGCCGCCATGGCTGCTATAGCTGCTGCCACCGCAGCATCCTCAGGGGCAGGGAAGGACGATCAGTTGGCAAAGACGGACATGGCAGTGGCGTCGGCTGCTACGTTGGTTGCGGCCCAATGCGTCGAGGCAGCAGAGGCCATGGGAGCCGAGCGTGAGCACCTTGCTTCGGTGGTAAGCTCCGCCGTGAACGTCAGGTCGCCTGGGGATATAATGACATTAACCGCCGCGGCTGCAACAGGTAAATTTTTTCTAAAATCATCTAGGGTCATTGGTGGAATGTGTAATTTCAATATTTACTGACTTAACCATCCCTCAGCTTTACGTGGGGCGGCCACACTGAAGGCAAGGGCATTGAAGGAAGTTTGGAATATAGCAGCTGTTATACCGGTGGACAAGGGAATTGGAGCTGGGGGTAACGGTAACAACGGTAGTAACGGTAATTCCAATAGTAGCTTCAGTGGTGAGCTTGTTCCTGAAGAAAATTTTCTGGGAATCTGCAGTAGAGAATTACTTGCTCGAGGAGGTGAGCTGCTCAAGCGCACCCGCAAAGGTAAAAAGTTCTCTTGCCGACTCTACCGATAAATATCTTAAATTTGATTTTCTTGTATTTTTGTTCATATGGAAACGTCTCGATTCTTATGCTATGTGAAAACGAGTCAATTATGGATAGAGAGTTTGATTGCGCCCTTGTTGTGATGAACGCAGGTGATCTTCACGGGAAAATAGTTTCTGTTTACATCAACAAAATGAATCAGGTAGCTTTTCTCTGCCTGGAACTGTTTGATTTTCCTCAGAAATTGGAATTCAAGTATCAATTGGACTTTTTGGTCATATGGGTGATGGGTAAAAGTTAAGAAAACTGAGCATGATGAAATAAATGAAGATCTACTTTTTTTTGTGTCTTGCTTTTTCGTCTTTGAGACTTCTTTTTGTGCAGGTTATGCTGAAAATGAAGAGCAGGCATATTGCTGGGACCATCACAAAGAAGAAAAAGAGTAAGTAATTGCTTTTGTCTTTCTCTAATAATTTGAACAGAATTGGAGGTGGGTCTTCTCGTATATATGGGGATTTGTGAAAGCAATTGGCACTAAAGGGGATAAAGGATCAAAAGGCTTCTTCTTTAACACCATATCCTTTTGAATTTACAGATGTGGTGTTGGAAGTGATTAAAGATATGCCAGCATGGCCCGGCCGCCACTTGCTGGAAGGTGGTGAGCACCGCCGATACTTTGGATTGAAGACAGTGTTGCGCGGTGTTGTTGAATTTGAGTGCAGGAACCAGAGAGAGTATGATATCTGGACTCAAGGAGTCTCAAGGCTCCTCGCCATTTCTGCTGAAAAGAATAACAGGCAGAGGGTGTGAAGAAATGAGCAATTTACACATGAAGGAGAAATTCTGGGGAAATGGCCAAGTTGGTGAGACTCTTGGTTTTTTGACTCCCTCTGAACATAATAGGGGTATTTTGCAGTTTGGTGGGGCTATTTCTTGGGTTCCCTATTTGTAAAAAGGAGTGGATTAAAATTAAGTGGTTTATCAAAATGGGTCACTAAGATATTGGGGGGAATGTGGAGCTTTCCTTTTTGTTTCTGAATGGAAAAGTAAAGTGATTTAAGTCGAAGTTAACACCATGTGGTCCGAGTCTGTTCTGCTGTTCATGAAAAGAAAAAGGAGTATATTGGACTGTCGCAGTCCAAGTCAAAAAGCGAAGGAAAGGATCTCATTTTGTGTAAAGCACAATATTTAGTAGAGAAGACATGCTTTTGTTTTATTTTATGAAGTGGGTTTGGTTCTGTTCTGTCTCTTCATTGTTTCTGGCACCCAGTTTAGTTTAACTACTTTGGGCTTAAAACAAACACATTTCTGCCGAAAGTTTTTCTGTTCTGATGGAAAATGATTGTCTTCTTTGAATTAACATTTTTTATTGGATTAAGAAACCAAGCTGTGCCATAATAATTCTATTCAAGTGAGAAGCAGAGAACAGCCAAATTGTCAGATAATGTGTATTACTTCTTCTGACTTCCAATACTTGCACCAGTTTCCAGACGGTACTTTACAACCTGGACAGCATCGCAAGGTAGCATCTTCAGTACTTGGTTGTCGGTTCGATGAAATGTACGAGCACTGCTGTCATCCTTCCCTCAATAGCCAGTCGTACCAAAAACAAATTTTTAGAAGTGTTATAATTTTATTTTATTTTACTTTTTTATTTATTGATTCAAGAAGTATTTTTTTTTAAAATATTATAATTTTTTTTATTTTTTTTAAATATTTAAAAGTGTTGAAATATATATATAAAAAAAAATTAATTATACCTAACGATAGCTCTCAACATTAATTAGAACAATGGGCGTAGCACGGTCTTTTTTTATAGTGGGATATTTTTATAAAATAATCTTATTTTATAAAAATATATTCTTTATTTTGTGTAATGAAGTTTATAATTTTTTTATAATTTGAATTATCACCATCCTGTTAAATCCTTGGAAAATATTATTCCTAGTAGATTTCCTTGAAAAATATTTTTGCAACACTATTAGAAAGTGTTTCTCTTCTATTATTTATAAAATGAAAAAAATAATTCATGTATTTATTGACAACTTGCTTTGAATTTCTCTTAAGAAGTATTTAGGATAATTATTTTGTCATGTAAATACTATATAAAATATTATATCATTATTTAAATTCTATAAAGAGAAATAAAGAGCAATTGTGGAGTATATGAAAGCAAAACATATCTTGTTTCTCTTTCTATACGTTGGGATTTAAAGGAAGTTGCTGTGACCAATGAGTACTCCAGAGCAAAGATAATGTTTATTATATAAAATAAATTTATAAATTTATAAACCGATAAGATTTCATAGAATCCGTTAGATCTATTTTATAATAAAAATAATTGTCGAATCACATCACTTTATAATAAAAAAAAATACCCTTTCAATTGGATTTACATGCTTACTGTACTCCCTTAAGTAGTGAACAAAGGCTCAAGGTTTCTGTGACGACTTTTGACAAAAGACGGAAAGACACGAGACTGAGAGGAGAAACTGAAGACTTTTTAGTTGTCCACAATGTTGAGTATAGTGAGGAGGCTAAGAAAGAGGTTGACAATATCTAGATAAAGGGAGACTGAAGCCCAGACATAATCATCGTAGCTGAAGCGCTTGATCAGATTATTCGTGTCATATACAATGTAACCACAGAATATGAGAGCTGCCAATCCACTATAGATTGCCACTGTTATTTTCCCTAGAGGGAAGAATATCTGTTCATTCATAAAATTAGTCTCTTGATTAGTCCAAATCTATATGTGGAGAGAGAGAGAGAGAGAGAGTTGGAAATTATCAAGTCCCCATGTACCTGAATGAGGCCAAAAGCCATAAGCACCAGGAGAGAAGCAAACAGAAAGGGTCCTAGAAAACTGAAGTCACTACCTCTCTTGACTGCCCAGAATGTATAGAGTGTTAGGCTAACAACCACAACAGAAGTGAGAATAGCAGCCTCCAAGATGATCTTCCCTGTTGTCCACAGAAAACAAACATCAGTTCAAATCAGGTAAGAAAGAAACTAGTATCTTTAATGCAATATTCGACCTGCATTTTTCCTGCAAATGTAAAGGCGTACTCAAAATAACTACATCATGCATCATGATTATGTGAGTATCGTAAACGTTTTAAGGATCCCTAAGGAAGTTCAATTCTCTAAGCAGTGGCAATCCAGTGAGTTATGCAGTGGTACATTGGGGTTCATTGCACCCGATTTTATTACTTTGATTCATCTATGGCTAGCTATAAGGGGAAGCAATTTGGTCGATTCAGGTTAAAGAGTGTCCATCTTGTCATTAGTAAACAACATATAGGCCTGAAATTTAGTCCCAACGCTTTCTTTTCTGACCAGATGTCTTATTCATGCCAGAAGGCTAATCAAAATAATAGTAATATTAAAAGGACTGATTAAGTCTCAACTAATATCGGGAAGGAAATGCTGCAGCAAATTTTCTTGCCTGGATGGGGAGTAGTGGTTGTGCTAATGTATGGTATTCGTGGATAGGTATTCCACTTCTTCTTAAGGGTATTTTACACACTGATAAAATTAGTTTGCCTTACTTACGAAAGACATAAGTTCCGGGGCTATAGAGAAGTTTTTTTTAGCTATTTGAGAGTTTTACGAGTTGGGTTTCTTGGGTATATAGAGGAGTTTTTTTGCTATTTGATTGTAATAATGTTGCTTTGAACATGTTTTTTTTATAAGGTATTCTTCTACCAAAAGTGAGGGTTTTCGTTTATAATATTGGAGGATTTTTCCTCCCTTTTTTTTTAAAAAAAAAAGAAGAAGAAAAAAAGTCTCAACTAAGGCCCGCTTTAACATTTGCATGTCTGCTGATGAGTGAATCATACATGCTATGACTGGGAACAGAATCTCTGGAGAAAAAAACTGAGGCTTCCTGAAAATCCAAGAAAGCAAAATGGCCAAATGGGTGAATCAGGAGGCTTTAAGAGCATGTTCATAAAATTTGGTCAGGAAATTCCTTAATAATCGTCTGTTTCACTATGTTTCTCAGCTGAAATCTGTGAAGAATCCAGAGAACTATTTGGGCTTCCACCACGGATCAATTCAGGGGTTTCTTGAATGGTAATTAAGGGAACACAATCGAATCTCTCGAGAATTTCAAGGAAAACCAGGATTAAGCTTTGTCTCTTTCAACAAAATTTTAGGAAAATTTTGTGTTTTGTCCTCAATATATATATCATCACATCTGTCAAATCTCACAGACGAACATGAATGTTGGTAGTGGGTAAATCCCATTACAAGTAATGTCCATATGGGTGGGGAAGTTATTTGTTAACTCCCCACCACTATCTCTAGGGAAGTTATTTAACTTCTACAAATTTAAGGAAGTTAATTAACTTTCGAGAGTAAAGACTCTTTAAATAAGAGTACGTAGACTAAGTTAAAAAGAGTCCTGAAAAAGATAAAAACTCTCTCTTCATTTTCCTAGAGAAACTATCTAGATTTCTTGATCTTGAAGCGTGGAATTTTCTAGGACACTCTAAAAGCCTCCTAAACGATATAGAAGTGCAAACAACAAAGTGACGTGGGCTGTAAGACGAGCAAAGATCCGATCTTGTGGGAATTCTGTTCCTTGAGATAATTCGATTTAACCTTATTTAACAAGGAAAAATCTCTCCGGTGGCAAGAATTTTATCTGTCTTGAAAAGCATTATACTGTGATTTTGTTTTGGTGGACAATACAAAAATAGTCCTAGGTCTGTTTGGTTGATGGGAAATTATTGTAACTTTTTCCTGTTTCTCCAAAACTAACAGAGAATAACAGTTTCGTTCAAGATTCATACGTCCAATTCCAAATCTTAGAAAAAATCTGAGTTGATTCCATTATAAACAATTATTGCCACCCAAATTAAATAATTAAATTCTTATCTATTCATCTGCTTAAACTTTTACAGCAACTTTTGTTGTGAAGTGAAATTTTAGAACAACTATTTATACGTTTTTCGTTCATTGCATGAAACAAGATAAAGAATTAGAGATAACAAGAAAAAGGAAAAAGAAATGAGAAGAAAATTTAATTAATGGAATCCCGACCAAAACCGGTCGCTGGGAAAAAAAAAACTGAAGGAAACGATCGATACTCAAAACCAATATATGTCGAGAGAGAGACAGAATGAGAGGAAAAGGAGATACCTTTGGTAAAAGCACAAGCAAGTCCCACGGTTAATGCAATCGAGATGGTGAACAGTATGAGAAGGAACATGTTCAGCGGGTGACGGTTGTGGTAACAATACAAGGGGCATAAAACTACATACAATAGAAAGCATTTCAAAGAAAACTTTAAAAAATGCACCAATTTAAACCGACAAAGAATTTTATTGAAAAAAGAGGGAAGGATTAGAGAATTGAGAAAGTTACGTACGTATGAAAGGAAGAACGCAGATGACGATGTAGACGGCAAGGCCAGCGGAAGTGTGGGCGATGAAGTCGGGTATGGGGCGGAAGAAGACAACGACGGCGGCGACGGCAGTGGTGAGAAGCATTTGCAAGCACAAGATAGCGTAGACTTTACGGATGAAAGCCCAGCGGAGCTGGGGGCTCTCAAGCAACATGGGGTAGAGTTGGTCGGCGTTGTTCTTTCCCCAAGCAGACTCAATGTCACCTTTGTTCGTCATGTTTGTGATCACAAAATGGGAGATGTCGGAGGATATGAAGCAATATGGCCAGGTTCTGGGTTTTGTTTGGGAGGACAGGAAGTGCGGGAAGGGGAGGGAAAATGTATAGAAGATGGGCGGAGCGTTTGATCGAAATGTCTTGGTTTTGGGGTTTTAGAGGCGTGAAAATGGAAATGAGTTGGAAGGTGGTTGTATATATAATGGGCGTAGCGAGTTTCATGGCGCCTCTCTTCCATGGCTCTGCGTTTCTCCTTCAGCAGATGGGGAGAGAGAGAGTTCTCTGTTTTTAGAGTTTGTTATAACTTATGATTTTGAAATAAACGGACAAAATATGCGGGGGTAAATGAATTATAGTATAGAAGAACTTGGGCTATTAAGCCCAAACAAAAACCAGCTTGTAGAATAAAAAGCCCAGATACATGCACGATCCACTACTTATATTGGGCCAAACTCGAACCGCCAACCAACAGGGTTTTTGGGCCACGGTTAACTTACTGAAAATCTCAATCCCGGTAACAAAAAAATATCTTTTTGCCTCCTGAGCCGAGGCGACAAATGCCACACAAAATTTACTTATCCCAAAAGACATGATGAAACTGTTTCAGTAGCCGAGCACCACCTTCATCACAGAGTCATGCCGCCTTCTTCTGATGCTGGCTGCTTCTGCTTCTGCTACAGCTACAAATGTTTTTGAAATTGGGAAGTACAGGACGATGCTGCAAACAGTGGAAGCTGATATTTGCAAGGCAAAGTCAAAGCTTCCAATCCCACCACCGAAACCGCTGTTGGTTGGGATGCCCTGTGAAGCTGGAGAATTCCCACTGCTCGTCTTCCTGCATGGTTACCTTCTCTATAACTCTTTTTACTCTCAGCTTCTCCGACACATCGCTTCCCATGGATTCATCGTCGTCGCCCCTCAGGCTCGTCTCTCTCATTACCTACTATTTCAGTACAATGGTTTTGATTTTGGTCCGGATACGAATCAATCAATCTATGATTCTCTTTTCTAGGCAATTAGATTATGATTCACGCTGCATAGTGAGTTATCCTGATTTCATCTTTGATAACCTTTGATATTTATGGTTTGCAAATGAAGCAATTGGATTTGTATGGCTTACAATTGGCAATCGGATTTGACGATGGCGGCTCCTAATTCTAAGAACTGACTTCACATTCATGACCAAAGATAGCGCATCATGCTTACATTCTTAAGAGCCTTTATCTTTTCAAATATGTCAAAATTAGTTTGTAAATTCGGTCTAAATATTTTTATTTGTTTTTTTGTTTCTCTAAAATAATGTTTTAACTATTCATTTGACTATATTTATGCAGAAAATAAAAGAAAAATCATAATAATTTTTCACAAAAATTAAAAGGAATTCTTAAAAATATTTTATTAATAACTTTAAAAATCTACTTATCTATTTCCACAAATTTCAATACAAACAAATTTATTTTTGCAACTTCTCATGTTTTTTTATATACTTTTGCAAAATTTAATGAAAACTACGCCTCAGTTTTTCTTTATCCAAATATAATAATAAGATGAAAGATTTCTTATCCTATCTCTTTGATTGCCTTAAAATATTCCGGATGTTCATATCTTAGTAGAGGCTTCCGCCCCTTTGTTGGGCACTTGCAAAACCTGTGAGTATGGAGCTTTCATTTTCCCTACAGGAATAAATTATTAAGCTCCATGATATCTATCTGATGCGTGTTTTTGATTGGTCGTGATCGAATTTCAAATGCCTGGTCGCTCCACACACCACACTTTTTTTTTTCATCTTCACATACCACACTTTTTTTTTTTTTTTCCCTCTTACCAAATGTGTGGTATATGAATGATGAATAGAATAATTAAATAAGTTTAAGAAGAATAAAACTAAAACAAAAACTTAAAAAAAAAAAATGTGGTGTGTTGTATGTGGGGATGATGAGTAGTAAAACTCGACGGAGCTACATACACTGTTTTCTTCCCCTTTCTCCTTGAAATCCATGTTGCTGATGATTCTTCTTTATTTACCTGCTAGAAACGTTACATTGTCATATATCACATGATGCACCCTCTCTCTCTCTCCTATAACGTTTTTTTTTCTACTTGGATGCGAATATTTTTTAAAAGCCTGAAGCACCTTGAATTTCAAGAGGCCTTCTCTCTGCATTTGAAGCATTTGAATCATACATATCTCATATTCCTAAAAAAATTTCTTTGCAATTTGAATTCAATAGTTATACACCGTGGCTGGAGCAGATGCAACAGGTGACATCAAATCCACAGCAGCAACAACAAAATGGTTATCGGAAGGACTCCAAAACGTGCTTCCACCAAATGTTCGACCAAATTTAAGAAAGCTAGGACTTGCTGGCCACAGCCGTGGAGGCAAGGCCGCTTTTGCACTTGCCCTTGAAAAAGCAGAGACTTCTCTAAACTTCTCTGCCTTGATAGGCATCGACCCAGTTGATGGAATGGACAAAGGAAAGCAAACCCATCCCCCAGTACTCACCTATGTTCCTCGTTCATTCGAGCTCGATATGGCTGTGATGGTTATCGGTACGGGCTTGGGTGAAATGAAAAAGAATCCTCTATTGCCTGCTTGTGCTCCCAAGGGTGTTAATCATGAGGACTTCTTTAACGAGTGTCGAGCACCAGCTTGTTATTTTGTTGCCAAGGACTATGGTCACTTGGATATGCTGGATGATGACACCCCCGGTATTAGAGGGAAAGCTACGTACTGTTTGTGTAAGAATGGGGAGTCTAGGGAACCCATGAGGAGGTTTGTTGCAGGAAATGTGGTTGCATTCATGAAAGCTTATCTGCTGGATGATAATAGTGACTTGATGGCTATAATAGATAGGCGTGAGACTGCACCGGTGGAGCTCAGAAATATTGAATTTCTTGGGTCGAATTTAAAGAGAAAATGAGAAGTGTCCGGAGCCATTCTTAGAGGAAAATGGGGCTGCCTCTGACATTCCACTGGGGCTGAGATTGAATAGCTTGGTTTGGTGCCATACCAGATCTAGTTTCGATGGAATGCTCCAGATCAATCGGTATGCGTTTTTCATACCAGTTAAAAGATCTAGTCGGTTTGTTGGATAATGGACAAATTGTTTTTGGTCAAATCCTAGCACGTGGCTAGATGTTGAAAAGTTAAGTGATTTTTGTTTAGTCTCAATTCAACAGTTGATTGAATGCAAAATTATTCCTTTAACGTTACATTGAGAATTAGTGAAGCTTCCATGGTCGAGAATACAACAGATCAGAAGGTGATCTTATGAAAAGAATTTGATGATAGATCTTGTCAACAAATTTCAATCAATTAAACTTACAACATATGTAAAGCTAACCTTGTCTATATATCCAACTCCATGAAACACAGAATCGAGCAAATCCAAGCACAGCAATATGTTGGGTACAAAATTTTGCCCCGGTAGGAGGAAACCAAATGCTCCAGTTCGTAGAGATAATAAAGCAGAGAGTCGGTGATTGAAAACAAATAAACATATAAATAATTTATCTCCTGCTTAACAATTTCTGCACAAGCCATCATGGATATGATCACAATGCCATGCCTGAAAACAAAACACCAAAGGCCAAGCAAAAGAGTTTAATTTACAGCTTCTAAGAGGAACCTAGTGGAATTGTTGTGGTAAGGTGAAAAGGGTTTAGATCTTCTAGAATTACTGTATGAACTCTAAAGGTTAGAGTGACATAGAGATAAATAAAGTAAGTCATCCTCAGCCCCTTTTGTAAAACTGAGGAGGAAACAATTGAACATCTATTTCTCAGGTGTGTCCACTCAAAAATCTTATGGAGACTCACCCTGGTCTCTAGATATCTCTCTATTTGGTAACCAGCCCTTTCATGAGTGGACTAGAATAATATTGAACCCCAAAATCCTAAACCTCCATAAAGATGAGACTCATAACTTCCAACTATTTGCTATCATAGCAATGGACTCTCTATGGTTCCTTCGAAACTAGGTCATTCACAAACATCCAAGTCAAACTCCCATAATGTTCTCAAACTCAGTGATAAAAATCTTCAAAGAACACCAATTGATGTGGACCACCAAAAACAATCCACCATCCCAAACTCCAGAATGGATACCCCTTCTAGAAGGTTTTGTTTCTTTATCTTATGATGTGGCTGTCAGGAATAAGTTTTCCACTGCAACAGCTATTTGCAAGTCAAACAATGGATAAATCATATTTGCAACTACTCAAAAAATTGAATTGGTCAATCCTACCTCAAATATGAGCTCCACTAATTCTATCATTGAGTACGGTGATGTTCACCAGATGAGTACGATGGGAATCCTACCTAAATATAGTACCCGACCCTAGGATTGAATTTGTCAATCCTACCTTAGATCTGAGGGACCTCAGATCAATGAGCCCTGATGAGTCTCAACCTCTGCTGCACCATCCCTCCCTCAGGCTACACACAAGGAATTCTCTTAGTGGGCCACATTTGTGACTTTCGTCCTGGGTCGGGCTTGGCTGGGCCTCCTGGGCCTTGGGGGGAGGAAATCTCCTTACAGTTACCCCGCTATTTGTCACCAGACAAGTATGGTGGGAGTTTTATCATGACTTACCCTACCCTTTTCCCAAGGCCGGGTACTGTATTTAGGTTTTCTGCTGTCCGAGAAGCTCCTGTGGGCTGGCTACTTCTGACGGCGTCTCCTCAAGATCGACTCATCGTTTCATCATATCTTTTCAAACTCATTAATAAATAGGTGTCAAGCGGCTCTTCGCGTTGATGTTGTTTCGTGAACCTTATTTTCGAAAACCGAAGCGGCATGTACCCTGGTTATGACGACTTACGGAAGTCCAACCGTCCCCTTCTTTTATAAAACCTGGGGTGGGCCCTGGCTTTCCCTCATTACTTTACGATTGTCCTGCCATTCTTGTTCTTTCCAACCTGTCTCTATGTTACTTTGCATTTTGGCAGTGATGGCTTCTGAAAAATTTGTTCAACCCAACGTTTCTACCGACGTCAGGCCAGTGTTTTTGGGCAGTGGGTAGTGCTCGTCCACCGATAAGTCCACATTGGCCTCCTTAGCTTTCACCTATCAAGTGGCAGAATCCGTCGCCTTTGAAGTTCCGGGTCCTGACGAGGGTGCCGTTGATTAAGAGGGCCACTCCGACAAGGTAGCCCTATACCTTACTATGTTTTCGTGCGGCTTGAGGTTGCCACTTCCTCGCCCCATCCGCGATCTTCTGGACCGCCTAGGTTTGGTCCCTTCTCAATTACATCCGAACACCTGACGGTTATTGATCTACTACAGCATTATTTGGCGGCGATCTTTACTAGAATCCTACCCGTACGATGAGGACCTTATTGGCTGCGAGTTTCTTTTTGCTAACAGAATGCTTCGCCTTAAAGGGAATGTGAGCAGCTTCAAGGCTTCCCATGCCTTAGTTACCTTGGAACAACAGTATCGCAAGGTAAAAAATTGGTCCCCCAAGCTTTTCTTTGTCTTAGGCCGTGGTTGGGAGTTTCCGGTGGGTCAGGTGAACCGCCGAGAGTATCCCATACGGACAGAATGGGAACGATTTCGGAGGATAAGGCCGTGCGTCCGATAGCCAGCCCTTACGAATCAACGCTCCTAGCGATCGTGCGAGAATGGGTGTGGAAACGCCCTACCAGTGTTTGTTCTGAGGCCCTTCTTTCCGAAGAAAGTCTGGAAGGTTCTCTGCCTCCCCTGGGGCACCTTTCCTCTGGTGACAAGTCGCTGGTTGTGCGGCCACAAATCGCTTCACTTCAGAGGCATTCCACAGACCTCCCTACTCCGGATAAAGGGAAGAAACCTCGTCGGAAGGGAGTTCCAACTGAGGGCAAACCTCTTCTCAGGGGTCGGGATCCTTTGATGCAGGAAATAATTACTTTAGAAGCTAGCCATCCAATTACAGAGGCGACCCCCGCACTAGTCGAACGGGCGAACATGCGGGATGTTCCCTCGCGATGCCCCTGCGTGCGATGATTGGTGAGCCTCCCAGAGTTGAGGCTGAGATGGAGAGGCTTCTCGAAATTATTTTTACGTCTTCTCCTCCTGGGGTGGGGCAGCATTCTTCTTCTCAGATCTCTCCCATTTCCTCATCCTGTACAGACGCTAGGGGTCACTCTTTTGAGGTGGTTGATGAGGGGGAAGCTTCCTTCAGCCACCCTGCGGATGTGGAAGGCATAGGAGGTCGACCTCCTCCAATTGTTGAGATTCTTGGGAGCCCGACGTGCTCCATTGTAGATTCTTCGGTTCAGGCTAACGATGGTCCAAGGATCTCGATAATTGAAAGGCTGCCTTTTATTTTTGGGCCGCCTCCAATATCAAGAAGGTTGAGTTCCATCTGATAGGAACATCAGTACAAAGACTCTTCTTTGATGTTATGCCCACAGTCTTCGCAGAAATCTTGAATTTCTCTAATCTAGAAGGTGAAGACCTCACAAATTTCATAGTCATTCTAACTCGTGCAACCGAATCATCAACATCTTTCAACCCCTCAGTAACAATTAAATTCAGGATATGTGCAGAACATCTAACATGCAAATACTCACCACCCAAGAATGTCTTTTTTACCTCTCTAAGATAAGTTTTCAAATATCCCAAGGTGACATTATTAGACGAGGCATTATCAACTGAAACTGTCAAAACCTGTGCCAACCTCCACTCCTTTATTGAGGCCTCCAAGGCCTTCCCAATCGTTTCACCCTTGTGATCAGTTATTTAACAAAACTTAATAATCTTTTTACGAAGAATCCAGTCAGAATAAAAAAAAATGAACAGTCAAATACATATAATTGAAATTTTGGACAAAAGTCCAAGTATCGGTAGTAAGGCAAACTACCAAACCTGCCAATTGGCCCTTAAAATATCTTTATCTTTCCAGTACATCTTTTTAATATCCTTTGTCACAGTGTGGTGAGAATGAAGCGTAAATCTAGGTTCCAATTCTTGGACAAATTCTTGGAATCATCTCTCATCCACAAACTGAAAATGTAGCTCGTCTATAATAACCATACAAGCTAACTTCCTTCTACACTCATCAACATTATACTTCGTAAACCACTTCAACGTTGGACCCCCACTACTCTAATTTGTCATTTCTTTTAGTCCAATATCTAGTCTAGATTGACTCTTCTTCAGTAAGGATCTTAATATTGGACTCTTCTTGCATTATTTCTCTAAATGGACCTTTAACTGGGATGTACCATGTTTCCTATAGTGATATCCATATATTTTTTCACAATAATTACATTTAGCTTGGAGGTTATTGGGGTCACCACCCTCTACTTTGATAAAACTACGGAAACAGGTTTCTTGTCTTGTGTGGGCTTGGGGGCGAGGCAAGGTGTACTCCCACTCCTACCCCTACTCCCAGGGGTAGGAGTAGGGATAGGTTCTGGGGTAGGGGTACTAGTAGGGGTAGGCGATCTATCACTAAAATCCATTTGACAAAATATTTCTGATTCCACAACACAATAAAAATATATAAAATCAATCAACACAAGACATAAAAAAAATCATAATAATACACCACACATGAAAAAATAAGGCAAAGTGCAAAGCCAACACAAATAGGAGTTTTGGATTAAAACTCCTAAATCAATTTAGGGGTTCGGATTGAACCCATAAATTGATTTGGGGGTTCAATCCAAGATTTTTATATAAATTGATAATTGATTTAGCCTTTTGATTTAGGGGTTTCAATTGAAACACCTAAATCTATTTATTTAGGGGTTTCAGATTGAACCCCCAAATTGAAATTTGGGAGTTCAATCCAAAAACCCTAAATAAATCAATTTATGAAACTCTTGAAATTTCAATTGAAACCCCTAAATCAATTTAAGGTTTCAGATTGATTTAGGGGTTTCAATTAAATTGAAATTTTAGGAGTTTCAATTGAAACCACTAAATCAATTTAGGATTTCAATCCGAACACCCAGAAACTAAAAACTACAAAAAAAAAAAAAAATCAAACACAGTGACAGAGGCGACATCAATTTCAAACACATGCACAAATCAGAATCCACAGCACACAAATTCACAAGCATTCTCATCCTCCATCTCCGATTCAACCCATCCTTCCTCCAATCTCCAATCTAAAATTCAAAAAAAAAAAAAAGAAATCTAGGTCCGAGAGTCTTACCTTTGGAGTTTGGCGCTGCGAAGTTCAAAGTTCAAATGACTGTGGACTGGTGGTGCTCGTGCAGTCGTGCGAGAGAGAGAAGAAATCAACAGAGAGAGAGACAAAGAGAGCGTGAGAGAGTGAGTATAAGAGAGAGGAGAGTTCGAGTCTTCGAGAAGAGTCAAGACACGAAGGGGGGAGGGGGGGAACTTAACTTAAGTTGAAACGGGGGTTCCGTCCCCCGCCTCCGCTGGCCTCCACCCATGTGAGGCGGGGGTTCCGTCCCGCTCAAGCGGGGTGCGGGGGGCCCCACTGCCCACCCCTAAATTTCAATTTTATCTCCAATAAGAACTCACAGGAAGCAGTCGTTAAAAGAATGTTGGAGTGTCTTCGTGGATAATGGACACCCCCTCGATAATAAGGAACGCCTCAATGCTTTACTCTATACTCTGCATCTCCAACTAAATGGTAAGAAGTATCTCATCGTAGTTGATGATGTTTGGAAAAAGGATGAATGGTACCGAGATTTGAGTGTTGCAATAAATCGTAGCTATGATTGGAATGAATGTCTTGCATATGGATTGCCAAAAGGAAACGGGGGAACAATGATTGTCAGGAGAAGGAATAAGGAGGTAGCGAAGATTATGGTCAGGAAGGAAGAAAACATACATGACCTTCTGCCCCTTTGGAACCAAGAGAGCTGCTGGTCAATATTCACAGACACAGTCGAGAGAGAGAAACAGGTGTTGAACTTAAAGAGTCAAGAAGATTTAGAAAAGGCAAAGAAGGATCTTTTCGAAAAGTGTGGTGGCCTTCCACTCGCAGCAAAGATGATGGGGAAAACTATATCGGAAAAGTTGAAAGACGAATCCCAAGTTCCTGTTGTCGAAAGAATTGAGACTGACGACGACAAAGCGTCTGGAGAAGGCATAGATCATGTTGGTGATCTCCAAAAAAACGAGGCCCACGACGACGGAGCATTCGAAAAAAGCCAAGATGTTGGTCATATCAGACCAAAAATTGGGGGTTAAACGAAAAATGTGAGCTTTTAGGTGGAAGAGAGAGAGAATCGACGGCCTTAAGAGAACTAGAGAAGTTGCACAGAGAAGAGAAGAAGAAAATGGCCAGAAAAGAGAGAAGACACGTAAAGAAATTACAAAAAAAAAAAAAAAAGGCACGCGGGGAAAAATTGAAAAAGACTTTTCGTTTAACTTCAGATTCCACCCAAACCTTCATGGCATTCAAGTGAAATAAAAAACAGTTCGTTTCATTAAATCCATGTCAGCACTTCGATACATTTCAGTATGCAATTTTGGCTGAGTCGAGTTTTACTTAAAAATATGATAAAATTAATTAAATTAATATCATTTTAGTATTATATAATAAATAAATAATAATCTAATATAAAGATCTGCAAATGAAATAACCAAAATCAAAATTCTTCTCCTAAACCACTTGGATCTGTCTACTCCAAGCAGAGTGCAAAAGCGGAGTCTTGTCGAAATGAGACCCCCCACAATGAGTTGCTCAGGGAAATGAATGGCCGACAACAGTACTACTACTACTCCAGACAATCTCAGAAGCCGAGAGTGTAGACTGTAGAGGCTATATATATTCGGGATTCCTTGCATGCAGCAATTAATCGCTCCTTCAAATTGCATAAAAAAAATAAAATAAAAAAAATAAAAACGAGAGATTGGCAATTAAAGTGAGAGGGGCGGGCCGGGGCATGCATGGATGCGAACCCCACTGCCCCCCGGTATCCCCATCACATTGATTGGAATTGGCAACCCTGATAGGGAGCACACCTGCCCCTAAATACTAAATAGCGTGTAATCCGCACACTACTTCTCTCACTTTGGTTGTATGAATTTATCAGATGATTGGGGCAGCCAGTTTTAGGACATCCACACGCAGCACGCTGGCTCTAAAATCAATTATCTATCAAACATCACATGATTACAGCACCACCGTACACTAACACCAATAAATTATACATTTTTCGTAAGAAATCGCCCATATCTCTCATATATATATATATATATATATATATATATATATATATATCTGTCTTCTAGTTTCTGAAATTCAAAGTTATGTGGTGTACTAGTACTACTACTATGTCAATGCATGGGGGGAGTGGCCAGGCAAACATATATACTAGACCTTAGGGTTTGAAATTACGGTTTTTTTGTGCCCCCGGTTTACCCTTCTCATTTTTTGTGCGAGAATATGAGAAAATTATAATGATGAGATGAGATAATTTGAAATGAGTTGAGGTAGGTTTTGAATCCAAACCTCTCCTACTCTTCTCGTCTCTTAAAATTATCTCAATTCTCACCAATTCAGAAAAATTGATCACACGCTTTTAAATAATTTATTTGTGAGCGAGATACTAGCTAGGAACATCTATGTCATTATAATGATTATTTTCATTTTGCGAAGTACCCGATTTTAGAGAATTTGTTGGCTGTTTAAAGGCAGTTCGTATGTGTATGATCGCTACTAGAGTTAATATTCATGGAAATGGAGATCAGAGCTGCAGCTGTATGCATGAGATCTCGTCGAAATAAAATGTACGCCAGTCATGCTAACCAAAAGAAGGAAAGATACAGGCCAAGGTACGTAGGAGAACCATGCTATCAGGATCCAGAAGAAGAACGAAATAAACAAGCCAATGTTCATTAATGTTTGTTGCTCTTTCGCCTGTCATTTTGCAGAGTTTCGACGTCGATCGGGATGTTTAGTTTAGATCATAATTCGCTCAAAATCACGTCACCCCTTGGAAATACACTTAAAATGCTGAGGAGATGAGTGCAGTAATGATTAATGCCTAGTACGACATGTCACATGCATGCACCATAATGAGAAATACTAGGGATAAAATCTCAGGTACTACTTTAAATATTGGTACGAGGTGAGACAATGGCCGAAAGCTCTTATTATTTAACTAATTAATTGATCCCCATGGAAAACCTAGGCATGCAGACGGCCTTAACTTGAACTAATTAAAGCTTGTCATGTATATGCGGACATCAGAAGATGAAGATGAAGATGAAGATGAAGATGAAGATGAAGTGAAGCCGTCAGTATATATGCAACGTCGTACGTACTTTGTTTAATTAACAATCGCCATATCTAATTTAAGTACGTACAGTTTTAACTTCACTCGTATCAATGCGAGTCCAACCATGCACAAAGCCAAAAATACCATCAAATCTAATTCAACTACCAGAACCAGATCACAGAGAGAGATCAGGTTCCTCGATCTCCGTAATATAATTACAGGAAACCTAAATTCTTACGCGAGTTCCCAACGATCCTTCCCCCCTTGGCCCTCGCAGAAAAGAAAAACACGGTAATAAAAACGGCAACAGTAAAAGATAAACCTGAAAGAGAACAAGCAATGAATGCTTGTAGCCCACGACCATGACCGTTAAAATTATTTACTAAAATTCATGATATTTACTTGTTTCTCTGCGCGCAGTGCATGTGCTTCTTGCTCTCTGCTCTGGTTTTTCTGTTACTTTTAAGGCATAAAGAGCTTATTCCCGCACTGGCATCGCCAAGCTTCAGGGTAGTACTCCAGCGGAGTGCTCAGAGTAGGGTGAATGGGCACTCGCACGGGCGAGCACGGCGAACACCTCCCGCACTTGGATCGGCAGCTAGGCGGTGATGACCCAAAGCCCAGAGCCCTACGACTCGGGACAAACCGCTCAAATATCGCTGATCCCGATCCTGCTAGTCGTTTCTCGCCCTTCATGGCCTGCTGCTTCAGTACTGCTTGACTAACTGGAAGATAAGGAGCAGAATGAGTCTCGGTGTTGAGAATGTTGATCGTAAGTGTTGGTGTGGTTTTTGCGCGCTTACCGTGTTGGGAAAGAGAGATGGCTGTGGCGGAGGCAAAGAAGAGAAATGTGAAGGCTGTGAGAGTGCGACAACAGTGATGATGGTGGTGGCGGCGATGCAGTACGCCCATTGCAGGTATGGGAGCCGGGCAGGTTAGCGACAAGCCCTCCTGAGGAAAAATAAATGCGGCTCAGGAGAGAGGAGCATTCTAAAAAAGGAGTGACGTTATTATTGCAGATTTTGCGTGTAATCGTGTGACTCTTTGAGTGTCGCAAGTCTAAGTCAAAGATACTATACCGGAGAGAGAGAGAGAGAGAGAGAGAGAATTGTACCGGCCGACATCGTGGGGGCTGGGTGAGCTTGGACCTCCTATGCCCTGAATATGATTGTGAATCTGTGATGGCCTTATCAGGATGAATACAGGCCGTATAGGACACTATGATGGTTAACTTAACCCCATTTTGATAACCAGCTGCCAAGGGGAAAAAAATCTCATCCTGGTTTGATTATCCTCACACAAATTATTAATGTGTTCGTTACAGAAAAAATCTTTAAGCTCTTCTGCAGATTTATGGGCCACAAGTACATGATTTCCGTGAAGGAGATAAATACGTATATGACTTTAAGTGGGCTTCACTCAGATTCAAATAAGCACTTGAAATCCTCAAACTTTGATAAAAATTGTAGTTTTTTGTCACAAGATGTTTGAGTTAATGGACATGAGCTCGTCTAGTAATAACCCATTAATTTCCTCATATTAAATATATTATTGGTATAAAAGATGCTAAATGAAAATAAAGATTCACTAATATTATATAAGCGTTTATCTCAAGTTAGAGACATATGTATATATGAAGTGAGCCTAATAACATATTTTATTCAAGACCTTCAAATTTGAATATCAAGGTTTAGCATCTAGTAACAAAAAAGTTAAACCAAATAGAAGAGCGAACTCTCGAGTAGTTGTATAATTCAATTTATAAATAATATATTTGAAAAATTTTTATCATCAAATACTCTACATTTTATAAAAAACACTCCACACCTTATAAAAAAAATTATAAATATAAAATATAAAAATAAATAGTAACTAATGCATAACACTCCTCACTATATATATATATATATATATATATATATATATAGAAATTGTATTGTTTTTAACTCTATGGGAGTGTTGTAAAGGGAAGTATTTGCAGTAGGAGTAAAAAGGGTGCTGAGTAGATCGATGAATGGAAACGAGAACACGTGTGGGGGCGCAATAGAGGGGCGGGGTGGTGTTGTAACTTGTAAGGGGAAGAAGTTGAACACCTGAGTCAAGTCTCTGAAGTTGAGACGGACCCCCAACCCAACATCATCGCTTTCGAGTTTTTCCCCTAACGTGGCGTGTACAGCCGTTATTAAATTTTCCAAACAGAGTGGGGGACCCACTTTTTCTGTTCTTGTTTCTTTTCTTATTGGAACAGAAAAAAATATTGATTATATATTGTGTTGCGACAAAATCTGGAGAGCAGAATGAGGTAGGGGGGGTTTCATTAAATGAGGCCGTTGGCCGCATGTTGTTTCTGCGGAGTGCTGGCCTTGTGGGGTTTCGGGGTTCGGTAGCATTTAAAACGACTCAGCCTGTTGAGGAGAGTGAGGACCCAGGGCTAGACTGCCCAGCAATGATCATTTTCAAATAAAATTGATATGCTTTAATTTGGTTTAATTACGCCATTCGAAGCTGCTTTGGTGTCCAAAGAGGTTGTGAGTATGTAAGATCAAGATGGTGACGATCTGAACAGTCGTGGAAGAAACATTCTAAATGCTTGCTTACGAAAAATAGATGATGAGTTCATTGAGTTGCATGCTTGCACTGCCTCTTTTGTCCATCGGGTGGGGATTAGTGATGAATCAGTCCGGTCACAGCCAAAATTCCTAGCTGGGATCTCTCTTTCCATTTCTTCATCTTATCTCACCATTTCAAGTTAATTTATACACGAGGTTATCAGAAGTTTACTCAAAAACTTTGTATTTGACATGATTATTTATCTGTCCACCGTCATCCATATTGGAGTTCTTTCTCATCTTACAAGTGAAAAGAAAACTTTTTAGGCTCTGTTTGGATGTTGTATGTTAAGATTATCTACATCATTTATAAATAATAATAAAATAGTTTATAAATAACAATAAAATAATAATAAATAATAATGAACTATTTATAAATAATAGTAAAATAATCTGAGAACCGTTAATATACATGGAAGAAACAATAAAATTAACATTTATCCAAAAGTTTAAACTAATAGAAATATATAAATTGAGGAGTAGTCTACAATTATTTAATTAATAAAATAAAATGTAAAATCGAAATTCCAACTAAAGACTTTTGAATTTGGTATAACGTGAAATCACTACAAATTTAAATAAATAAAAATAGATAAATTTAACTATTTATATTATTACCTTATTTCAAGCTTTTTAATTAATATAAAAGATAAGGACAGGTTTAATTACACAACATCAAATAATGTTATATTATCTTATTTCTGACAATTTTTTAAATTTTTATATAAAATATAATAATTAATTAATCTTTTCGAATTTTAAAATAAAAATAATATTTTATTATTTTATTTAACTTTTCATTTTTACCTTTATTTGTAACCACGTAATACCTTAAGGCGAACAGCCATATGGATGTCCAGGCAAGTCTAGAGCTAGTATGATGGCATGAGGCTGAGGAGTAGCTGGTAGGGAACTGTACGTAAAACCAGAGCAGCAAGCAACCATTATTTGTTTGTTTCGTAGACGTCGGGTGTGGAACAGTGGAAAGTTTGAAAGCGACACCACGGCTGGTATTCAATCTACACTTCTATATATACTAGCAATAGCAATGTGCGAGGCACATTTGACCCTTGAATGAAAAACAAGTTATTTTATAAAATATAAACATCTTTTGTGTAAAAAAAAAAAAATTGTAATTATAAGCAAAATAAGTGGTATATGGAGAATCTTTTATGAATTCAATTTTTACACCTAACAAAGTGAAAATAAATGTGGAGAATCTATGTGATGATGACAGTACTTCACGCATAAATCAAAGCAATTCAACCGAAAAAAATAAAAAATAAAAAGTGGTAAAATGAAATTTAAAATTAGCGAAACCAAAGCATGGTCTTGGTCGCATAATAGAAAATTTTGAATCAACTTTATTGGAGTGCAAAAGAATATGCACAGGAGTAAGAAAATAAATTTTAACAAGTATCATAATGATAACAAAATGTTACAGTAATATGAGTAATATAAAAATTAAAAGTTTTTAGATATTCTAGGAATAGTTTTCTTAGCAAAATATATGAATTGTAGAATTCAACCATACTACTTAATGACCCAGGGAGCACTAAAAGAATACAGTGTTTTATTTCCATATTGTTCTCACATTTTTTCATCATTAAAGTATGTCTCTTCTATTTTGGAAACTCCAAAAATATTATAATGGTAGAAAATCATTTTATTTAAATGATTTTAGTTAATTAAGAATATTATGAGATTTAAATTATATTAAAAATTCTAATTATTTATATGATTTTACTCTTTTAAAAATATTTAACAAAACTCTATCATTTATTTAATGATGAAATATTAATATTTTATAAATTAAAGTTGAATTTATATTTTAATTATATATTTTAAGTTAGTTTATTTTTAATGTTTTAACCTCCACCCACTGTTGGATCAATTCTGGAGATTCAAGATGAAGGGTTGATATTTAAAATCTCAAAACCCTAACTTTTTCTTTCATCTCTCTCTCTCTCTCTCTCTCTCTCTCTCTCTCTCTCTCTCTCTCTCTCTCTCTCTCTCTCTCTCTCGATCTCTTCTCCTCGGCTCCGCCCAACGCAACCGGTCGCCGCTACCGCTCCACCACCAAGCCCAGTCACCGACGACCTTCTCCACGCCGATCTCGTGCCCACATGCCTCTCTCTCTCTCTCCCCCCGCAACAGGCCGAAGCCCGTAGCTCTCTCTCTTCCTCTACATGCACGAGTTTCTCCCCATAGTGCCGCCGTTAGCCACCCCTAGGACACCGCACCACCACCAACAGCACGCCGAGCTCGTCCCCACATACCTCTCTCTCTCCCGCCGTAATAGGCCGAAGCCCGTAGCCCTCTCTCTTCCTCTACAGGCACAGGTTTCTTCTTATAGTGCCGCCGTTAGCCACCCCTACGGCACCGCACCACAACCACCAGCCTCGTCCTTGGCCGACGAGTCGACGACCCTACCACTTCCTCCCTTCCTCTAGATAACAACCTTGATTTGTGATTTGTGTGAAAACTTGTGTGTTGATTTGGTGATTTGTGTGGTAATTTTTTAATTTTGTGGTATTTTGTGGTGATTTTGCCGTGGTTTTGCTGTGAGGATACAGAGAGGGACGCAAATGTAGAGAGGGACGTAAGGTGAAAGAAGAAAAGCGTAAAACACATATTATTGTTCATTAATGTTCATATTATAGCGGCTTTTAAGTATAAGGAGAGATATAAACTTCTATATATATATATATATATTTTTTTCTAAATAAACAAACTTCATTAAAATAAAAGATGATATATATTAAAAGAGGTGGGATTCCCCCAACAGAATACCCAAAACAATAATTACAGTACAAATGTGGTGAAAAAAAGAAAAAAAAACGGATTGACCAAATAATCTTATAATATTATTTGAATTTATTGCGTTAACAGTTTTAAGGTTGTTTTTTTTCCTAGGTAAATAATCTTATAATATTATTGAAACAAAAAGAGTTCATAAGGTGATTACTCCCGGCCTATTACATCCTAACAAATCCAAATAAATCCAAGGTCTCTTAAATATTCCAATCAAAGGGTTTCTATTTATTTTTTAACATGAACCTAAGGTCCAATTCATTCAAACCAATGGAAACAATGAGCTGTCAACATTTTGGTGGGAAAAAAAGGATCGATTTGGAGTAAGGTCGTTCATGTCAGGGAGATCAGATATTCGAATCAAGATAGGCTTAACCATCACAAAGGTGCCATTAAATGATCGAATTTTACGCTAAAGCTCAAGTGGAAGGACACGTCTCTGTGTGTGTATATATATATATATTTATATGTCAAAGCAACGTGCAAAGCACGTTTGCCTAGGTTAAACAGTTATTTTACAAAAAAAATATTTTTTTATATAAAATTTATAAAAATAGTTGATGACATATATAGTTTAGAAGATATTACTTCAACTTTTATATAAGTAATATAATTAATAGAATATTACAAATGAACTTTAACAAACAAATTAACTACCACGAGCAGTACTATAACAAGATGATTGAGTTTGCATCATCAAGATGATGGTATTTAATGGCATGTTTTGGGCCAAATGAGATTTATTTCTCATTTTACCTATATATTTTGGCTTTGTATTATATTTTGCCGGATAACTGTATAACCTCGTTAAGGATATTTCACTGTTGTGGTTCTGTTTATAAAATTCTAATACTTATGATTACTAAGTTGTGAAATTTATGATTTGGATAGTCAGATACTCCAATAATTTCATCTCATTTTATCTTAATATCTAAACGTAAATAATTTTTAATTTTTAATTTTTTCATCTAATCATTATTTAATCAATACAGCTTTGTCAAATTTTCAAATAAAATATAAAAAACTAATTTAACTTTTTTAAATACCAGAACAAAAATTATATTCTAACAATATTTTAACTCTATGATATTTTTATTTAATCTTTTTCTCTCATTTTTCAAAACACTATAAACATCTTAACTCAAACTATTTTATTACTATTCGCAAATCAATTTACCACTATTTACAGATGATCTCTTCTAGTCTCACTATTCAAACCAGACCTAACTACTCCACATTAAAAATGAAAAATTTCACTATGAAAATATTTCCAAAAAAGAAAAAATTTAATTACTAAATAATATCAGGTTTTAAGTCACTACCTGAATAATATAAGATATATTGTGCTGAAGAGGTCAAAAAACAATTTAAATTTCAGATTTGAAAGAGGAGACCTTAATTTAAGGCTCGAAATAAAAATAACGACAAACTTGTCAGAAAAGACACTAATTTTTAAATTAGTCGGATGTACAATTACAAGGCACATACGCGTAGTTCTACAGGTACTTCGGAATATTATCAAGGTATTAATTTTAGACCATCATCTAAGAATCTGACAACTCAGCATCTTTAAATTGACAATTTCTTCTTGAAAATACAAGTCGGTCCATGTTGCAGCTCGTAACTTTTAACAACAAATATTAAGGTTTTAAATACCGTGCCAAATCGGCCGATATTTATTGTGCTGGAATAGTAACCGGTGCGAGAAAGATATGTGTTTCATATCAGATTAAATATCAGTCATTTCGATGTGTTTTGATCAATACTGGTCAGTTTTTGATGTACCGGTCGAAATTTTATATTTTTAATGTATTTTCATAATTTTCACTATATTTCATAATATCAGTCATTTCAATATATTTCAAGACTTGCATGGATGTTATTTTGAAATATAATTTATGCATATATATAATTAACTTATCTATATATAAACTATATCAAAATAGTATTGATACCAAAATATTTTATTGCATGCCTTAACCAAATGATCTTCAAAATGATATTAAAAATTTTGAAAAGATATAAATATATATATTAAAGTGTTTAAAAGCTTTAATTAATAGTATTTCAATCTAAATGTCCAAACAAATACATTCACATTGGGGTTATCATTTTTTTTAATAAAGTATATATATATATATATATATATATATATATATTTGTTATTCTTTCCCTTCGAGGCCATTATGCACATGCACACACAAAAAGTTGGAGAGAGTGAGAAACAAAAGGCGGTCATTATCTAGATTGTTGCCGTTAACTTTAACGAGAAAAAAAAACGTTAAAATAAAGAATTTCTAGACATTTTATATATATAAAGATAAAAATATAAAAGATTACTAACAATAGAGAAAAACTACAATTACAAAATAATTTTACAAAAATAAATCCACGTAAAATGAATAAAAACAACACAGACCCGATATAATATCGCCTAGTCTACTGGACGGCCGGGAAACAAGTGGGAAAAAGAAGACGAGGGGACAAAAGCGATAAAAAAATAAAAAATAAAAAACCAAGGTGACAACCTAATTAACCAAGGATGACTATTTCTCCCCCCGTGGGAAGATTTATGTCCTTGACACTACAAATTAACAAGATTTATATAATATGGTAAATATATTTTACAATCTAACATATCACATGAAGTTATATTTATCTTAAAATTTAATATTTCACATCAAGTTATATTTATCTTTCAATTTAACATACCACATCAAGTCATATTTATTTAGCATGGCTGCATATGTGTTTATTTTTATAGAATTTCTTTGTGATTAAAATATTTATCTTACTATTATATTTTAAATAATTTTTTTTAATATTATAAAATTACCCCTTATTCTAAAAGTGAAATATCTAATTAATGAGATAAAAAGTAGAGTTATGACTCAAACTCAAAGCATAAAATTATTATTTATAACAAAAACTTAAATTGATAAAAAATAGAAAAATTATTTATTTATATTATATTATTGACTTGAAAAATGCTAGGTTGCCCTTGCTCTTGACCACTATTGCATTTTTTATTTTATTTTAATGTTAAAAGAACTAAAATACACAAGCAATCAAAACCATGGACCAAACCCAACGTCCTTGTAGCGAGCCTTGATTGACTTGGGCTCCATATAGATGCTATGATTATCTCACATTATTCGTAGATAATAATAATAAAAAATTTAAATAACAAGAAAATAATAGTAAATTGTTTATAAATAGTAGTGAACTGTTTATAAATAATAATTAAATAGTCTTAAAACAGTTTAGTTCCCAAACATACCCTTTGTGAGATGACCATCTCACCTCATTTAATTTCAACTAATAATCTTATTACTATTTACAAACCATCTCAACTCATCTCACTATTCAAAAGAATGCTAAGTTGCTCCCTCAAGTGTACAACTATTGTATTTTGATTTTTTTTTAAATTATCACTAGTGTATTTGTATTTTTTTTTTCCTAACATTAACAAAAGAACAATTTTGGATACATTCGTGGAGTACGCAAGCGTCATGCAATATTTTTGAAAAGAACGAGATCTACTATTAAAAAATTAATTTTTTTCTTATAGATTCCGAATTTATTAACTTTTTTCAAATGAATTGCATGATACTTATGCATTCCACGACTATAAATATTATTTTTCTTTAAAACAAAATACACTAACATACAATTGAAAAGGTAACTTGAAGGGATTGAATAGCATCATCCAATACTAAAACATAGAACTTTGTTATTTATCATCCTCACACACTATATTTATTTCTATTTTTTATTTTTAGTTTTATTATTTCTAAACTAATTGAGTTTTTTTAATCATCATATCTATACATATTCATTTAGTAAAAGAAAAAAAATAAAAAATTAAGTGTAGTGCGTGTATGTGTGATGTGAAATAATGAATACAAGTTTTCTAAAAATATTAACGTGAGGCAGCCGATGAGCTGCCACCGGTTGCTTCAACAAAACGAGGGGCCTGGAGGTTGGAATTGGAGAAAGTGGTATTTAGTGGGCCGAACAGAGAATTGATGGACTGAAGTAAGTAAAGAGACAACAAAAGTCTGGCCCATATTCAGGGGTTCTCTTTGACAACTCATCACCACAAAACAAAGTCAGGACTACGTACGGTACGTCATGTCATAATGCGGTGAGTCAGAGACAATAGTAAAAGAGAAACACTATTTTATTATTATTATTATTATTATTATTATTAACGACAGTAATGGCAGTAAAAACCCGTCATATGAATTTACACCTCAAAATAATTATTATCTCTAAAAACCATAGTCAACTCATTACTGCCATACTGTACAATGACCGTAGTGTCCCCCAGTCAACACGGGAATTACTGCTGAATACTGTAAGCCACTATATAAGCTGTTACAAATTTATAGGATTGGTTAGTGAGATTATAATTTTTAATTTTAGATGAAAGTTTAGAATATTAATTTTTAATATTAGTGTTGTTTTGATATTTAAAAAAATTGAATTGAAATTGAAAAATGTTGTATTATTTATTATATTTTATATAAAAATTTTTGAAAAAATTATAATAATAAAATAAGATGATATAAGAATTTTATATCTCATATTGTCAAACCTATCTATAAGTAATTAATTACGCATGCCCTCTTACGTCACTATTCATCATGTTAAGGTTGCATTTCTCACTCTTTTTCCACTTAGAATGTTGAAAGAGTTTATATATATATTATATAATATTTCAGAAAGTCTTTTGAAGCTTTTTTTTCCATCGGTAGATTCTTAAGTACTAAATACTCAATTTAAAAAAAATTATATATGACATTATTTGAAATAATATATTAGATTGTAAAGATTATCTTATTATAAAATATATTTAACGTAACACATTATATCATATTAAATTTTAATTTTTTTTTCTTTTTTTCTAAATCTGACTATACTTCTTTTTCCTAAATTATATCTAAATTACTTATATAAGAACTCTAAAATTAAACATCCAACTATTACCAACATTGTGATCAACCAAACGCCATCACACCTTCTATTCGATTTGACAATGTATAGACCCCTTATATTTGACACCAAAAGACGATTAAAATCTAAGAGAAATGCTATTATTCATCTAAAATCCTATTTTCTATCTTTTGTTACACATAATGCTGTGTCAATCAGTAAAATGTCATTCACTTAAAATCTATCACATTATCATCCTGCATAATTGAGGATAACAAAAAGAGAAATGATATATATAAATACTAAATGCATAAGTTTCGTACAAATCATTTATAAAAAAAAGTTAATTCTACGACATAAAAATGTGAAAATTTATTTATTTTTGATGTGATTCATATTTTTACAAAAAGATAATGAAATACTTATATAAAATTTATATATTTAAAACTTGTACGTAACATTATTTTAACAAATATTATGATAAAGAAAATTATTATTTAATATTTATTCTAAAGTTTTTTGCACTCCTCTCCTTTCATCTTCGTTTTACTTTGTTGATTTAAAAGAAAAAAATTACAACACCACTGTTGGGGTAGGGGAAAAAGAACAAAGAAATAAAAAGGTAGTGGGAGTTAAATAATGAGTAAAATAAAATAAAATAAAATAATAGAAGAGGATAATTAGTTTAGACAATAATAATTAAGACAACGTACTACGTGGCAGGCTAGGGTGCATCCTAGATTGTAAAAAGTCCCTAGCAAAGAGGAGAGTCTCCGCCGCGCCTACTATTTTCTTTCTCCAAACTCACCCCCCACCCACCCACCCACCCGCACGCACTCTCTCTCTCTCTCTCTCTCGCACGCTCTCTTCCCCCCTCGCCTCCCCTCCCCTCCTCCCCCAACACATTTAACCCATACCCACATCAAATTTACGACAACTGTACAGATCACCCGCGGGTCCCGGCGGATTCCTCGCCATGAACGCCGCAGCGACAACGACGACGACGACGACGACGTGCCGGTCCATACTCGACAAACCCCTCAACCAGCTCACCGAGGAGGACATTTCCCAGCTCACCCGCGAAGACTGCCGCAAATTCCTCAAAGATAAAGGTTTCTCACACAAACCCCCATCCTCCCCTATTCCCGATTTTGCCCTTCCCCGTGTTTCCCGCTCCCTGAAAACCCGTGGGAGGCTGCGACACTCCCTACACTCCCCCCTCCCCTCCCCCTCTCTCTGTATAAATATGTAACTTGTTTAAAAAATGAATAAAAATAATGACACGTGTCCGTACAGGAATGCGCAGACCCTCGTGGAACAAATCGCAGGCGATCCAGCAGGTGATTTCCCTCAAGGCTCTGCTCGAGCCGAGCGTCGACGATTCCGCCTCCGGAGTTCTCAGGAAGGCCGTCGTTTCTCTTCCGCGCGTGAGTCTCACCCGCTCTTACCCTACCCACTCCCCGTTTGGTTCCCCAGAAAATCGACGAAAGAAAAATATTTTTTTTATTTGCTTATAAATCCTGTGTCTGTGTTTTTTTTTTCTTTGTGGGGGGAGGGGACAGTTAGTGACGGCTTTAGTTCGAGCAAAAGTACTAGAAGTTTGACCCAAATGTTGAAAAAAGGCTGACTTGAACTTTGCTCTCTTTTGTTAATGATATCTAATCCTTTCTTAACTACCGAACAAAGCTTCACTTTTCTTTTTCGTTCAATATTCGTTTGTTTTATATATTTTGAAAACTTATTTAACATGTTTCTTTTGAATGAATTAATTATATATTTGTAGGCGACTTCCAATTCGGTTGATTCGGTTAAGGAACCGAGTCCTGATGTCCAAGTTTCATTATCGGCAGAAGAATCACAAGGGAGAAAGGATCCACCGCCCAAATCGGCTCCTTCTGGTGATCGGTCGGCTGATATAGATAACAATGCCGTTAGTCCCAGGTCTAGCTTTTAACATTACGTTTCTGGTTATGCCCTTATACTTAATGTGCTTTGACTTTTTTTATTCGGTATTATTATGCTGTGATTAGTTATGGAAGTTTTTAACCAGGAAGTTACTGAATGGTGTTAATTTAGTATCTATCTGTCTTTGATTCTTTAAGATGGTTTTGAATATATTTTTCTGTTTGGTTGCTAATTTTTGTTTGCTGAGGCGTGTTCCTTTAGGACCTTTACACAGAAAACATTCTCCAAAATATTCTTTCAATTTTTTTGCGGTCGAATTTGTTTGGCTTCTATGTTGGGGATTGGTCGGTTGGTGTCTTTGATGGCCTGGGGGATTGTTTAAACATAAGCAATATGGTTGGCTGATATTGAAAGACACTGATGAGGTGTTTTGCTTGAACAAGATGAACTCAGTAAAGACTGAACAAGAAGGACAGAGATATATGCTGATAGTGGATGCCCTTGCTGGTTAAGTTTCTTCATAAAGAAGCTGGTGTCGATTGGTACTTATAAAAAAAGAAGAAGCTGGTGTCGATTGGTTGGTGTTGAGTGTAGGGTAGCGTGAAGCCAAAGTTGCTGAAACAAGATTTTCCTTGCTATATACGAATTATTTTCAAATACCTTTTTGGAAATAAATATAGCTAGAAAGGTGAGCAAGAGCAACTGTAGGTATAAAAAGCTACTATATATTAGATAAAATTAGTATTTTTGTGCTCAATTGGAAGGAATCTAGAAAATGGAGGAGATTTTAAAACGGGGGCTGCGGAATGATGTGGCAGAATCATTGAACAGTCTAACTTTATAGCACCAGATTGACCACCCCCCCCAAAAAAAAAAAAAAAAAAACTTATGCACCCCTACTATGCATGGAAAGTTCTATGTATATATCACAGTGATATCAATATGTTATCTGGTGAGTAGGTTTGGCAATGTATTGAGAAAGCCATAGCATGAAGAGGTACCTAACCAACAGTTAATTGTGCAGATTGTTTCCAGAAACTTTCAGTTTTATTGACCAGACATTTTTCTAACATGAGAGATGCACTTTTAATTTGAAAAAAAAAAAAAAAACTCAACTTGGCAAGGTTTAACTTTGCATACCATCCTAATTAGTGAGATATTTGACCCATCGTCAATTCCTTATCTGAATGCCATATTCTGGATTATGTTACTATTTCTGCTAGAGAATGGTTTATAGTTGGATTTTGTTATGTGGCCTGGGTTTCATGCTATAATGAGAGTTTTCCACGAACCAAAGCGATCACACATGCGCACACACGAACCAGAGAGTAGGCTTGGATTCCATTCTCATCCTGCATCCTATTGCAAATCTCTATTCGCTAAATATTGTGTAATTTTAGAAAGAACCAATGCTTTTATCTTCTAGTACTGAATTTCATGACAGATAAAAGCAAATGATTTTCTATTTTCTCTTTCCGCTTCTTGAAATTTTGGATATTAATGAAGGCAATGGAGTTTAAACTTTAAAGTCATCTATTGATTATCTGGCAGGATGTGAAAACACCAGATCAGAAATTACCTTGTCTAGAACTTGATGAGCAGAATGTAATTATAAACAGCGCTTTGCACTTTTAAATGTCGTATTTTTTTCTTCTTTAATGGAATTTTTTTCCTTAAAACAAGTGCAAATTCCATGGCTACTTATTATTATTATTTTTTATTTTATGTCGGGGAACCTCTCCAAGGCAGGGCCCTTCGGACTCACCCTTGCAGAGTAAATCTCGGTCTCGTGGCTTTTTAGTTTTTACTGTAAAAAAAAGTGGCATATCATGTCCATCCACACATTTGAATAAGTTTTATAAATTGAAGTATTTGACAATGTGGGCACAGGAGTCCGTGTGCTACAAATCCTTCAGTGGGGCAAATGACGATTTTCTATTGTGGCAAGGTGAATGTGTATGATGGAGTGCCAACTGATAAGGTAATGATACTTGGATACCTGGTGGTAACTCCAGTCACATGTTGGTCTTACAATACAACCTATCTGGATTTCACAGGCACAAGCAATCATGCATCTTGCTGCAAGTCCGATCCATTTACCTCAGGATGATGCACTTTGTGGAGCTGCAGCTCTTTGGTCTCCATGCCATTTACAGATATCAAGTGACAAAGATCACCTTATTCCTCCTTGTAACAATATCTCGCACATCATGCAAACAGGTGACTTTTTCAAAACAATTTCCTAGCTTATTGTTTGAGCACTGTTGGAAAGCTATGCATCAGTTTTTCTCATGATTGCTTCAGCTGTACTTGATACCATGTTAAAGGCTCATTAAGTGAACATAGAAGTAGATCTGCCATATGGTCTAAGCACTTCTTTCATATTTGCAAATAGATAACATTGCTAATTTATATCTTCCCTTTCTTTTAGATAATTTTACTATTGAAAGTGAAAAGGATTTCGCTGATTTATTTTATGCGAAATTGGCCTGCCGCACTTGTCTTGTTCATTGCTTATTTTCAAAGGTAGCTAGGTAACCAGTTGTTTTTATTTCGTTTCACAGAGAAGATGACAGAATATGCCCAGCAGTATAGGGACAAAGGGAGCATTCCTCGTGACCCTGGTAAGAAATTTCAGTTTGCATATAATTGTTGGGAGGGGGGGATTTAACTATGTTTACAGTTTTGCATGAAAAAATTCATGAATGAATTCTTATCACATAACTATTAAGGTGGCCAAGGACATTCTCAGTGATATACTTGTATGGGTAAATGCTAAGCATGTGCATGCTTAAATGGTGTATATCCAAATAAGTAAATAAATGAATAACAAAAACTTGGGGGTGCTTTTGTTAAGTGCCGAGGGGCCATGTGATGCCCGCACATTCGCTCCTGCTTTTCAATGTATGCCATACTCTGCTATTTGAAACTTTCTATCTTCCTCAGCCATGATTAGCAAAGAACTAAACACATTACTTTGACTGATACTTTTAAAATCACATCTAAGCTTTTCACTTAATGAGACCTCTGTGCATGCTATGAGGGGCTGATGATAGCATTTTAGGGAATTAATTAGTCAAAGGAGCTCCCTAGCATGTAATATATGAAAATGATCTCCTTTTGAACTTTTGGTGGTCTTTCTTAAGATGTAGAGGGTCAGGCGAACAGAAAGGTCTCACTGCAGAGATATCTGGAAAAGCGGAAAGACAGGTACCTAATCTGGATAAATTTTGTGCTGGGATTGTTTTCAAGTCTTCAATCTCACCACATATTGTTTACTGCTCACGTTCCTTAAAGGGGAAGGTTAAAGATCAAGAAAAATATGGGATCGACAACTTCTAGTTTGGAGATGTACTTAAACCATCAAGTGAGGACACATGCCCCAAATGGAAAATCAAGCCGGAGTAGCACGAGCTCTCCACCACAGCATGGACTACCACAAACCTTGGTTAGTTCTGTCGACAATCAGCTAAAGAGTGCTGGTCTTGCTGTTGATCTCAATGACAAAGGTAAGCTTGATAGTCATTTGTCTGCATCTTTCTTTATTTGTAATCTGCATAACTCGTTTACGCAACTTGTCACACATATTGATGAAAAAATAATGACAAAATAGATAGCTGCAATATGAGCATTAATATCTATGCAGATGATCAACAGGTTCTCCATTTTGACTTGACTGACGACTAGTAGCCATCAAGAAATGGTTATGAAACAAAACTAATTCCTCGTGAACTGGTCATCGGTCATTTATAGATTATTTGTTGGCTGCATTGCAGATGTCCAAGACTGCTGAATTGGAACCGCTCTTTAGGTTAGACGGTGTTTGGAGTTAAATTGAGAGCCGTGCTTAGATAATCACTAGGCTAAACATAAACGGGGAAGAAGAAACCAATGTGACAGCCCCCTCTATGGCCTGCCTTTTGCATGATTTGTGCTGGCTCAACGGACAGTAAGTCTTGTAATGTCTATTTCTGGAGAAGCTGCTTTGGAGAATTGTCTGTTCTGAATGGGGGGGCCAGTTCGCACTAACCTGATCAATTTTGTATTGCCAACAATCATTTTTCCACCTTTAGGAATCTCTTTCTCGAGGGTAAGATTTCTTGGTTGAGATTAGAGCCGGAAGCAGCCATTTTCCGTTCATTATGTAAATGTATGCTTTATGTTGCTATGCTATTGGTAATAGCTTATTCTACAAGTTGAAGTAGTTTTATTTTATTCATTTCAGATGGTTAGGGTAACAGATAGTAGTAGTGGCCATGGTGCCCCCAGTTAAGTGGTAATGATGGTGCTGGTAGTAGTGATATGGTGGCATCATTAGCAATGGGGATGGGGATGGGGATGGGGATGGGAGTTGGGTGCTTTACACCCTACGTTTTACCCTCTTTTATGTTTTGGTGACTCAGACGTCTTGTCGTTTTCTACTCATGTTTCCAAAAAATTTCACAAACTACTACTTATCGTTTTCTAGTTGTGGGCTCCCATGACCACTTTGCAGGGGCTATTATTGCATTCCAAACTGGTTTTCTGGGCTGTGGCAGTTAGAAAAACGTCTTTAAGGCGAAATGTGACAGAAAAATCGATTGTTTATCGCAATTGGATTCGAAGTCGAATACCCCTGGCTCCCACCTCACTGTTTTCTCTGGCTCCGTTTGGAATTTGGACTGCTTCAGTTCAGTTTAATTTTAAGTTGAGTTTAACATTCAAATACTTAACTCTTAAATCATTAAATTTATCTCAATTCAAAACTTTTTTATATGTAGGATCCACAATATTTTTTAACTCAACATCTCTTTACATGCATGATTCAAAATTTTTTTAACTTCCTATAAATACATCTAAACACATCTGTATTTATTTTAAATGGATTTTATAAAACTCATTTTACAATTTTAATTCACTATTATTAATAAAGAACTTAACTTAGCTCAACATCTAAACGGGACTAAACTTCATGGGATGAACGGAAGAGCTTTTCATTAAAAGTGCGATAATCATTTGCAATACAATTAACTTCCCTTTCCATTGGGGAGTTACGAATAAATACATAGTATGTTAATTTCGTTTCGAGTATTATTTTAGTTAAAAAATATTAATCTTAATTAGCCATTATAATTTATTTTTAAAGTGATTGATTAAGAGCATTAGCAATGGTTTATTCATCTTTATCTTTATCTTTAAATTTTTAATAATGTCTTTAAATTTATTTATATTGATTTATGCATCTCTAAATTTTTACATAATTATAAATAATGTTTTTTCAAGTTTGAAGAAGCACAGTTGACTCCCTAAACATTATTTTTAATGTTTTTTTTCTCTCTATCCGAACCCCAATATGCCATCCAGATTATAATTCGGTGCCCAACATTATTCCGTCTCTCTATTCGGTTCCCAACATTATTTTTAATTTATTGGACCATCCAGATTAACAATATAGCATCTAGATACATAAAATAGACCATCTAGATTTATAGAAAAAACAAATTATAAAATAATGAATATTTTATTATTATTTAGTTAAAAATGTATAATTTAATGTGAGAATTTTTCTTCATATGTAAAATCAATATTTAAAAGATATGATTTTACATATGAATATACATAAACCACTACCAATGCTCTTATAAAATTATGAAAAATAATATATAGTATTTTTTATAAAAATAATAACGCTTTATAAAAATATTTTTAATTTAAAATATAATTGTATAAATAATTGGAACGTTATAAAATATAGAATAGAGGATATTATTTTTAATGGCATTTAAAATTTTTGTGTATTTTTCACGGTGAGATTTAATTTGTTGGATTTAATTTTTAAAATTTATGTTTCAAATTAAATTATATAATATAAACTGTGCGTAGTATAAAGGTTTTAAAATAATATTATTTATTAAAAACAGTAACAATGACTCGAATGGTATATAATGCATCGCAGGATGATATTTTTTTTTTAATAATAGCCAGAGCCACACACCACAAACGCAAGTAGAGAAAATTAAACAGTACACGTGGCGCACACTGGCAAGAAAATCTTAAACGGGACGTTCGAGAATGATAACAATAATCTGAATAAATTCTAATATAAAAAACCCGAAAGGCGCCTATATAAACAACTCCCATCTTCGCCTTTCCTAAAGGTTCGTTTAGAAGAAGCTGAGTCACTCCGAATCCAAAGGTGAGTCACGCCATGGCAATCGAGGTGAGTTCCTTCTTCTACCGAGCTTGATGATTACTATATTATCATCGTTAAAAATTTCGTAGTTGTAGTCCAGATGTTCTTTTTATATTTTTTTTATAAACCTAATAATTAACGGAAAAGCAGGCTTGGTTCATGGACGAGAGCGATGAAGATCCAAGGCTCCCGCATCATCGCATTCCTAAAGAGTTCGTTCCATCGGACCACTTGGCTGGTCAGAACTCTTGCTCTCGCTCTCTGGTTTTTTTTGTTCTGTTTTTAAATTATTGCTGATGAAATGGGTGACCATGCAGACTTGGGAGTGTTGTATTGGCACTTGAATCCAAAAGACTACGAGAAAGATGAGGAATTGCAGAGAATCAGAGAAACAAGAGGGTACAATTACATGGTAGTTCACTCTAGTTATTATTTTCTGCTCCTTATCTTAAACATGATCTTCCTAGTATTTATATGATTCGAGGCAATTCTTTGCTTATCGCTGTCTGTTTATCTCAATATCTTAATACGGAGGAATTACAACTTCAAAAATAGATGTAGTTTATTAATTAATACAAATTTGGGTTGAATTGTCTTTTCCTTTTCTTGGCTGTCTACAGAAACAATTACCGGTTTTTTTCTTCCAGTAGCCTCAGTGAAAAATCAATATTTTGCTTTGTAGTGTGGAAGAAGAAAATATGAGCGATACACATTGTAGTGCTATAAAAGATATAAGTAAGAGTGAAAATATTATATCCCTTATTGGATTGGATCCTTGTATTGAACTAGTAATGGAAGAAAGTCATGCTCGTTTGTCAAATGCTTGTAATCGGTGTGGGGACCAAATGCAGATATTTGTTTTGGTTGATGCGATCAGTTATATTCAATATGTTGAAGGATTTGCTTGATTTATGCCCGGAGAAAGTGGTCAACTACGAAGAGAAGCTGAAGAACTTCTACACAGAGCATATACATGCTGACGAAGAGATACGCTACTGTTTGGAAGGAAGCGGGTACTTTGATGTTCGAGACAAAGATGACCGGTGGATTCGCATCTGGATCAAGGCTGGTGATCTAATCATCTTGCCAGCCGGAATCTACCACCGCTTCACTCTTGACACCAATAACTATACCAAGGTAATTAATAAAGTTTCTCAAGCTATCTGATAAATCACGATTTTCTAGTCATTTTGCTGCTTAACAACAATGCTATGGAGGACTACCTTCAAGTAGTTGGTAATAATTTTTGTCAGACATTCATAGATAGTGTTGCAACAAGAGACAAGCCTATTGTCCCTAACCTGTGGGGGGGTTTGGGACATTAGGAACCAAAGTACTGATTGTGGATTTTACCTCCTTGAGAAGTCATCCCGAAAGAAAGAAGGACTTGACACCCCCAAACTACAGAATTCCCAACAATTTCCCAACCCTTTTTTAAGAACAAGGCATTAAAACCATTTGGTCCAGAGGCCTTACCATCCTTGATAGAGTAAAAGACAATCTCCAATCTCCTCATCAGATACATGTTTAGCAAGATCCTCGTATTGACGGGGATAATCTTCTCGGTAAAGCCTTTAGCAAGGTGTCCAAAACTATCTCAGCTTTCAGCTTTCACAATTTCAGACTTTACCTCACCAGGGTCTTCAAGTTTGGTGCCATCATTGTTTACAAATCGAAATAACTTTACTCCTACCATGGAGGCAATAAAAAAGCTAGTGTTTTAGTCACTTTTCTGAATCTGCTGCACTATATAGATTTTTGCCCAAGGTAGCTTTCCTCTTCTCCGAAAATCATTTCTCCTGACATCTTCTAATTTGATTGGTGTATTATCTTGATTTGATCTTATCTATGACATTCTTGATTATTTGTTACCATTGTCTGGGTAGTAGCCCTGGAGGAGTATTACTTCAATTATGGTCAAGCTAGTAGAATGAAACAAACTATTTATAGCACTGTATATAAGAGAAACTACTCCTATAGAGGATTAGTACCTTCTCTAGATTTTCCCCTTCTTCCAAGGAAAAAAATAGGACTTCACCGATGGACAAAATAACTTTACAGCACCCAAATATGTTGGTTTTGATTGTTGTCAAATTGACTTGTAATATTAACAAGGTCTTGCTGGTTGGGTGGCTAATTGGTCTGAGTTGGTTGGACAGTTGATGAGGTTATTTCTTGGAGAGCCAGTGTGGACTGCATATAATCGGCCACAAGAGGATCACCCGGCCAGAAAGGAGTACATCAAGAGTGTGATTGAGAAAAAGGGAGTGCCATTGGAAGCTCACTAAGCGTTATGTGTAATGCTATGTACCGATATGAGAGTGCCACCTTGAAGCTGGTTGAAGTTATGGAGATTAGTGCTCGAAAGCTTTATACATGCATTGGTGTTGCAAGGTCTCTTGACTATTTACCATGTTAGTAGATAATTGAACTGAACTTTACGTGTATATGCTATTATATGAGATGGAAGAAACTCCATTTAATAAGGTAGCGTTGCGTATTAACTATTAATTTTGTGTTATTAATTTAGGGGAGAAAGGGAAGATCTTCTTTTAAGGCCCAACCCAAGGTTTAAACCCGAGTCCTGACCATTCGAGCCCAAGTTTCTGTTTGGACATCCTCGATCACAGTTGTGTTTTCTTTCTTTCTTTCTTTTTTCCCTATTCTTTTTCTTTTTATGCTGATAATCAAGGAGGTGAGAAATGGTAAAGGACTACTTAATCACAATTTTTAGCTTAAATTTGGCATGGACCTTGAACCGTTTCAAACTTGAGAGCTTGCTTCCGATGCTTAGGTCTCGTTTGGTTAATACATATGAAATGAGGAATACGTGAATGTCCTCGTACGTGAATGTTAGCGAGATAGTTTGTGAATAGTAATAAAATTGTTTGAATTAAGATGTTAGATGATGTTTTAAAAAATGAGAGAGACAATTGAATAAAAATATTAGAAAGTTAAAATATTATTATAATATAATTTTTTAATATAATTTTTATTTTGAGATTTTAAAAAATTGAAAACTTTTTTGTGTTTTGTTTAGAAGTTTGAAAATTTTGTAATGATGAGATAATGATTAAATGAAAAAATTAAAAATTTGAAATTAAAAAGTGTTGTGTTTGAATTGTGTTTGGATATTGAGATGAGTTGAGACTATCTGTGAAACTAAACGAGACCTTAATTTTGTAGTCAGACTGTCATATATATATATATATATATAAATAACTTTTTTCCCACCAATCAAAATAAAGACCACGGACAATCCATCGGGAATGTCAAACAAATGCAAAATGGACATTGACGGTGTTTTTTGTTTAGTGTAATTCATATAAAAAAGACCC
This sequence comes from Juglans cinerea, assembly GCA_961763995.1. Taxonomy (NCBI): domain Eukaryota; kingdom Viridiplantae; phylum Streptophyta; class Magnoliopsida; order Fagales; family Juglandaceae; genus Juglans; species Juglans cinerea. Next base: position 7,001,833 of record CAUIVZ010000010.1, read on the forward strand.
TCATTTCATAAGTTTTTATAAACAAAAATGCTAAAGGTAACCGGCTTGGGAAATGTGGGGGTAATCGCCGCTCATGTGGCAATAACAAAACGATGACGTTTCATGCTTCCTCCGAAATCCTTTTTCCCTCATCTTCAGAATTGCATTTTGTTTATTTTTCTCTCCCGAAATCCCCTTCCCCCCTCTTTTTGCTTTCTCCCTTCCAATTGCTTATATTCATATTCACAGATCACAAAACCCACGAAGACCCATGAGTGACTGCTCTCGAGATTTGCAAACAGATTTTCCTTTATGAGCAAAACACTCTGAAACATGCACTTCTTTGTAAGTTCATATTTTTTCTGTGATTTTGTCCAAAACTGGGTATCAGAACTACCTTTCTCATTTCAAATTTGAGAAAACATAAATATTGGTGAAATGACATCCATTATAACTAAAATATATAGGTATTTGTAACACTAAGACGAGCAATCTTTGGCATATCATTGTTTTCGGCCCGAAATAGTCTTCTTCACAGCTCCCACTGAGACTAAAAACTGATCAAGGGATGATAAAGTTTTCATGTCCTCTGGTCGGAGTCATCTGGGTTTTTGGAGCTACAAAGATGATGGCCATGGTGATTGGGAAGGAAGTTATCTTTATGGAAGAAAATAAAAGAAGCTTAGGAGAGAAGAAGAAACAAGGTGCCATGAAGTAGAGGGGAAAGAAAGTATGTTCGGTTTTTTTTTTTTCAAAAATTGTTTGACGTGGCATAAAAATAAATTTGTGATTACACTGCAGTTTCCCACCACGGTTGCACGTAGAAGGACTGTTTTATTATTGCTTTGCTTTGAATTCAATGTCGACTCTTATTATTTTTTGTGGGTGTTACAATTCGTTTTGAAATTTTTTTTGAGTGGTAATTCGTTTTGAATCTTGAAAACACGTTCTATCGACCTTTCATGAACGAAATCCGACCATTTGATGGTCGATAAAGTCTGTCACTTCAACAGCCTGATGAATTTCAAAGGTCCATTGCATTTTTTTAATCTTTTTATTTATAAATTGCCGTGATTGAACTTATAAGATTTAAATTATACATGTTATCAGTGTGAAAAGTGTATTCTTCCCAAGGACTTATAAATATAATTAGCTTTTAATTAGCAATAGGTTGGGAGCTAGTGAAGATTTAGATTTTGTAAAATTGTTGTCTTATAGGATTGAAATTAAACAGTTAAGTTATTAATTTAATAAGCAATTTAATTTTTTCAAATCGTAAAATAAAAATAATATTAAAAACTAATATTATAACAATATTTTATTCAATTTTCAACAAAACATCTCATTACAACTCATTTGAATTGCGTAACCAAATGATGCTTTAGGTGAATGTCTTGTATCTAGGGGTGAGTATCGACTTAGTTGGAGTTTTAATCCAAACTCCGATCCGACTTGTTGGAGGAGTGTTGGATTTAGACTTTCAGCTTTGGGTTTTTTTTTAGTTTTATATCTAGCCCATTTTAAAAAAAGATTTTTTTGTGGATTTTCAAATTTCAATTTTTTCAAAAAATTTAAAACTAACACTAAATTATTCACTGCTAATTTACTTTTATAATAATATTTAACTTATTTTTATACTAAATTTATACTATAGTTTCTAATTACATGTTATCATACTATAGTATTACATATTATTTTTAGTGTTTAATTACATCTTATTACACTATAATATTACATGTTATTATATTATACTAGTGTCTGACTTATTTATAAATTATTTCTATACTAGACTTATTTCTAGTGTCTAATGACTCTAATTACATGTTATTATGCTTTAGTAAATTAATATTATATGTTATCAACTTATTATAATAGACTATTAGTTATTTCTATACATGATTTATATTATAGTGTCTAATTACATGTTATTATACATTAATATTATATGTTATTATACTAATGTCTAACTTGTTTCTAACTTAATTATATACTAGACTTTCTAGTGTCTAATTACATGTGATTATACTTTAGTAAATTAGTATATGTGTTATTAACTTATTATATTAGACTTATTTAAATACTAGTGTCTAACTTATTTCTATACTTAATTATGTACGATAGTAAGACTATGATATTTACATATACTAAACTATCATTAGTCTATTTGTATTATTGTATAAGTATATTATTTTATAATAACTAACTCATACTAGTATATTATTGAATATAACTATATAATTATACTAGTATATATGATAACTATATAGATAAATACATATTTGCATAACATATATACAATATTAGAGTCAGATTTAGATTCGGAGTTGGAGTCGGAGGGTAAAGTCAGACTCGAAGTCGGAGCATAAAGTCGGAGTTTGATTGAAAAATTAAAAAAAAAAATCCGACTCCAACAAACGAAATTGAAATTCAGAGTCGGATTTTCGTATTTTTCTCAGTTCTATTATTGGTATTTTTTAATAGATTGTATTTGTTAATAAGATCTTTTTTAATATAACTGTTGCATTTCTTAAACTAGATCTTTCAAAGTGCACATGTTAAAAATATTCAAAGTTGGTTTTAACCGATGAGGGAAAAATCAAGGTAACCATTGGTATCATTTTTTCAGTTTTCTAAAATCTAGGAGCAAGAGATCTACACATGGGATCTCAAAGACCACTTTCGTGTAGTTTCCTTTTTGAAAAAAATGGCTCTAAGAGATGGCCTATTCGGGGTGTACAAAACAAGAAGGAAAAAGATGAAGTTTTTTTTGTCTATAATGAGAAGCTTTACGATAAGAAAAAAATAGATAGTGTTTAAAATTTATTGAGAATTTTCTAGATAAAAGAGAGGTATTATTTTTAGAGGAGCTTTGAGCTCAATAATTTATGCAGAGTTGATTCAAGCTATACAACGATCAGTTGGATTGTTGTATTCTAGAGGAGACAATTATGGAGAGGGTAGACAATTATGGAGGAGACAATTATGGAGAGGGTAGAAGCCAAGTTTGAGATCATTTAAAATTTGAGGTTGTTTGGCATTTGTAAGGCTAACAGATCCTAAAAGGCCCTAATTGAATGTTAAAACTACTACTTGTGTCTTTATTGAATATGCAAAAAAAAAAAAAAAAAAAACACATCTTATAGATTTTATGATATTGAAAATAAAGTGATTTTTGAATTTGGCGATGCGATTTTTCATGAGGAGAAATTTCCTTTTAAATCTAAAAATAGTGGGGGTCAAGAATTTAGACAAAATATTTTTTTTTGAAACTTGTTCTTCTACTCCAGAAAATGAAGAAAATTTTGATTTAAGAATGAGTGAGAGAGTTAGAATTGAAAAAGATTTTGGTCCCGACTATTATATTTATAATATTAAAGAAAATCCAAATACTCTACAAGAAGTTTTAACATCACCTGATTTTGTGTTTTGGAAAGAGGCTGTGAATAATGAGATGGATTCACTAATTTCTAGTAAAACTTAGAAATTAGTTTAGTTACCATCGGGTTCCAAAACCATAGGGTGTAAATGGGTCATTAGAAAAAAATTTAGACTGGATGGAACTGTTGAAAAATTCAAGGCTAGGCTTGTCACAAAAGATTTTAAACAAAAAATTGAACTTGACTTTTTCAACACCTTTTATCCGGTTACAAGAATAACATCCATTAGATTATTGATTGTCGTTGCAACAATCTATAATTTAAAAATTCATCAAATGGATGTTAAAACAAGTTTTTTGAATAGGAATCTAGATGGAAAAATTTATATGGATCAACTCAAAGGCTTTGTAGAGCCTGACCAAGAAATCAAAGTGTGTAAGTTGACAAAATTCCTATATGGCTTAAAACAGGCCCATAAACAGTGTCATGAAAAATTTGACTCTTACATGATCAAGAATGGTTATAAGTCAAGTGAGAGTGATAAATGTATTTATTATAAATCTTGGAATAATTTTCATGTTATTATTAGCCTATATGTTGATGATTTATTGATATTTGATTCTAATTTGCATGTTATAGATAAAATAAAAAAACACGATTAGTAATCATTTTTATATGACAGATCTTGGTGAGACTAATTTTATTTTGGGTATGAAAATCACCAAAACATATAATGGTATTTTTCTCGATCAATCACATTACGAAAAAATTATTAAAGAAATTTAATTATGTTGGATGCAAGCATGTTGTTACTCCTTTTGATCCTAGTGTTCATTTATTTTCTATTGAAAATGATGATGATGTGATTAATAAAAAAAAGTATGCTAGCATGATTAGTAGTTTACGTTATGCGATTGATTGTACTAGACCTGACATTGCTTATGCAGTAAGAGTGCTTAGTAGATTTAATATCAAGCCAGAAAGAGACCATTAGTATACAATGGATTGGATAATGAAATATTTATCTGGTACAAAATATTATGCTTGTTTTATAGAAAATATCCTATTGTACTCGAAGGTTTCACTGATGCTGATTGGAATACCTTGTCAGATGATTCCCTTTCAACTACTGGTTATATTTTTACCTTGGGTGATGGTGCTGTATGTTGGAAGTCTAAAAAACAAACTATCATTGCTAACTCAACTATGGAAGTCAAGCTTATAGCTTTGGTTTCAGCGAGTGAGGAAGCAAACTGGTTGAGATATCTACTCTACGAGATTCCATTGTGGGAAAAACCAAATCCGTCCATATTAATTCATTGTGATAGTATTGCTACTATTGGTAGAATACAAAATTGCTATTACAATAGTAAATCCAAACCAATAAGAAGAAAACACAGTACTGTGAGATCCTATTTGAGTAGTGATGTCATTAATATGGATTATATTAAATCATGTGATAATCTAACATATATATTGATCAATGCCTTGATAAGAGAAAGAGTCTGGAATACATCGAGGGGAATGAAATTAAAGTCCATACAGTAAAAAACCACATATGAGGGTACCCAACCCAGAGATCAGAGATCTTGAGAATTGAGCTCAATGGAAAGAACGAATCATTTGGTAGTCGTAAGAAATGCACAATTTACTTTAATTGAGAATTTTTCCATTTTTATGGTGTAAGTGCATTCATTCTGTAATGATTGAGATGATGAGTTGTTTTAAATACTTTTAATAAAAATCTGTAGCTCTTATGAGTAATGTGTTAGAATTACAGAAGCACCATTGACAGATTTCACCTATGTGAGTGTGGGAGTGGGGCCGCTCTCTATGAGAATTGGACTTGTTCTCAAACCAGGAATAGCACAAGGCCGTAATGTGTTGGCTAATAAAACTCATGTCAACACCTGGACTGTTATGTGTGAGCAGTAATTTTTTATTTTTCTTTAGAAGTTATAGTTCAAGTCTGAGACTACTACTAACTTTGGAGTAAAAATTATTGTCTCACTAAGTGAGAGTTCAATGCAAAGCATATTTTCATGATGCATAATAATACTTCTTTGTCCGAAGGCATCTATCTTATTTATATTTATATATATTTTATCATTAAAAAATAGTGAAAGAATGTTGGTATTTCACTATTTTTTAATAGATTGTATTTATTAGTAAGATTTTTTTAATATAACTATTGCATTCCTTAGATTTTTTGGTTGAGGAAGTTTTAAACCAGATCTTTCACAATGCACATGTTTAAAATATTCAAAGCTGATTTTAACAAAAGAAAATCGAGGTAGCCGTTGGTATCATTTTTTCAGTTTTCTAAAATCTAGGAGCAAGAGATCTGCACATGGGATCTCAAATACCACTGACGTGTAGTTTTCTTTTTGAAAAAATGGCTGTAAGAGATAGCCTATTGGCGGTGTACGAAACAACAAGGTTTCAAAATGGCTGTAAGAGATAGCCTATTGGCGGTGTACGAAACAACAAGGAAAAATGTTATTTTTAAAGGAATTTTGGGTTCAATAACTTGCGTAAAGTTGATTCGAGTTATATGACGATTAGTTATGATGTTATATTTTAAAATAGACAAATCAAGAAGATATCTATTGCACCAGTTTAATTAAAATTTTATATACTGTAAAAAGTTTGAATCTCTTTAAAAAGAGTAAAATTTCTATACTTCATTCTAATCTGATAATTTTTTATTTCTTTATAATTTTTCATTTCATTATTGTGTATTTCCTAACACCTATCTATCCTGATTTCCAAGTAGAGCAATTTTCACTTGTTTATTTGCACTCGCAAAATAAAAACAGGAGAAACATACAAAACATGCGGCGCGACTCTGCGCCAAAAGGCACACCATTCCGTCTTTCTATTTCCCACTCAAAATATATGTTCGTTAAATTGTTCGGGGCTCTCTCGTCGAAGGATCAAAGCTTCTCATCTCTCTGTGAGTCTCCACAGCCAAAGGATGCCAACGATGGGTGCCCCGGAAAAGGTATGGGGTTGTACTGATCTCTCTTCCTGTTTTTTCTCGGCAAAATATTTCCCGCGTAAATCTTTCCGAGGCTTTTTTTATTTTCAGTTGGTAGTATCTCCGTAATCTCTTTGAAGCTCAATTCTTTTTTTTTCCCAAAAAGAATATGTTTGTAATTTTTATTATACGAGTTGCTTGAATGACGCAAGACCAATTGAGTTTTAGCTGCTAATGCCGATTTTCGTGATTGATTAATGGTTCATTATTCATGGTGGTTTATCCATATGTTCGAGTATTTTATTTAATTTCAACTTAGGACTCCATGGAAGCACGTTTTATTTGGGAAAATTGCTAGCTTATTGAAGGTTGGGATTTTTTTTCTTGATTCTGGGATAGTATCGAATAAACAGCTTCGATCAGTTTTATTGGGTGATGGTAAGAAGAGCATAACTTGATATAGAAGTCACTTTGATGGACCACGCGTTGATTAGTTCCTTAGAATAGATTTAAACAATTAATTTCTTGTAATATTGAACAAAAAAGCGGTACTTTCAGAGGCAAGCGTGTTGAATTCTGGACTGATTTTTCAACAATTTCTTTCCTCTTTATTTAGGAAATCTATTCCTGTGATCAGGAAGTCCTGGGTTTGATTCAATAGAGAAACTTAGGTGAAATTGCATAGGAATTTTTTTTTTTTTGTTCCTTTTTCATCTACTTTATGTTTTTCAAACATTTGAACCTGTTTTGTTCTCTGTAGTTAACCAGCCCTGAATCGGTTGAATTAAACCCACCAAACGTTAGTTTTACCAAGATTCTTATTTTACTAGGCTCAAAATGTGCCCTTAACCTCTAACTTCTAATATGTACAGGATCCTAGAGAGGAAGTTGTTCAAGCATGGTACATGGATGACAGTGATGAAGATCAGCGACTCCCCCATCACCGGGAACCAAAGGAGTTTGTATCCCTAGATAAACTTACTGGTGAGCATCTTTAAAGAACATGCTAGTTTAATTAGATAAGTAAGTGTTTGGATCTCTGACCTCATATGAGCCATCATGTCAACTTGTAGAACTTGGAGTACTCAGTTGCAAACTGGATGCTGATAACTATGAAACTGATGAGGAGTTGAAGAAGATTCGTGAAGATCGTGGTTATTGCTACATGGTTTGTCAGTAACAATTATTGATGTATTAGTTATGTTTGTAACACTGACATACACTTTTTAATTTCTTATGCTTAACGGTCTTGCAAGACGAGATTGGGCTTGACTAACTTTAACAATTATTGATGTATTAGTTATGTTTGTAACACTGACATACACTTTTTAATTTCTTATGCTTAACGGTCTTGCAAGACGAGATTGGGCTTGACTAACTTATAATTATTCTAGTGGCTTGTAATACTAACTTGTGAAGTAAAAACAAGGAAAATCTCTCGACGATATAAAATATGACAGAATATACGAATCTGTTGGGGCTTATAACTCATGAACTGTAGCTCAAATGACACCTTTCTCTGTTTAGATAGGATGGAGGGTGAGCTCTCGAGTTCAAAACTTAGCAATTAAAAGATAATATGTTGTATATAGAAAGAGAACTATATTCTTATTTATTCTTCCACTTAAATGTTCAGTACCAGGTCTTGCTTATTAAAAGGAAGTAAATCATGCTTGTACCATAATCTTAATCAGATGAAACTTTCTTCAGGATTTCTGTGAAGTTTGCCCAGAAAAGCTGCCTAATTATGAAGAGAAGATCAAGAACTTTTTTGAGGAACACCTTCACACTGATGAGGAGATACGATACTGTGTGGCAGGAAGTGGTGAGATTAGATACATTTTTTTTATTTTATTGTTGTCACTTTCCCAAAAAGAAAATGAGGCTGTTAACTGCTTGATTTTGGTGAAGGTTATTTTGATGTCAGGGATCATAACGACAAGTGGATTCGTGTTTGGTTAAAGAAGGGGGGAATGATTGTTTTGCCTGCTGGAATTTATCACCGCTTTACTCTTGATGCAAACAACTACATCAAGGTATTGATGTCATACGTGCACGCACACAAAAGCAGCTTGTCTCCATGTTGATAGATAAAAAATAAAAAAGGAAAAACTTTGAAAGATCTTCATTCCACAACCATCAAGAACACTCATTCCTGATTATTACCTTCTTCATTCCACAGCCATCAACCATCAAGCACACTTGTTTCTTGCACTTTTTAAGTTATGCTCGTATTATTATCTCTTTCAATTTTGCACTAATACTTGTGATAGGCACAATAGTTGCCAATATATTGACACATCTATCAAGAGACATTTGCCTTACATGACAAGGACTTCTATGGAGAGGACTCATGTTGTCATAATGAACACATTACTTCTTATGCTTCCCTTTCTTATTGCTACATGGTAATTCAAATTTGGTACATGTAGTGTTGGTAGTGCAATTCGCTATTGATATAAACTATGCGCTCTTAATCTAAGGAGCACATACATGACTACATGATGAATATGTGCACATGCTAGGCATGTCTTAGACCTGTTCAATTACATTAATTTTACTTTTGAACCCATGAGACCTTAGTTTCACATGCCTTGGAGACGTTGACATGTTCAAGATGCCTGTCACCATGAGTGTGAACTTCTTTTCAAGAAGGCTCACCAGCTCTTAGTATCCTTTTTTATCTTTACCTAAGAGATGTTTCTCATAAATTTATTTATTCAGGCAATGCGGCTGTTTGTTGGTGATCCAGTCTGGACTCCATTTAATCGTCCTCATGATCATCTGCCTGCAAGGTATATTTTTTGACATACTTTCTCTATATCTCAGTTACTTGTCTATTTTTTTTCTTATTTTGATAGGGAATACTTGTCTATTTTTAAACCTAAAATGGCATTTTAACTGGCTTCCTCGAGTCTTATAGAGATTTTTCTTTCTTGTAGGAAGGAGTATATTAAAGCTTTTGTGGAGAAGGAAGTTGGCGATCATGCTGTTAACGCTGCAGCCTGAGTTCTCTATTAACTTCTAAAATTGGACTTAAAAAATGAAAATGTTGTAGCCTGCTGCCTACTACAGTTTCCTGTGCTTGTATGCTGCGTCTCTCTCTCTCTCTCTCTCTCTCACTAGCCTGTTTCCTTACTATTCCCGTTTAGAACGCTTAGCTACAAGACATACTTATATCTTCCAATTTTCTGTACATGGACACACACTTCTAAATATGGAATAAGCTTTTTGTAATCTGGTTGTATTATAATGCAAGCACTTCTTGGGTGAGGCCCCTCTTATTTCTGCTTCTATTGCACTTGCTGCTTATATAGAGACCCCCTATGAATGGTCAGTTTGTTGAGCACTGCTGGGTTTAATCCTGTTGGTATATTTCTGCTGTAAATTTGATTGAAGGAGGTTCAAACTGAGGTGTATTATTGGTAAACAAATGGCAGACATCTGACCTATAATGCTTTGCAAATCTCGAGTAGGTTAATTTGCTAAAAAAGTTCCAACACGATGGGCCCCAAAAGAGAAATGGGGTCATTACTGTACAAAGTATTTGTAAATTTCAACAATCACTCTTTTTCAAGTCCTGTCTCCTTTTTGCAATTTTTGGTTTTGTCTAGCATATTCGGGGCTGCTTCTACACTCTTCCTGAAGCCTCTTAAAATATTAATGCAAGCACTGTAGGGTCAAGTGCCAGTAATGAGCATTGCACTTGCACAGCCTCCAAAGTCTGCTTACGGTAGCCTTTGAAGTTTCACCTTTTGGTTCCATTTTTCTTGATAAATTATGCACCACGACACAAACACCACTCGTTGAATGGTTAGTGAATAATAATAATAATAATAATAATAATAATAATAATAATAATAATCTATGAGCCAAATTATTGTCCCTAGAAGGAATCATAGCTAATTTCAGTGTCGAAATATTCTGAGGTATGAATATCTTATTATTATTTATTATTTTGTTATTATTATTTAATATTTACTATTCAATATTTTATTTTTATTTTTTTATTACTATTTACAGAATATCTCACTATTCAAACGTAATTTGAGATTTATAATTTATTTATATATATAAATATTTTTACAATATACGAATAAACATAATATAATATATCTCACCCTATTAAAATTGTTATTATCAAACAGTGTAAATCAGAGTACTATTAATTGTAGTAGAATTTACTTCTGTAAATCAATTCAGAATTTTTTTTATTTTTTATTCGCCCGCTCTGTAACTTTCTGCTGTACAAACTTGCAAGATTTGAAACCGAGATACACACGGGCAAATTAATTAGTAATTTTCTTTTGTTCATCTGCTTTTTCAATACTTTAATATAAATAAATGGATCATTATCCAACACTCCACACCTTCCTGGCCTGTCTTGTACATGGACTAACAACTATTTAAGCTTTGCCAAATGGCTTTCCCAAATCAGAAAAGAATCAAAGTCTTGAAGGAGAGAGAAAAATATTTCAATGCCATTTAGGTTTTCTTTGCACCTTCACCATCTCAACTAATCAATCATATTTCCCCAACAGTAAAAAGAGAGAAAGATCAAAAACAAGGAAAAAGAAAACCAACACCAACTCATTTTTGTATCTACCTCTTCATTGCTTAGTTCTTCCAAGTTTCAAGCTCCCCTGATCCCTTTCTTGACCTCCACCGCCGCCTAAGTTCCTCTTACCAATGACCCGTCCTTTTCCAGTCTAAAGGTCGGTTGTATCAGATTTCTGTTTCATGATGTTCATGTTAATGTTTGATTATTATTCTGTGGTCAACACTTGTCTATAGTATAAGATCAGTTTCTTACTTTTCTTGTTTTCTTACTTTCATTTGGAGAAACATTCTATTTTCAATCATAATAGCTTTTCGTTCATATATAGTGGTTGAAGTTTCAACGGCATTGTTGGGGCAGCTTAGGCCTGCATATATAGCCAAGAGACACCTTACCTGCTCATAACCCCAATCCTGTTCATAGTTCTGTGACCAACCCAGATCACAACAGTCTAATCTTTTTTTCGGTGCACTTTTTTGCAAACATGATTAATTCTCAAGGCCGACTGCAGGAGGGGTTTCCAGGAGCAAGTTCGTCCTTTTCGGGCATGTCGTCATCTTTGAAAATCCCTCCCCCTCGACCAATGGAGGGACTCCAAGAAACAGGTCCTCCACCGTTCCTTACCAAAACCTATGACATCGTCGACGATCAGACCACTGACCATATTGTTTCTTGGAGTGGAGGGAACAACAGCTTTGTTGTTTGGGATCCCCAGGCCTTTTCCACCAGTCTTCTCCCCAAATATTTCAAGCACAACAATTTCTCAAGCTTTGTCCGACAGCTCAACACCTATGTAAGATTTTTGTTTTTTTTCGTTATTTCTTATTGCAAATGATTTATAATTAAGCTAGACTTCCATCTGATCATTTCAAGAGTAATGACAAATTTTCTTTTTTTGAACAAATCTACAACTTGGTATTCACATGATCGATCAAATTGATCACTATACAAATAGTAAAGGAGAGAACAATAACTTCTATACGAAAACAAAAACATAAAAAAATAAAACAAAATGCGAACAAAGCTAGTAGATGTATATAGAATATATTGATTCGATCCAGGTGTTCCATGTACATGAAATTTTTTGTTCATTTAACGGATTGAAAAGGAAAGTGCAAAGATTAGAACATAAAATGTACGAGAGTACCATATTTAATACAATATTCAGATGTTTCAGTCTTATTTTGTGTTGCTTTTTTAGGCGTTAATGGAATTATAATATGGCTTTCAAATACTCAATATTGTTACACCGAGTCTCTTATAATTAATGTATGTGATCGTGAAGACGGAATTTGATTAATGTTAGGGCTTTAGGAAGGTTGATCCAGATAGGTGGGAGTTTGCCAATGAAGGGTTTCTTAGAGGACGAAAGCATCTTCTAAAGAGTATTAGGAGGAGGAAAACGCCTCAACCTCAGGCTTCACAGCAGGCTCTGGACACTTGTATTGAAGTTGGACGGTTTGGATTAGAAGGAGAAGTTGATTGGTTGAGGCGTGACAAGCAGGTTCTAATGGCAGAACTGGTGAAGCTTAGACAGCAGGAACAGGATAATAGAACTTACCTCCAGGCAATGGAGGATAGACTTAGAAAGACAGAACTGAAACAGAAACAGACGATGAGTTTCCTGGCAAGAGCAATGCAGAACCCCAACTTTATAAAACAACTAGTTCAGCAGAAGGACACCCGGAAAGAGCTAGAGGAAGCGACAACTAAGAAGAGAAGACGACGTCTTGATCAAGGGCCTATTAACCTTGAAGTTGACGAATTAGGCCAAGGTGGAGAAAGCTTTGTTAAAGTTGAGCCTCAGGATCATGGTGACATGTCCGAATTTGAAGTTTCAGTGCTGGACAGACTTGTTATGAACGTGCAGGGACCATGTACTGGCCGAAGCCAATTAGAGAACCCAGAAGAAGAACATATAGAGGAAGGAGAGAAACATGAAAGGAGAGATAAGGACCTTGACGAGGGATACTTCTGGGAAACTTTGTTGAATGATGGTTGTATCGAAGAAGAAATTGGCATAGCGGGTGTTGAAGAAGAAGATGAAGAAGAAGTGGATGTGTTGGCTGAGCAGCTTGGTTATCTGGCCTCTAGTCCTAAATAGAGAAGAACCACCCTTTGTTTTGGTTTTCCACTTGTATTAATGCTTCAATTATGAGCTAGGTGGGACTTCCTACACTATTTTGACTGCCCAATTATCTGTTTCTTTATTTGTTTTTGTTGTTGTTTCTTTATTTTCATGATCAGTTAATCTGGGTGATCTTCTTGATGTCAAAACCCGGCCATGCAAGGAACAAGCTAGCTGAAATACATGAACCATATGCATGCATGTGTATTACTCAAACGGAGTAATTAGCAGATCATCTACAAGATACAATTAATATTGTCACAGCAACATTACATGCTGTGGCATTACTCGCATTTTATCTCATCTAGTTGAAGGCGCTCTTAAATATCTTGGTTTATTGTTGCGTATTAATTAGTACTGCAGATTTCCATCGCCTCTCTCTTTTCCTGGATCTATTCTAAATTGATTGCTGGCAGTGATCTGGTATGTTTGAATAATTGCTATATCTCGATATGCATGCATGCAGTGTCATTCTTTTTCTTAAAACATGAATTGTCCCCAACTCTTTAACAGATTGTAATTACATCTTATGTAAGGGATGGGAGTGAATTAATATGTTCATGATATGCAGCTGTATTTGAGGATGGTTATATATATAAGCTAGCTCCAACCCTCCAAATATTCGAACCAAATTAAGGCTGAAATCAAGCAGATTTCAGATCACGCTGCTGCACTTTGTCTCGGCAGTGTTGTCGGTCATATTGTATATACTTTTGCAATAATTCATGTACGTATATAGACTTTTCTGCGGTATATATAATTTGGCATATAATGATCAGTTTCCTAGCTAGATCAGTCTGTGGATTATATATGGCGGTCTCATCACCTATTAAAATGATTAAAATCTTAAAAATCTGATTGGCATTCCAAGCAGACGGAAGAAGACATTGAGCTTTCTAGTATGGTGAAATGTAGTGTTTTTAGACCACAATTAATCTATTCTAACTATAGCTATTACCAGTGGCATAATCTTTTAGAATAAGCAGTAATTTCATTACTTAGTATCATATCAGAGGTTTTGAGTTGGATCGGACCTGACTTTACACCTTATTAATCTATTTAATTAAATATTTCAACCTACTGGATTAGTTTAGCCCACACTTAATCCATTTAATGGCTGGCATTTTAATGCAAATTAATCATAAGCATCGTTTATGAATTAGGAGGCAGGGTTAGGATGGCACAGCCTGTAAATTAGGAGCGGTAATATGTGATAAGAACCGTTAATCTAACATGAACACGATACAAAATTAATAGATTTGAGTTTGATGTTAACAGATTCGGGTCAAAATGGATTGACCCATTAAGACATAATTCATTAATGGGTCACTAACGAGTCAACCCGCTTAACCCGCTAATGACCCGTAAATTTTGTTTACTTAAAATTATACTTATATAATTTTTAACTTAAAAACAAAGATACTTTAATCTTATTTTGTATTTCCTTATAACTTTCTCTCTTAGTTCTGAGTCAGTTCTCAAGAGTTACGATCGCCCTCCCACACTTTTTATGGAATATTATAGTTTTAGTGTTTTTATTATAATTTTAGACATGTAGTTAATTTTATATTTTTGTGAGATATTATGATTTCAAATTTTATATAAAATTATGTTAGTCAGGTCAAATGAATTATTTTGATCAATTCAATTTATTTATATAAACAAATTAAAACAGATTAAAATAGATTGTATCGTATAGATATATTTTTAATTAATTCATAATAAACTAAAATAGATTGTATTGTGTCAAGAATCATATTAAAATTTGAAAACTTACACGTTAAACGTAACAAGTCGAATTTAGATTAACACGTATCGCATAATATACCGGCAGAATACGAACCCGATTTATTAACATGATTTGACACCACTACAGTACTGTAAACACTGACGGTACTGCATATGATCGAACATGATCTGTGCCAGCTCTTAAAGATGTTTGGTATGAATGGTAACCCTTTTCGTCTTTTTATGGGCTAAAGAAAAAAGAAAAGCTGGAATATTTGCTCCTTTGGTCACAGGAATTTAATGGTACTGTAACCGCCGCAATTGAGTAACATCTCAAGACTAAAGCATTGCATGTTGCATTATGATCTGTTGAAGCGATAAGGTTGCACATGCGTACCTTAAAAAGGCTGTGCTGTCTATAATGCTCGACGAATTATAGCAAGTTTTTTATTGTAGCAACTCAGATATCTCCATCAACACCGATCGATCGAGCTTAAAGGCAAAAATTGATTTGTATGAATAAAAATTTAAATTTTAAGTTGTTTTAAAATAATATATTCGCAGTACAGAAGTACGTCTTTCGTATCTGCTATTATGTATAATTAAATAAAATTATAAAATTTAATTATATTAAAATAAAATATTACGACAATAAATTTTTTTTATAAAAATAAATTTATAAATTAATATATTTTTATTAATATTTATAGTTCTTCCTTCTTCTTAGCATGCTTTCTAATAGTGTAATGTATTAGTACTTTTTTGTAATTTAATAGTGTAATATATCAATTTTGCTAATTTGGAGTACAAGATGAATTTATCTTAAAATGTAAAAGAAGTGATTGGTTTACATAGAAATCTTATGCAATAAAATTTATATATTAAATTATTTTTATTATAAAATAAATGCAGACATATTATATTAAGGCATGTAAATTGTTTTTATAAGATTTATGCGTATATATGCTACTTTCTCAAAATGCAATTGAAATTTACAAGTATTGGGTGCTGCTACAAATTTAGAAAACTTTCCGAACTCAAAAGTGACAATGTCATAATGAGACTAGGCATTCTCAACCTCAAAGTACTGTCTTTAGCCACCGACAGCTAGCCTAACTTCCCATCTTAATCCACCAAGAAAAGACTCGTATCCTCTGCAATGCTGTCTATTAGACATCATACCAAGATGACTTTCCAATCCACATGGAAAGCCCAACTCCGAACACATATTCCGACCAAAGTTAGAGATTAAGTTGGGCTTCGACTCCGATAGGAGTTGTCGGAGTAGGAGTCGAGTAGAGGGTTGAGTGACAGGATAAATGACAAAAGAGAATTTGTGAAAAACGAAAGAGAAAGAGGGAAACGACGAAAACGATTGCAAGAGAGAGAAAAAAGATTTTCAATTTTGAGAAAATGAAGGAGGAGAGAAACAAGGCAGGGTTTTGATCCGGAATAAATAAAAGGCGAAAACGACCTCGTTTTAAACTTTTGAGGATTTTTTTAAAAAAATTTGCAAAATATATAATCTTGTACACAAGGAGGCTTGAACGTGAACTGACAAAACATGACATTGCACCATTAGGTCACTCAACTACTTGTTATTTATGTTACAATATTAAATATATCGAGTTTAAATTTCAGAGTCTGGAGTCTATAAAGACTCTAATTTTTAAACATTTTTGACTCCATCGAAGTTGGGGTCCAAATTCTTTACACTAGAAGGTTGAACGGTGTGAAAACATATTTTGAGACTTTATTAGCAGTACTCCAAGTTCTTCTATAATCATTTATTTCAAAAACTAATATGTAGAGCATTTGGCAAAAGGGTGGTGCTAGGTCAGTCCCTTTCACTTAGCTACTCAAGTATATCTCTAGTATATTTTGGTTTTTATTTTTATTTTTATTTTTTTAAATGTTACAAAAAAGCACACATACAAATACACTAGATTATTTTATTCAAATATTTATAAAAAATAAAATACACTAAGGATAACTTTGAACCGTAAATTTAAATGAGCTAACTAGCATTTTTCTTGATAATATTTATCATGTCAATTAATTTAATATAAAACTGATAGTTCACCAAATACTATTAACAATTTTTTTTTAATAAAAATAAAATAATTGGATGACTACCTAAAGATAAAAGTAATAAAAATACAAAAGAATGTGATGATTGACCATGCACCTCCTAGACTTTGTGGGAGTCGTCGCAAGCATCACGTTAAAGAACTGAAATCGGCCTGGTTATGTTTGGAAAATAAATTCACTTTAATCTATCTTAAATTAATTATCGATGAGATTTGCTATATTAACTTTTTATAGAAAATTTAAACATATTTCAGTCTATTTCATATATTTAAAGTTTAAACTCAAATTTTAAATTTCGTTCCATTTTGACTAAAATGATTAGAATGTTTCGTGTCAGAATAGTAATTGGCATAGTTTAATGGGGTGTTTTATTTCGGGTCCAATTCTTGTCATTCCGATCCATTCCAGCCAGATTCCGATATTTAGGCAAGAATACATATTTTAGTCCAAAATTAATTAATATAAAAATTTGGTAAATATCTGAAAATGATAGAGGCAAAATTGTATAATTGATGTCTCTTTTTCTCCTTGCAACACGCCAACATGTCATCTTTTTTTCAGATTTTCTTCCAACTCGATCTCTCCCCAACACCTTCATAACCAGCCTTCCAAATAAGTTTTTATATTGTTTTATGCTGTATCAAATCTGTTGTTGTTGTTTTTTTTTTCTTTTTTAAATGTATTTTGAATTTCCGATTAATTCTCAATGGCGTCAAATGGAGTAATGACTCAAAACCGGTATATTGGATATTTTAGGTAACCTTTTTCGTGTATATATATATTATCTTATATAATGACTATTCCATAATGATACATTGAAATATACTAGTATCAAAATATTCTGTTCTAGTACTTTAATCGGAATGATCACTAGAACAGAATTCAAAACTTTGATTTAAATACGTATTTTAATTTATTTATATTCAAATACATTTGAATGAAATTCACAAAATATTCCCATTTACAAATCAACTTAAATCATTTCAACATTCAAATGTGACTCCGAAAATATCATCTCGGTGGTCACTTACTCCGGATTAATCGCCCTTTGTTTAGTTTTTTTTAATTATTTTACTTGTTCTTTTGAGAAACTAAACATCCAATTATTTTATTTTTTTAATTATAATGCCTCATCATGCATCCACGTCATTAATTAATAAAATACACCCAACAAATGACACATGCATTGTCTCATCAATTTCATTTTTTAAAAATATAGTAAAATTTATAATACGAATTTTGTAATAAAAACATATTTTTTCTAATTTTAATATGATCAATTGCAATATTGAGCTTTGACCGAAATCTTTGACCTTATAAGCAAATCCTATATTTATTGGTAAAATTAAAATTATATATATAAATGAATAATACTAAAGCTCCCGCTTGGGGCTCCCGTGGGAGCTCTAGCATGTATTTTCATGTATTTTTTTTAAATTATTTTTTATATAATTTTTTTAACACTTTTAAATATTTTAAAAAAATAAAAAAAATTCACAATATTAATAAAAAATACTTTTTTAATCATGAAGTAAAATAAAAAAATTATTTTTTTAATCATTAAAAATGATTTTTTATTTTAATTCGTGATTGAGAAAGTATTTTTTAATGATTTTTTTTTTACTTTCTAATTAAGAAAGTGTTTTTAATGATGTTCTAAATTTATTTTATTTTTTAAAAATATTTAAAAGTGTTAACAAAATCTATATAAAAAATAATTTAAAAAAACCATATGAAAATACATGAGAGCCCCAACGGCAGATGTAGCGTTACGGCAGTTGTAGCATTGTCCTACATAAATATATATTGACACACGTATACATAACCGGCGTCATTGACTTCATTGAAAATTGCTCCAAATCTTTGATATCAAGAGACATGCTTCAGTTATAAATAAATTTCACAATTATAAGTTTATTTATTGTCATAATTTAATGTGTTACGTTAGATTATAAAATTATTTTTATTGTAAAATAAATTTAACGTATCATATAAATTTATGTCAGTTTATAAATTTATTTTATAAAATCTTTCTATGCATGTAACACTTCTTTTTAATTAAAATAAAATTTTATACACTATAGTATTATCTTGCTATGTAAGAGATGTGATATATTTATTATTATTAAATGATCATTTTTTAAATGATTATTTATTATCAAATTGTGATAAATATATCACATCTTATACAAAGATATAAGTAGTATGAGATATATATAGATATAAGTAGTACGAGAATATGTTATATATTATTACTCCTAATTAAATTCTCCAATTAAGGGCAGGATTGTGGTTAAGGACATTTTTATTCGGCTTATCTGTAGCAAAAGGACAATTTCGTCGACCAAAGCAGCACGACTGAACGCGTAACGACGACGACTCGTCGTTCGTCAAGACCCAAATGTGCTCCGCAGACGTCAATGTCTCTCCCAAAACCTTCGTTTCGAAGCTCTCTTTCTCTAACACGATTCCACGAAGGTCTTTATCTTCAATCTTGTAAAAACCCGACCGATCTAACTCTCCGAATCTCATCTCTCTATTTTTCGCTCTCTGTAATGCAGTTGGCGACAATTAATCACGACTGGGAGATCGGCCGGCTCGTCATCTGATCAGAGCCAACTAATTGAGAATCAACCATTCTTGTATTTTTGAATGGGGTCGGTGCCGTCAACGCCGCTCAAAAGCGGTAACACGCGGCCACAGGATACCGCGGAGTTCCTGATCGGAACGTTCGTCGGAGAGGATTCGTTCCCTATCTCCTCCGATTACTGGCAGAAACTCCTCGAACTCCCTCTAAACCTTCACTGGCCCTCCCACCGTGTTCTCCAGGCCTGTCAGCTTTTCGGTTAGCTAATTCCACCCTAGTCTTCGTTATTATCAGGATTAATTCCCTCTCATTGTATTCGCAGTGTATAGATATGCTTGAATTAGATACTACTTTAAATGCTTAGAATTCGATGCTGTAATTGACTGATTTATGCTATTTTTTCGAGTTTTGTACATCTGAATTTGGCTTCTATGTGATCACTCACCATTTCCTCTTTTATTGTTGTTTTGAATTTTGATATTTCGATTTTGTGCCTGTTTTGGTTTTCTCCCTTCGTGCAGCGCAAAACAACCAATGCACCAGGCACCTGGCAAAGTTTTTGATCCACCTTTCATGGTGTTTGCAAGACTGTATATCAGCTTCCGGTGCTCCGTCCGATGTATACGATAAGGCTGTTAATGCTGTCTACATCACATCTGTCTTCTTAAAACACTTGATTGAAAATGCCAAAAGTGATGACATTGAGGATTTGTACTTGTCCTTAGATGAGAAAGAACCTATACCAAAGGACTTGATCCAAGGTACTTCATTTGTAATTCGCTGCAATGTTAGTTTATGAGTTACTCCTTCATGATCATATATGAAAGTAATGATGTGGTTTGAAACAGCTGTTTGTAATAGGCGTTTTTCCAAAATTGTATTTTGTTTTATATTAGATATATCATTGATGTGGTTTGAAACGGCAGTTAACAATAGGTGAGTTTCTGAAATTGTATTATGTTTTATATTAGATTTATCATGGCTTTTATAAAAATCTTTTATGTTTCTTGAAAAACGTGTGTAATGTAAGAAATGGAGGACCTTGAACTTTACCTTTGGAGAGTTCTATTTATTTGGAGACAGTTTAGAAAAGAAAGGTATATATTTATATAATTCCTGGAAATCAAATATCCACTCTTTTTGTCTGTGTTGCGGGGTGCTTGGTCGAAAATTCTCCTGTCTTTATATAAGAATTTATCAAAACATCGCATTTGATGCACAGGTGTTTCTTTTTCACCTGCTTGAGTTAAGCCTAGATGGGTGATAGTAGCATAGTTGTTATTCTAGATTTCCATTTATAATGTTAGGGCGTATCTCATTGCCCTAGCATTGCCATGTAAGTAGCTCACATCATTCAGGAGACTCTCTTTCTTATCTATCACACTAGTAATGTATGTAGGTAGGAGTGATTGCATTAGATGGTCTTGCTGCAACTATTTCCCTAGAAATCTGCCTTGAACCAATACATAATTTCTTTTCTCAATGAGAATGCAATGAGGATGAAGGATTGGTGTTCTTTTCAACATAGTTAGATGGTAGTTAAGGTGGCTGCTAGAGAATTTCCTGCCCTTGATGGACCTCAAAGTTAAAGTGAATTTGAAGGAAACATTTGATCTGTCCATGAAGACTATCACACGATATACCTTGGGTTAGTTGAACATATCCTATGTCATTTCTACTGGGGCTTTCCTGGCTTTGTTGGGTGATTGGAATTTGGATTTTAGATGGGAACTGCAATAGGTTCTCCAGTTATTTGTTTTTAGCTGTATTTTAGCTGCTTTTTTTATTGCTATTTTTCTATGCTTAGTAGAAAAATCATTATAGGACTCAAATTAGTGTTTTTTTTTTTTTTTTTATGCAGATGAAAGCATTGAAGATCTAATTATGCATAGGGTGCTTAGTTTTATCAGCTCAGTAGCTGTGAGGTACATGTTAGACTTATCTATTGGTTTGTGGTTCTTGAGAATTACATATTATGTTCCCCTGATTATTGTTTATATTCTCACAAGTCCCAACACGTACCTTCTACACTTGGAGCTTCTTAATTTCATGCTGATTGCAATGTCAACTCAGCTTCTTTGTGGGCCATCTCCAGGACCAAAAGATGTGAACCCATTTATTGACGCAGCAATGGTTCAGGTTAAATTATTACGCTTTGGTCCAGATTTCCAGATCGTTCCAATACATTGTTAGCATCTCAGATTGCTACTGCTATTTTCAGGATAGCTCTTTGGTTAGTTTGGTTGTGCGCAAACTGCTGCTCAATTACATCTCACAACCTGGCATGCCCTTCAAAAGTGCATCTTATTCGATATTTTACGAAGGAAGTCAGCCTAGTGTTCTTCAAAGAGTAGGTTCTGCAGCTGGTATGGTGGATTTCTTTGATGCTCATTCTTTCTAGCTTGCTCCTAGGAGTTTTCACTGCGGGTGCCACTGATAATAGATCAAATAGCACTATTTTATGCTTTGTTTTCCATCATTTTCCCAGGATTTCACATATTTATGCTTCTTTAGAATATTATCACATCCTTTTTCATCGATGAGAGATAAGTTTTTGGGCAATGTTTAAGGCTTATATCATTCATCGAATCGTATCCGGATATTCTCCTTGCAGCAAATTTTGTTTTATTGCCTTTGAGTTATTTGGGCAATTCAAAAGGTGAATACTCAAAAAGTCCATTGGCAGACTGCAGTCTGCTTGTGCTTCTTGTGCTCATTCATTATCATAAATGTGTTGTGAGCAATGAGTCCAAGACGGACAAGAGTGTTGATAGTGCTACTTCAGATTCCCTTCTAAAAGAGAACACATATTTTTCTGACAACCATTACTGCAAGGCCTTGGAAAATGCAAAAGACGTTGAATGTAAGATTGTTAATCTTGCTATTTATTTATTTTAGCTAGGTTTCCTTCAGTAACATAGTTCCCTGCTTGCAGTTGACCGTATAGATGTTGAAGGGAATGCACATAGTGGTCCAGTTGTGAGGTTACCGTTTGCTTCTCTGTTTGATACTCTTGGCATGTGAGTATGTTTTCTTCCTTCTGTATCAGTATTTTAAGTTTAGACTTGTTATTTGAGTTATATCATGTGAGGGTACAATGATATACTGTGTGCACCTACCTTTGAGTATGCTTGATCAAAATAGATCAATTTCATTAGCTTTCTTGATAACCAAATACGCCTGCCAATATGTTGTACTTGTCTTTTGCGCCTAGCAACAGTAACTTAGAACACCAGGCCTCCTGTTTTGTATGTTACCATGCATCTTCTTAGAAACCATAACAGTTCTGACTTTGCAGGTGCTTGGCTGATGAGGCTGCTGTCTTATTGCTTTATTCATTGCTGCAAGGGAACTCTGACTTTTTGGAGTATGTCTTAGTGCGAACTGATTCAGATACATTGGTATGAAGTAGCAGTTTAAGTTTTTATTTTCAGCCTAAACAGAATAAAGACTACTCTCTCTCTCTCTCTCTCTATATATATATATATATATATAGATATATATCCACACACACATATATATATATGTATGTATGTATGTATGTATGTATGGTGCAAATGACTTGAGCTTAACTAAGTAGTTAAAATTCTTTTAATTGAGCAATCTGTTGTGCCGTCTGTCATATTTACTAGTGATGTGGAATAGCTTCAGCACAGCCTAATTCTTATCTGTGTTTTCATGATGAAATTAATAGTTGATGCCCCTTTTGGAGGCTTTATATAATGCTCCTTGGAGGACACCAAATCAAATCTACATGTTGCTGATTATACTTCTCATCCTAAGTCAGGATTCTTCATTTAATGCAAGCATTCATAAGCTGGTAAGGATTTCATCTGTTTGCCATTTAACTTCTACACAAGGATTGTATTGACATAGATTATCTGGACAGATATTGCCTGGTGTTCCATGGTACAAAGAACGACTCTTGCAACAGACATCTCTTGGTTCCCTGATGGTCATTATTCTCATAAGGACTGTGCAATATAATCTATCTAAGTTGCGGGTAAGATCTTACAAGCACAATTTCCAAATTGCTTATTTTCTATAATTTTGATGACTTTGTTGAAACTTATATACAAGAGAGTGCTATAGCAGGCTTGCTTATTTAACTTGAAATTGATGTCCATTATGAAAAAAAATCCTTTCTATAAAATTCCAACATTTAATATCTGGGATCTGATGTATTAACTTGATTCTTTGTTCAATATGTCAAAAGACAATGAAAATATTTTTATGACAAGTACATGCAAGTCAAGCACATGGGATTGAACCCATGCTTCTCCTTCATTTCTTATGTTCAGTGGGAGTAGGTGTCATTTTGTATGAAGGCTATTTGACATATTTTTTTTTTATAAGTAAAATATATATATATATCGATTTTGTATCAATTTTAAGGTTTTTCTGGGGATGATGGCGGGGCCTCAACCTGAACCTGATCCCCTAGGAAATGGCCCAACCAAGAGTCCCAAATCTGTATTGGATATTTGTGAGTCACCCATTGCCTTGTCGTAACTTGGTTATTCAATCCAGAACCTGAGCCTCGAGGTTGAGACAGGTTATTAACTGCATTATAGGTAGTTATATTAAAAATTGGTGTATATACCTGAAATTGCTACAGGTTTCAAATCTTAATTCTGAAGCTAGTCCTACCCTACAAAACTCAGTAAGTCATTTTTTCTCTCAAGCGAATCCTCCCCATTCCACTCTCCAACCCTTATTGGCCAGTGGTCTTTGGACCAAATAGCCTCCCCCTTCTCTACTTGGAGGCGAAAATAGTTTTTGTAGGGCAAGTTCATAGGTTCAGTGCCTCGTAGGTGAGTGTTTTGTATTTACCTATCCAAGAAGGAAAAAAAAAAAAAAACTGAACCATTTGATGTTTCTCAAAATCAGTTCAGAACCAGTTTCCATAATGTTTTTCATAAATGCATTTCAAATCAAAGACGATGTTGGCATGTAGCTGGTCATCTACTTGTAGGACAACTCTTCTTCCCATGATAATTTATTAAATGGTCAATTATGCAGGATGTTTATCTTCATACAACCTGTCTTGCAACATTGGCAAACATGGCACCTCATGTCCACCGTTTGAGTTCATATGCATCGCAGAGGCTGGTCAGCCTTTTCTTTATGCTCTCACGCAAGTAGGTTACTCCTGTTCATTTTATTTTCCCGGGCCTTCATGCTGTGCTGCTTCATGTTCTGGTGTTTTATGATTGCTGCCATTAATGTATCACTGGATTTAGGTATAACAAATTAGTGGAGCTAAGAGATAATAAGGGGATTCTAGGCAAAGGCAACTCAATAAGCAGCCTTTCAGAAGATGTGGTCTGTAACACACTCAAATTCGAGGCTATTTGGATTTTGCTTCTCATATTTTAGTCTATTGCTAAGCTAGATTATTTTTTGTTGCAGTCAGCGGAGTTGCATATATATACAGACTTCCTTAGACTTGTTCTTGAAATTTTAAATGCTATTTTGACTTATGCCCTTCCACGGAATCCGGAGGTATCATCTTTTGATGTGTAATGATTCAAGTGATATTAAAAAAAAAAAGTGATTTTTTTCTTTAAATTTCACATCAGTGCCTTTCAGGTTTTCTGAATTCCCCACTTTATGAAATCGAGCAGGTTGTTTATGCGATAATGCACAGACAGGAGGTCTTTCAGCCTTTCAAGAATCATCCTCGCTTCAATGAGCTGCTTGAAAACATTTATACTGTATGCTCCAGAATATTTTATTAGGGATTTCTTCATCAATTCTGTCTTGGCATTCTTGCAATTTGTTTTATGGCAAGGTTATGTTGCTTAATTATCCATAAGGATTTCTTATATGCTATGTTTCGTGAGTGCATTTGACTTTTATGGTCTCTTCTGCCTCTGTAGGTATTAGATTTTTTTAATAGTCGCATGGATGCCCAATCAATGGATGGTGAATGGTCAGTAGAGAAAGTATTGCAAGTCATAATTCTTAACTGCCGATCTTGGCGGGGTGAGGGGATGAAGGTGAAGAATGGAGGAAAAGATTTTAAACTTAGAAGTTTAGTCTAAAATGGGAATATTATCTTGAGGATTAACATGCCTTTGTTTTAACAGATGTTTACGCAACTACGCTTCACATATGAACAAGAGAGTCATCCAGAAGAGTTCTTTATTCCATATGTGTGGAAACTAGTTTTATCCCGTCGGTACTGTTCCTGCATCCCCCATTCCTTATTATTTTATAAAACTCTACTCAACTAGGTCATTATCCAAGTAATTTGTATCTGCTGCATGATCATGTTGGTTTTGAGTTTCTTAACCTTATTTGAATGATTATCATGGAGATTCCTTTCACGCTGGTAATAAATTGGAAACCACTGTCCATTTTAATGAACCTTGTTATCGATGTTTTAGTTTTAGTTTATTTATTATTAATTTTTTACTTTGCCTTCAATTTCTGGTTCCTGTAAGTGTACTGATTCCTTTGTTCCATCATTCAATCTTTCTTCAGTGTACTCAGCTTCAATTCGGGAGCCATAAATTTGTTTCCAGTTGATCCACCTATGGAAGTAAGCTTATGGATACATTTTATGAAGTTCACTTGATAAAATTATGTAGTTAGATTTTTTTTTATTATGGATACATTCTATTGTGTGTATCTGTGTGTGTGGGTGGGTATATGTGCATGGTTGTGTGGCGCGTGTGCATACACTTGTCACCAATAGCATCTCACCATGGTCATGAGGCGTAACTTAAGTAAATGACCGAATTAAGAACTCCTTCAGGAGGGATGTTACTCAGCTTATGGAGGTCATTGCAGATGTGCTTATACTAGGTTTATTTTCATTTTTGGCTTGTAACCCTTCCCAATTTCAAGATGCTTGCGTATCAAAAAGTTTTGCTGATCTTTCTTTTCATGTCAGCAAACAATTTACCTACACATTTTGGTTTGGTCATCATTTTCAATTACACAGTTCTTTTACTTTGTTGTAGAAAAAAGAGAATGATGGAGAGGTAAGTAGCAAGTCCCGCAATGATGAGCTGAGCATGCACGGACTTCTCCTTGATCCGTAGGGGGTGCGATAAAAGTCTTCGACCAGAAAGATTCACGGTTCCTGGTGCGTGCATTTGTAAATATATGAAATAGGAGAGTTTATATTCTCCTCATTCTTTTTGTTCATATTTTGCTACAATGTAGAGGCCCTTTCGCACAAAAAACAATTGGACATAATCAGTGTAACGGATAAGTATGATGCTGGCTCATCAAACACCAGAAAAAAAGATAAGAAAAGAGAATTACATATGATGCCCAATTCCATTTCTATACCATTGTTTTCGGAGTGAAACATAAGCTTACCCATAACCGCCAGACAATCTGAGTTATGTCCTTTTGTTCTTCCATTGTTTAGCATTTTCTGTAACATGGCTGCCGAGTGGGCACATTTCGGAAGTGAAAAGTTTATAGTTTTCGAGATTTTTTGAAGAACTTTTAGATGCGTTTTGTATTGAATTTTATAAAAGTGAATAATAGGTAAAGTGAATGTTGTCTGAGTCTTGAGATGTAATTGTGAGATGTGTTTTTTTCAGTTCGTTCGAAAGTTGCTATGATTTTTTTTATGTTTGTTTTTGTTTTAATTAGAAACTTGAGAAAATGGTTTGATAACTTTTTTAGAAAGATTTAAAAAAGAATCATACGTTGATACCTCAACAATATAAATATTTATCGTTTCCTTCAACTTCCGCCAAAGTAACTGTCGGTACAAGAATATGTTGCGGACAATTATTAGATTCTGTTTGGTTTGACACTTCATCGTTATAAATATATCAAATTTATATATAAATTATAATAAAAAATTTAATTTTTTTAAAATTTTAATTCAAAATTTTTAAATTTAAAATAATAATAATAATAATAAATAATATTTTATTTAATTTTTATCTTAAATTATTTTATCTAGACTTTAAATCTGAACAGTCCAAAAGTTCATATCGCTTTCTCCATCGAAAAATATTACAAGGTTTCTATAAAATATTACAAGCTCAACTACGATATGACGTTCCTCGGCTTGACATATATTTGTTGTCGTTGGAAAGCGTGAAAACAACCGGAATGCAGAATCGTCCATAATTCGGGGAGAAAAAAATTTGTAATTATTAATTGAAAATTTTTAGATATAATCCATATCACTTAAAAAAAAATATTACATAATTTTAGGTAGTATTCAAGACTGCAGAACTGCTCTGTAACATAACTTTATTAATTTCTGTGGGGACATTGCATTAAATATTCATTTTCCATATCTTCTTGTTTCAATATCGACACCTCACCTGCGTTGGTTTTATTATATAATAGTCATTAAATCAATTCTTTTTTTTTTAACGTTTATAAATCGTTTGTATTTAATTTAAATGCACTGATATCGTATTATACAAGTAATAAATTATATTATATAAAAATTATCACTTGCTTTCTACTTTCTAGAATTACATGGGATCCCATACAAAAAAATAAGAAAAGAAAAGAAAAGAATTACATAGGATCATCACTCAATCACTTGTATTAATTAATGGTGGAGAAAGAAAGGCCTACACAATGGTTCCACCTTTAACAAACTCAGTAAAGGCAAGTGCAACCAAACCCAACATGGCGAACCTCCCATTCCAGAGCTCAGCATCCGAGGTCATCAACCCCTTTGACTTCGACTCCACGCTCACCCCTTTGAATAGAGGAATCAGAGATGCAAACGAAAGCAAAATGCTGGTTCCTAGAAACCATGGGATCCCACCATCTGATATCTGCGCGAACAGATCCTGCCCCCTTGATACCTCCACCGCCATCGCCGCGACGAAGCCGATCATCGCTAGCCTGCCGTTTATCCTCTCCGGTGCCGGTCCACTGAATGCCAGCACGTCCGAGAACCTCGTACTGACCTGTTCACAGCAAAACATGCAGTCAAAATGCTAGATCTAACAACGTTTATCTGTACCCATACATACTCCAGAACCCTAAATCAAGCCCTTCCCGGGATTAAGGTCGCTACCTTGGGTGGCTGTGGTGTAGGTGGGGGTGAGGTCTGCTGCTCCTGCCAAAAACAAAAAAAAGAAGTAAGGAATCGTACGTAAGTTTAAGTTCCTAACACGATAAGCTATAACAGTAAAACTAATTTCCCATCGGAGCAGAGATCGAGCTCGAGACCTCGTTTGCCTCAGACGTGCAGCGCACCCTCATGCAAGGGTTTCTCGGCAAACGGAGCACATTAGCATTGGGAAGAAACTGGTTCACCCTGGGCCTGTTTGTCAGACGGGTACTCAAATTGCTCGACAAGATGGATTGCATTGTAGCTGAGGTTGCCATCTAAGTAGGTAGGGCAGAGATCAGACTTAGAGAATTCTAAGCTTTCGAAATGCGTTGCAAGTAATGGAAGATGTAAGTGTATAGACCGTCGGGGTGGCAAATATATAGGGGCGTGAGGGCAAGCAGAGGGGTGGATATTTAGGATCCACGTCTTCCCTAAATATTTCAAAAAGTCATTGGTTCACGTGGGCTTGGTTGTCCACACATATCCAATGTCCTCGACGTGGCCCGGGCACAAACCACAACATTCCATTGGCAGAGTTCGCGGCCAACACGCAACTCATGTTGCTATCGAGATTCTTAACCTTAGTCGTCCCTGCAACTCATCCAAATCAATTTCTTTCACATCATCATGATTCATGCTCTAGCAGAATTTCGTCTCGTTTTCCATGGAAATTAAAAGATTAATAGCTATTGATAATCTATTACACTGAACAATTAGCCCCATGTACATAAATAACTCAATTACCTGTGATAACATGAATAGATTTCAATTATGAGAGTAATTAATGTACCAGGGATTGGATGAGTAGCAAACCAGCTCCCTCTTGGGATTATATATATCGTCTCCTCGATGGAGAAGCCAAGCCAGAGCTAGCTGAGGGGGAGTGCAGGCATGCTTTGCAGCCAGGTCCGAAAGTCGGGCATATAGAATTAGTTTGTTCTTCTCTAAGTTCTCCCGGCCCCCATGAATGATGCACGCGCGTTAACTATTCTTTAAGATTCGACTATCATCAATATTATGCTACATTAACTATTTTTTATTCAACTAATTAATGAATAGCATGTCAATTTATATAGTTTAATGGTACAACGTGTCAATTTAATAATTTCAGTTGTTAATTTTTCTATTATCAAATTTCACCTTCACTTTGACACTAGTGACAAGAAGGGTAAAAGATCATTTTCACTTTGAGAATTTCATGACCAGTGAAAACAGTACATGAAATGTTGCTTTATAATATTTATTGTGTGTGTGTATAAATAGTATTAAATTAATAGTAAATAGTATAGAAACTACTTTACCTATCTATCTGTTTTTATCTTTTGAGACCCTCAAGTTATAATAATTTGAGAAAGACCATTGATTTGACAAAGATCTCTTATTATCTTACATGGATTTACTATGCATAAATTATTATTCACTCTCACACTCTATCTCTATAGTTTTTTTTATAAGGTGTAGAGGTATTTTTCATGAAATTTTTTTCTCATCAACTACTATTCATTACCCCACACTTAATGAAAAATACCCCTATACCCCATAAAAAAAGAACTATAGGTATAAAGTGTGAAAATAAATAGTAACTGATGCATAAAATTTATCGTTTTTCAAAAGATATCAAGTGTTTTTCATAAGGTGTGAGGCTGTGTGAAGTGGTGAATAATGATTGATAATAATACTTTTTCTATTTTACAATGCTAAGGTGCATAGTGTTATTACTTTTTAGTAATGTTAGGCTTCGTTTGTTTTTGTAGATGAGGTGAGATGAAAGTTGAAAGTTGAATAAAATATTGTTATATTATATTTCTTTAATATTATTTTTATTTTAAAATTTAAAAAAATTAAAGTATTTATTTTATTTTATGTGATAATATGATAGCGCTTACGACAATATTAATGTGTGTATATTTATTAATACTTGTAATCTAACTTTTAAATTTAAATATTTATAACCAATACTCAGTAGGCTTCTATCACATCAATGATATTGTCTATTAGTGTAAGAATAACATTTTTTTGTATTTTTTGAATGGATGGATAATAGTTTTACATCCTAAATTGTTTACTCTATTATTCTCGTATAATATTTTTTTAACATATATTGTTTGCGTCTCATTCCGAGATACGTGTCACATGTATAATAGGTCTAGAAGATGCTAGTTTGCTATATTATTTATAAATAATAATGAAATTATAAGTTGAAATTAGATGATATTATCTAAACGAACTTCTTAAGTTTGACATTTTAAATTTTATTTTTCTTTTTAGTTAATAATTAAGTAATTGATTATAAATATATTTATAAAATATTTAAAATAAGATTACAGTTAGATTAGATTAGATGACAAGCTCAACTGCAAGTGCAGAATGAAGGGGTCCAATAAGCTGTTTTAAACTATTTTCTCACGTAAATTCCGATAAGAAGGTTTGTTTATTGACATAAAATTAATATAAATGCCCCATATAATTGAATTTTGTTATGATTATTTTGATCTTACACTAGTTTTTAAAAACTAAAACTTAGGATTATATAAATTACATTCTCTGTGATAATATTCATGTATCCTTAAATATAATAATTAGTAGATAATAATAAAGAATAATTCTTCTTGCAGTCCCCGAATGGGGGACTGCAATGCAGTCCTTTAATGAAACGCAACGTTTCATTAAAGGAACGAAACGCAACGTTTTATTAAACGCAAAGAAACCAACCCCCAGAGGCAGGCCTTAGCTCCTTTCAGTGTTGTCCCCCATTCATTTCAGACCCCTTCATCGCCCAGACCAAGCCAATTGCGCACGAAGCCCCCCATCGCGCACGCACACGAACAGCGTCGTCGCCGTGCCCAAGCCCCCCATCGCGCACGAACAGCGTCGTCGCCGTGCCCAAGCCCATCGTGCAGCACCGTCGCCATCTCCGTCTACATCGCGCAGCGTGGCCATCTCCATCTTGGTGAGGATTTCCCCGAATGCGATTTGAGCGTGAATTTTTCTGGTCTGAGCATGAATCTTGACATGGTTCTGTTCGTAATTCTTCTCGTTTTTTATCTGTAAGATTGGTTTTGTTTGGTTGCAAATTTGTGTTAAGATATTTACTTGCTAGTAGAAAATACTTCTGATTTATAAATGCACTCTACGTGTTTGTTGAAATTTGTGAAAGGGTTCTGATTTGGTAATTTATGCTAAGAGATGGCATAAATTATTAATTGAATACTTTTGGTAACTTATTAATTGAATACTAAGAGATGGCATATTAATGAATGAATATTTTCAAAAATAGCTGAACTTAACATATTCTATTTTTTCATGTGGTTAAAGCAGTCCATATGCATCGTGTGTCCACACTTCAATAACTTAAGTGGCTTTGATCGAGTGAAAAAGATACTGTCAGCATAAATTAGAACAGAAAACTCATTTTTAACTTTTAAAAAATCCACATCTCAAAGCATGAATCTCATAACAAACAGAGCAGAAATTATTCATGGAGTTCTACACACACGAGTGATTATCAAGAATAGCTTCATTATCAAGAATGATGAAACAGTTTTATGCTATTCACAGTGTAAAATATCATTTTGTGTACATGTGCTGGTGAAAATTGAAATACAAATCATTATCTTGTTTATGCCTTGCATTTGTTTGAGGCACATTCCATTAGTGAACAATTAAGAGTGCAGTCCTTACTGCTACTGTTAAATTATTGGCATATTCCCCTTAAATTATTTATCCAATGTTATGCAAAATTTCTTCAATATTATTGAACACTTCAACAACAATGGACTTTTGGTGTCTTCTCTCTCATGGTCCTAGTGCATAAATTATCGACTAAGAGACCAAACACATAAATATATTAACTTTTATCTTAACTTTTATCTATTTTCTATGTAGGCATAACACATTTCCAGCATTACACAGAACTGTGTAAAATTTTTGATACGCAATGTCTTCGTCGCGTTCTTTATCTTCTTCGAATCATGCTCCAAAATGTCTATGCGGAGAGATGGCACGTTTAAAATTATCGAAAACAACCAAAAATCCAAGCCGACCTTTTTATTCTTGTCCAAATTACAATAGAGAGGTAACACTAAAAAATTTTAAACAATACAAAGGTTACCTTTATCAGATATTGTTGTATTAATTGTACTTTCTTACACTAATTAGGTGTTTACTGCAGGGAAGGCCATACTGCGAGTACTTTTTATGGGCATATATTGAAATAGAAAATGAAGGAAAAGTTGTGTGCGAAAGAGAGCGTCGTCTCCAAAAGAGAGATGAAGAACTCCAAAAATGGGAGGAAGAACTCCGAAAGAGGGAGGAAGAACTCCAACGTGCAAGGGTACAGATGCAAAAATTGGAAGATGACATCCAAAATGATCAGGATGAGCTTCATGGTGTAATGAAAGATATTAATCATACAAGCATGCGACCCTGCGTGTATTGGGGACTTGCAATTCTAATATTTTGTTGTTGGATAGGATCAAGAACAGTTACAAATTAGTAGCAGTGTATATCAAACTGTGTAATGTTGTTAGATATGTTGTAATAGATATGTTTACAACCTTTATCAATATTGTAATATTCAAACCCATTAGACTTGTGAACATTATGAATGGTTATGAGAAGTATTTTTCTTGCACTATATTTCATGTATTTTGTTCTACATTGAATAAAACCCATGAGATTATAACTTTGAACCAACACTTTTATCAACACTTTAATAATAACATATCTCATACCCATAACATAATTCATACTCTTAAAATGATAATACACCAAGTTTACAACAATGTAAAGTAGAGTTATACAACTGAAGTTATGAGCTTTTGTCAACATAACAGTCTACAACGTCTTCAAATCTCAAATACTTTGATGGGGCAGCAGTCTACCATGTCTTTCATCAATCATCGAGAGGGTCAGGACATGCGAAGTTCGCCTGCAAGTAATTTGAAATATTCTGTAAAACATCATGCAAAACTTAGCATTATTTGTTCAAAATATAGAGAAAAAGGAATATTATTTAACATTTACCTGAGAAATAACGCTTTGTTGTGTACCAGATAGTTGCGAAACAATAGCTTCTTGTGTGTCGTGCAATATTACCGATTCTGTGGGGTTTAATACATCTTCCGTCTGCGATGGGGCCTATATTTGAATACATAAACAAATGACAAAATCATATTATTTAAATCTTCCATACATTTGTTAAAACTATATCAAAATCATATTATTTAAATCTTCCATACATTCTTTCTTTGTCGCTTGCCACTAGCCTTTTTATTTTTAGTTTGTAACTTCTCTATTGTAGGTTGTCTCCTCTTTGATGGCGGCCTGCCTTTGCCTCTGACAACACGAGGGCTCAACACTTTCTTCGAACTTCTAGTTTCGGCATCAATGGAAGCATGAGTGCTTGCAACTGTGGCTTGAGGCTTCGATTTAGTGTAAATTTCATTCATCGCCTTTAGCTTCTGTGTCATGTCCAGAGAATTATTTTCGCTTTCACATGCATTTGTAGCTACTTGGAAACATAATTTTATCAAACCAGAGTACCGACTAGCAGCTGGTTTACCACTCAAGTCATCGTAACTGCTTCGAATGAGAGCATATCTACGTTTAATGTCCTTCCTCCACCTCTCCATAATGTATTTTTCTGGCAACACTTGGACATCCCTTGCAGCAAAAATTGAGAGAATGTGCCTACATATAATCCCTCTCATCTCAAATAGTCCACACATGCACTTTGCCTCACACTCATCTTCATTGAAGTACGCCTGCAAAGTTGACTTCTTGATGCCGTCTTCAACTACCCTTTGGTCATTAACTTGATACGTGGTAATTGCCCCTTCTGTTTTTATGACAACACAATGAGAGTAGATAATTCCCATTACTTTTGACTGCACTTCCTTAAATTTAGAATTCGTGTACACTGCTTGGTATTTTTTCTCCACGGGTAAATGAGTTATACAAGGGACTGTGCAATTGAATGAGTGGAAATCCGCTGCCATCTCATTCTCTACTTTCTTCCTCAGTGCATTGTCGAATTGATCAACGAATTCTTTCAACGTAGTCCCTGAATGAACATATCCATCAAAAAAGGCATTCATGCTCTCACTCCTCTGAGTTGTGCTCATCCCAGCCCAAAATGTATTTTTCAAATATACGGGAACCCAATACATTCGCTCACTATAGAGACTTTGAAGCCATGCATTTTCCTTCAAATTGTAAGTGTTAATAAACACCTCCCAAGACTTCTCAAACTCGTCAGAAGTCTGAGAATCATAAACACATCTCTGCAATGCACTTTTCAACCCACACTTAAATTCAGTATGTGAGCCCAACTTCTCTGGTAGTTTTCTCATTATGTGCCACAAACAGTATCTATGCCTGGTATTTGGAAAGACTATTGCAATAGCATTTTTCATCTAAAAAATCTTACCTTTTGTGGACTTAACTCATGGTTATGTGCATTGCAAACAGTAGTTATACGTAAGACACCATCAGCCAAAACTGCATTAATTCTCGCCTTACAATCAGTCTTTGTTGTCGGGCGTGGTTTAGAAATGTTGGTAATACGTTTCCTTGCCTTACCACCACGAGCACACCCAAGTGTTACATATCTAACACTCCCATCATCTTCCCTTTTACTTCTTTGGGTCATTATGCCAAATCCAGCCTGTCTCTCATATTGCTTGTAGTAGTAAATGAGTTCTTTCTCAGTTTTAAAAAACATCCCCGGCGTTGGCTCTGAAACCCCATCATCATCATTTCCCGGTGTTGGTTCTGAAACCCCATCATCATCATTTCCCGATGTTGGCTCTGAAATCCCATCATCATTATTTCCTAGCGTTGGCTCTAAAACCACATCATCATCATCATTCCCCAGCATTACACCATGATTATCAATCACTACCTCATCATCTCTCACATTTTGGGGATCCATATAATTACTGCTTTCGGAAAAAAACAGTGATCGCCTAGTAGATGTGCATTCTTCCCCTTTCTCCATCAGCAACAATCTTCATATATTTAAAGCACAACAAATTAGCAACATTTACATAAAAATCTAACCACAACATATGATAAATTTAGCTGGTACACAAGAAAAAACACGCTGCAAGTTCATAGTCTATACAAGTTCAGAAATCGATCTATAAGATCCATCTGTATATTGACCATTGCAAATTATTGTGCTACATAGGTCCTAAATAAAAAACTAGAAACGCTAAGAAATTGTAGAAATATGTCAAGAAGTTAGTATTGAAGATGCTCATTCATCTTCCAGATAATTATAACGCAATGAGGTCTCCATGCATGCCAACAAGAACA
Source organism: Juglans cinerea (assembly GCA_961763995.1). Classification (NCBI taxonomy): domain Eukaryota; kingdom Viridiplantae; phylum Streptophyta; class Magnoliopsida; order Fagales; family Juglandaceae; genus Juglans; species Juglans cinerea. The sequence goes on from CAUIVZ010000010.1 coordinate 7,037,639, forward strand.
GCAGCACAAGCAACATTTTGGATTTAAAGTCCAATAAAGTAAAGAATGGCAATTGATAAAAAATAAACATATCCAATCCTTTCGAAATTAACCATATGCCCACCAAAAGGGAATCCAGAAGTCTTGATGATATCCAGCACAATAGATGGAGTTAGATTAACAAATAGGACGAGAAGAAAAAATGTAAAAATCACCAATTTTTTTCTTTGATATAAAAAAAAAAGAGTGAGAGGGAGGAACGTAAACAGTATTTTGGTATAACAAATGGAGATTAATTGATAGAGTACTATATAGCTAATAACAAATAACATCACAATCCTTTCTTCAACATAAACACAAGCAGCTTTCGCAAGAATTCCAGAACTATCAGACAATAAAAATGCAGGACCCATCCAAAAGTCAAAGATTATATGTTAGAGAAGGAACATCTACAAATGATATTTTCAGGAAATGATAAGAATGCTAAAAAATGGAGAAGCTATTAACAGAGATAAGAGTGCAGCTGAAACTTGACCATAAGATTCTCAAGAACTTAAGTGCTTTGCCTCTTGATTTTGTTCATGAATGATTACTCTATATTTATACAAACTAATTCACCAATAAAAAATCAGATCCCTAAAAATCAGATTGTCCATCCTAAAACATGATTATTCTATATTTATACAGACTAATTCAGCAAACAACCAAAACCCAGCAGTAGGTAAAACAACCCATGATATGTATGTAAATAAACAAGTGCAGATCAAGGTTTTTACCAAGGAGGTCGTCGGCAATCGGCAGTCGATGGTGCAGAAGGCGTTCCGTCTGTTGGTGGAGAATGCGTTTCGTCCGTCGATGGTGGCTTGAAGGTCCTCTTCTCGATGGTGGAGGAGTGATTCGTTCGGATCGATGGGCATGCACGGCGCAGAGGGAAAATGTAAGAGCAGGGGCGCGAGATTTGAATTTGGTTCCAATTTTCGTGCAGATTTTTGTTCTAGATAAGGAAGATTAATTTGGTCAATTCATAAATTAAAATGGAGATAAAATAGACATTTCATAGACCAGTACTGCAATACAGTCCTCTCTTACTGCAATATAGAACTACTCTAATAATAAAATACTACAAAAACAAAATGCAATGATAGTGGTGTAGGATAATTACTCATATACAGTACGTGGCTGAAGTCTATAGGCTATGATGTCATCTGGTTTCACCACTACAAGTCAACGTACAATGGTGCCAGCTTAGGGTGGAATCATAGCATCGGCAGCTACTCCATTAATGGATGTCCTCGGAAAATTATTTATTAGTCATTAAATCAATCTTTATTATTTACGATAATAAATTTATAGACTGATGAGTAATATCATAATTGTAGTAAATTGACGTTGCAGTATCTAAAATTTCGTTTGTATTTTAATGCACTGAAATCGGATTATACAAGTAATAAATTATTTTATATAAAAATTATTACTTGCTTTCTAGAATTACATGTATGGAATCCCATATAAAGAAAAGAAAAGAATTACATGGGATCATCACTTGTATTATTCAATGGTACTGGAGATCAAAGGCCTACACAATGGTTCCTCCACCTTTAGCATACTCGGTAAAGGCAAGTGCAACCAAACCCAACATGGCGAACCTCCCATTCCATAGCTCAGCATCTGAGGTCATGAACCCCTCCGACTTCGACTCCACGCTCACCCCTTTGAACAGAGGAACCAAAGATGCAAACGACAGCAAAATGCTGGTTCCTAGGAACCATGGGATCCCACCGTTTGATATCTGCGCGAACAGATCCTGCCCCCTTGATACCTCCACCGCCATCGCCGCGACGAAGCCGATCATCGCTAGCCTGCCGTTTATCCTCTCCGGTGCCGGTCCACTGAATGCCAGCAGGTCGGAGAACTTTGTACTCATCACCTGTTCACAACAAAACATTCAGTCAAAATGCTAGATCTAACAACGTTTATCTGTACCCATACATACTCCAGAACCCTAAATCAAACCCTTCCCGGGATTAAGGTCGCTACCTTGGGTGGCTGTGGTATATAACGTGGTGGTGAGGTCTGCTGCTCCTGCCAAAAAAAGAAGCAAGGAATCGTACGTAAGTTTAAGTTCACTCCTAACATGATCATAAGCTATAACAGTAAAACTAATTTCCCATAAAAACAGAGATCAAGCTTGAGACCTCGTTTGCCTTGCAGCGCACCCTCATGCAAGTGTTTCTCGGCAAACGGAGCACATGATTAGCATTGGGAAGAAACTGGTTCACCCTGGGCCTGTTTGTCAGACGGGTACTCAAATTGCTCGGCAAGATGGATTGCATTGTAGCTGAGGTTGCCATCTAAGTAGGTAGTGAAGAGATCAGACTTGGAGAATTCTGAACTTTCGAAATGCGTTGCAAGTAATGGAAGATATAAGTGTATAGAACGTCGGAGTGGCAAATATATAGGGGCGTGGGGGCAAGCAGGGTGGTGGATATTTAGGATCCACGTCTTCCCTAAATATTTTCAAAAGGTCATTGGTTCACGTGGGCTTGGTTGTCCACACGTGTCCGATGTCCTCGACGTGGCCCACGCATGAACCACAACATTCCATCGGCAGAGTTCGAGGGCAAACGCAGGTCGAGGTTTTCTGTGTCCACCCCAAAGGACCAGGAGGACTGAACGTTCAAGAGTCAAGACTGCTCCAACTCCACCCCGTCACCCGTCTCAAATTCTGCCACGGTTTGGTTTGTACTTTGTACAGAGAAAATATAGCTTGATTTGCTAAAGGATAATGATAGACGTATTATCCTTCTATTATTTTTTTTATTATTTTATAATGTATTTAAAATTTAATATTTTTTATTATTTTTTAACATTTTTAATCATTAAAAAAATATATAATTTTATTAATAATAACTTCCTTAATCATTAAATAAAAAAATAAAAATAATAAATATGTAGTAGGAAATAATAAACCTATCATTATCCTTATATTAAAAAATTATATTCTTATAATATTTTAATTTTTTAATATTTTTATTCAACTTTTTATTCATATTTTCCAAAACTTAATAAAACATCTTAATTTAAATATTCATTTTATTACATTTTACAAATAATTTCACTAATTTTTACAAAATTCTTATGTCATATTCTTGTTACCAATCATTCATTTACAGCAATTGTTTGAAGATTGTGACAATTACCCACCTGATTCTTTCTTAGTACTGTGGCTCCCAGCACCAGGCTGATAATGCTTTAATTTCAACAAGATTCTTTTATCCATCATATGTCAACAAGAAATATTTGAACGTTTTTCTACTACACAGGTAATAGAAAAATGTGTAATAGAAAAAGCAGATCGGGAAGAAAGGTTTCACTTAAGATATTTGCAATTTAATTTACTTTGGTGTGGTATTTTGCATTTTTCCATTCAAATTTAGCTAACATGGCAGGATCTCTTTCACCACCAACTTCATTGACGGGCACAGCTTCAGAAATTTCTTTCAAATCCTCTTGCGTAAGCTTCAATGCCAAGGAACCAATGTTGCTATCGAGATTTTTAACCCTAGTCGTCCCTGCAACTCATCCAAATCAATTTCTTTCACATCATCATGATTCATGCTCTAGCAGAATTTCGTCTCGTTTTCCATGGAAATTAAAAGATTAATAGCTATTGATCATCTATTAAACTGAGCAATTAGCCCTATGTACATAAATAACTCAATTACCTGAGATAACATGAATATATTTCAATTAAGAGAGTAATGTACCAGGGATTGGTTGAGTAGCAAATCTCTTGGGATTTTATCGTCTCCCTGATGGAGAAGCCAGGCTAGAGCTAGCTGAGGAGAAGTGCAGGCATGCTTTGCAGCCAGGTCGGAAAGTCGGGCATATAGAAGTTTGTTCTTCTCTAAGTTCTCCCGGCCCCCATGAATGATGCACGCGCGTACAGCCTATGCCAAGAAAATCAAAATGAGCGTACATACCAATTCTTCTTGTAATACCATATATTAATTTTAGTTAGTTAATGGTATTGCTGCACTGTTAGGACATGAAATTACTTGCTCTATATCTGGGCTGGATAGGCGTTGAAATGAAATCCATTCAATAGAAAGAATCATGAGTTAAGCTTATATTCAATGCATTTTTTTTACCGGATGTGTTGAGTTAAAAAAAAAATGAACGTACAAGATTTATACACTTTGGTCGATCTCCTCATCTCATTAGCATAACAGAACATAACCAGTGAAAAAATCTCTGTATGTAAGACAAACTCAAGAATTATGCATGTCTTGATGTATGGAAAATATGAGATGTCATATTTAGCTACTAGTCACGTACTCACCAGGTAACTGTCATTAGTAACGCGTTCACAACGAATACTCCATCTGTAGCGCGGTGATCCATCTACCTTTGCATAGCAAGCAAAATCAAGTTACAGTGAAGTACTATATCACATCGAAATATATCATGAAAGTTCCTGAGTTTGAATCATTTGGAAAGAAAAAATATTGCTCAAGAATCAAGACTCAATAGTATTCTCTATTGGCAGTAATCACTACAACAAAAAAGATTTTTTGGGACTATTTTTTGTTGGAACGAAATGAAAATCGTCCCAAAAAGTGAGATTTTGATTGAAGAACAAAACCGTTCGAATGCGTTCGAACGGTATAATTAGGGACGAAATATTTTGTCCCTAATAATAAAACCGTTCGAATGTAATGTTTTAACGTTCGGACGGTTAAATTTAACCGTTCGAACATATATTTTGGCGCGTTAAGTAATATTATGATAGCGAGAAATTATTCTACCGTTCGAACATGCAATTTTAACCGTTCGAATGATTAATCAGCACTGTTCGAACATACATTTTGGCTCGTTAAGTATAATTATTATAGCGAGAAACTGCATTACGTTTGAACGTACAATTTTACCGTTCGAATAATAAATCAGCACTGTTCGAACGTGCAATTTGGCGTGTTAAGTAACATTAATATAGCAGAAAATTGATATACTGTTCAAACTTACAATATTCACTGTTCGAATGATGAATCAATATTGTTCGAACGTTATTTTCATGGTTCGAACAGTGATTATATGTTTTTTTTTAGAATTATATTTATATTAACTAGTAATTATAAAAAATTTATCAATTTAATTATAGGAATAATATCAATCAATAATTAGTTTAGAAAATATAAACTAATACTAATTCATAATTAAATACTAAATTTACAAAACGCCAAATCTTTGCACACTTCCTCAACTGCAGCTAAGCGTTCCTCTATCTGTGTCAATCGAGTACTGATAGTGACCTGAGTCGTAGACATGACATCAAACTTCGTACGTAACTCAGAGATGGTACCAGTAATATCTGTACGAAAGTCAGACACAGCAGAACGGACCTCCATACGCACTGCATCGATCAACGCTGATGTATGTCCGTTGATTCTGCACGCACGACCTCGGCCATGTCCTCACGAGTAGTGTTGTGTACTGATGCATCGGTTTGTCTGGATGTCCCAACGGCCGATACTCCGTGATCTCCCAGCTGTGCATCTCTATGAGGATCAACCGGTTCTGGAACATGTCCACGAAGACGCAGTCTCGAGTGTCATGTGCTGCGTGAGAGGGTGGTGTTGTTGATCGGTCCCATCGGCTCCCGTTTACGCTCGACAACATCAGGCACGACACCAACAAATAGCAGAAATCAGGTGATCAGGATCCCGAATGGCAGTATATCCGTCGAAATGTACCGAGACTCTTATCGATCCTATCGAATATATACCCCACCAGGTTGATAGGAATACCACGAGCGACCCGTGTCATAAATTTCGTATGGTCAATGCCAACCTCTGTCTTGTACTGCCGAGGGTCAATATTACTGGCGATTATCAAATTTAGGATCTTGAAGAAAGAAGATAGATCTGCCTGCTTGATGCTCTTCGTCTCGTCATTACGCGGAGGGGGGGCATCTGGACCAACAATCAAATCTCTCACCTCATGATCAGCAAGGGTATCGACCCCATCTGTATAAACTGGTGCCTCCTCCTCAGCTGTCTCCACCTCAGTTGAAGGATTAGACTCTTTAAGCACCACCACGTTTGGATATGCGTCTGGCAGCCTAGGAATACCGAGATGCTCAGCAAGTCCGTCCCGTGAAAATACAACTGAAACTCCTCGGACAAAGATACTATATGCCCCTCCGTCATCTGGACTGGCACCACCGAGCTCTCTATAGAACTCAGAAACAATGTCAATATAGGAGATAGTCCCCCATGACTCCTTCCGCTTCTCTAAGATAGGTCCCCAACCATGTTCTCTGAAGACTGATGGCAGGGAATGACTCTCCCAGACAAGACTCTGGAAGTCATAAACTTCACTTGTCACTCTACTGAAACAATCATCTCCCTGCTTGGACTGATACTAGTCTCAGTTGGATTGCGTCGCTTACGTCCCACCCTAGAAGAAGACATTTTAATCAATCTGAAATTTACAATTAAAGAGTTTATCAATATATTAACGATAAAAATATAATAAATAACTAATTACTAAATTACATACGATTAGTAATTTAATAATGTGAGACATTGTGAACAACATAATTTTATAAAAATAATATCACATTATTTAAAATTAATTAGATTAATATTTAATAGAAATTAAATATTTAATCAAATGTGATAGATTTCTATATTAATTTAATTATAATATAATATATATTCTCGTAAATATTTAATAGAACTACAATATAAAATAAAAACATCGATTCACTAATGTTACTAAAATTAATTATTTCGTTCGAACGCTTAAAATAGTATTCGAACGGTATGAACCTGTTTGGCTGGTATACCATTCAAACGTATAAAATAACGTTCGAACGGTCTACTACTTGTTTGGGTCGTACTGTTCGAACGCACTAACCAGGGTTTGAACGGTATGCGAATTTAACTCAGTGCCTTCGTTGAGTTGACTCAGCCATTGAAATCCATGGAATCCTTTGATTCCATCAATTTCTCAACAAACAAATTGAAATAGACTTAAATAAACCTTCCTACAATGGATTTAAGGAAATCTATGGTGAGTATTAATGGATAAATTGTTTTATCCTAATTTAAACAAATAATCCATCAAAAACCTAAATTTAAACGGTAAAATAGTTAGAAAAATAGCATATCGATGCTTAGAAAAAGAGGCTTCGATTGGGCACTGTTCGCGGTGGCGACGACGGCTTTAAATGGCTGAGATGGACGGTTCACTTGGAGAAAACGAAATTTTGTTAATAGTTCGAACGTCCGTGAAAATGACCATCCGCGAGAACTTATTTATGCAATATCGTTCGAACGGTTTGTAAAAACGTTCGAACTTTCCACTTCAATACATTTAAATATTATACTAATATATTAATATATTATTATTTTAGTTATAGTGTAATTAGATGACACTATATATGATACTATATACATGTTATCTATAGTCTAATATATTAAGATATTAATTAAGTATTTATGGTCTAATTAGATGATACTATCTATGTTAGTACTATAGATGACATTATATATGATACTATATATATGTTATATATATAGTCTAATATATTAACATAATATATTTTAGTTATAATCTAAGTAGATGACACTATCTATGCTAGTACTATAGATGACATTATATATGATACTATATATATGTTATATATATAGTCTAATATATTAACATAATATATTTTAGTTATACTCTAATTAGATGACACTATATATGATACTATATATATATATGTTATCTATATAGTCTAATATATTAACATATTATATTTTAGTTGTGGTTTAATTAGATGACACTAGCTATGCTAGTACTATAGATGACATTATATATAATATTATATATATGTTATATATATAGTCTAATATATTAATATAATATATTTTAGTTATAGTCTAATTAGATGACTCTATATATGATACTTTATATATGTTATATATATAGTCTAATATATTAATATAATATATTTGTGTTATAGTCTAATTAGATGACACTATCGATTATATATTATAATATAATATTACTATGTTACTAAACTATAGTATCATCTAATATGTCTATATATATTAATGTTGTTATTTTATTTGAAGGTATAGTGTTAAAAAAAAATACTAATAAACATTTAACAAACCGTTCAAACTGTTAAAAATAACGTTCGAACGATTAATGATCGAGTGGGAATGCATCCATTAACGTTCGAACATACTATTTATATATTCGAACGTGAAAAGTTAGGAGGGAATTTATCCCGCTAAATATTTTCACGTTCGAACGGTTAGTAAATAATCGTTCAAACATGAAATCTTCTGCAAATACACGACAGAACCTTACAATCTCGCTCTCCTCCCGCGCGCCACTCTCATGAAACAGATCAGCCCCTTCGCGAACCAAAGCCATTCTTCCTCAAACTAGACCCCAAACTCAAAATATTAACATCTCACTCAATTATTCTCAGATTACTACTTGTTGGGGAGCTCCTTCGCACGACATATAATCTAATCTCATTGCATCTTCATTTCCAAAAATTCAGGTATGCCTTTTATATTCTCATTTTGGTTTGAATATAATATTTTGCAATGTTAGAAATTTGTATGCTATTGATATCGTTGTTTGTGTTGTTGTGAGAAATTTGTATTCTCGGATTAATGGGATTTTCGGTTGTTGAAGACGACTGAAATCTGGAATGAACACGTTCGAACAAGTTAGGATTACCGTTCGAACGTGTATGTTATGTTCGAACATAGTGTAGCACCGTTTGAACGTAAACTATACATCAATGTATTTACGATTAGAATACAAATATATAAGGATAGTTGTAAATTATATGTACTACTAAATCTTTAAATTAAAATACAATAGTTAAGATTTAATAACCCTTAAATACTTAATTCTAAATTAATAAAATTAATATTTAAATTAAAATACTATTAAATCTTTAAATTAAAATAAAATAGTTAAGATTTAATAATACTTAAATACTTAATTCTAAATTAATAAAATGAAGTTTGTAAATTATATGTACTACTAAATCTTTAAATTAAAATAAAATAGTTAAGATTTAATAATGTTTAAATACTTAATTCTAAATTAATAAAATGAAGTTTGTAAATTATATGTACTATTAATTAAGATCCTATAATAGACATATAAATGAAATTGATTACAATGTTATATTTTATAGAGTTTACAGTACAATCTCGTAAAGGTCGAGGCACCACTAGAGGGGTGACGTTGGAAAAATATCGGAAGGTGGGTAAGATCAAGGTTAACATTCCTGATGAACATACGGGGGGCGAAGGACAACCAGCAGCTTGGCTTGCATCGCATGTGGGTGCTCTTACACGAACTTACGCACCTTCATGGAAGAAAGTCTCCCAAGATGTTAAAGAGCTTATCAAGAATCGTTGTTTGGTAATATTTAAAATATTGATTTAGTATAATAAATTTCTATATTTTACTTAAATTTAGAATATTATAAATAATAATTTGTTTGTGACTATTTTTTTTAATGATGATTTCGAATTAAATTTTGATCGGAGAGGGGAGCGTAAGACTGTGGAAGAGCTTATGGATAATGCGTTCCGCAAATATAAGGGGAGGTGTCATGAGCATTATAATAAGTTTGAGAAGAAAAAAGATGCACGCCAACATCATTTTCAGGATGTCCGACCTTCTGAGTGGGAAAAATTTTGTGATATGTTTGAGTATCCATCATATCATGTATAATTAAATTTAATTATTTTACTTGTTCTATTTGTCATTTCACTTCATAATATTTTCAATTTCTTTACAGGAGTAAAGTTCTATAAACAAAACAAATAGATCAAAATTAAAAATTAATCATCATGCAGGTTCAAGATCTTTCCATCGTCTCTCTAAGAAATTGGTATTGCTATTTTTTTTATTGGATATAGTTAATTATTTGGATGAATCCTAATGACTTTGTATCTTAACACATTTATTATAGCAAGATTCAGATACCATTTATGATCTGATAAAATTATATGCTGCATCGCACACTGATCATAATGAAGAGTGAACTCATCCTGATGCCCGTGAAAATTATGTAAGTATTATAACTTGTTTTCATTAAATATATTATTATATTTACGATGATATTAATTATTTATCTTATATATGTCTAGGATAAAATGGTTGCCCTACGTGCTGAATCTACGTCAGATCAAAATTCCTCAACAAGTGATATTGATATTTTTATACAAGTCTGGGGTCAACGTTCAGGATATTTGAGGGGCTTGGGTCGCTGTGTAAAGCCTTCTCCCTCTTCCTCTTCTTTTAGGAATGCATCTATGACTTCTATAGCGCTAGAGAATGCAAATTTCAGAATCAAAGAATTGACTGCAAGACAGTATGAGTTAGAGGCTCAATTGGCAAAACAAGCAGATATGGAGATGTGCCTCAAACAACATGAAGAACAACAAGAAGAGTTCAGAAGACAGATGCAACTCCAAATGCAGCAGATTATGCAACAATATAGGCCTCCAAGCAACAGATGATTTTTTGCATATAGATTTTGGGATTATCTATTTATATACGAACAATGTCCGTTTCACAGTTATTTATTTAATTCGCACTTATTATAAAACTTTTGTGAGTGTTAAACAGTTTCTAATGTATTTTTTCAAATATTATGAATGTCTATTTGGTTTTATATTATTGACTGTAAATAAAATAGTTATCGTTTGAACGGTAACATAATGTTCGAACGTAATTTATTTTTGTCACGTTCGAAAGATCACATAACGCTCGAACGTCATTTATCTCCGAAGTGTTCGAACATAACTTATACCATTAGAACCAATATATCTTTCGATCTGACCCTTTACCGTTCCAACACAAAACTACGTTCATGCCATTCAAATGAATTCATGTTTGTTCGAACATATTTTGTAATCATTTAAACATGTTACTACTGTTTGAACTTAAAATTATTTTTGTTCGAACGATATTTGGGACAAATTTCAACCGTGACAAAAGAAATTCCCGTTCGAACGATTTCCTTCAATTTCGTCCCAAAATATATTTTTTAGGACGAAATGGTGATTTTCGTCCCAATATACCTTTTGGCACAGTGTTGTTGGCACGAGCTTGGGATGATTTTTTTTTGTTCCAAAACATTTTTTGAGACTAAATGAATATGTTTTGGGATGGAAATTTTCGTCCTAAAAGACCCTTTCTGTTGTAGTGACTTTACACTTCTAAATTGCATGGACTTGATAGTTTGCACCGTAAATGATTAAAATTGGTAAAATGTATTTTCAAACGATTAAGATTTGACATTTTGCACTACTCTTTAAGTGGTGAATAGTGGTTGATAAGAAAAATTTTCATATCTTACAATGCTAAGGTCTACAGTGTTATTACTTTTCAGTAATGTTAGGCCTCGTTTGTTTTTGCAAAAGAGGTGAGATGAAGTTGAAAATTAAATAAAATATTATTAGAATATATTTTTTAATATTATTTTTATTTTAAGATTTAAAAAAATTGAATAATTTATTTTATTTTGTACGATAATTTAAAAAAATTATATCAAATAAGATAAAAAAAAATTTATGAAAATAAACAAGTCCAAGTTGCAACATCCCATCATAACATTTCGACAATATTAATGTGAGTGTATTTATTAAAAGTTGTAATCTAACTTTTAAATTTAAATATTTATAACCAATACTCAGTGGGCATCTATCACATCAATGATATTGTCTATTAGTGTAAAAATAACATTTTTTTGTATTCTGCAATGAAAAACGATTTGTATAAATTTTAAATAGATAAATTTTATATAAATTTTTATAAAAAAATAGATTCTATTTTAAAAAAGTGTAAAAAAAATTATTCTTTATTATAAGACCTGTTATTTTATAAAAGACTTATATGAGTTTTATTTATTAGTAATTATTAGCATTATTATTAGCATCGGCAGCTACTCCATTAATGGATGTCCTCGGAAAATTATTTATTAGTCATTAAATCAATCTTTATTATTTACGATAATAAATTTATAGACTGATGAGTAATATCATAATTGTAGTAAATTGACGTTGCAGTATCTAAAATTTCGTTTGTATTTTAATGCACTGAAATCGGATTATACAAGTAATAAATTATTTTATATAAAAATTATTACTTGCTTTCTAGAATTACATGTATGGAATCCCATATAAAGAAAAGAAAAGAATTACATGGGATCATCACTTGTATTATTCAATGGTACTGGAGATCAAAGGCCTACACAATGGTTCCTCCACCTTTAGCATACTCGGTAAAGGCAAGTGCAACCAAACCCAACATGGCGAACCTCCCATTCCATAGCTCAGCATCTGAGGTCATGAACCCCTCCGACTTCGACTCCACGCTCACCCCTTTGAACAGAGGAACCAAAGATGCAAACGACAGCAAAATGCTGGTTCCTAGGAACCATGGGATCCCACCGTTTGATATCTGCGCGAACAGATCCTGCCCCCTTGATACCTCCACCGCCATCGCCGCGACGAAGCCGATCATCGCTAGCCTGCCGTTTATCCTCTCCGGTGCCGGTCCACTGAATGCCAGCAGGTCGGAGAACTTTGTACTCATCACCTGTTCACAACAAAACATTCAGTCAAAATGCTAGATCTAACAACGTTTATCTGTACCCATACATACTCCAGAACCCTAAATCAAACCCTTCCCGGGATTAAGGTCGCTACCTTGGGTGGCTGTGGTATATAACGTGGTGGTGAGGTCTGCTGCTCCTGCCAAAAAAAGAAGAAGCAAGGAATCGTACGTAAGTTTAAGTTCACTCCTAACATGATCATAAGCTATAACAGTAAAACTAATTTCCCATAAAAACAGAGATCAAGCTTGAGACCTCGTTTGCCTTGCAGCGCACCCTCATGCAAGTGTTTCTCGGCAAACGGAGCACATGATTAGCATTGGGAAGAAACTGGTTCACCCTGGGCCTGTTTGTCAGACGGGTACTCAAATTGCTCGGCAAGATGGATTGCATTGTAGCTGAGGTTGCCATCTAAGTAGGTAGTGAAGAGATCAGACTTGGAGAATTCTGAACTTTCGAAATGCGTTGCAAGTAATGGAAGATATAAGTGTATAGAACGTCGGAGTGGCAAATATATAGGGGCGTGGGGGCAAGCAGGGTGGTGGATATTTAGGATCCACGTCTTCCCTAAATATTTTCAAAAGGTCATTGGTTCACGTGGGCTTGGTTGTCCACACGTGTCCGATGTCCTCGACGTGGCCCACGCATGAACCACAACATTCCATCGGCAGAGTTCGAGGGCAAACGCAGGTCGAGGTTTTCTGTGTCCACCCCAAAGGACCAGGAGGACTGAACGTTCAAGAGTCAAGACTGCTCCAACTCACCCCAAGTCACCCGTCTCAAATTCTGCCACGGTTTGGTAACTTGGTTTGTACTTTTGTACAAAGAAAATATAGCTTGATTTGCTAAAGGATAATGATAGACGTATTATCCTTCTATTATTTTTTTTATTATTTTATAATGTATTTAAAATTTTAATTTTTTTACTATTTTCTTTTAAATTTTGTTAACATCTTTAATCATTAAAAAAAATTAAAGAAAATATACAATTTTACCAATAGTCACTTCCTTAACTATTAAATAAAAAATAAATAAATAAATAGATGGTAAGAAATAATAATCCTATCATTATCTTTATATTAAAAAATTATATTTTTATAATATTTTAATTTTATAATATTTTTATTCAATTTTTTATCCATATTTTTTAAAACTTAATAAAATATTTTAACTCAAATCATTTTATTACTTTTTATAAATAATTTCATTACTATTTATAAAATTCTCATCTCATATTCTTGTTACCAATCATTCATTTACAGCAATTGTTTGAAGATTGTGATAGCATTGGTATTGGCATTGGCTTCATCAAAAGCCTAACCAAATACAAAATATGATAAATTTCATCAAAATGGAGCTGCATTGGATTAGCTAAAGAGATAAGTGTGAAACTTTAAACTGCAATAAATTGATGGGTTTCTTCAAATTTGAAGGGCTACTATTCACTCATCAAATCTATTTTTTATTCACTTTTAATCTCCAAATTTTTTTTATTAATGCTTAATCTGTAACCGTCTTGTAATAATAATGTAAGAATCAAATTAATTTATTAATTAATATATGATCAGTGTAATTGTAAAATATGAAAAAAAAATATTTTTATTAAGAAAATAATATTATATTATTATTTTAATGAATTCAATACCTAATCTAATATGAAGTTATGGCTAAAGAGATTTTGGATTTATAAAAATTTTATACTTTTCGTCAAATTTTAGAGATAAGTGTTTGATGAAGCCAATCTGAATGCTCTGAAAATTCTAATCTCATATTCTTGTTACCAATCATTCCTTTACAGCAATTGTTTGAAGATTGTGACAATTACCCACCTGATTCTTTACTATTACTGTGGCTCCCAGCAAGCTGATAATGCTTTAATTTCATCAAGATTCTTCTATCCATCATATGTCAGCAAGAAATATTTGAACGTTTTTCTATTACACAGGTAATAGAAAAATGTGTAATAGAAAAAGCAGATCGGGAAGAAATTGTTTCACTTATATTTGCCTTTTAATTTACTTTGGTGGGGTATTTGCATTTTTCCATTCAAATTTAGCTAACATGGCAGGATCTCTTTCACCACCAACTTCATTGACGGGCACAGCTTCAGAAATTTCTTTCAAATCCTCTTGCGTAAGCTTCAATGCCAAGGAACCAATGTTGCTATCGAGATTTTTAACCTTAGTCGTCCCTGCAACTCATCCAAATCAATTTCTTTCACATCATCATGATTCATGCTCTAGCAGAATTTCGTCTTGTTTTCCATGGAAATTAAAAGAATAGCTATTGATCATCTATTAAACTGAACATTAATTAGCCCTATGTACATAAATAATTCAATTACCTATGATAACAATACATTTCAATTAAGAGAGTATTGTACCAGGGATTGGATGAGTGGCAAATCTCTTGGGATTTTATCGTCTCCCTGATGGAGAAGCCAGGCTAGAGCTAGCTGAGGAGGAGTGCAGGCATGCTTTGCAGCCAGGTCGGAAAGTCAGGCATATAGAACTTTGTTCTTCTCTTAGTTCTCCCGGCCCCCATGAATGATGCAAGTACAGCCTATGCCAAGAAAATCAAAATGAGCGTACATACCAATTCTTGTTGTAATACCATATATTAATTTTAGTTAAAAATATTCCTTCACTTTTTCAAATTGAAAAGTTAAAAATAATGTACAAAGAGATGGAGAAGGGGAACTTCACACTGGAGCATTGTTGGTGTCTTTTGAGACACCAACCCAAATGGCAGCAACACATGATTTCACTGAATATCCTCGAGAAGGCCACATGATAAACGTTCAACTAATGAGTAATCAAGTGAAGTTGCCGACGACGTTGTGGAGGAGAACGTTGAGAGGCCTCCAGGCAAAAAAGCTGAGGAAGATAACTTGAGGCAGTGGAAGGCCCAGGAATCATATGATGTTGAGTTCAACATGGCGTTAGAAGAAATGACCGAGGGTAGACAGTTGTTCATGGCAGAGAGGAGATCATGGGTGTCGAAGGCAGATGACAATAGAGGTGCACAACTAGAACTTGATAAGAGAAAGTTCGAGGTGGAGATTATGAGCAAGGATCTTTCTGGCATGAATGCCATGCAGCAAGCCTACTTTCTAAATATTCAGAGGAAAATTTATGATGATTCTTTAAATTATTCTGAAAGTACATCTGAGAAATCTCCATCCACACCTGATGGAGGTGTGTAACTGTTGGCTATGATTTTAGATTTCCAGCTTTTAGTGGTTGGGCAACCACATGTTTTGGATGGTTGGGTAGCCACTATGAGATCTAAATTTTTTTATTTTGAAGTTGATATGTAGCCTTTTTGTGTTTGCCATAGACTGAAATTGTATATGTGCCCCTGGACTTGCTATGTAAATGGAATTGCTGACTTGTTGTGTAACTGGAATTGTTGATGGCAGCATTTTGTGTGATGATAGCAGCTTGTTCATATCTTGTATGTTACTTGATGATATTTACCTCACTGTACTAGTTCATGTGAGGATGAATTATTTGTTTTTCTTTGGGTCTAAAGCTCTTTCTCTTCCTGTCTCATGTTGCTCGAGTCTTGTCTCATGTTGCTTGTAGTGATTGAAACAAATTCAAAGTATTATGTGCATTTAATTGGAGCAACTAGCCATAGTGTATTGAATATATTTATCACATCATCTACTCAATATATGTTGTTGTCTTACTGTAATAAAGCAGAAAAATGGATCTTTTTCGCTATGCCAAATAATTTCATCTAGTTTGGTTTTTTGGTTTTTTTCAGAAGGGGATCTATTTAATGTATGTTGTTGTCTTACTGTATCGTTGGTATTGTGGAGGCATGATAGCTACGTACCTAGACAGAATTTTTAATAAAAAAGGATATCTTAAATAATGAATTTAATGGCTAATCTAATGTGGAGTTATGGATAAATAGGTTTTAAATATATGAAAAATATGTATTTTTTTATCAAAATTTAAAGATAAATTTAATAAATCCAATGCTAATGCTATAAGGTGTACATTATTATTACTTTTCCGTAATGTTAGTTGCGACATCCCATCATAAGACTTACGACATTATTAATATGATAATAATTATTAAAAGTTGTAATCTAGACATTATTAATAGGAAAATGCTACATGCCCCGCTGGGGGCTCCCGCTGGGAGCTCCCGCTGGGGCTGTAGCATTTTTTTTATATATATATTTTAAATTTATTTTTATATAGATATTTTTAATAATTTTAAATATTTTAAAAAATAAAATAAAAATTATAATATTATTTAAAAATATTTTCTTAATAACGAAGTAGAATAAAAATTAATATTTAATGATTTGTATTTTACTTTCTGATTAAGGAAGTGTTTTTTTTTTACTTTCTGATTAAGGAAGTGTTTTTTAATGATTTGTTTTTTACTTTCTGATTAAGGAAGTGTTTTTTAATGATTTGTTTTTTACTTACTGATTAAGGAAGTGTTTTTTTTTTACTTTCTGATTAAGGAAGTGTTTTTTAATGATTTGTTTTTTACTTTCTGATTAAGGAAGTGTTTTTTAATGATTTGCTTTTTACTTACTGATTACGGAAGTGTTTTTTAATGATTTTTTTTACTTTCTGATTAAGGAAGTGTTTTTAATGATTTTTTTTTTACTTTCTGATTAAGGAAGTGTTTTTTAATGATATTTTAAATTTATTTTATTTTTTAAAAATATTTATAAGTGTAAAAAAAATCTTTATAAAAAATAAATTAAAAAATTACACATAAAAAAGTACATGTTAAGCTCAACGGGAGTCCCCAACGGAGGCTGTAATATGACTATTTTAAATATTTTTTAAAAAAATCATAATATTATTAAAAAATATTTTCTTAATCATGATTTTTTTATAATTTTTTATTTTACTTCATGATTAAGAAAGTATTTTTTAATATATATTTTTTACTTTTAGATTAAAAAAATATTTTCTTAATAAAATTTTAATTTTATTTTATTTTTTTAAAATATTAAAAAATATTAAAAAATCTATATAAAAATTATTTAAATAAAAATAATACTATAGCCCCAGCGGGAGCTCCCAGCGGGAGCCCCAGCGGGGCTGTAGCACCGCCCTTATTAATATGATAATAATTATTAAAAGTTGTAATCTAACTTTTAAAATTAAGTATTTATAACCAATACTGAATAGGCATCTATCACATCAATGATATTTTCTATTAGTGTAGGAATAAAAATTTTTGTTCGTTAAAAAAAAAGGAAGAACATTTTTTGTATTTTTTGAATGGATGGATAATAGTTTTATATCCTAAATTGTTTACTCTATTATTCTCGTATGCTATTTTTTTAACATATATTGTTTTCGTCTCATTCCGAGATACGTGTCTCATGTATAATAGGTTTGGAACATTCTAGTTTGCTATCTCATTAATCTCTTAAGCTTGACTCATGCATTTTAAATTTTGTTTTTATAATTAATAATTAAAAAAATGACTATTAATATATTTTTTATAAAATATTTAAAACATATTTAAAATAAGAGTACAATTAGATTAGATGGCAGGCTTAACGTCAAGTACAGAATAAAGGGTTCGATAAGTTTTAAATTATAAAAATTCTTTTTATCAAGTATTATTCACCATCGATCTCACATCTCACATGTTAAGAAAAAATCTATATATTTTATAAAAAATATTCATACATCCAATATAAAATTATAAGTGTGGAATATCATGTGATGTGGTAACAAAACTTTTTAAATAATTTTTTCACGATAATAGGTATAAGAAGGTTTGTTTATTGACATACAATTAATATAAAAGCCCGATATATTTGAATTTTGTTATGATTATTTTGATCTTACACTAGTTTTTAAAAACTAAAACTCAGGATTATATAAGTTACATTCTCTGTGTGATAATATTCATGTATCCTTAAATATAATAATTAGTAGATAATAATAAAATACTACATTAACAAAATGCAATGAAAGTGGTGTAGGATAATCACTCATATACAGTACGTGGCTGAAGTCTATAGGCTATGATGTCATCTGGTTTCACCACTACAAGTCAACGTACAATGGTGCCAGCTTAGGGTGGAATCATAGCATCGGCAGCTAATCCATTAATGGATAACCTCAAAAAATTATTTATTAGTCATTAAATCAATCTTTATTATTTACGATAATAAATTTATAGACTGATGAGTAATATCATAATTGTAGTAAATTGACGTTGCAGTATCTAAAATTTCGTTTGTATTTTAATGCACTGAAATCGGATTATACAAGTAATAAATTATTTTATATAAAAATTATTACTTGCTTACTAGAATTACATGTATGGAATCCCATATAAAGAAAAGAAACGAATTACATGGGATCATCACTTGTATCATTCAATGGTACTGGAGATCAAAGGCCTACACAATGGTTCCTCCACCTTTAGCATACTCGGTAAAGGCAAGTGCAACCAAACCCAACATGGCGAACCTCCCATTCCATAGCTCAGCATCTGAGGTCATGAACCCCTCCGACTTCGACTCCACGCTCACCCCTTTGAACAGAGGAACCAAAGATGCAAACGACAGCAAAATGCTGGTTCCTAGGAACCATGGGATCCCACCGTTTGATATCTGCGCGAACAGATCCTGCCCCCTTGATACCTCCACCGCCATCGCCGCGACGAAGCCGATCATCGCTAGCCTGCCGTTTATCCTCTCCGGTGCCGGTCCACTGAATGCCAGCAGGTCGGAGAACTTTGTACTCATCACCTGTTCACAGCAAAACATTCAGTCAAAATGCTAGATCCAACAACGTTTATCTGTACCCATACATACTCCAGAACCCTAAATCAAACCCTTCCCGGGATTAAGGTCGCTACCTTGGGTGGCTGTGGTATATAACGTGGTGGTGAGGTCTGCTGCTCCTGCCAAAAAAAAAAGAAGAAGCAAGGAATCGTACGTAAGTTTAAGTTCACTCCTAACATGATCATAAGCTATAACAGTAAAACTAATTTCCCATCAAAACAGAGATCAAGCTTGAGACCTCGTTTGCCTTGCAGCGCACCCTCATGCAAGTGCTTCTCGGCAAACGGAGCACATGATTAGCATTGGGAAGAAACTGGTTCACCCTGGGCCTGTTTGTCAGACAGGTACTCAAATTGCTCGACAAGATGGATTGCATTGTAGCTGAGGTTGCCATCTAAGTAGGTAGTGAAGAGATCAGACTTGGAGAATTCTAAGCTTTCGAAATACGTTGCAGTTAATGGAAGATATAAGTGTATATATAGAACGTCGGAGTGGCAAATATATATAGGGGCGTGAGGGCAAGCAGTGGGGTGGATATTTAGGATCCACGTCTTCCCTAAATATTTTCAAAAAGTCATTGGTTGACGTGGGCTTGGTTGTCCACACGTGTCCGATGTCCTCGACGTGTCCCACGCATAAACCACAACATTCCATCGGCAGAGTTCGAGGCCAACGCAGGTCGAGGTTTTCTGTGTCCACCCCAAGGGACCAGGAGGACTGAACGTTCAAGAGTCAAGACTGCTCCAACTCACCCCAAGTCACCCGTCTCAAATTCTGCCACGGTTTGGTTTGTACTTTTGTACAAAGAAAATATAGCTTGATTTGCTAAAGGATAATGATAGACGTATTATCCTTATAATATTTTTATTTTATTTTATAATGTATTTAAAATTTTAATTTTTTTATTATTTTCTTTTAAATTTTTTTTAACATATTTAATCATTAAAAAAATATAATTTTATCAATAGTCACTTCCTTAACTATTAAATAAAAAAAATAATAAATAGATAGTAAAAATAGTAATCTTATAATTATCTTTATATTAAAAAATTATATTTTTATAATATTTTAATATTTTTATTCAATTTTTTATCCATATTTTTTAAAACTTAACAAAATATCTTAACTCAAATCATTTTATTACTTTTTATAAATAATTTGATTATTATTTATAAAATTCTCATCTTATATTCTTGTTACCAATCATTCCTTTACAGCAATTGTTTGAAGATTGTGATAGTATTGGCATTGGCTTCATAAAAAACCTAACCAAATACAAAATACGATGAATTTCATCAAAATAGAGCTGCATTGGATTAGTCAAAGAGATAAGTGTGAAGTTTTGAACAACAGTAAATTGATGGGTTTCTTCAAATTTGAAGGGCTACTATTCACTCATCAAATATATTTTTTATTCACTTTTAATCTCTAATTTTTTTTATTAATGTTTAATCTCTAACCGTCTTGTAATAATAATATAAGAATCAAATTAAATTATTAATTAATATATGATTAGTGTAATTGTAAAATATGAAAAAATATATATTTTTATTAAAAAAAATAATATTATGTTATTATTTTGCTGAATTCAATATCTAATTTAATGTGGAGTTATGGCTAAAGAGATTTTAAATTTATAGAAATTTTATACTTTTCGTTAAATTTTAGAGATAAATACTCTGAAAATTCTTATATCATATTCTTGTTACCAATCATTCATTTACAGCAATTGTTTGAAGATTGTGACAATTACCCACCTGATTCTTTCTTAGTACTGTGGCTCCCAGCACCAGGCTGATAATGCTTTAATTTCAACAAGATTCTTTTATCCATCATATGTCAACAAGAAATATTTGAACGTTTTTCTACTACACAGGTAATAGAAAAATGTGTAATAGAAAAAGCAGATCGGGAAGAAAGGTTTCACTTAAGATATTTGCAATTTAATTTACTTTGGTGTGGTATTTTGCATTTTTCCATTCAAATTTAGCTAACATGGCAGGATCTCTTTCACCACCAACTTCATTGACGGGCACAGCTTCAGAAATTTCTTTCAAATCCTCTTGCGTAAGCTTCAATGCCAAGGAACCAATGTTGCTATCGAGATTTTTAACCCTAGTCGTCCCTGCAACTCATCCAAATCAATTTCTTTCACATCATCATGATTCATGCTCTAGCAGAATTTCGTCTCGTTTTCCATGGAAATTAAAAGATTAATAGCTATTGATCATCTATTAAACTGAGCAATTAGCCCTATGTACATAAATAACTCAATTACCTGAGATAACATGAATATATTTCAATTAAGAGAGTAATGTACCAGGGATTGGTTGAGTAGCAAATCTCTTGGGATTTTATCGTCTCCCTGATGGAGAAGCCAGGCTAGAGCTAGCTGAGGAGAAGTGCAGGCATGCTTTGCAGCCAGGTCGGAAAGTCGGGCATATAGAAGTTTGTTCTTCTCTAAGTTCTCCCGGCCCCCATGAATGATGCACGCGCGTACAGCCTATGCCAAGAAAATCAAAATGAGCGTACATACCAATTCTTCTTGTAATACCATATATTAATTTTATTAGTTAGTTAATGGTATTGCTGCACTGTTAGGACATGAAATTTCTGATGCTGCTGATGTGGATTACTGCTGCTCATTCTTTTTCATGTGTGCATCCGTATGGTTTAGGTTAATAAGAACATATTTTATAATCAAATAACTACTTATTTTATTAGAAATAATTTTAATTTTTTATAATTCATTTGAAAGAAGTTATTTGAAATTAGGTTATTTGAAAGGGTAATGCTATATACATGAAGTGTACAAGCTATTTTTACGTTTTTTTTTTTTTATAAGTCAGTTTTAAATAAGTGACATTTCTATAAAATACTACCATCGAATAGCGATTTTATAATTATATAATAAAAATATATTTATTTTCTATAGGCAGACACTAATGCTCGGTCTCTTTTGTAGTACAGAATATATATTATGCAAGCCTAAAATGTGAAAAATCTGATGCCTTTAAATTATGAATTGAGATGTGATAATAATGCAAAGCTGCCTTGAATTTTTTTGGATAGTAATATTGCAATGCCGACATCAAGGTGGCTAGTTCTATTTATTTAGATAGAGAAGCGATCTCATTTCATCTCATCTCATTATTACAACTTTATTAAATTCTCATATAAAATATAATAAATAATTCATTTTTTTTAAATTTTAAAATAATAATAATATTAAAAAATTCTAATAAAAATTTACAAAAATAATTTCTTTGTTGCCGAAATAATATCATTATTTCTGAGTCTGTCAGAGAATGTTTCTATAAATATGTAAACACATTGCAAATGTGAAGATGAGAAAAACAGAGGAATATTGCAGTGGTCTCGCTTGAGTATTTTCGTTATGGCCTTTGCTTGAACACTTGGTGCTCTACTGGTTCTTTTATGGTAAAACAATGGCGTCCCCTGAAAAGTCTCCCCTCCCTACTGTAAATCCATCCATTACTACAGCTGCAACACACTTTGTCACTCTCATGCTTACCATCGGTAATTATCTATTATGGAAGGCACAAATAGTGCCATTCCTAAAGGGCCATCAACTCTTCTCTTATGTATGGTTCCCAACCCATTCCTGAACCCATCATCGATGACAAACCTAATCCTGACTACCACAAATGGCTTCTTCAAGACCAACTTGTTATTTCCGCCATTATTTCCTCCCTCTCTGAATCGGTCCTCACACAGGTACTTGTACTTGACTGCACCACTTCGCAGCAAGTTTGGCAAACCCTTCAAAATCTGTTCAAAGCCCAATCTTCTACACACATTATGCACACTTAATATCAGCTAGCTACTCTAAATAAAGGTTCCGAATCATGCTCGGAATACTATAACAAAGCCAAAACTTTTTCCTCTCAACTGGGTGCAGCGGGCCATTCTCTCACAGATCTTGAGGTTTCCATTGACCTTCTTGCTGGGTTGGGGTCAGATTTCGAATCCATTGTTACGTCACTTACCACAAGACCAAATCCCATCTCCCCACATAAACTCTACAGCTATCTCCTAAACCAAGAATCAAGACTTTCGCATCAAACCCAATCTCTTCTCTCGGGTTCTCCACTCTCAGCCAATAACACATTCATTCGTCCTCCTTCACCCTCTGGTCGTGGTCGAAACCCAAATTATCGTGGCGGCCGTAGAGGCTGTGGCTATGGCAGAGGCACTAACTCTGTGCGAGGTACTGTACCATCTTCAAATTTTTTTCACTAATCAAACAGACAATAGACCACTCTGCCAGGTATGCCATAAGCATGGCCACATTGCACTTGTTTGCTTTCACTGCTTCAATCATTCGTATCAAGCAGCACCTCCACCCAACTTGACTGCCAATTTCACTGCAATGGCCTCACCTACGCCATCCACATCCACCTGGTTTCCCGACACGGCTGCAACACATCATTTTACACCGGATTTCTCCAATCTCAATCTCGACTCAGTCTCCTACCAGGGCTCCGACCAGGTCAACATCGGTGATGGTTCCTCCCTGCCCATCCAACATGTCGGCACGACACATATCAACTCCCCCTTTGGAAATTTTCTCTTAAACCGACTTCTTCGTGTTCCTTTAATATCGCGTAATTTGCTTTATGTTAGCCAATTTTGCCAAGATAACCACGTCTTCTTTGAGTTTCACTCTACTTACTTTCTTGTGAAGGATTCGCGTTATCGGGAAGTGCTTCTCTAGGGCCCCGTTGAAGATGGTTGTATGCTCTACCTTCCCCTACCACCTCCGTATCATCCTTAGTTCATCCTCAACCTCTCATTGGCACCAAAACATCTGCTCACCTTTGGCATCTCAGGCTCGGTCATCTTTCACCTCGAATAACAACATACACTCTCAATCGGTTTCAGCTTCCCACCTCTTCTCATGGGCTTCCTCCATGCTCTGCGTGCTCACAGGCTAAGGCCCACGCCTTGCCCCATCCCATTTCCCCTACCTGGTCATCTTAACACTTTGGGCTTTTATTTCAAGATGTATGGGGCCTAGCTCCCACTTTCAACTAATGGCTGTAGATTTTACCGTTCAATAGTGGATGATTTTTCAAAGTAAATCTGGATTTTCCCTATGCAATCTAAGTCGAATGTTTCTCCTTTTTTCTTGCCTTTTCTCGATGTGACAAATTTTTTCTCATCTAAAATAATTTCTGTACAATCCGATTTTTTTTTTTTTTTGGGGGGGTTCCATACTTTATTTCAAAACATTGGAATATTCCATCGCATTATGTGGAAACATCCCATCAACAAAATGGGAGTGTTAACGTAGACATAGGCACATTGTCGAGACAAGGTTGTCACTCCTGTTGCATGCCTCCATGCCTCATACCTATTGGGCATAATCTCGGTGACTCTGAGGAGATAAACATTATTGTTTTAAAGAACTACTTCGATGCTTAATACTATGGTGAGATTGGGATCAGTACTCTCCCTTAGAATTACTTGGTAATTGTTGAAACTTGACACTGGTAGCTCTAATCTATGGGTACCATCATCTAAGTACTATCTCTCGGTGCCATGTTATTTCCATGCTAAGTACAAACCAAGTGATTCGAGTACCTACAAGAAAAATGTGATATTGACTGCAATCCAATATGGTAGTGGAGCAATTTTTGGTTTCTTTAGCTATGACAAAGTCAAAGTTGGTAATCGAGTTGTGAAGGATCAAGAATTTATTGAGGCAACTAGAGAGCCTAGTATTACATTTTTAATGGCACAGTTTATGAGGTTGGTAATAATGTGGGTTATGTAGCTAGAATGGGACTCGGTCTATTGGCTTTAATGGTGTTTGAAGTAAACGGGTCTGATCTTTATTTCTGGATAGCAATCATTCCTACTGCTTTTGTTCTTCTGGTGGGCACAAAGCTATAGCATGTTAGTGCAACCTTGGCATTAGAGAATGCAGGTATAACTGGATTCTTCACAGGATCAAAGTTGAGGTCTCGAGATGATCTTCTCTGGTTTATGAAGTTGAAACTATTGTTGCCCTTGATCCATTTTTTCTATTCCAGAATGCAATTGAATTGGCTTCATTCTATTGGTTTTGGTCGCAGTTTAGGTATAATTCTTGCCTTGTTGGGAATCATTTGTTTGTGTACCTAAGGCTGGCTTTGGGATTTGCTAGACAGTTTTTGTGCAACTACAATGCCATGTATGATCCAGAGTATGGGACAATGGTTGATAGGACTTGCTACAATAGGGACGTTAATTCACAAGCCATGGCAAAGATAAGAGTTGTTTGCAATGATGTTGGGAACACCAATACTGTAATTGATAAGAGAGTTGCTTATTACAAAAGGAGTTCTAAGGAATAGATTGCTGAATGGGTTGCTATTGAATGGGAAGGAATGAAACCTGAAGTTGTATTAATGCTCTGAACCTTGAGGACAAGGTTCTTTGAAGGGAGGAGATTCGTTATGAACCTGACTGAGACGGTGTCGTTTGGGATGAGATGTATGAACTTAAGTTGCAACGTAGCGTTTCAGGAACATACAGAAGGAATAAACAGGATGCATGTGGGGCTTGAAACACGGTCGTTTTGAAGAGATTCTAGAAGCAGCAGTTTTGCCGCACCAGATTTCCATCAACATTGATATAAATTCTGAAGGATAGAAGACACAGTTATGGAAAGCCTCTTGTAGAACCTTGAACATGTGGAGGCCGGATTACCTCGAATTAATCTCCATTCTTATGACAGTATTTACATTTCATCTTCTTGTGTTGCTTAGAATCTGATTATAATTTAAAGTATTACTGGAAGGGTTCTGACAGGGCATAACCATGATCTGCAAATGGAGATTGACTTAATCTAAAAGGGTTGGAAAAGAAGCTTACCTCTAGTCCCTGGCTGCCCAGTCCCACTCTGGAAATTTGGATATGGGGCCCTCCATCCTAAGATACCACTACTAAGTTGCAAGATTAAGATGCTATAATGGAAAAGGAGGGTGTAAATGATTCCGCAGTACCTACTGCACAGGTTCAAGATATTGAGGACTCCGCTTGCAAAAGTCTCATCCTCCCCACCAACTCTGATGTTCTTGTTGGGGACATTAGAGAACTTTTTTTTTTTGGTTTCATTTATTTATTGCAGAATGACCAACCTTTTCACATACTTGACATGTAGGTTTAGAGTGGGGTAAGGAAGATATCTTAGTGGAGGTATTGGGAAGAAAAGGATTTGGTGAGTTTGAGCGTCCCCTGCCGCGGCCTCGATAACCCCCACGAGTAATACCACGAGTGTTACTACGGCCACGATTAGAGGTAGTGAAGTTGGCAGATAAATCCGTGGTAGGAGGTAGGTGAGATGAGTGAGAGAGACGGCTCTCATGGGTAAGTAGTAAGCTGTAAATTTTTTCAGAAGATAAGGGATCGGCACGAGCAGTGACTGAGGTGACAAGGGCATCATAGTCACTGCTCAGTCCAGTGAGAAGATAGGAAATAAATTCTGGTGAAGAGAGTGGGGTTCCGCAGGCACCCATGGTATCGAAAAGGTGCTTGACCTTTCGAAAATAGTCAGATACAGATGAAGAACCTTTGTGGATTGTAGCAAGCTGGTATCTAAGTTAAATGATTTGGGCATGAGATTGAGATGTAAAAAGCTTATCAATAGCTGCCCAGACCTCCCTAGCCGTGGATTTACCAACGACTTGAGCAATCAGATTATCTGATAGAGAGGAAATGAGAGCGCTGATGATGATTTGGTCGGTTTGAGACCAAGTAATGTAATCTGGGTTGGGCGTGGTTTGATCGTTCAAAAATCGAGGGGGTGGGGGATTTGACCCATCGACAAAATGAAACAATCGCTAACCTCTCAGATATGGAACCATCTGAGCTTGCCAGAGAAGGAAGTTATCATTGGTAAGCTTAATAGAGACGAGGTGATTGAGGTGGGGTAAAAGAGGAGAGGGAGGGGGAGGAGTTGGAATAATAGGAAGGGAGTCGTCGGCCATGGAAGACGTTTGTCTATGGATGGCTCTAATACCATGTAAATGAAACACTCTGATAATATTCCACTTCATTCATTATATGAACAATATACAAGACTCTATTTATAGACTGATATTGCCGACGTTTGTTCAGGCAAAATGACAAACAATTTACGTGCAACGTTTTCGGGCCAGCTTGTCTAGAGACAGTTACAACAGAAAGGGCCTTTGTACAAACAGAGTAACCAATGGAATATTTACTACAATAACCAACTGAGAATATTTACAATAAATGGTTTCCAGAAGTTTCTTCTTGCTTGAATGATTTTGACGCCACATGTGCTGCTGAGTTGGAGATGGAAGTAGAGCGGGAAGCTGAATCACTAACACGACGGATGAACCAGAGAAGGCATAAGAATGCGAGAAGAATCTCACTGGATTGAAGTCATCACCTATAATGTTCTTTGAATTTTACTGGCGAATTAATGTTTGAAATGGAAGAAAGCGACTCGCACTCGTTTGATTACACAGAGGTAAGATAAAATTAAATATTAAATAAAATATTATTAAAATATTATTTTTAATATTATTTTATTTTAAAATTTAAAAAAATTAAATTATTTATTATATTTTATATAAGAATTTAAAAAAATTAATGAGATGTGATGAAATAATTTGTATAACCAAACAAGACTAACTTCTCCAACAAAAGAAACCTTAATTGTTCTCACTATGAGGAAATTTAAGTGCATGTTTGGATAGAGTCTCTTAGGATTAGAAAAATATTATTTGTATTTATAATTTTTATTTACATAATAATATGTGCGAGCGTGTAGAATGCGTTAGCTATCGATAGGCTAAAGATAAAAAAATTTAAAATTC
This sequence comes from Juglans cinerea, assembly GCA_961763995.1. Lineage (NCBI taxonomy): Eukaryota > Viridiplantae > Streptophyta > Magnoliopsida > Fagales > Juglandaceae > Juglans > Juglans cinerea. The sequence continues at coordinate 7,065,915 of CAUIVZ010000010.1, forward strand.
GTATTTAAAAAAGAAAAAATTGATAAAATAGATTTTTTACAAAATGCGTATAATGTTGTGCATAATATTATAAGTACGTATAACATATAGTAATGGAACGATTTGAGTTAAGATGTTTAATTAGACTTTGAGAAAGAATAGATAAAAGCTAAATAAAATTATTATAAAACTAAAATATTGTTTGAATATAATTTTCTAATATTAGTTTTGTTTTGAAAGTTGTAAAAGTTCTATTGATTTTTATGTGTAAATAATGATTATGTAACGATAAGATAAACAAGTTAAAAATTTAAAATTGAAAAAAAGTTTATGTTTGAATGATATTTGAAAATAAAATTATAAGAATTTTTGAGAATTCTGTATCTCATCTCCATATCCAAACGTCCATGTTGTACCCTAAGTTGAGATGAATATTATAGTGATTTGAAAATAAAATCACTATAATAATGATAATTATTATAGTGACTTTATTTTTTATTTATATTTAAATTAATAGTGATAAATATTATAGTGATTTTATTTTTTATTTATATATAATAGTGATAAATATCATAAAATGTTTATAAATAGTTATGAATTGAGATTGAAGTGGGTTTGTGGGTCCCATTGAGAGTATTTGAATTGTTTTGATGTATGAAGTATGTTGAGTTGTTGACTTTTGGATAGATAATTGAAAAATGTATGAGTTCCATCAATGATTAATTTTTTTTAATGATGATTTTATTTATATATAATAGTGATAAATATTATAATGGAGAGACTTTGATATAAAGATGGTTAACTATGTTTAGCATGTAGAGTATTTTTATCGGTATGAAAATATTTAGAAAGTATTGAGATATCTTCGGTACCAAACATTGGGATTCGCTAGCTTGAAGTCGTTCTCGCAATTCTTTATTAATTCTTGGCACATGCGTGAACCATAAGCCATCTAATAACAGTCTCACTCACAAAATTAAGAAAGGCAGGCCAAGGTCCGACCAACGCTTAATTGTAGCTTAAGATTATTACAAAGTTTCTACCAAATTACAAACAACACAGGTAATACAAAAAGCAGATCGAGAAGAAAGGTCACTTCAGAGGTTTGCGATTAATTACTTTGGTGGGGTATTTGCATTCTTCCATTCAAATTTAGCTAACATGGCAGGATCTCTTTCTCCACCAACTTCATTGGCGGGCACAGCTTCAGAAATTTCTTTCAAATCCTCTTGCGTAAGCTTCAATGCCAAGGAACCAATGTTGCTATTGAGATTCTTAACCTTAGTCGTCCCTGCAACTCATCCAAATCAATTTCTTTCACATCATGCTCTAGCATAATTTCATCTAGTTTTTCATGGAAGAAAGAATAGCAATTGATCATCTATTAAACTGAATCAATTTCTTTCACATCTTGCATTTTTCATGGAAGAAAGAATAGCTATTGATCATCTATTAGACTGAACAATTAGCCCTTTGTACATAAATAACTCAATTACCTATGATACCAATAGATCATTTCAATTAAGAGAGTAATGTACCAGGGATTGGGATTATATCATCTCCCTGATGGAGAAGCCAAGCCAGAGCTAGCTGAGGCGGAGTGCAGGCATGCTTTGCAGCCAGGCCGGAAAGTCGGGCATATAGAAGTTTGTTCTTCTCTAAGTTCTCCCCCATGAATCTTGGATGCACAGCCTATGCCAAGAAAATCAAAATGAGCGTGCATACCAATTCTTGTTGTAATACCATATGATTTTATTTAATGGTATTGTGCACTGTTAGGACATGAAATTACTTGCTCTATATCTGGGTTGGATAGGCCTTGAAATCCAATTCATAGCAAGAATCATGAGTTCGGCTTCTATTCAATGATTTTTTTTTACCAGATGTGTCCAGTTAAAAAAAAGCACGGATGAGATTTATTCACTTTGTTCGATCTCCTTATCTCACTAGCGTAACAGAACATATCTAGTGAAAAAATCACTGATGTAAGACAAACGTAAGAATCATGTATGTGTTGGTGTATGTGATGGTCCCGACAAGGAGACGTTTGTATTCGCAGCTCATCTCAGCTCATCTCAACTCCATTACTCTTTATTAACTTTAACTCACAAATCTCACTACTATTCACAACTTATCTCATTACTATTCACAATCCATATCAATTCATCTTAAGTCATCTTCGAATCCAAACGTCTCCTTAGTTGGGAGTCTTGGGACACTGTTTCCGGACACCTGGTACCAATAAAAAAAAAATGTATGTGTTGGTGCATGAAAAACATGAGATGTTAAATTTAGCTACTAGTCACGTACTCACCAGGAAACTGTCATTAGGAAAGCTTTCGATGACTCCTTTTCCACCGAAGAACCCGTGACCAAGAGGGCTATATGCCACTATCCCAATACCAAGTTCTCAGTGAGATTTAAAAAAATTATTTAATGCTGTGAAAATTTTCTTTATGCTCTCTCTAATAATATTGTTCACAAAATGTTTGATTCATGGTCAATTCAAATACCACAAAGACATAACTGTCACCCATGTCGTTAGTACAATGACTGGCTTTGAAATGCAAACATCAAATGAACCTGCAAAGTGGAATTATCTCGTCTTCGATGTCACGAGTCCACAACGAATACTCCATCTGTAGCGCAGTGATGGGATGAACTGCATGAGCTCTTCTAATTGTGTCTGCACTGGCTTCTGATAACCCTATGTATTTTATCTTTCCTTCCTCCACCAGCTTCTTGAGCTCCTCCATCTACCATTGCGTAGCAAGAAAAATCAAGTTACAGTGAAGAACTATATCACATCGAAAAATATCAAAGTTCCCGAGTTTGAATAATTTGGAAAGAAAAAATATTGCTCAAGAATCAAGACTCACAGTATTTTCTATTGGCACTGAGGTGTCCACACGATGCTGATAGTAGAGATCGATATAGTCCACATCAAGATACTTGAGACTAGCTTCACAGCATTCCCGTGCATATTCAGGGGTACACTTGACACTCATTTGACCTTCCTCTGAAATAGAAAATCCGAATTTTGTAGCTAATTGAATTCTTTCTCAAGGAAGTTGTTTCAATGCCTAGAAATACAAGATAATTCACTCAATTTAATATGTCCAACATTCATAGAATATATATGTTTCTACTTGGCAGGAGGCAAGTCACATCTTTTTTAGTTTCAATATGAGTATAGGGCAATTACATACCTTGCCAATCATGATTTCGTTATCATGATTCCGTCCATAAGCATTTGCTGTATCAAAGAAGGTTATACCCTTATAAAAAGCTTCCTTCAGAACGGAGCATCCAGCTTCATGCGACAGAGGAGCATTCAATATTCCAGAGAGTCCCCCGCATCCAAAGCCCAATCTAGAAACCTGTAGCCAGAAAATTGATTCCACGAAAAGAATTTCATGCAAGTGAAACTAAGTTCAGGAAGTTACCAATCCAAGAGTTTGAGTCTCCATGCAGAGTATCCAAGGTTCACCAAATACCGGACCAATATTGATCTCGAAGACTTGATTGGACAAGCAGTTTTGAAAAAGGTGCAAAAAAAAAAAAAGGAAAGAAAAAGTTGGAATTCTTTTCATTATTTCTCAGGTAATTAGTTGAACAAAACAGACTCATTCAGTCATTTGTATCCTTGGGCTTTTCTATACAAAATTTGATTCAAGAATTAGATGCTTGGCCTTTCTATCTTTCAGAGAACCCATTAAAGAATGACCTTGATTAAAGTGAAGCACTTGAAGGATAGGAAGATGGCAGAAAAAAAAAACGACACGATTTCTTGTGCTTAAAACCAGTCCCAACTGCCAAACTCTGGGTTTCTGTAGCAGATCTCATGGATCGTAATTAAGAAACTGAAGATCGTCAATATAACCCTGTTTAGAACACCCAGCAGGTGAACGATGAGACTATTTTTCTGTCTTAGGACTTTTTGGTTACATAGTATGTGCGTGCTGCAATTCAACCAAAGATGCATTGTGAAATCACCGATTAGACCCAAAAAAGGAGGGGAAAAACAATCTTGAATGAACCTAGACGGCATTATTTTTGGCTACGATGATCATCAGGGTGTGATTTGTTGAGAAAGGTATTGATTAATACAATTACACATTTACAGTTGAGCCAAACTGGGTATAACCATGATCTGCAATTGGAGATTGACTTAATCCGAAAAGGTTGGAAAGAAGAAGCTTACCTCCAGTCCCTGGCTGCCAAGTCCCACTCTGGGAATTTGGATATGGGGCGTCCCCTCCATCCTAAGATATCACTGCTAAGTTGCAAGATCAAGATGCTATAATGGAAAAGGAGAGTGTAAATCTTTGCACAGTACCTACTGCACAGCTTCAAGATATTGAGGACTCCGCTTGCAAAAGTATAGTCCTCCCCCACCAACTCAAAAAGATTGTAGTACAAGGGAAGCATGCGTGGATTCTACTCATATCAAAACAGAGCATGTTTAGCCTAAAAATCTGTATCTTGTAACAGTAGCATAATTTTAGTTGTACCGTTTACATATTTCCTAAAATAGCTTCTCAATCACTCTGTATATAACTCAGAATTTCTATCAAGGAAAAGTGTGGGAAAATCATTCATTGAAATCAAGGTAATATTTGATTCTTTACATGGTATCAGAAGAGCCGATCTCTAACGAGCCACCGATCCAAGTCACTACAATGTCTTCTTCCTCCGATCAAAATCCAAACTTTAACCTCAATACCAAGCCTCCTTCCGCAACTGATAAACCCCTCATTGCTCTCAACATCACTGCCCAAATCAATGAAAAGCTAACTCCCTCCACTTTTCCTCAATGGCGTGCTCAATTTGAAGCACTCCTCATTGGTTACGATCTACTCGACTATGTCAAAGGCACCCTTCGGTGTCCCTCTTCCGCTGGTACCGCAGCTGATGAGCTGCGCAAGACCCATTGGGTCCGACAGGATAAACTTATCCTAAGTGCTATTTTAGCCTCTACATCTCCTTCAATCACCCCACTCATTGCTATGGCAAAGACATCTCATGAAGCTTGGAAAAAGCTGAAAAATCTCTATGCTAGCTGATCCCGAACTCGTGCGATGCAGTTAATGGAGGAACTCACCTTAATCCAGCGTGGAAATCGGTCAATCACATAATATCTCCATGCTATGAAGGCCTTGGCTGATGAAATAGCCATTATTGATCATTCAATTTCGGATGATGACCTAACCCTTTATGTGTTGAATGGTTTAGGTCCAGATTTTCGGGAGATTGCAGCACCTATTCGAGCCCAAGAATCATCACTGACCTTTGAAGAGTTGCACGACCTTCTGGTTGGACACGAAGCCTATTTGAGGTGCTTAGAAGCTGCAATGCAACAATTAGTTGCTTCCGCCAATTTCACGAAGACGAAGCCGTCTGCGCAAGGGGGGAGTCAATCCTGGTCTTTCAAACAAAATGCTAATTCACGTGGACCTCAAGGCTCCAGCCCAGCCCGAAACTTCAATGGAGCCCAGCGTGATGGACGCCGCTCCAACAATAACTCTGGCAGGCCCAATAATTCAAATCGGCGTTATCAGCCCAAATGCCAAATATGTGATCAGTTGGGCCATATTGCCAAGTCATGTCCTCAATTTCATTCACAGAATGTTTCTATCAATTGTGCTACAACCTCTACTGGAAAGGATAAAAATTTGTACTTGTTACCCTCTCACACGGCCCTATAATTCCAATAAAATGCAGCCCAAATCCAAAGCCTGCCTTTTTCTCGGTTATTCCCCAACTCAAAACACATATAAGTGTTTTGAACCTCAAACAAAAAAATTCTTCATCTCGCGCCACGTGTTGTTTGATGAAAATCAACAACACTCCAGCACCAGCCTGTCTCAATTCGTGCCCTCTGTGTCAACCCAGCATACTCGAGAACCTCACAAATTTCTTCCTCTTCTCTTCGGTGCCCAGCAGACTACAGTGTCTTCCTCTCCATTGTCCGGCGCACCAACATCATCGCTACCTCTGGAAGGTTCACCTGCCATTGTTGCGTCCTCCTCAGGTAATTTCAAACCCTCTGTTTCTTTACTTCATGATTCTTTGCAAAGTCTAGATCCCAACCCCACTTCTCCGAATCCCTCTTTAGAAGACAATCAGACTGTTTTCCCTTTACAATTGCAATCACAATCTCATGACCCTTCTCCTGATACACATCTAGGTCCAGACCATGATCTCCCAAATCCGAATGTCACAAACCCTAACCCGCCAAATAACCTTCCCCAATGCACTCACACTATGACCACAAGATCAATGAACCAAATTTTTAAACCCAAACAAATCCATACAGTGTCCAAACATCCTCTCCCTCAGACCATAGAACCAACAAGTGTGAGCCAAGCCATTTCTCAACCTCACTGGCGAGAGGCCATGTCCAACGAGCTCACTGCTCTAATGAAACATGGAACCTGGGATCTCGTTTTACCACCTTTAAACTGTCAACCTGTGGGCTGTAAGTGGGTATTCTGAGTAAAAGGAAAGCTGATGGGTCAGTGGATAGATTCAAAGCCCGTCTAGTTGCTAAGGGTTATAATCAACACCCTGGTATTGATTACAAAGAAACCTTTAGCCCTGTGGTTAAACCAACAACTATTAGAGCTGTTTTATCTATTGCAGTCATGAATGGATGGGATTTGAGACAAATGGATGTCAACAATGCCTTTCTAAATGGTGAATTAATAGAAACTGTTTTATGGTGCAACCCCCGGGGTTCAAGGATTTGTCCAAACCTAACCATGTTTGTAGGTTAAAAAAGGCCATTTATGGGCTTAAACAAGTCCCACGGGCTTGGTACACAGCACTCAAAAATACCATTCTTCAACTGGGTTTTCACCATTCCAAGGCAGACTCGTCTCTCTTCATTTATAGCCAATGATCAAATCTTTGTTATTTCTTGGTTTATGTTCATGACCTTGTCATTACCGGAAATAATTCAATTCTTGTGGCCAACATTTTTAAGCAGCTGGGTGATATGTTTTCTCTCAAGGATATGGGTCCTCTTCATTTTTTCTTGGGGATTGAAGTAATTCCTACTCGGGCTGGATTATTCCTTTCACAACATAAATATGTTCATGAACTTTTAGCTAACACAAGTATGAGTGGTGCAAAAGATGTCTCAACACCTCTCTCTACAACTCAATCCCTTCAATTGGTTGATGGTACTGCTGCTGTGGACAGCTCAGATTTTCGTAGAATCATTGGCAGCCTTCAATACCTTTTCTTGACACGTCCATACATCTCATTTGCAGTTAACAAACTCTCTCAATTTATGCACAAGCCGACTACGAATCACTGGACAGCAACAAAAAGGCTCCTTCGCTACTTAAAACAAACCATTTTCTATGGTATTCAGATCCACAAAACTGGAACTCCGGTATTAAGGACATATTTTGATGCTGATTGGGCTGGAAATGTGGATGACCGTACGTCAACCTCTGCCTATATCAATTTTTTGGGCTCTAACCCCATTTCTTGGAGCTCAAATAAACAAAGAACCGTTGCACGATCCACAACAGAGGCTGAATACCGAGACCAAGCCAATGCGGCTTCTGAGACAATGTGGTTGTCCACTCTTTTCAAAGAATTAGCATTTCCAGTAAAAGAATCTCCACAGCTGCTATGTGACAATCTAGGAGCTACACATCTCAGTTTTAACCCAGTCAATCATTCACGCATGAAACACATTCAAATTGACATTCACTTTGTGCATGACTTAGTGCAAAAAGGAAGCCTCCAAGTAAAGCATGTACATACGCTAGACCAACTCGCTGATTTGTTAACAAAGCCATTGTCAAAACAGCGCACGGAATTGCTACGTCACAAGATTGGTCTTGCCGATAGAAGCTCAATCTTGCGGAGGCGTATAAGGGAAGCATGCGTGGATTCTACTCAAATCAAAACAGAGCATGTTTAGCCTAAAAATCTGTTGAATATTCCTTCATTATTTCTATAGCTGGAGCTGTTTCTAAGTTTGAATTGTATAGCTGTATCTTGTAACAGTAGCATAATTTTAGGTATACCGTTTACATGTTTCCTAAAATAGCTTCTCAATCACTCTGTATATAACTCAGAATTTCTATCAATAAAAAGTGTGGGAAAATCATTCATTGAAATCAAGGCAATATTTGATTATTTACATTTAGTTCAAGTTATTGCCACAAAGGGAGTGGTAGGGATATTCAAGATAAGTGAGATGAAATTATCTCACATCAGCTTCAATTTTAACTTATAATTTTTAACTAATTTTATTTAATTTTAACTAAATTTTTAACTATTATACGTAAATCATCTAAATTCATCTCAATATATTCTCTTCCTGAAATGAATGCCTTTGATCTCATCTAAACTGTACCTCAATATACTATCTTCCTGGTATGAATGCCTTTGATCTCATCTAAACTGTACGGCTTATTTGATCTTGTTATCTAAACGGTCACAAGCAGAATTTTATTACATTTGTACGTTTTCAACAACCACTGCCTTCTTCAGTATTCCCGCAATCCCTTTTATTTTTCCTTCCCATCTCGTCCCGTCTTCCAATCTGTCTTCTATATGGTATTTGTTTATAGATTTTTTAATAATAAATAATTATTACTTTTTAAAGCTAAATGTACTTTTAGTGTACGGTTTTGTTTATAGATTTTTTAATTAATAATAAATATTACTTTCTATTAATATATTTATAATTATTATTCAATAATTATAAAATCATTTTTAATTATTAGGGGCCCTACCCCTTTATCAAATCTTAAAATATAAAAATTATCTCATCTCATCTTACTATCTAAATATACATTTTTTTACAAATTAACTCATATCATCTAAACTCAAAAATTTTACTACTATTCAAAATATTTCATCTCATTTTATTTGAAGAACTGCATATCCAGACGAGGCCTAAAATCTATAAACTTCTCTTACAAACCAGTTTCTACAATGTCAACATCCCACACTATCTTGAAGTCGTTCTTGCAATTCTTTATGGTACGTTTGGAGATCCAAACTCATCTCAACTCATTATTATAATTTTTTTAAATTTCAATACAAAATATAATAAACAATTTAATTTTTTCAAATTCTAAAATAATAATAATATTAAAAAATAATATTATAATAATATTTTATTATTTTAATTCAATTCAGTTAAACATCCAAACGCAACCTAAATATCAATTCTTGCTTGGCACATATGTGAACCATAAGCCATCTTATCACTAGTCTCACCGACTATCACTCACTCACTCACAAAATTAAAGCTGTGTTCAATTTAATTTTAAACTGAATTTAACATTTAAACACTCAACTCTCAAATTATTAAACTTATTTCAATTCAAAATTTTCTTATACGTGAGACCCACAATCTTTTTTAATTTAAAACATCTTTATACGTGAGACTTATAATTATTTTTAATTTTTTAAAAAAAATATTAATTTCATTTTAATATCTAAACATATTTTAAATTTAATTTAAATTAATTTTACATAACTTATTTTACTATTTAATTCATTATTATTTATAAAAAATTTAACTCAACTTAACATCCAGTAACTAAGAAAGAAATGCCAGGTTCCGAATCCCGACAACCGCAATGGCAATGAGCTTATGTAGTTATCTACCCTAGACGATAAGATTATTTACAACCAATGATACCACCAAGTTACATACTTATGTAAGAGCAGGGATGTAGCACGAGACGGGTCCCGACTCCGAGAAGAACAAACAGTTTTTCTATTTTTTCTAATTTTTTTTCTATTTATTTTTTTTGTATTCTTAAATATGTTTTAAAAAAGAAAAAAAATTCATAATATTATAAAAATATATTTTTTAATAAAACAAAAAATAAAAAACAAAAAATATACTTTGAGAGAAATGCTCGGGAACATTATCGAGATCCCAAGCATTTCTAGGCATGTAATATCTGTCCTGCACTGTCAGAATTAGGTACGGCTTGATGCATGGTTCCTTTTTCACTCGTTGGGATACACGACATGTATATCCTTTTCTGCATTAATTGTTCCTGTACAAACAAATTACATGGAGAAAACATAATTAAAGAAATTAAAAATGGTAACAATTTTATTTAGACTGTGTTTAAATATTAAATTAAGTTTAATTAAATTAAATTTTTTATAAATAATAGTAAATTAAATAGTGAAAAAAGTTATGTGGAACTATCTAAACTGAATTTAAAATTTATTTAAATATTAAAATAAATTTAGTATTTTTTATGAGAAATTAAAAAAAAATTTAGGTCTCACGTATAAAGATATTTTAAGTTGAAAAAGACTATAGGTCTCACGTGTAAAAAAATTTTGAACTGAGATGAGTTTAATAATTGTTAAATGTTTGAATGTTAGATTCAATTTAAAATTAGACTAAACTCAATTAAGCGCAATTGAGTTTGAAAACAAAACACAGCCTTATAAGGGTCACCCTTGGATTACTTCTATGGTACTGTGCGATTACCTTGATGGGGTATTGGCAAAATTCCAAGCCAAGTGAGAAAGAGCAGCAATTTGTCGAGCACCAACAACTTCATCTATGGGCACGGCATCGCAAATTTCTTTCAGATCATCTTCAGAGAGCTTTATAGCCAAGGAACCAATGTTGTTATCAAGGTTCCTAACTTTAGTTGTACCTTAACAATATCAACAAGAAAATACGTCAAACCAGACATATTGCAAGAAAAAATCTTCTACCAAGACGTTAGCCAAACAAGCACAAACTAAAATGATAACAATATCATATATTTACGAGACCAAAGATCGAAATTATAAAAGAGTTTGATTATTACCAGGGATTGGGACAATGTCTCCACCCCGATGGAGAAGCCATGCCAAAGCAAGTTGAGGAGTAGTGCAGGCATGCTTTTCAGCCAGACTGGCAAGTTTCTTATAAAGATTTTTGTTCTTCTCAAAATTTTCCCCGCTGAACCTTGGAAACATAGACTGTGACATGAAATGAATATGACTTTTAAAATAACACATTGCTGCTATAAAAGGTTTGATTTGCTCTAGGGAATTATTCTGCCTTTAGAGGGGTTAGAAAGCCCGGGTGCAATGTAATTTGTAGATCCACAGTGCTTGCCTAAGTTTGTCTATCAATAAAATGAAAAATAAATAAATAATGATATATCCAAGTTCTAAAAGTATAAGCCTCGCGCATATCTTTTATAAAAAAAAATGGAACTTATTAAGAAAGTGTGAAAAACTTTTTTTTTTTTTTTTATAGAGCCTATTTTTTTACATAAAACTTGCGTAAGACTTGTGCATTTAAGAATTATCCCTAACATTACTCATTAAAAAAAAAGGTACGATATGATGAATGTATATATGTGCATAAACGACACATTGATTCCATGACCATAAAGGCAAATGTTTAAGAATAGAAAAAATCTATCTGTAAGTTTTTTTATTGAGACAACCAACCTTGTGGTGCGTTTTATACAGTGACTTGTATGTGGTATATATAATTTGTTTGCAGTATAAGTATCCACCATTGGAGGATTCCAAAACTGCAGAAAGTTAAAATATGATGGCCTTTTTAATTTCCATTTTAATTCACATTGACATACCAATACACTCTCCGGGGGCAAGGGCTCAAGAACTGCCTTTCCAGCAAAGAAACCACGACCAAGAGGGCTGTATGCAACTATTCCAATACCAAGCTCCCTGTACGTAATCAGGTACGTGAAATGAGCAACAGAAACTTATGCAATAAGGAACATCGTGGTTTTCTTTAGTGCAGATTCTGTAATACAGTAGATCTATTGAGCCAATTCTCCTGGATTATATATATATGAACTTAAAAACACTGGGCGGAGATAGTAACAAACCGGCAAACTGGGACAATCTCATCTTCGATGTCTCGGGCCCGAAGGGAATACTCCATTTGTACTGCAGTGATGGGATGAACCGCATGAGCTCTCCTTATTGTGTCAACACTAGCTTCTGATAATCCAATATATTTGATCTTTCCTTCTTCAACCAGCTTCTTAAGCTCCCCCATCTTCCTTACAGATTAAGTTAATTCCAAACAAAAAATTCAACAATAACATTGAATCCAGCCTTGTAGATTTAAATAATCCATAGGAAGTGGGAAAAAAAAGGGGACAAACTTACAGTATCCTCGATTGGCACTGTAACATCGATGCGATGTGGATAGTAAAGATCAATATAGTCGACCTCAAGCCGCTTAAGACTAGCTTCACAACATTTTCGAGCGTATTCTGGGCTTCCCCTTACCTCATGTTGACCATAGCGACCCCCTCTAACTTGACCACCCCAAATTTTGTAGCCAGTTGAATTTTTTCTCGAGGAAGCTGTTTCAGTGCCTGAGAAAACAAAACAATAATGAGTATGATTTTAATTTGTCGTAATCAGTGTAAAAAGGTAAACTTTCCACTACATATTCCTGCTAAAGATGCATTAATATTTCTAAACACAAGCAGCTCGGGTATAAAAAAATCGAAAACAAGTGGATTGGGTCCGGTTTGTAACAGGTCCGGTCAGCTGTTCTTAAGAATCGAAATTGGTTTATATTAATATAACATGCAATTTTAATTTTATGATTCACGCCTATTAATCTTAGTATATAAAATTAATATAACATTTCATATAATATAAAATTAATTTTATAACTTTTAGTATAATATAAAATTTTAATTTTAAACATGAACAATAATATTAAGTTATTAATATAAGCTTACTTTTGATATATATATTTATTAGATGGAGGGGCGCCCACGTGGGGCTGACCCCCTCCTGCTTGTAACGCATGGCTTAAAGCCATACGTTACTGCCGTTCCATGACACAATTGAAGGCTGGCCTTTAAGGCCAGCCATGCAGAGTCCTCCTCAATTGTATTTTTGGCACCATCTGAAAAATAGAAAAAGACTCTCTCTCTTTTTGTTCTCTCTTGATAAAATATTTAAGCTGTGGATTTGTTAAGTGTTACTCTAGTTCCATACTACGTAGTACACTTTCGTCACTAAGAGGAAACGCTTGGAGTTTATCAATCTGGAAAAACTTGTGGAACAATTCTTTAAGCTGAGCTTGAGGTATTTTTCCGCTGTATATTCTAACATTGGTATCAGAGCTATTTTTTGAATTGCTTCCAGTTTATAATTTTTTCTTGCATATGCTTGAGATTTCTCGCATATGCTATTTTTTGTATGCTTGACATTGGTATCAGCGCACCACAGAGGCGCTGCGCGCACCACCGTGGTGCAGCGCGCACCACCGAGGCGCTGCGCGCACCACCGTGGTGCAGCGCGCACCACCGAGGCGCTGCGCCCACCACCGTGGTGCAGCGCGCACTAGCGAGGTGCTGCGCGCACCACCACGGTGCAGCGCGCACCAGAGAGGTGCTGCGCGCACCACGGAGGTGCAGCGCGCACCAACGAGGTGGTCGGCAGCACCCTGCTGCTTGGGCCGATCACTTCCGCCGCCTGCGGTGCTGCGTGGGAGGCTCCAGGGCGTGCTGCTGTGGAACGGCTACTGTTCACGTGAACAGTAGCCGAATGGAGGAAGAAGATGACCATTAGGTCATCTTACTTCCATGGGCTTGGGCCTCATGGCCCGGCCCACACTCCTTTTTTTTTTCTTTTTATGTCTCGGGCTGGGCTAGGCCCAACATTTTTTTTGGGCCATTCGGCCCTTTCAGTGTTTAAAAAAAAAAAAAAAAACTGGGCATTTTTTTAAAAAGCCCAACTTTGTTCAAGCCTATTTTTTTTAACAGAAAATAAAAGGAGGGGATGAAATTTGATATATGCTAAGATATATTGTTATATTACATGTGATTTTTTATTTAATGTTTTAGATTAAATGTGATCACATGTGAATATATAGTTATATTCATGCTATTTTTTTTATTCCATTATGTTATATTACATGTGATCTTTTATTTAATTTGTTATATTAAATGTGATTACATGTATATGTGAATTGAACATGTGGATATGTGATTATTTTATCATTTATGAATGTTAGACTTGAATGTTTATACATTAGTCTTTATTGATAAAATAGAAAAATTCTCACTAAGTAGTCTTAGTTAGAAATGTCAGTGTAAATGATAGACTGAAAAAAAATTACAGTGACCCCAGTAAGAACTATAAATGCACTGTATAGCCAAAAGACCACAGTGACCCCAGTAAGAACTGTAAATGCACTGATGGAACAAGAAAAATGGACTGTAATGGACTGGCCCAACAGGTTACTGTGGTTGGAGTAGCTGTCCTTGTAGACTGGCCCAAAAGATTACTACGATTTTAGTAGGTTATGTATTTACATGTGACTAGGACTAGATGACTACTTAAGATAGTGGGAGTATGGTTGAGATTTATGATTAATTCTCCCATATTTTTTTTGAATTTGCGCGGGAATTAGGTTAGAAATTTAATAATTGGATATTGTGGCGCAAGAGATGATTCTGAAGCCTAGCGATTTTTCGATCTTTCGACATGTCTAAATTTTTTTTTTCTAACTTGGATGGACGCGGCAGATTTCTTAGGTGTGTGTGTAATATCCCTTCTTTGCGTATTGTAGTGAAATGACATCCAAGAGTATAGTTGCCGATTTAAACAAAGGGGAGAAATTGGATGGGGAGAACTACGACATTTGGCATCGCAAGATCCAATATGTCCTAGATGAGCAAGAGGTCTTGGAGGCCTTATCTCACTCCCTTACTGAGCCCGGGGAAGGGACCTCGGAACAACACAAGATAGATCAACTAGCCTATACTCAATGGGCTAAGAAAAGTCGGTGCGCGCGCATAATAATGTTAAGCAGCATGCACAATGATCTAATGTGTGAGTTCGAGATCTATGACACTGCCCAAAGCATGTGGGAGGCTTTGAAGTTGAAGTTTGGTGGAACTTCAGCCACTAGGTTGCGTGGGTTAACCATGAGGTTTGACTCCTATAAGATGCGCTCTGACCACACGATGAAGCAGCATCTTAGGGCTATGTCAACCATGATCCGCGAACTTAAGTCGGCAGGAAACAACCTGACTGATGAACAGCAAGTCCAGGCAGTGATAAGATCACTGCCGAATTCTTGGGAGAATATGAGCCAGAACCTGACGCATAACGAGAATATCAAAGACTTTGATGATGTCTCGCGTCACTTGGAATTGGAGGCTGAGCGCCTAGAGGTTGCCAAGCCCAATCACATGGCCTATGTGGCTGATTCTGGTTCGCGTAAGGCATTAAGGCCTAAGCGCAAGAAGTCCAAGAATGGGGTAGCTGCTGGACAAATTAAGAAGGTGTCAGGAACTTCTCAGCGCAGCAAGAGGGGCAAGCGCGGGAAGAACAAGTCGAAATTAGAGTGCTTCAACTGTGGAAAGAATGGCCACTTCGCTCATGACTGCACTGAGCCGAAGAAGGTACACTCTGACTTTTCTCGCATTGTTTTTGTAACTAGCCATGTGATGGTTGCTCACTCCTATCCTGCGTGGACTGTTGATTCAGGAGCGACCGAACACATAGCGCGAGACAGAGTCGGATTTGTTGAGTATCGCCGGATTCCAGCTGGGAGTCGTGATATCAAGATGGGGAATGTAGCTAGCGTGGAGGTATTGGGACTTGGACTTGGTACCTACAAGCTGGACTTGTGGGGTGGCCGCACTCTTTTCCTTCACAATGTGCTATACGCTCCCGAGATCCGACGAAACTTACTTTCTGTAGTCACTTTATTAAGACTTGGTTTTCAAATTGTATTTGAAAACAATTATGTTTCTTTTCATTTGGGCTATGTGTTTTATGGCAATGCTTTTCTTCAAGACGGTTTTATGATTTTGAATTTGGAGTATTCAAATATAAATGAGTCTATTGCTTTTCTTTCTACATCTGATAATTTGGATTCATATAAATGGCATGCTAGGCTTGGCCATATAGGCAAGATAGAATGACTAGGTTAGCTAGAGAAGGCCTAATAGGCAATCTCGCTAAGGTCATCCTGCCCACATGTGAACATTGTCTAATGGGAAAAGCTAAGAGCACTCCCAATAGCTTATTCATTTTATCCTTTAAAATACATTATTAAAACTCACTTTTTCTATTTTACATACTAACTTTAACAATATACCATACATCAGTTTATCTATTTTTTCTTCATATCATTTAAATATTATATGTTTAGAGAGAGAGGGTCTAAAAAGAAAAGAAAATAAATATGGAGGAATGTGAAAACAAGGACAAAGAGGGAAAATAAATTAATTAAATGATACACTGTATCAAAATAAATTACATGCATGAATAGGATTCTATAAATGTAGAGAGATCACTGTATCAAAATGTAAAATATTTGTAAAATACAAAATCTGATGGAGTCCTCTTTTAACAACATTTCTTTATATTTTGAAGAAAACTCTATTTTACAAGAGCTATTGGGAGTGCTCTAAGAGAAACCGTTTGGAAAAGTCACAAGGGCATCTTTTCCACTGCAATTAGTCCACTCAGACATCTGTGGTCCAATGAGTGTGAGGGCAAGACACGGAGGTGTCTACTTCATCACATTTATAGATGATTTTTCACGTTACGGTCATGTCTACTTAATCTCCCATAAGTCTGAAGCATTGGAATGCTTTAGGCGATATCTAAGAATGGTTGAGAATCAGTTAGACAAGAGTTTAAAAGCTCTAAGAACTGTCCGAGGACGAGAATATCTCTCTGAGCAATTTAAAAGGCTCTATGATGAAAAAGGAATCAAAAGACAGTTGACGATGCCAAATACGCCGCAGCAAAATGGCGTGGCGGAAAGGAGAAATCGAACACTGCTTGAGATGGTTAGGTCAATGATGGCGCAAGCAAACCTACCAATTTCTTTTTGGGGGGATGCACTTTTGACTGCTGCCTACGTTCTTAACCGAGTGCCCTCCAAATCAGTAACTTCCACCCCATATGAACTATGGACCGGCGAGAAACCCAATTTGAGTAACTTGCGGCCATGGGGTTCAACGGGTTTTGTTCACAATCTTTCTCATAAGTATGGGAAGTTAGGCCCTAGAGGGAAGAAGTGTATCTTTATAAGGTATTCAGAACACTCTAAATGGTATGTATTAATAGGTGAACAATCTGATGGAAGTGTGACTGAGATTGGGTCACGAGATGTGGATTTCATTAAAGATGAGTTTCCAAGTAGATGTGAGGTTGATAGGAGTTTAGAACTTCATGAGATTGTGGAACAAGATGAAAGTGCTCCAAGGAATTTAGTTGAGAATGAGGAAGAAATTCTTCAAGCTCCTACAAATTATTTGAATCCGAGTGGGAGCACATCACTTGTCAATCAATCACAACAACCCCAGCCGCGTAGAAGCACACGTGAAAGTATTCCCCGTCGTCGTTTTGAGATTGAAGGGAAAGCTTTTATGGTAGCTCCGCATGATGATGACGAGCCTAGGACAATTTATGAGGCTCTCTCATCTTCTACTAAAGATGAGTGGATGAAAGCTCTTAATGATGAGATTGAGTCTATGAAGACTAACCATGTCTGGGATCTGGTTGATCTACCAATAGGGCGTAAGACTATTGGGAACAAATGGGTTCTTACGGTCAAACGCAAGTCGGATGGATCAATAGATAAGTACAAAGCTCGCTTAGTGGCGAAAGGATATACCCAACAGGAAGGTATAGACTATGAGGAGACTTTTTCACCAGTAGTGAGGTTTGCCTCAATTCGCCTGATTCTAGCTATAGTAGCAAACATGGATTTGAAACTCTACCAGATGGACGTTAAGACAGCATTTCTCAATGGAGAACTAGATGAGGAGATCTATATGGATCAACCAACTGGTTTTGTGGTCAAAGGTCAAGAGCGCAAAGTGTGCAAGCTCAAACGATCTATATATGGCCTAAAGCAATCATCTAGACAATGGTACCTCAGATTCCATTGAGCCATTCTCTCGAATGGGTTTACGATGATCACAGATGATCATTGTGTTTATGTCAAAAGGTCTAAGAAGAGTTTCATTATGTTGTCATTATATGTTGACGACATACTACTAGCTGGAAATAATAAAGGGTTGATAGTCGCCACAAAAGAGTGGTTATCCTTCAATTTTGAGATGAAGGATATGGGTGAGGCAGAATACATTCTGGGAGTTAAGATCTACAGAAATCGCTCAAAGAGACTTTTGTGTTTGTCTCAACAGACTTACATAAAGAAGTCCTCGAGCACTTCCTAATGAATGGATGTAAACCCATTGACACCCCTGTTGCAATGGGCGAGAACTTGTCTAAAGTGATGTGTCCTAAGACTCAAAAAGAAAAGGAAAAGATGGCCTGTGTCCCTTATGCTAATGTTGTGGGTAGTCTGATGTACGCAATGATGTGTACTCGATCTGACATATGCTATGCAGTTGGCTTAGTGAGTAGATTCCAATCAAACCCCGGACTAACTCACTGGAAAGCGGTCAAAAGGATTATGCGACATCTCAAGGGAACTGCGGACTATGTGCTGTGCTATCAGGGTTCAGATTTGCAGCTAAGAAGTTACAGTGATGCCGATTGGGGCAGCGACCTAGATGAGCGCAAATCAACCACTGGGTATGTCTTTCTGCTCAACCAAGGCGCCATTACATGGAGCAGCAAGAAACAAACATGTATAGCTTTATCCACCATGGAGGCAGAATACATAGCTTGTTCTGCAGCAGTTCAAGAATCTGTTTGGTTACGGAGGTTCCTCAAGCATTTAGACATTGGCACGGATACATCAGATCCGGTGACAATATTCTGCGACAGCATGGTAGCTCTCGCATATGCTAAGGACTCAAAGTATCATGGAAGAACCAAACACATAGATATCAGATATCACTACATCAGAGACATGATAGCGCAAAAGGAAGTGGTTCTAAAACATCTTTCTATGAGTCGCATGATTGCTGATCCCTTAACGAAACCTATAGCAAGAGATGTCTTCGAGGCTCATGTTAGGAATCTAGGACTGCGTAGACTATAAATGTAATTTTTGTTTCAAATGACATAAAGATGTAACATTTCCTTTGGGATATTAATACAATATGATTCAGTTCTTGTCTTTATCGTATTGTTTTTAATACACATACACAAGATATGTCAACAGGCTTAGATCGGCTCACTCACACGAGCGTTCGCCTCTAGCGCTTAAGTAGCGAGTAGATATGAGACATTGTGTCCCTAGGTACTTGTCCAAAGGGATAAGTTGGTTGACACAAAGTTATGTCGCCTTAGTGGGAGCTAAGATGAGGTCCATTGATAGGACTATGCATGGGTTACCCCACCATCCATGTAGCCTGTAGTAAGCCAGATGCGAGTTCCTCTTTGACGCCTTGGAGACGTGCAAATTGAGGAATTCGGGTTAGACGCTTAAGGAGCGGCTAGACTGAGATCTGTACGGTGTTGATATAGACATATGCTCTTTGAGAAAGAGAAATCCACCGTAGCATGTGTTTCATACTATATGTGCTTATACGACCATATGAGTAAGTGAGTAAAATGTTTCCCTCTTTCTCACTGTATGAGTCTCATTTCTTAAAAAATGTCCTTTACTTTTGACTATGTCACGAGATGGAGGTTGTGATGTTTGCTACTTTGGCATGCTGTCTATGGCCATGATTGATACGGTCTAAAGAGGCATTGTTGGGAAAGCAGTTCGACCAAAATTGAGTGATATGAGTGTAAAGGGAAGACTATTCGATATCGTATCTTCGATAGTGTTTGCTGACGTCATACAAATGACGCTACATCTTGGTAGCAGCTAAAGGTTGTGAACACATTGAAATATTTGGAGGTAGTCAAGCATTGTTCTGAGTTTTTTTTAACTCAAGAGGGTTCGAAAATGCTTGATCTTGATGCGATCGAATAAGTCTAGGACATGACCAGACACTTTAGGAATGTTATTATGCTGGTTTTCTTTGGGAGAGATTTGGTGTATGTACTCCCTCATTTCTACAAATGTGATTGGTGGTCGCACGGCCTATTTATTTGTATGAACAAGATTGAGAACATTAGAGAGATGCTGACCTGGGGTCATGCCCACTGTGTGCGAGTGGGAGATATTAGATGGAGGGGCGCCCACGTGGGGCTGACCCCCTCCTGCTTGTAACGCATGTAACGCATGGCTTAAAGCCATGCGTTACTGCCGTTCCATGACACAATTGAAGGCTGGCCTTTAAGGCCAGCCGTGCATAGGAGGACTATATATAGTCCTCCTCAATTGTATTTTTGGCACCATCTGAAAAATAGAAAAAGACTCTCTCTCTTTTTGTTCTCTCTTGATAAAATACTTAAGCTGTTGATTTGTTAAGTGTTACTCTAGTTCCATACTACGTAGTACACTTTCGCCACTAAGAGGAAACGCTTGGAGTTTATCAATCTGGAAAAACTTGTGGAGCAATTCTTTAAATTGAGCTTGAGGTATTTTTCCGCTGTACATTCTAACAATATTAAGGATAAATATATTATTGGCATAATAAATTATAATATATATTTTTTTTGATAAATACATTTTCACACATTTGATCATATATTCTCAACTTATGTAATGTCACACGTGTAAATGGTAAATAGAAAAAATCGGGTCGGATCCGATCGGACCGAAAATGAAAAAAATCAAAAGTTTCAATTTTAGTGATGAGTTGGTCTATATCAGTTTTTAAATTTTCAAAAATCAGTATATATCAGCTCGGTTCTAAAATTTGTCCAAAACCAAACCGAGCGGATTGGTTACACGTACCCCTAACACCAGCAAATTTTCACTTTTTGTTTTTTTAACACAAGTTAGCTAGCTAGGTTCAAACTTCAAAGAGAACATTGAACAGAAAGTACCTTGCCAACCATTATTTCATTGTCATGATCATGCCCATAGAGATCTGATGTATCAAAGAAGGTGATGCCCCTGTCGAATGTTTCCTTAATAACCGCACTCCTGCTTCTTGAGAAAGAGGAGCGTTGTATCGTCCTGATAGTCCAACGCACCCGAAGCCTAATCTAGAAACCTGCTTAGCAGAAAATTATCCCACGAGGATAAAAACAATGGTCACTGCTTCCGTCTACAACATGGAATTTATCTACTTCATTGACACGGAATTTCTAGAACTTTGGTATTGGCTCTGAAACTGATGGTTGGGAATTATGAGTTTTTATGAGAAAATGTTTGATAGATTTTGTGAATTTATTTTTGTGTATGTAACATTTCTTTTTCTTAAATACGAACTGCATAATCAATTTATTTAGTTAAAGATTTTCAGAAAAATGAAGTTGGATTTTGAGATGATCAGTACTGTCAGCTAGGCCGTATCATGTTTTGATTGAAAAGTATATAAAGAGATTATATATAAAAAAGTAAATTTATAAATTAACCTGAATTCTTATAATCTATTAGATATATTTTACAATAAAAATAATTTTAATTAAGGAAAAATCTTATTGCAAGTAAGTTTGTCCATCAATATTAATATGTAATATATATGTTTAACGAAACGATGTGAATTAAAGATAAAAAATAATTTTTATGATATAGGAGATTTTTTTCTTCTCTCAAAAAAAAATTTTTCATTTTTTTTTTAAATAAAAAAAATTATTGGTACGCGATGTGGTACACGAACTCGCTTGTATCTAGCACAACCCTTTAATTAATGTACCGTATAAAACTATATCAATTTATAAATTTAATTAGAGATAGTTTGGTCTGTACGGAACTGTTAGGTTTGGACATCCAAACGGTTAGATTTCATCTCTATTTCATTTATAAATTTCCAAACTCATCTCAAACATTTCTGACATAAACAGTAAAACATTTTATCAAATCTTCAAAAATCAAAATTATTTATCTCATCTCATTATCTAAACATACATATTTATAAACTATCCCATCCCATCTCATCTTTTAATTCAAAAAATTTATTACTGTTCAAAATATCTTATCTGATCTCATCTTCAAACTGCCTATCCAAACCGCCCTAATCATTTTGTTCTTAAAATATTTCTCATTTCAACCATTAACGTTGCTATCGTGGACTTGCGTGAAATCTGTAGTTAGAATTTCTCATTGAAGTCTGGACAGTTTTATAATCTGCATATAATTTCGGCCATATGCACGGTCAGTAGAGATTTTAAGATCCTTGAAAATCTGAAAGTGAAGGTCCTGAAATCGACTAAGATCCGGCTAAGACCAAGTTGTTTTTGCCAGAACCGTGAAATGGTTCCAAGATCCGGAGAAGAGTTTTGAGTGAATAATGTAGGTGAGAAATTGGTAATCAGGAGACTGTAAAAGTGTTTTTTTTTTGTTTAAAAAAAAAAAAGGAATTCGAAATAAGTCAACTGCAATGAGTGTTTGGATGGTAGGAAAGGAAGGAAGAAAGAAAAATAAAAGAAGCAAGCGCACCTCTAATCCCTTGACTGCCCAGTGTCACTCTTGGGATTTGGATCTGTGCCTCCTCCTCAATTACTCTTGATAATTAGCAGCAAAGCAGGATTGGGTTAGGTTAATATGGGGTGAAGGTGCTGCTCTTTCACACCAGACGTTGTAAATAGATTATCACTCACTACTCTCCTTATTACTCTTGAAATTGCTGTTTTACTGTTCATGTCAGAAAGATTATAAATTAACTAAACTTTATAAGATATAATAAAAATTCTTTACTTTCTTCGTTAAAGAATTTCACTTTCACATTTCAATTACAAAACAGGTTTTGAACATAGTACATAATATTTTCCTTTCTTGTATTTTTCATCTTATCATTTTCTTACTTAATTTTAAATTTATTAATTCTATGTCTTCATCAGGTTTTTCTTAATTAATCTAATGAGAATATTAGCACACGTGTCATGGTTAAAAATTTATTTTAAAAGAGGTAAAATGCAAAAATATAATATGTAAAAAGAAAAAAAAAATAAAAATAAAGCTCAAGGTAATTTAAAAAAAAAAGTGTAACAAAATGTAAAGATGCAATATAAGTTATAACAAATAAAACAAGAAAGAAAAATTCTATTTATCACTTCCTAAACTATATGCTAATATATGATTTATTATTTTTATTCTTTTATTTGAATATACATATATTAATGTATAAATATATATTTAAATAAAATGATAAAAATAACAAATAGATATTGGTTTCGCAAAGTGGCATGCATCGACAACATCATTTAACCTGTCCAAAGTCAAACTGACAAGGACTCTGCCCAGTTCGCATGCGAGAGAGTTTTACTACTCATTATTTATATATCACATATTTAATATAAAAAAATTAAAAATTAATAAAATATAGTGTAACATATAAAAATGATGAATATAATTTTTCATACAAATAACATGATGGGTGCTGTTACATGCACATAAAAAGTGGACAGAAGGAGTGCTTTTTATTTAAAGCATATTTTGCCTTTGAACGACAAGATGCATTATCGATCGGATCACTGATGCATCAATATCCGTAGCACTAGAATTTTTTAATATATTAAAAAAAGAAACACGTCAGTACAGTACTCCTTTCGGTGGTTTAGCATGAGCATCTTCTCTATTCTAATATGAGTTCCAATTTGAACAGAACTTGTTACGAATGCTAGCTTTACACTATTCAATAGGATACTGCCACGTTAGCCACTGACATAAATTGAAACTAATAATAGTTTCAGTGTTATAACCTAGGCATAGTACAAGAAGCTGGTGATAATTAATCGGATCTTGTATTATTTGAAAGATTAATGCTACATACAGTCGTGGAATGCGTAAATACCGTGTAATCTTTTTAAAAAAAAGTGGAGTCCATTGTTAAAAAATTAATTTCTTTTCATGTGGGTCTCATATTTATTTACTTTTTTCAAAGCGACTGTACGACACTTGCACATTCACGACTGCAAATATCATTTCTAAATCTATTTATCATCATTTTTTCATTATCCTCTCATCATCTCATGATGTGACATTAAATAATAGGTTTACAAGTAAAACATAATAAATCATCTATAATCATCTAATACCACATCATAAGATGATGATAATAAAATAAATGATGAAATAATACATTGTCAGCCAGTGAAAGAATCTTTCATTATTTGATTTATAGGACTGCTAAAGATACAAATAAATCCCACAAACTACGTGACATTGTGCCAAGTAGTTTAATTCTCCCTCCTCTTGAGCTCCAATCCCCCTTTCCCCTCATCGCAAACCCGTGTCGTCGTCGTCCCTAGCAAATAGCCGGCATCATCCGTGGGAGCCAGCCCTAAAAATTAGCCGACATTGTCGTTGTCATTCCCATCCTCACAGGCAGCAAACAAAAAACAGATTACCTTAAAATTATGAATTAAATGCAAAACCAGTTTTTTTCATCTTTCTTTTTCCGGTGTTTGTAAAATGCTTATTTTGTCGATTCTTTTATTTACCGTTTCAGAACATATTTTATAATCAAATAACTACTTATTTTATTAGAAATAATTTTAATTTTTCATAATTCATTTGAAATAAAGTTATTTGAAAGGGTAATACCTGAAGTGTGCAAGCTATTTTTATGTTTTTTTTATAACTCAGTTTTAAATAAGTGACATTTCTATATATAAAATACTACTATCTAATAGCGATTTTATAATTTTATAATAAAAATATATTTATTTTCTATAAAATGCTCGGTCTCTTTTGTAGTACAGAATATATATAATGTAAGCCTAAAATGTGCAAATTTGATGCCTTTAAATTATTAATTGAGTTGATAATAATGCAAAGCTGCCTTGAATTTTTTTGGACAGTAATATTGCAATGCCAGCAAAACTTCAATCGAAAGCTGTTTATAAAAATAGAAAAATGATATTAACAACAATTTTATCAAATCTTTCCACCATATTCAATACCTAATAGTGATTGAACCATCCAACGGTCAGAAACTCCCCCACAAACAAAAGTTACACTTGAGTCCTAATCATATTCTTTATAAAATAAGTAACGGATAGGAATTCCCAGAACATAAAATAATTAGTAACCGTAGAGAAGGATATTATTTTGACCGTTGTATTTCATATTTTCACTTTAAAACTACTAACAGATAGGAATTTCAAAATTTAAAAACCCGTTGAAAAATATATTACTGGCTAGAATATTCAAAATGAAGGATACATTGGGGTTGGAATTCTCGTATCTTCTTCATTTCGTATTTTTTTGTTTTTACAATGCCCCTCCATAATTGCAAAACTCTGTGCGTGCCTGTAGAGAGAAAAAAAAACAAAACAACTCAATGAGAGAGAGAGAGAGAGAGTGTGGTACGAGCTGGAGACTACTCACTGCAGAAGCTAAATGAGGAGAGACGCGCAACAGTTGTCTCCAAATGTTTTCGTCGCTGTTGTCGAGTTTTAGATGCATTCTTTGCTAGGACTCTCAATGGAAACAACAAGAGATGGCCACAGGAGCTGTTGTTCCCCTGCAACAGCAAGAGGTGCTTTAGATTCCTTTTTTAGTTCTCAATTCATCTATGTTTGTTTACTTTTTGATCTGTTAGTTTTATGTGAAATTTACATTGGTTTTGATTTCTTTCGCATCAATGGATTGAATCTGCAATCGGTTTTTATTTTATGATACGATTTAGTTTTTCTATCTATTAGCTAAATAACTCTTGAGAAATTCTATCTTAAAGGTGAGATAGAGAAAAGGTTTCCATTCCAATATACATGCAACTACATGATATATGAAGCCTATAGCAAGGCTCTGTACAACAAGCTAAACTTACGTATAAAACAGAGTATACATAGCTGGACTTCCAAACATGGTTTTCCTTTGTCTTGCAATTGTCCCGGTGCATTGGTTGCGGAGTGATATGATCCTCTGTTTTGCTATTTCTAGAGTCACGATATCCAATGGTGAGATAACGCTGTCATTAGCTGGACTTGAGACATTTGGATTTTAATTTCCATAGTAGAGATCTGATTGAATCTAAAGCGAAGTTTTCTTTTGGAACCAATTTGGATTATCGATTCGTAAGTTTTTTTTTAATCAATTCGATAGAAACATATAGATTTAGTTTCATTTTATTCTTTTTTAGTCAAACGTAATTCCTAATTTTCTCATTTCATTTTGTGTGAGGGATTGCTGGAAAAAGTTTTTCTTTGCTGCCGGAGTCCCGACTCTGTAGCGCACAGAGAGAGAGAGAGCGCTTATTCTTCTGCTTCTTCACACGCCCACAGGTCGATCTAATTCTTCCTTCTTCTCGACTCACTTATTTCATCGCAATGATTTCCATAAAAGTTTTTGTGACTAATTACTATTATGCCAGATTCAAATATCCAAGAAACGTATAGGTGATCCCTTTGTGATACTGTTTTTTCTAGTTTCTTTTGGTTAATTCAATAGGATTTTATTGTACCAGCAATGTAGTGGCATTTTATATAGGGGAACTGCTACACCCACAGAAGGTTTCTACCGAAATCTTCTACCGAAAGGCAAATGGTTTTTTTTTTTCTTTTTGCTTTTTTTCAATCATTTTTTTAAACACTTTAAATATTTTTAAAAAATATAAAAAAAATCATAAATTCATTTAAAAGCATTCCTTAATCATTAAGTAAAAATAAAAAAATAAAAAAAAAATAAAATACAATTTCGGTATAAATTTTCGGTATAAATTTTCTGTGGAAATAGTATTTTCCTTTTATATAGACTGTTTTTGTTTGTTTTTTGAATCTGTTTTGAATCGCACACAAGGTCATCTGTTTTGAATCTTTTGATGCTTTTCTAAACAGGTGTTTTTTCTATTTTGAATAAGTGAGAACTGATAAGTAATGTTTTGAATACCGTACGGGACGCCGTACAGGTTAAGACATTAGAATGGAATATTTCGATATCGATACCGTTTCGCGTACTGTTTTGAAATAGTCGATATAAGAATAAATTATATATATAAATTATATTTCAAAATAATAGTCTATATATAAATAAATTATATATATATATATATATATAATGCTAGATGGAGGGGCACCCACGTGGGGCCGACCCCCTCCTTAACCGTAGTGTAACGCATGGCTTTATTTGCTTGTAAGCCATGCGTTACTGCCATTCAATATGGCAATTGAAGGCTGGCCGGCCGTGTGAGAAGGACGATATAGTCCTCCTCAATTAGTTTTTGGTGACCATCTGAAACACACAAAAAACTCTCTTTTTTGTTCTCTCTTGATAAGATATTTAGGCTGTGGATTTGTTAAGTGTTACTCTAGTTTTATACTACGTAGTACATTTCACCACTAAGAGGAAACGTTGGAGATTTGTTAATCTGGAGAAACTTGTGGAGTTATAAGCTGAGCTTGAGGTATTTTTCCGCTGTGCTTTCTAACATTGGTATCAGAGCTTGTATAGTTGCTTCCAGTTTATATTTTTTCTTGTATATGCTTGAAATCTGGGTGTCATTTTTTTTTATTAAAAAAAACACCCGAGCGCACCAAGTGCTGCCAAAGTTTTTTTTCAAAACTATTTTTTAAAAAACATCTACTATGGTTAAGCACTACAAGGTGCTGCGAGCACCAAGTGGTACTACGCGCACCACTGCAGCACTCTGCACCAGAGTGCTACAGCGCCCACAAGGGTGGTGCTACGCGCACCGCTGTAGCGTGCACGAGGGTGGTGCTGCGCGCACCACTACAGCACCAGCACAGAGTGCTGGTGCGCGCACGAGGGAGGTGCTGCGCGCACCACCGTGGTGCCGCGCACCCCAGCGAGGTGCAGCACGCACCAGCTAAGTGGTTCGGCAGCACCCAGCTACTTGAACCTAGTTTTCTCCGACGAAAGAAGCGGCTGAGGCTGCTTGTGGTAGACGCTAGCGGCGGCTGGGTGCTGCTGTGGAACGGCTAATGTTCACGTGAACAGTAGCCATCTGGAGGTAGAAGATAACCTTAGGTCATCTGATCTTTCCAATGGGCCTGGGCCTCACGGCCCATTACTGTTTTTTCTTTAAAAGCCAAATAAATCTGGGCTGGGCTGGTTTGGCCCTTCTGTGTTTATTAAAAAAAAAATGTGTCTGGGCCATTTTCAAAACCCAATATTGTTTGAGCCCATTTTTAGAAGGGGATGAAAATGGCACCCCTAGGACTCGAACCCAGGACCACCGGTCAAAGGTAACGCGCACCACTAGGTTGCGACTTACCTTTGGTTTAGGTGGAGTTTTTCGTTCCTATTAAAAAAAAATTGTTTGCATGATTTAATATATGCTAAGATATATTGTTATATTACATGTGATCTTTTATTTAATGTTTTAGATTAAATGTGATTACATGTGAATATATGGTTATATTCATGCTATTTTTTTTATTCCATTATGTTATATTACATGTGATCTTTTATTTAATTTTTTAGATTAAATGTGATTATATGTATATGTGAATTGAACATGTGGATATGTGATTATTTTATCATCTATGAGTGTTAGGCTTGAATGTTTATACATTAGTCTTTAATGATAAAATAGAAAAATCCCCACTAAGTAGTCTTAGTTAGAATTGTCAGTGTAAATGACAAGCTGAAAGAATTGCAGTGACCCTAGTAAGAACTGTAAATGCATTGTATAGCCAAAAGACCACAGTGACCCCAGTAAGAACTGTAAATGCACTGATGGAACAAGAAAATGGACTGTAATGGTCTTATATGAACCATCTTTGTAGACTGGCCCAACAGATTGCTGTGGTTGGAGTAGCTGTCCTTGTAGACTGGCCCAAAAGGTTACTGCAATTTTAGTAGGTTATGTCTTTACATGTGACTAGAACTAGATGACTACTTAAGATAGTGGGAGTATGGTTGAGACTTATGATAATTAATTCTCCCATATTTGTTTCTTAAATTTGCGCGGGAATTAGGTTAGAAATTTAATAATTGGATATTGTGGCGCAAGAGATGATTATGAAGCCTAGCGATTTTTAGATCTTGCGACATGTCTAAATTATTATTTTTCAATCTTGGATGGACGTGGTAGATTTTTTAGGTGTGTGTGTAATATCCCTTCTTTGCGTATTGTAGTGAAATAGCATCCAAGAGTATAGTTACCGATTTAAACAAAGGGGAGAAATTGGATGGGAAGAACTACGACATTTGGCATCGTAAGATCTAATATGTCTTAGATGAGCAAGAGGTCTTGGAGGCCTTATCTCACTCCCTTACTGTGCCAGGGGAAGGGACCTCGGAAGAACACAAGATAGATTAACTAGCCTATACTCAATGGGCTAAGAAAAGTCGGTGCATGCGCATAATAATGTTAAGCAGCATGCACAATGATCTAATGTGTGAGTTCGAGATTTATGACACTGCCCAAAGCATGTGAGAGGCTTTAAGATGCGCTCTGACTACACGATGAAACAGCATCTTAGGGCTATGTCGACCATGATCCGCGAACTTAAGTCGGCAGGAAACAACCTGACTGATGAACAGCAAGTCCAGGCAGTGATCTTATCACTACCGAATTCTTGGGAGAATATGAGCCGGAACCTGACGCATAACGAGAATATCAAAGACTTTTGATGATGTCTCGTGTCACTTGGAATTGGAGGCCGAGTGCCTAGAGGTAGAGGCTGCTAAGCCCAATCATACGGCCTATGTGGCTGATTCTGGTTCGCATAAGGCATCAATGCCTAAGCGCAAGAAGTCCAAGAATGGGGTAGCTGCTGGAAAAATTAAGAAGGCGTTAGGAACTTCTTAGCGCAGCAAGAGGGGCAAGCGCGGGAAGAACAAGTCAAAATTAGAGTGCTTCAACTGTGGAAAAAATGGCCACAATGGTCACTTCACTCGTGACAACACTGAGTCGAAGAATGTACACTCTGACTTTTCTCGCATTGTTTTTGTAACTAACCATGTGATGGTTGCTCACTCCTATCCTATGTGGATTGTTGATTCAGGAGCGACCGAACACATAGTCAGATTTGTAGAGTATCGCCAGATTCCAGCTAGGAGCTGTGATATCAAGGTGGGGAATAGAGCTAGCGTGGAGGTACTGGGACTTGGTACCTACAAGCTGGACTTGCGGGGTGGCCGCACTCTTTTCCTCCACATTGTGCTATATGCTCTCGAGATCCGATGAAACTTACTTTCTGTAGTCACTCTATTAAGACTTAGTTTTCAAATTGTATTTGAAATCAATTATGTTTCCTTTTATTTGGGTTATGTGCTTTATGGTAATACTTTTCTTCAATACGGTTTTATGATATTGAATTTGGATTATTCAAATATAAATGAGAGTCTATTGATTTTCTTTCTACACCTGATAATTTGGATTCATATAAATGACATGCTAGGCTAGGCCATATAGGGTAAGATAGAATGACTACGTTAGCTAGAGAAGGCCTTATAGGCAATCTCGCTAAGGTCATCTTGCCCACATGTGAATATTGTCTAATGGGAAAAGGTTAGAGAAAACCGTTTGGAAAAGCTACTAGGGCATCTTTTCCACTGCAATTAGTCCACTCAGACATCTGTGGTCCAATGAGTGTGAGGGCAAGACACGGACGTGTCTACTTCATCACATTTATAGATGATTTTTCACATTACGGTCTTGTCTACTTAATCTCACATAAGTCTGAAGCATTGGAATATTTTAGGCGATATCTAAGAATGGTTGAGAATCAATTAGACAAGAGTTTAAAAACTCTAAGAACTGACCGAGGACGAGAATATCTCTTTGAGCAATTTAAAAGGCTCTGTGACGAAAAATGAATCAAAAGACAGTTGACGATGCCGAGTACGCCGCAGCAAAATAGTGTGGCGGAAAAGAGAAATCAAACACTGCTTGAGATGGTTAGTTCAATGATGGCGCAAGCAAACCTACCAATTTCTTTTTGGGGGATGCACTTTTGACTGTTGCCTACATTCTTAACCGAATGCTCTCCAAATCAGTAACTTCCACCCCATATGAAATATGGACCTGCGAGAAACCCAATTTGAGTAACTTGTGGCCATGGGGTTCAACGGGTTTTGTTCACGATCTTTCTCATAAGTATGAGAAGTTAGGCCCTAGAGGGAAGAAGTGTATTTTTATAAGGTACTCTGAATACTCTAAGTGGTATGTGTTAATAGGTGAACAATCTGATGGAAGTGTGACTGAGATTGAGTCACGAGATGTGGATTTTATTGAAGATGAGTTTCCAAGTAGAGGTGAGGTTGATAGGAGTTTAGAAATTCATGAGATGGTGGAAGTTCTTCAAGCTCCTACAAATTATAAAAAAGACTTGATTCTGAGTGGGAGCACACCACTTGTCAATCAATCATAACAACCTCAGTCGCGTAGAAGCACACGTGACAGTATTCCCCATCGCCGTTTTGAAATTGATGGGGAAGCTTTTATGGTAGCTCCGCATGATGATGACGAGCCTAAGACAATTCATGAGGCTTTACTAAAGATGAGAGGATGAAAGCTCTTAATGATGAAATTGAGTCTATGAAGACTAACCAGGTCTGGGATCTAGTTGATCTACCGACATGGCGTAAGACTATTGGGAACAAATGGGTTCTTAAGGTCAAACGTAAGTCGGATGGATCAATAGATAAGTACAAAGCTCACTTAGTGGCGAAAGGATATACCCAACAGAAGGGTATAGACTATGAGTAAACTTTTTCACCAGTGGAGAGGTTTGCCTCAATTCGTTTGATTCTAGCTATAGTAGCAAACATGGATTTGGAACTCTACTAGATGGACGTTATGACAACATTTCTCAATGGAGAACTAGATGATGAGATCCATATGGATCAACCAACGGGTTTTGTGGTCAAAGGTCAAGAGCGCAAAGTGTGCAAGCTCAAACGATCTATATATGGCCTAAAGCAATCATCTAGACAATGGTACCTCAGATTCCATTGAGCCATTCTCTTGAATGGGTTTACGATGATCACAGAGGACCGTTGTGTCTATGTCAAAAGGTCTAAAAAGAGTTGTCATTGTATGTTGACGACATACTACTAGCTAGAAATGATAAAGGGTTGGTAATGGGTGAGTTAGAATACATTCTAAGAGTTAAAATCTACAGAGATCGCTCAAAGAGACTTTTGTGTTTGTCCCAACAGACTTACATAAAGAAAGTCTTCGAGCGCTTCCTAATGAATGGATGTAAACCCATTGACACCTCTGTTGCAAGTCTAAAGAGTTGTGTCTTAAGACTCAAAGAGAAAAGGAAAAGATGGCTAGTGTCCCTTATGTTAATGCTGTGGGTAGTCTGATGTACGCAATGATGTGTATTCGGCCTGACATATGCTATGTAGTTGGCTTAGTGAGTAGATTCCAATCTAATCCTGGGACTAGCTCACTGGAAAGCGATCAAAAGGATTATGCGATATCTCAAGGGAACTGCGGACTATGTGTTGTGCTATCAGGGTTTAGATTTGCAACTAAGAGGTTATGCCGATTGGGGCAGCGAGCTAGATGAGCAAATCAACCACTGGGTATGTCTTTCTGCTCAACCAAGGCGCCATTACATGGAGCAGCAAGAAACAACCCTGTATAGCTTTATCCACCATGGAGGTAGAATACATAGCTTATTCTGCAGCAGTTCAAGAAGCTGTTTGGTTACGGAGGTTCCTCAAGCATTTAGACATTAGCACGGATACTTCAGATCCGGTGACGATATTCTGTGAGAGCTGGGTAGCTCTCGCATATGCTAAGGACTCAAAGTATCATTGAAGAACCAAACACATAGATATCAGATATTACTACATCAGAGACATGGTAGTGCAAAAGGAAGTGGTTCTGAAACACCTTTTTACGAGTCGCATAGTTGTTGATCCCTTAACGAAGCCTATAGCAAGAGATGTCTTCAAGGCTCATGTTAAGAATCTAGGACTGCATAGACTGTAAATGTAATTTGTTTCAAATGACATTGAGATGTAATATTTCCTTTGAGATATTAATACAATATGATTCAGATCTTTATCATATTGTTTTTTCTAATACACACACACAATATATGTCAACAGGCTAAGATCGGCTCACTCACACGAGCGATCGCCTCTAGCGCTTGAGTAGCGAGTAGAGATGAGACATCGTGTCCCTAGGTACTTGTCCAAAGGGATAAGTTGGTTGATACAAAGTTATGTTGCCTTAGTGGGAGTTAAGATGAGGTCTATTGATAGGATTATGCATGGGTTACCCCACCATCCATGTAGCCTGTAGTTAGCCAGATGCGAGTTCCTCTTTCACGCCTTGGAAATTCGTGTTAGACGCTTAAGGAGCGGCTAGACTAAGATTTGTATGGTGTTGATATAGACATATGCTCTTTAAGAAAGAGAAATCCACCGTAGCATGTGTTTCATACTATATGTGCTTATACGACCATATGAGTAAGTGAGTAAAATGTTTCCCTCTTTCTCACTGTGTGAGTCTCATTTATTTTAATGTCATTTACTTTTGACTATGTCACGAGATGGAGGTTGTGATGTTTGCTACTTTGGCATGCTGTCTATGGTCATGATTGATACGGTCTAAAGATGCATTGTTGGGAAAGCGGTTCGACCAAAATTGAGTGATATGAGTGCAAAGGGAAGACTCTTCGATATCGTATCTTCGATAGTGTTTACTGACGTCAAACAAATGAAGCTACATCTTGGTAGCGGCTAAAGGCTATGAACACATTGAAATGATTTAGAGGTAGTCAAGCATTGTTCTGAGTTTTTTAACTCAAGAGGGTTCGAAACTGCTTGATCTTGATGCGATCGAATGAGTCTATGTCATGACCAGACACTTTATGGATGTTACTATGCTAGTCTTCTTTGGGAGAGATTTGGCATATGTACTCCCACCTTTCTACAGATGTGCTTGGTGGTCGCACGGCTTATTTACTTATATGAACAAGATTGAGAACATTAGAGAGATACAGACTTGGGGTCATACCCACTGTGTGCGAGTGGGAGATATTAGATGGAGGGGCACTCACGTGGGGCCGACCCCCTCCTTAACCATAGTGTAACGCATGCGGATTTGTTAAGTGTAGGGCCGACCCCCATGCGTTATTAAGCCATGCGTTACTGCCATTCAATTTGGCAATTGAAGGCCTTGAGGCCAGCCGTGTGTACGAGGACTATATAATTGATTTTTGGTGACCATCTGAAACACACAAAAAACTCCTTCTTTTTTGTTCTCTCTTGATAAGATGGCTGTGGATTTGTTTAAGTGTTACTCTAGTTTTATACTACGTAGTACACATCATCACTAAGAGGAAACGTTGGAAATTTGTCAATCTAGAGAAACTTCTGGAGCAATTTTATAAGTTGAGTTTGAGGTATTTTTCCGTTGTGCTTTCTAACATATAAATTATAAATAATCTAGTTTGAATTAAGGGTCAAAAAAATAAACTTGTAGTTTGAAAAAATGAAAAAAAAATTAAAGATCAAAATATCACCCGGTATAAGCCGAAATATAGGTCGGTACAACCAGTATTTAAGCCAATACAAAACATATATAATACTTGTACTGACTTAGTAGCCGGCACCGACTGATACGGTACTAGATTAAAAAATATGCAGAGAAGTATTCAGTTAAAATAAATCTACAAGTAAAAGTCGAAAATGGATGTTAGTAAATTTAACTTTCTTTTTGAATTCTTTCAAATGTTACACAAATTTCGAAGGATTTTTTTTTACAGAGAAATAGACTTCGAGTGTTGGGGCTTTCGTTTGCCGCAATCATGAAAGCTGAACAGAAAATGGTACGAGTTTCTAGGTTAATCATTGCATCTTATTTTGCGGATGAATTGCTCGTCTAGGCTGGGGGCCACATTACTAATCCGCCCCCCGCCCCCGGAGTGCGGGGGCGGGGGACCCCGTCCCGGATGACGGGGTGCGGGTGGAGGTGGTCCTCCGTCCGCACCTTCGCACCGCTACTGGCCCAGAAGCGGTTTATGTGCCTTTTTTGGCCCAGAAGCGGTTTATGTGCCTTTTTTGGCCTAGAAATCACTGTAATGGGCCTAAAAATATAATTTTGTGTTTTAAAAAAAAAAAAAGTTAAAAAAAAATTCATGAATGAAAATAATATATGCATACACAATTTTATATAATTAAGACTAATGAAGTACTACTATAGAGTATAGACTACAAGTCTACTACCTAATAAAGTAATAAATAATAATAATAACTAAGCTATTACAAAAATAAAATTGAAAGTCTAAACAATTACAAAATTACAAATAAAAAAGTGTTCAAGGGACATTGTATCAACATTACAAAATTACAAATAAAATATATAATCTAAAAAAATCTAAAAAAAGATGCGAGCGGTTTGGGTCTTTGACTGTGACATTTGGGGCGGCCGGATGGGTAGTCTTTGACTCTTTTGAGGCTTGAGCACATGTTCATATAGCAGTGGAGGTAGACATCGTCTGAGTCGTCTCATGTGTTGCTACAACAATCAATACTAAAATTAATACTGATGAAATTGAAATGAATATAAATAAATCAAAATAATAAAATAAAAACAATAATTACCAGATGGTCTAGATCTAGACTGATCACCACCCTCTTCGTCGGTCTCTTTAAAATCTAACACATCCAGAACATAAATATCCTTTCCCATCGTCCAACTCTGTGTGCATATCAAAATGCCTCCACAGTTGTAGGAGACAATGAACTACGGAAATGATCTAATATGTGCCCTCCGGTACTAAAGGCAGACTCCGAGGCAACGGTGCTAATAGGGATGGCCAATATACAACGGGCAATCTCAGAAAGGATGGGATATTTCTTTGGTGCTACCTTCCACCATCCTAAAATGTCAAAATCATCATCTTCTTGAATAAGATCCGTTGACAAATAACTGTCTAACTCTGAAACCACCTCCGAAGATTGATGGACTAGTGTGGGATTATGTGCGAGGGTTTTCGTCCATGCCAATCTACGCTTCTTTGTTGCCCCGGTGTCTAGAGGAGGTGTTGGGATATGTGTAGGTGTAGTAGATGTAGTACCACCCTTAATTGCATTAAACTCATCATAAAATCTATGAAGGGTATCGCGGGTCATCTCACCAATAAAATCAGTCCATGCCTGATCATATGCAAGTCCCAAACCATATAACATACCTGAAAGTTTTAGACGGGAATCAAGAATAGTAGCCACATATAACAAAATATTGAGTCTAGTCAAATCTCCCCAATACTTGTCAAATTTGACCCTCATGGTCAATGCCATCCCCTCATCCTTAGATTGGAACCCCTACACATGTCATCTAATTCTTCTTTCACCCTACATATTTGTTGACAAAATTCATAGCATGTAGGGTGCAAAGAAGTATATAACTTCAACGTGACATCATAAAACAGCCCGAGAAAATCAACAAATGTAGCAACTACCTCCCAATCATCATCATTAGGCAATCCTAAACCCCCATGCTCATCAAAATATTTGACATATTGAATGTCTTCATCACTCAATAATTGAAAGGCTTTTTTATATTCTTGGGCCGCCTCTAACATCAAGAAGGTTGAGTTCCATCTGGTGGGAACATCAGTACAAAGACCCCTCTTTGATGTTATGCCCACACTCTTCGCAGCAATCTTGAATTTCTCCAATCTAGAAGGAGAAGACCTCACAAATTTCACAGCCAATTTAACTCGTGCAACCGAGTTATCAACATCTTTTAACCCCTCAGTCACAATTAGATTCAAGATATGTGCAGAACATCTAACATGCAAATATTCACCACCCAAGAATGTCTTATTTGCCTCTTTAAGATAAGTCTTCAGATATCCCAAGGCGACATCATTAGACGAGGCATTGTCAACCGAAACTGTCAAAACCCTACTCAACCCCCACTCCTTTATTGAGACCTCTAAGGCCTTCCCAATTGTCTCACCCTTGTGATCAGTTATTTGACAAAACTTGATAATCTTTTTATGAAGAATCCAGTCAGAATCAATGAAATGGACAGTCAAAGACATATAATTAAAATTTTGGATATAAGTCCAAGTATCGGTAGCGAGGCAAAGTACCAAACCCGCCAATTGGCCCCTCAAAACATCTTTATCTTTCCAATACATCTTTTTAATATCCTTTGCCACAGTGTGGCGAGAATGAAGCATAAATCTAGGTTCCAATTCTCGGACAAATTCTTGGAACCCTCTCCCATCCACAAACTGAAAAGGTAGCTCGTCTATGACAATCATACGAGCTAACTTCCTTCTACACTCATCAACATTATACTTTGTGAACCCCTTCAATGTTGAACCCCCACTACTCTCATCCGCCATTTTTTTCAGTCTAATTTCTAGTCTTGATTGACCCTTCTCCACTAAGGATCTTAATATTGGACTCTTCTTGCATTGTTCCTCTAAATGGACCTTTAACTGGGATGTACCATGTTTCCTATAGTGACATCCATATATTTTTCCACAATAATTACATTTAGCTTGTGGGTTATTGGGGTCACCACCCTCTAGTTTGGTAAAATGAGACCAAACTACGGAAACAAGTTTCTTACTTTGTGTGGGCTTAGGGGCGGGGCAAGGTGTATTCTCACTCCCAGGGGTTGGAGTAGGGTTAGGTTTTGGGGCAGGGGTACTGGTAGGGGTGTGAGAGCTATCAGTGAAATCTCTTTTAGAAGACATTCCTGATTCCACAACACAATAAAAAATAAAAAATCAATCAACATATGACATAATTCCAAACATGCACTTATCAATCACATTATTATTTCCATTAACATTGGACCTTTAAATAGTAAAATAATTATATAAAACCATAACTTCCCTGGGGTGCAGGCGGGGCCCCCCACACCCCGCTTAAGCGGGCCGGAGCCCCCGCCCCGCATGGGCGGGGGCGGGGCGGGTCAGTGGGGAACGGGGCCCCACTGCCCACCCCTAAAGTATATGCATTGTTGTGCAGAAAAAGGGACCGAATACATGCGTGCATTTATTGATTACTTCAATAGTGTGGGTCAACTTTGGCGTGATTGATACTTATAAAAAATAAAAACAAAACTTTGGTGTGATTGATGTAACACGAAAACGATATAGAATACGTTTTGCCGTACGTTTAAACATTTTTGATAATATAAATAGACAATGTTAGAGCTACCGCCCGAGCTTTCATCGAAAGTTCTAGCATATTTTTATGTATTTTTTTTAAGTTATTTTTTATATAGATTTTTTTAAATAT
Source organism: Juglans cinerea (assembly GCA_961763995.1). Classification (NCBI taxonomy): domain Eukaryota; kingdom Viridiplantae; phylum Streptophyta; class Magnoliopsida; order Fagales; family Juglandaceae; genus Juglans; species Juglans cinerea. The sequence goes on from CAUIVZ010000010.1 coordinate 7,103,992, forward strand.
TTTTAAATATTTTTAAAAAATAAAATAAATTTATAATATTATTAAAAACACTTTCTTAATTAGAAAGTAAAAAAATTATTAAAAAAATACTTCCTTAATCACAAAGTAAAATAAAAAATTATAAAAAAATATTTTTTATTTTATTTTGTGATCAAGAAAATATTTTTAAATAATATTGTGAATTTATTTTATTTTTTAAAATATTTAAAAGTGTTAAAAAAATTTATATAAAAATAACTTAAAAAAAACACATAAAAACATATATTAGAGCTCAAACGAAAGCCCCCAACGGAACTCTAGCATTAGTCAAAATAAATATAGTCCAGTTTAATGTCTCGGGAGAATGAAATCCACTTTTATTAATTCAGACTAACTAGTTTGTGTTTCTAATTCACACTTTTCTCCCTTTTTGATTTTGTAATCAGTTGACATAAAATGCACTTTATTAATTCAAGAACAATTATAATCATTTTTTCCATGAGATCCTAAAAGGATAAGTAAACTATATAATTAAGTATTTGGATGATATGTACATGTTCTACGAGCATGCAGAGCTCTCTCTCTCTATTGAAGTTGTATTCAGGAGGAACTTCAATTAGTTATAGTAGACTCTAGAGGTGTTTTTTTTCAATACATATGTACCTACTTTGCAAGGCAATTGTTTTTTTTTTCTGCATCACAGCCAATATCTAAATAGGACATCTGCAATGGTGTGGGGTTTGGTGGCTGAGTGTGCGCGCTAGTTTGCATGTGCGCGTGGTTGTGGCATGTGTTATTAGATTGAAATTGTATGTAGAAGGAATTTAGATCTAACATCTACAAGTTTTACTAGCATGCAAATGTATTGTGTCTCTTACATTTTAGCAGTGCTTTTTTATTTTCTCTCAATATGTGTTATTTATTCGGTTGAAACTGTATCTTAGAGGAATTCCAATTAGTTGTAATTAGGATCTAGATGTGCTTTTCTCAATACACTTACTACTTGCAAATTAATTATTATTATTATTATAATTATTATTATTTTGCATTACAAACAATATCTATGACAAGAAACATATTTTTGGCTTTTTTTCTATCATATAAAAGGTGCATGAATTTCCCTCGAGTAATCGTGTCCAACATTCTGATGACTTCTCATAATCTTTTCATATTATTTATTATCTCATCATCTTTTTATATTATCATGATTTCATCAAATCTTCATATTCATAACCATCACGATCCATCTAGTTACATCATTTTTCATAATCTTTATCACCTCACCATATTTTTATATTATTATTATTGAGACCATCCTCATTAGTTTCATCATTGGCATTACAATGTCTCTATATGAAAGTCAATTGTTTAGAAAAAGTCATCGTATAAAAGATTAAAATAAAGTTGCATTAATGCTCAAATGAATTTTTCTTGAAGTTTGACAATGATATTTGTATATTTGTTAGAGAAACTTAATTCATTTTTTTATTTTCATATTGTTGTTGTTAGTAATATTTGTTGTTGTTGTATATTATTTTTTAAAAAAATTTGTTTGGAGTATTTGCAAAAGATTTTTTTATGATAGGTTGTTAAAAGACGAAATCTTGAAGTTGATTTAAAATTACATGTTTGATCTACTATTTATTGCCTTTATCGAGTTGATATCTCTAGTATTATCATCATTGGTGTTTTACTTGCAAAGTATATATAGACTATATTGCCTCTTACATTCTCATATATCATCTCATATCTCATGTCTCATCTCATCTCATAAATCTCTCATCTCATCTCATTTTATCTCATCTCATATATCATCACATATATCATCACATATCTAATAAAAAAAAAAATCTCATATCTCATCTTTCGTCTCATCTCATATCACATGTCATGTCATCTCTCATCTCATATAATCTAATATCATCTCATTTCATTTCTCTTATCTCTTATCTCTCATCTTATATATCATCTCATATCATCTCATCTCGTATCTCATTCTCTCATATCATATTTCATCTCATCTTTCATCTCTTATCTCCTCATATCTCATATCTCGTATCTCGTATCAACTCATATCTCGTCTCTCATCTCATCCCATATCATATCATATCTCATATCTCATATCTCATCTCATATCTCTCATCTCTCATCTCATATCTCATCTCATCTAATCTCATGTCTCACATCTAATCTCATCTCTTATCTCATATTATCTCATATCATATTTCATCTCTCGTCTTATAGCATCTCATGTCATCTCACTACTCCACACACTATGAAAAACACCACATATCTTATGAAAAAAAGTTGTAGGTGTGGAGTGTGGGAGTGAATAGTAGCTAATGAGTAGAATTTCTCTTAAAAAACTTATTTTATAAGGTCAATGATAATAAATTAGATGAAAGTTACATCATGTAAGGGGGTTTTCCCCCCCTCTGTCTTAGTGGGCCTGAGAAAGGTAACTAAGTGAATAAGAAACGAAGGCCCAGCCCATAAAGAATAGGCTCTTCAGTTTGGCCCATGGGTAGACCTCCCTGGACGCAACCTCCATGAGGGAGCATACTGCAGGGGATAGAACTCACCGTCCTAGAGGCCCCTCTAACAGCGTCCAGCTTTCGAGTACTTGTCCACATAAATGGGCAGGAAATAAGGGAGACCCTCGATCCTCTAACAAGGAGACATCGACAGATCATCAAGGACACTAGCAGGATAAGGAATCGAGGAACCACACAACATTAAATGAACCACTACCCGAGCTACACGCCACATTAATGACATTGTCGCAGAGGCACGCAACATTAAAGGACTTTGAGAAAATGAATAGTAAAAAGGATGCGGACTCCATAGGGCATACAAGATTTGTCCCCCTAGACTCTTTCATTATTTACAAACTTTCAAAATACTATACTAACTTTGACATCAGAGATTCCCCGGTTCCAATGCCACCCTCTCCTAGTTTCTTTCTTCTCTATTTTCGCACGTCTAGTTCTGAAGACCTGAATTGCTGGAATCTGGCCCAAAGGAATACGAAACACAACGTTAACAATGGCGCTATCTGTGGGATTGTTGTAGATCTTGCGTATATTTCGTATGCATGCGACAACCCATTCCGGACAACTCAGAAGAGACACAGAGGAAGCTATGGAAGCAAGACTGAAAGCTATAGAGGTCGGATGACGAAGTTGACTGACAAGATACAAACACTTCGCAAAGAGAATGAAGAGTTCAGAAAGCCTCAAAAAGGGGATAATGAGGAGGCGGAACCCAGCGATAGTGAGCATGTGGGGTCCCGAAACACAAGAGCTAGAGCAAACGTGAAGGAAGAAAACATGCAAGACAAGCTCTGCAATCTCAAAGGAAAGTATGAAGAGATTGCAAGGAAAGTGGGCACATCGTCATTGGTGGACCAACTATTCACAAGCACTGGTCTACCCTACACATAAGAGGTGATGGTGGTGCCCTTACCGCCAAAGTTCAAGGTCTCAACCATGGAGATAAAAAGACCTCATTGAGCACTTGGAAACCTACATGGCTCACATGACGATGCATGGCTTCCTGAGGGAGGCGGCATACAGGGCGTTCCTGTTGACCCTAAAGAGGCCATCACAAGTGGTCCGAGTCTCTGGCGCTTGGTTCCGTAGACAGTTTTGGAGAGCTGGCTCGACTTTTTTGTCCCAGTTCATGTCAAGTCGAAGAAGGCGACACACAGCAGGGTACGTCCTCACCATCAATCAATGAGAGGAAGAAAGCCTGAAAACATACATGTCCCGATTCAACAGGGAGCGCATGACCACTGATGATCAGGACGATAAAATAACCTTGGCAGCGCTTCTGGGAGGGGTTTGGTCGTGATCCCAATTCATGGCTGAGCTGGCGAGGAGAACTCCTATGAAGAAGGAGCTGGAGCGAGTAGAGAGGAAGGCAAGGGCCCTAGCTAAGGCTTAAGGCGCATAAGAAGCCGGAGAAAAGCTCTCACGACAAGAGAAGGGAGGAAGCTCCTACAAGGGGACTGGGACCTCACTTCGACCGACCCGTGTTTACCATCCACGAGACCGACACCTCCGCCGCCTGCGAAGACGATGACCGAGGCATTGTCCACCGCTACTGCACATACCGTAGGTCCACCTAGCACAACACCGATGATTACTTCTCCCAACAAGGGAGGAGGGAGCATGCGGAACGGACGAGACAACATTACCCCCCCTCAGCTCAGCCTAAAGGCTGGAGCAGGAAAGAAGGGGAAGATCGAGGGAGAGGAGTGCGGACCAGGACCGAGTCGACCGACGCAGAAGGGAAGAAAGCCCTCGGTAACGACCACTAGCACGAGGGCCAGTTAGGTCGCCCCCGCTCACCACCGCTAGGGGACATCCACTCGACAAATCAGAACCATAGCATGAGGATTCACAGGCGAAGACACTTCCTCCTCAAGCAGAAAGGCACACGCTAGGTCGGCTCGGTACCACGATGGGGCGAGCCTACTAGGAAGGGGTCCTGTACCAGCACAATGATGCGCTGGTTTTGACCATATTGGTCACCAACTTCACCACCCAGAGAATCCTCATTGATAACGAGAGCTTCGCAGACATCCTATTTTGGGAAGCCTTCACCAGAGACGATGTCCGGTTGCATCCAGCCCCCATGCCGAACCATGGCGTTGTCAGTCTTCGCAGGCAGCACCCCCTGCATTGCCTCAATCATGGTCGACTTCCTAGTAGTGAGAACCCCATCATCCTACAACACCATCATCAAAAGGCCCACCCTCAACAACTTGTTGGGGGTCAAATCGACCAAATAACCTCAAGATGAAATCTCTGACTCCTCGGACTTAAGTAGAAGGATGAGGGGGTCACCTCGGACTCGAGGGTGAGTGGGAAGGTGCATGGTCCCAAACGTATAGGCAGAACAAGCGAAAGCTCCCTGACCGAACTTTCGCATTATCAACAAAACTCCGACAAGACGAACTCCAATTAACATAATCTGCAATGACAAAATCACCGCCAAATTAATGCCTACCTTCCCTACGATGTCAACGGGCTAGAGCGAGTCCAGTCTCAAACTGTCCGAACAACGTACCTCCCACGGGACTGAAGGGGAGAACTAGGCTGAAGGTCATTCTACCCCTCCCGTGATGGAGAGCGGGTCATGCCCCCTGACGACCTAAACAACTTACCCCCAACCCTCATCGCAGCAAAGAGCGGACCAATCACATTGCTGTCCGAAAAAGTTACATCCCCCACAGGGTACCAAAAGGATGAGTACACCAGAGACTGCTTCATCCTTCCCGTGGCGAAGTGTGAGCCAGCCCTCGGCGGCCCGAAGACAAAGAATTAACTTCCTTGCGAGCATTAACAGACGAGAGTAGATCCAGTCCCAAACTGCCTGAACAGCGTACCTCTCGCGGGATCATGGGGAGAACTAGGCCGAAGGCCGTTCTACCACTCCCGCGATAGAGAGCGGGTCCTCCCCCCGACTTCCGCCGCAACGAAGAGTGAGCTCAGCGTCAACCAGACCCAACACTTCAACGGGCGAAAGCGAGTCCATTCTCAAACTACCTGAACAGCGTACCTCTAGTGAGACAGAAGGGGAGAACTAGGCCGTTCTACCCCCCTCTCGCGATGGAGAGTGGGTCATCCCCCCTCCTCCCAGGCGGCCCTAACAATTTATCTCGACTCCTATCGCGATGAAGAACGGACCAGCTATATCACAGTCCGAACTTACCTCCACTGTGGGGTACCAAAAGGATGAGTGTAATGCCTAAACTGTTTTATCCCTCTCGTGGTGGAGTATGTGCCAGTCCTCAATTGCCCGAAGACAAAGACTTACCTTCCTCGTAAGCGTCAATAGGCATAAGTGGGTCCAATTGCAAACTATCCGAAAACTTACCTCCCTGTGAGATTTAAAGGGGTGAGTCATGCCAAAGGTTGATTTACCCCTCTCATGGTGGAGTGCGAGTCCAGCTCCCTACAGCCCGAATACTTACCCCGACCTCCGTTACGAACGAAGAGTCGATTCAATGTCAGTTTGGCCCAAATCTTACATTTTCCTGCGATGTCAACGAGCGAGAGTAGGTTTAGTCCCAAACTACCCAGACAAATTACCTCTTTGCGGGGTAGCAGGGACGAGTCAGCCAGAGGCCGCTTGGACCTTCCTGTGGAGGAGAGCGGATATGGTCTTTCGGTCGACCGACTACTTACCCCAACTCTCATCACAATAAAGAATGAGTCGGCCCCACGACTGCCCAAAGAAATTACCTCCTCGGGGGTTAAAGGAGCAGGTTGACCTGAGGTATCTTGACCTCTCCCCAATGGAGAGCGGGCGAATCTTGCCAAAGGCCAGAGAGCCTAGGTTTGCGAATTCTAACTCCTACAAAGTTAAGGATAAAGTTATGATGACATGTTTATCTTCTAATAAAAAATCAAATACACAATGACAATGGGCAAGAGCGGCTCTAGTCCCAAACTGCTCGGACAACCTCCCTCCCCTCGGGAAGTGACGTACTGCACTTGGGACAAGTCACTTTGAAGATCTGCGACAAGTTGCTCCAAGCCCGCCATCGGTAGAGAGCCCTGTTCGAGTGAATGAAAGGCCTTGTTCTCACTCGCCAACTCCTCTTGGTCATCCACGATGAATGCTGCCAGACGCTCCAAGCCCTGCCACAGAGGTCCGATTCAAAATTAAAGAAGGTAACGAAGAAGAAGTATGGTAAGTTTGCAACTGAAGATCTTACCCCAACGAACAACCTCTTGAGCCTGTCATCCACCTTGCGGATGCGGTCGGCACGGCTCACCGCAACCTTTGGCCAAAAGTCCGACGGGATCTCATCGACCACCTCTTCGTCCTCGCCAGGGGCCACAGGCGTCGTGGCTACCTTTGGCAAAGGAGCGCCCGTCGTCGCCTCCTCAGCCCAAGCAACAATCCCTGCCCCTTCATCACCAGCTAAGGTAACCTCGACCTTAAGAACAGTTTTAGCAGCAGACCCAGGGACCGACGACTCGGGTTTAGTGTTCACGACAACTCCTTTAGCCAGCAGTACGACACGAGGAAAGTTCGTGAACGTTGTCATCTTCTTGGGCGACTACGACTTAAGCAGGATAACAAGCGTCATCGTAGAAAGACCCCTAGAAGGAATGGGGAGGTCGTCAGAATCAGATCTGGTGGGGGGAAATCCTATGAGGCCTTTTTCCTTTCCCCTCCACCGGCTGGATGGGCGAGCGGCTGCGGGCTTAGGACGTGACCTCCCTTATCGGGAAGCCTATGTTGGAGCACAAATTGGCCTAGGTAGCCAGGTACCGATGAAGTCTGTCCTTGGCTAGCAGAGCCTTCGAAAAAATGTCGTTCGGATGGGCTTTCACCCAAGCGTGGATGATCTTAAGCCTGAGTATCTCATTCAGGGTTGCGCTAGGGTGATGACCCTTGTCACCATCCACGGCCCCCTATGTGGCGAAAAAAGGGAACGAGCGCCGAATGGCCTCACCGATAGGGAACTCCCACCACTCACCAGACAAAAAGAAGAATCGACGATTTCACCCCTTCACGATGGTACATTGAGCCTCCAATCAAGCCAATGCCTCGACTGGTTTGAAGCCATAGATGTGACGACCTTTCCTCATAATATTGTGGGTGAGGAAAAACTCACGCGCCGTAAGATATGGGTAGTCGGCCCCAGTCTCCTCCAACACGTGACACAAGGATCCTCCACGCGCTAGGAAGGAGTTGAGCAGGTGCCAACTTGAAGAAACCAAGCACTTCTCGCACTGGTCAACAGAAAGACAGCCTGAGGCCACAGGAGAACATGGCGGGGTACATCGCCACCTTGGTGGTGTAACCCTCAGAATCTACCACCCCTTCAGTAGGAGGAGGCACTGCAAATTCCACCATCCGAGGAACCCTATAGGTCTCCTTCAACAACTCCAGTTCATCGGAAGTCACCTCCGAACGCCATGAGAAACCAGCAAACTCCTCTAAAGTGGTGCCGTCTTGACCATTGATGGCACGAACAGTGTCGAAAAGTCCAGCCGACCCCAGAAGGACACAAGGATTTCTTGGGAACCAGAGGGAAAGAAGAGAAACTGGATGAAACGATACGAAGAGAAATGTTTGAAAGCAAAAAAATAACGTAGACTATCAATTAGAATAGGGAATGAGCAAAGTAACCCATCGCTAAGAGGGAAATGGCTTTATAAAGGCAAGGTTGACGATTGATATCCCGAGACAGCAGGAACTCATGCGCCCCACGAAGTAATGATGAAGGGACTGAAGGGGCGCCATTTAATGCGGAACAAAACTGTCAAAATACAGCCGTGAGAGCTGGAGATGAACCGTTGCAAGGTATAGAGTAAAAACAAAAAGGCCACTCAGACATAGCCAGGGAACAGGAATGCAACAGGCGAGCACCTAGAAGTCCGCAAGCCCTACCCCTGGAAAGCAAAGGCGGCGTAGTTTCAAGTGCAAAAGTTGATTAAGCGAGTGAGCAAAGGTAGAATTCCCCTCGGACCTGTCCGAGAGTAATTGGCAAGGTAACTATAAAGAGATTTTTCCCACTTTACAAGCCCACTGGGCCTCAACCCAATACTCGACCGGTGGCCACAGGGTCTAAACTTACCAATGAAGAAAGGCGCATATAGGGAAGAGCAAACATATGGCTAATGGGATAGATAGGTTTGACATATCTCGACCACACTCTGATCATGGGAACTTGTACAGGCAGAGCGGGGAAAGGTGGGGAACCCTTGATCCTGTGACAAGGGAGTATTGACGGATCACCGAAGACAAAACAAGTCAGGGAACTACGTCGCATTAATGACACCACTACCTGAGCTACACGCTACATTAATAACGTCGTGGCAGAGCCACGTCGCATTAAAGGACTCTGACAAAAGGAATAGTACGAAGGATACAGACTCTATGTGGGCAGACACGATCTGTGCCCCTCCTAGGCTCTTGGTATAAATAGCAACTCCCAGGTACGAGTAACGCTTTTTGATCCCTAGATTCTCTCACTTATCTACAAACTTTCAAGAGATTTTACTGATTTTGGCATCGGAGACTCCCCGGCCCAAAGGCCACCCTCTCCCAATTTGCCTTCTTCTCTATTTTCGTAAGCCCAAGTTCTGAAGATCTGAGTTGCTAGAACCTGATCCAAGGGCGTACGAAACCCGACTTTAACGCTAGGCTTAGTATTATTTGTTATTATACTAGTGTTATTATACATTTGTACACATGTTAATTTGTTATTATACATTATTATTACATGTTATTATACCCTAATTATTATACTTTAGTTATTATACATTAATATTACACGTTATTATAAATTTATACATTTGTCTTTATAGTATTATACATTAGTATAATAGTATTACATATTATTTTTATAGATTAGTGTTTATACATTAGTATTAAATGTTATTATACATTACTATTACAATTAGTCTTTATACATTAGTATTACAAGTTATTACATTAGTAAATGTTTACATATATCATATACTAAACTATTATTAGTCAATTTAGTCAATTTATATTATAGTATAAATATATTATTTTATAATAATAATAATTTCATTCATACTATTATTGAATTTAAGTAGCTATATAAGTTATAGTTATATAAAATATAAGATGCATGTATAGAAAAATACATATATTTTTATAACATATGCACAATATTGGAGGTGGAGTCGGAGGTGGAGTCGAAGTTGGATGTCGGAGGCAAAGTCGAAGTTGGTCAGACTCCCCCTTCGCCTCCAACTCCAACTCTGCCTTTTTAGGAGAAAAATCCTCCGACTCCGACTTGAGTCGGAGCAAGTCAAAGTCGAATTTTCAGATTTTTGTTCAGCCCTAATTGCTGACAACCCCAAATACTTTTCATAACTTCCATTGGGTAAAACTCATGCTGCTTGTAAAATCTGGTTCTTGTATGTTGAGCCAGTATTAGTGTTGAAGAAGATGGAGGTTAGCATTGGCCATATCGGTGATACTAAACATATTGCTAAAGTGGATGGATGCCGCGTTAGTTTACCTAAAATAATAGTAGTATTTTAGTTTTTTTTTTATAAATATAATAGACTCTATAATAAGTGGTGTGCTAGATACTAAGTTTATAAATAATATAACTAAAAAAGTAAAACACTTTAATCTTTTTTGTCCAAAACACCGATACACTTGGATTAAAAATGAAATACAAAAGATGTGGGACGTCTGTTAATGTTCAAAAGGAAAAGCAAATTTGGCGCAATGGGTAGCTTCGACACATGCCTATGGAAATATTTGACTTTTATTAATTCTTCCTTGTAGGTTAGATTTTCACAATGATAAAGACCCCCTTAAAGTAGATATGTTTGTAAATAAAGAGCATTATCTCAATGTTCTTTTTTCTCTATATATAAAGATAAAGCTTGTTTAAAAAAAAAAAAGGAAAAGGAAATAGAAATTAGACGATAGGGGGCATCAAAGTTGATATTTTAGTAATAATTCAAGTTATGGATTGAGTGAATGTGATCGGAAGCCTCAATCACTACTGTGGCATGTTTGATGGAGATGTTCATTAGCTTTATCCTCTGAATCTGTTAATGTTATGGATTGATACTTGCCATGTGTCAGTGTCAAGGATGTGTGTAGCCAAGGTGAGGGAACAAAGGTGAGGGATTTGTGGTATGGAGGTGGCCGAAAAGAAATGGGCTAGTTCATTTCCATCGTAGAGCAAAAAATGTTTATGAGCAAAACATGGATACTATGCTGTGAGTTCAATCGCGAAGAAGATACGCAACAAAGAACTCCATGTTTTTATATAGAACATGTTTTCCACAGTTCCTTATGCTGCATTGTTCTTGAACAAACCAAAATACATAGAGAGAGCATAAAGAAATTGGCAAATATTCTATTTTGATGGGGTATTTGCAAATTTCCAAGAAAATTGAGAAAGCGCAGGTGCTGATCGTTCGCCAAAAACTTCATGAAGGGGCACCGCCTCACAAATTTCTTTGAGATCGTCTTCAGAGAGCTTTACGGACAAGGAACCCATGTTGTCATCAATGTTCCCAACTTTAGTCGTACCTAACACATCGATCAAACCAGAAGCATGAGGATTAGGATATCTTCTATATATAAGTGGCTATTTAACGGAGTTTAACGGAAATTCTTGTTTTAACGGAGCTACAGTAATTTCCGTTAGGTCTCCGTTTTAATACTATCTCTCGATTAAACCACTCTCTCCTGACAGAAACCGAAACTTCTCTCGACAGAAACCGGACTCTCTCTCTCTAGAGACTCGCTCGTTCGAATCCAGCTGGGGGAAGGGGAGTTTCAGCTTCTTCTTCCTCTTCCTCTCCTTGCTCTCCCCGCCGTCCCTTCGTCTTCGGTGGTTTTGTTGAGTTTTTTTGTTTTTTTGTTTTTTGTTTTTTTTTTTTCAGGTTTTTGGCCGAATAAAGGGGGTAGCCGTTTCGAGCTCCTCCGGTGACCATCGTCCGACACGCACACCACCGGGAGAAGCCTCATCCGCCGATCTTGTGGTCGACTGGATTCGAAGCCAATCGGAGCGGCGCGTTGCGCCGACGCTCGGTTTAAAGGAAACGCGTGGGGTTCCCAAACCACCGCGATTCATCTTCGTTTTTGTGTCAGTGCTGTGTGGGTATGGTTTTTGTTGATTCTATTTCTTTTCACTTTGTGGGATGTGAATTTGAAGGATTTTTTTTTTCCGTTTCGTGTGGATTTTTTTTTTTAATTTTTTGTTTGTTAGGTATTTGTTCTCCATTTTTTTTGGATGTGAATCTGCTTGTTGGATATTTGTTCGTCGGTATGGACCATTTTCTGGAATCTGAAGGATGTTTTGATTTTATTTTTTTCCTGTTTCGTGTGGATTTTTTTATTTCGGTTTTCCGTGTAATTTTCTACTACTTGTAATTTATACAATCCGATAAAAAAAAGTAGAACCAGAGAAGTTTTAGAGTGCTTTAGAGCTTGTCCTTTTCATGTTTGTCTTTTTCCTCCTGTTCTGCTCGTTTCAAGGAGGTGAGATTGTGGTTTATGTGATTTGGTTTTTGAAAATGTTGTTTCTGTTTTGCCTCTATTAGATATAACCGAGTTGGTTGGTGGTGGTTATTTTTTTAGCTACTTGTGTCCTTTCTAACCAATTATAATAGACAATGTCTGCAAAAATAAAGAAAAAGGAAATGGGTTTGGCTTTCTTCATGTAACAGAAAAAGGAACTGGGTTCGGCTTTCTTCATGTAACAATTCTATTTTTTTTTTTGTGTTTGGAGACCAGATATTTGACCTAGGGATGATCTTTTTTCGTGATTTGATGTTGAGTAGAAGTTGATAATCCTTAAGTTTGGCAATGTAGCTTGGTCTATGTTTACCAGATATTTCAACACTCAACCAGCCATAATAGTTAATTGGACTCTAATTTTTCATTTTGGGTTAGTTTTTTTTTTTTTCCCAGCAAAGTGAAATCTCCATTAATTATTTTTAAATATGTAGTAGCATGCTTTTTGGCTGAAATTTCTGACAAACAGAAAAGTTGATGCACTCTATCTAATATCTAAAAAAGAATACCTTATTTTTGTTTTGATGCCTTTGCAGGTATATGAACACATAACATTTGAAATGAGAAACATATAATGTGTCTGGAGGAAGATAGCTCTCTCTAATATGCTTGGTTGTCATTGATTTTAGGGTGTATGATGTATGAATAATGCTCATCATATCAGTTAAACATCATAATATTAAGAGCATGTAAGCTTTGGTTTTATTTCTGATTTCTCTTTTTTCTATTTTCATCAAATGCTTAACATGAATGCAAGAGTTTTGCTTTTATAGGCATATCTAATGTTGGTGAGGTATTATAGTAGACTTGTACATGTGTTGGTCAATTAGAATCATTTAATAGGAAGAAATTATTTTTATAAGTAATCAGCTATTGGGATAACTTTTCCGTTAGTTTTTATCAATGAGAATGATAATTGGAAGAAAATAGATATCATTTCTATAACTATTATTATTTTCTACTTGTAAAAAAAAACACTGTTCTTTTCTACTTATCAAAAAAATAAATACTATTATTTTCTCTAAATACTCAGATGTTTCCTCATCATATTCTCCATTCTATATCTTTTTTACATCAAACTTCTCTTAATCTTAAATTGTTTCTAACTATTTTTTTTTTCATACTTTTAGCATTTTTTTTGTCTATTTTCTTTATAGTTTCCCCATTTCTTTCAATGTTGTCCTTTGTCATTGTGAAACTAGGCATATTTGCAACTTTATTTGCCACTCTGTTTAATTGTGAGTTTAACCTGGAATTACCATCAAAAGATGGCCCTGAAATTGAGGTTCTGACAGAGCAAGTGTTGGGTATGAAAGAAATGATCGATAGTTCCCCTTTTCTCTGGAATCTTATTAGCACTGAGAAGGGTGATTGCATGGCATGTGTCTCTCAAGGTGCTGATCTTCAGCTAAATGCATATTGTGCATTCTCTATTCACCCATTTATTTCAAATACATTTTCCCCTTTCATAATTGATGTGAGCTCCCTGATATGAACGACAATATTAGATTCTAACCATTTTCTGATTTCAGAATCAACTTAAAAGACGGCTCCATGTCATAACTATTGCTTCTGCAACATGCTTTCTGTTTCCTGTGGCCATGTGGGACATGATCATAGTAAGTCTCTACCTTTTTAGACATAGGTTTAATGATACATGTTCTTGAAAGAAAATAATCCCTTGTTAATGGTACATTTTCTGACTCACCCTCTCCCTCTCTGGGCTTTTTGTTGATACACTTAGGGATCACCTTCTGATAACGGTATGAAGTTTTCATTCTCTGCTTGGGCTTTTCTAAGCACCAATCTCTTTGGAGTTATGATGATATTCTATGTTGACAGTATTGCAGAAGAAAGTTACTTTACACGATAATCTCCTTCTTGTTGCTATCTCTCTCTCTCTCTCTCTCTCTCTCTCTCCACACACACAGACCACATGCATAACAATTGCATGCATGTATATAAAGAGTAATCTGATGCCCTCTGTGCGCATTTTGCTACAAGTGTTCTATTGTAAATATTTTCAATTTCAAAAGATCTCATGATTATAGGATATACCTAGGGGGCTGACAAAATGATGGGATAACTCATGTTTCTAGATTACACATGGTTTTTTCTTCTCCGAGGCATTTAATGGTGGCAGGAGGATGCATCATTGTCATGTAGGATCATTTACCATATCTATTTCAACAGCAACGATATAAGAGATTCAGAATTTTGTCCATCACCCGTCAATGAAACACCAACATAAACTCTAAATATATATTTCCACCGAACTGTAGAATATTATGAATTTATAACTTAATGAAACATTGGTATGATATCACTAATGCACTTTTGGTGGGTAGGTCGTAGACCCGAGATTGCAATTTTTTTTCGGGTTTTTATTAATTTTTTTTTTCATATGACATTTTTTCATTTTCATATCAAGATAGATTCTTTTTGCTCTTTATGAGTTTTTTGTGTGATGCTCTTCATATGTATAGGTCATGAAGATTGCACGGGACAGAACTAAAAAATCATTTGCAGTTTATACATGAAAGAGGAATTGCTTACCTAGATGTAATATTTATATAAAGAGTGATGTTTATAAATTTGGTATTTTGGATGTGCAATTCTCACGATTAAGAGCTTGCCAATGGAATAGTGATTTTGTATATTGTTCAATTTATATAAAGAATGTCTTTAATTTGGTGTTGTTTAGAATGGATCTTTGAAGAGTTTTCGTCTTGGTTTTTGTCATCAATTCAATGTTTTCAGCTTAATTTTCATAAATCTATTCTAATTTTCATATCGTATTCTTCCATTTTGAAGATTTTAATTAATTTTAGCACTTTTTGAATGAATTGTTACTGTTATGGCTTTTGCAAAAATGTTTTCTACATAACTATTATATTCTTACAATTGGGCGCTACGTGCAGGGGGCATACCGCATACGTGCCTTGCACGTAGCACCTTACTAGTATATATATATACACATATATACAATTAAAGAGAGTTAATTATTACCTGGTATTGGGAAAATGTCCTTGCCCTGATGCAGAAGCCATGCCAAAGCTAATTGAGCAGTAGTGCAGGCATGCTTTTCAGCCAGAATGGCAAGTCTGCTATAAAGATTTTTGTTCTTCTCTAGATTTTCCCCACTGAACCTTGGAAGGAAAGCTGGCTGCGACAAGAACAAGAATATGACTTCTAGAAGAACATTATTATGTCTTTAGAGGTGTTGGAAAGCCGGGGTTCAAGGCTTATGGACCCGCAGGACTGCCTTGCCTAACTCAGCCGATATTAAAAGATTATACCTTGGAATGATTAACGCTTAAAAGTACCAATTATTCATTTGCAGTATACACAACAAATTAAACTGACTCCATGAAAGCAGAAATTTATGGTCACGTGTAAATTATCCATTTGCAGATACATACCAATAAACTCTCCGGGGGCAAGGGCTCAACAACTGCTTTCCCAGCAAAGAAACCATGACCAAGAGGGCTGTATGCAACTATTCCAATGCCTAGCTCGCTGTAAGAAAACAGGTACTGGAAATAAGCAACAGAAACTTTATGTGAAAACAAACATCGTAGTGCACTGATCTTTTGATCTAATTATCTCCCGGATTTGAAGATTCTGAAGGCCACATTTTCACCCATTTTTATAAACTAAACGACATTTTTGAGTAAAAACTAAAACACAGCTGGGTGGAGATGGTAACAAACCGGCAAACTGGAACTATCTCATCTTCGATGTCACGGGTCCAAAGGGCATACTCCATTTGTACTGCAGTGATGGGATGAACCGCATGAGCTCTCCTTATTGTGTCTGCACTAGCTTCTGATAACCCAATATATTTTATCTTCCCTTCCTCCACCAGTTTCTTAAGCTCCCCCATCTTCCTTGCAGAAGTTCATTAAAAACAAAACATGCATCCGACAAGAATATTGAATGTAAGCCTTGTACATTAAATTAAGGAGTAGGAAGTACTGGAGGACAAAGTCTTTTGATGCTTACGGTATCCTCGATTGGCACTGAAACATCGATGCGATGTGGATAGTAAAGATCAATATAGTCGACCTCAAGCCGCTTAAGACTGGCTTCACAGCATGCCCGGACATATTCAGGGCTGCCCCTAGCAACATATTGACCATGTCCATCCCAGTCTAACTTGACCAAGCCAAATTTAGTAGCCAGTTGAATTTTTTCTCGAGGAAGCTGTTTCAAAGCCTGAGAAGACAAAATAAGAATGATTATAAAAATGAATCACTTCAGAATGTAAACTTTCCACCATATGTTTGCTGCAAACGATCCATTTCTCAGCATATCTTCAAAAAAAGAAAAAAATGCAGGACTTTGTTGGATGCACGAATGACACACTGATCGTATATGCATGATGATTTAGGTTCAAACTTGGGAAACGAATATATATTAAAGATCAGTACCTTGCCAACCATGATTTCATTATCATGATTACGCCCATAGAGATCTGACGTATCAAAGAAGGTGATGCCCCTATCGAATGCTTCCTGAATAACTGCACGTCCAGCTTCATGAGAAAGAGGATTGTTGTATACTCCGGATAGTCCATAGCACCCGAAGCCCAATCTAGAAACCTGCTTATTTATATAGCAAGAAAAAAGGATCACGAGCTATGAGAAAGCTCTGGTCACTGCCATTTGTAAATGATCTAATTGTTTTATGTGACTTCTCCATTGTCAATGCAGATTGCTTTTTCCAGTCTCGTAATGATCAAATTGCTTTTTCTTGCTTTTTTCCAATGATCTCTCCGTTGACACTCGATCTGTCAAATTTCAGTTATTCGGTGCTCGTATTGAAGACATTGACTAGAGTGTATAACCAAAAGTACTAGATTGACATGATTTAATATAATATATTAAATTTTTTTTAAAAAAATATTATATAATCATGTCATATCATATCACATCAGATCACAGCTTATAAACTAGTTTTATAAGATAGACCAATTAGTATTTCTCTTCCATTATCTACCATCTAATCTTTGTGCATGCACTTGGTCATTTAGGAAAAACCACCACAACGCTACTAATATCTAAGAACCTGAAAGTTCTAAAGGACTGATCATGAGATCCTAGCTTGTTGATTAGAATTCCAAGGGATCTAAATAAATAAATAAAGTACGGATGGAAGAGTAAGTATAATTTATACAAGAAATGACAATGGAAATTGGAAAACCAAAAGATCAGCAAGCTCACCTCCAGTCCCTGACGGCCAAGTTCCAGTCGAGGGATTTGGATGGGGCGGTTCTCCATGTTTACTCTCTACGAGGAAGTGGAACCGGTGCTTAGAGAATTGAAGAATAGTACGCTCAGGCAGCTGCTCTGCTCATGATCCCATCCATCTTTAAGCGAAATGATTTTAGTACACACGCTTTTTTATCAAAAGTCAAAAGACTCATGTTTTAGTGTTTGAAAATACTTTATCAGATGGTTATTATAAAATAAGTAAATTATGACCGGATAAAATATGTCAGATAATAAAATTATTTTTATAATATAATAAATTTAACAATTTAACATATTACATATAACTCATGTCAATATAAATTTATTTTTTTATAATCCGTACGTGCCTTAAAGTTACATTCCTATTTTTATTTTATTTTATTATTTACTCATTCTCGTATTCATTCAAGAGCAATGCTAGATACAGTCCCCATTTGAGGACTGCAATGCAAGTCTAGGTAATTTTATCTTTAATTTTTTTTAAAATTACAAAACTATCCCTCCTAAAATGATATTTTTTCTCATTTAATAAAGGGTCTGCACATATAGTCACCATTGAAGACTGCAAATAAAATTTCTCTTCGTTCAATTCCACGATCAAACCTTCTGTTACTAGTTACTAACTTACTACACGTTTGGAGCAGGGGACCATTTCGTAGACCCACTTCATACGACACCCTTTATGTTATGGGTAATGCTACAGCAGCTCCCGCCGGGCTTATCATGTATTTTCTACGTTTATTCTTTTAATTTATTTTTTATATAAAATTTTTTTTATACTTTTAAAAAATAAAATAAATTAAAAATATTATTAAAAAATATTTTCTTAATCAGAAAATAAATAAATAAAAATCATTAAAAAATATTTCGTGATTAAGAAAATATTTTTTAATAATATTATAATTTTTATTTTATTTTTTTAAAATATTTAAAATTATTAAAAATATCTATATAAAAAAAAAACTAAAAAAAACACAAAAAAAAAACTAGAGCCCCAGCGGGGCATCTAGCATTTTCCTTATGTTGATATCTTTGCACGTACTTTGAACTCTGAACGGCCTCGTTTCCATGTAACACGCTCGACTGTGATACGGTGCCGTATCGACGTGTTTGGAGAGTTCTCTTCAACTTTCAAAATCTGTCACAGATTGATTTTATTGGGGGAAAAAATGGAGAGGGGGCAGAGAGAGAGAAGCGTGATGAAGATCTGGATGTTAAGGGTTCTTCTGATGCTATTTAGCTTCCTTGGCAGAATCTCGTCGCTGTCGGTGACGGTCAACGACGTCGAGTGTGTCTACGAGTATGTGCTTTACGAGGGCGACACCGTCTCTGGAAACTTCGTGGTCGTCGACCACGACATCTTCTGGAGCTCCGATCACCCCGGCATCGATTTCACCGTATGCAATTCTCATTCAATCTTTCTTCTTTGCTAAGTGATTGGTGTTTGATTGTGCTCTCTCTCTCTCCCTCCCTTTTTTCTAGGATTTGAAGAAAACAATAGATGTTTATTGTTAAAAAAATAGAATTCTGTGAAGGATCTTTTTTTGTTTGATGAGGAATTGGAGCAAATGATATGATTTCACGTTATGTTTAGTTTTTTCTTAAAATCCGAATCCATGCTACCAGATTTTAGGGAGGTGGGTTAGGTACAGCTGAGCGTGCTTTAATTATTTTAAGAGACATCATTACCTCATTTTCTCCCTGTTTGATTCTTTTGCTCGGAATAGATGATGATTATGGCTATTCGATTGTGAATTCTTTGTAACGTTTACTGTAAATAGAATAAAGTGTCATACTTGTTCAAGCTGCTGTATTCTTCAATAGCCATAATACAACGTCTACTAATGATCTGTGTCATAATTTCATTTCTTCTGTATCGTTATTTTTTGGTTTGAAACTTCAGTTTAAGTGCATTACTCCGGATGCTGCATTTGCCTGATATCTTCGCCAAATCAAAGATAAACGTGCATGTTTTTAATCTGAGAATTAAAATACCGAAAAATGCTTGATTTACGAGTAATGCTGTGATGTTTATCATTTCTAAATAACCTAAAAAAAACATGAAAAAGGAGGAAAAATAAATATAAGTCTAAACAGAGCTGAAGGAAGTAAGAAACATATTGAGGAACAAATTGGCCCATAAATGAAGAAAACATGTGAATGAGAAATAGTGGCAAAATAGGCACCTCAGACCCTAGTTTCCTCGCCCTGCATGTTGTAGCTGGAACTGATATTATGAGATATGCCCTTGGCTGTATTTGTAGAAAGTTGAATATTTTCAGAAATAATTTAAGAGAGATACGTAATAAATGTGAACTGTTAGTTAGTCCAAGGCATGAGGATTATATCTATTTACCAGATAACAGATATCTATTTATTCTGGAATTAGTTGTTTATACATCCTAATTATGGGGTGTTGTGCAGGTGACATCTCCAGCAGGTAATACGGTGCACACTCTGAAGGGAACATCCGGGGACAAGTTTGAGTTTAAGGCCCCACGAAGCGGAATGTATAAATTCTGTTTTCATAATTCTTATGCGACACCGGAGACTGTTTCTTTCTACATACACGTTGGCCATATTCCAAATGAGCATGACCTGGCCAAAGATGGTATGTTAAAACCTCTCAATATGTTTCTATTAGCAGATTCTGATATTCTTTTCATCATCCATGTATTTCAAATCTGCGTTGCCATTGTGACAAGAAATAACTTGACCTTTGATAGTCCAAGCAACTTGCTTAAGGAGCTGATATATGCTTTATAATTCCTTTTGTTCTGCCTTTATAACTTTATATGGTGTCTCTTTCCAGAACATTTGAACCCAATAAACGTTAAAATCGCTGAACTGAGAGAGGCACTGGAGTCTGTTACAGCGGAGCAGAAGTACTTGAAAGCACGTGATGCTCGGCATCGCCGTAGTAAGTAGTTTTATTTTCCAAATGATGATCACAATTTGATATAAATGTCATTTTGTGGTTTTCTCGCAATTCTAAACCTAATTCATTTTAGTGTATCATTTGTGACAGACACCAATCAGACATGGGAATTTCCCACATGCAAGATGCCTGTGTATCTGTTTTATAGGCGTACTGCAGGGAATATGAATATATGATTAGGTTCAAGCTAAGCTAGTGTAACTTTAAAAAGACTTATACCGCCAATAGCTTTTTGATACAATAGTATTTTGTTAAATCCACATGCCTTCTAAATATGCTGGTAATCACATACTAAACAATTAAGTTTATTGATTTCATAGTAAATTTCATCCGATTGTCATGAAATTTGGCATTTGTTTAAAGAACATTTGATCTAATGGTAGATAAGGAAAATTATTTGTTTGAAAACAAGTTTTCAATAGCGTAACTTTGGGTAAGTTACCCGACACACTGACACGCACAAACTAGTCTGATCCTTTGTAGGTAGTCTACCCGTATTAACAAACAATCTATTTAATTGTTTTTTGAACAAGTAAAGGTTTCTTCATCCAAGTGGGTATAGCATTTCTCTTCTACATGTCCATGCATTTGCATGTTTGTGTAATAATTTTGCGATTTCAGCATCAGCGCAACATAAAGCACTTAAGAAAAAGAAAATTATGGTCTTTCTGATAATTGTATGAGGGCAATGGAATTACATCTTTGAAGGAAAGCAATATGCCAAGAAAAAAAGGAAGGAGAGAATTATCTTTCTGCTTTGTTTGTTTACTTGATTATTTGTATCTATCAAGTAAACCTACATTGGTCACTTTGATCACGATATGTTTATAAAAAAATATTTTCTAGCAATGCTCAAGCAGGTTGTCTGGTGGAGGGTGTTTGAGTCCATGCATTCATGCTCATCTTTGATGAATACAACTTGTTGCTTGTAACACTGTCTTCTTTCTAGATTGTTCGTCAATGTTATCCATCATTTAGATCATTCCTACTCATATTCAATGCACTTCTTGTTTACTGCTTCTGGATATTTCATCAATAAAGAGATTTCATCATGATTTTATGATGTTGGGGAACACATCAACAATGTACTGATTACTTGCCACTCTGCTTCTTCTTTAGCAAATGAGAGCACCCGAAAACGAGTTGTATTCTACACCGTTGGAGAGTACATCTTGCTGGCCGCTGCAAGTGCTCTACAAGTCATCTATATACGGCAGCTTTTCAGCAAATCAGTGGCATACAACCGAGTTTGAGTTGTCTGATTAATTTTAGTGTCTGCTTAGCAACAAAATGAGGCTTATAGTTGAGTTCCTTTTGTGGTGCGAATTGCATTGGTTTATGCTATTGACTTGTTGCTTCTCAAGTACAAGAGTTTTAGACAGACTAATTTAACTTAATTCCTAGTTAATGTTGATATTTTTTAATAGATAATATTAGTTTCGTCTTTCACCCGTCTCTTTTATTTATTTTTTTTTTACATTCAGTTTTGAAAGACAATATCTTTGACTCCATCAACCCCGTACTTGAGATTCTTATCCTAGTCAAATTGGCTTTAACGGATGAAAAATTAGCCTTTTTTGTATCTCTTCAGTTTCTAGAATTTAGGAACATATTTTGGAATGTAACTTCTGCTAGTAGTTTCCGTAATAAAGCCAAATGCTTGTTATTCAGAAGACTAAGTCACCAACGTTTAGTTTTTGCCTTTTAAAAAATAAAAAAAAAATTCTATATAAAGGTGGCTGGGGTTGCATGACTAGGGAGAGAAAAAAAAATAAAAAAGGCTTGAAGCCATTCTTTTAAACTTGCTACGTATAGGGAGAAAGAAAAGAAAATAAAATAGTGTCTTGAGATATTGAGAGTTTCCAGACAAAAGAGAAGTGTTATTTTTAGAGGAGCTTTGAGCTCAATATCTTGTGCAGAGTTTATTCGAGCTATACGACGATCAGTTGAGTTGTTGTATTCTGGAGGAGACAAGTCAAGAGAAGATCTACTGCACCGGTTCAATTGAAACTTTACATACCGTAGAGGGCTTGAATCTCCTTAAAGAGAGCGAGATTTCCGTGCTTCAGTCCAAGCTGATTTCGTTTGAATTTTTCATTTCATTGTAATTTTTCAATTTATTACTGTGAATTTCACTAACTATTTTAAGGAGAGTCAACATGGAGCTTTCAAACGAAAAATCTACGGAAAATGTTGGAGATCTCAACAAGCCCTTCCGCTTCGAGGGAGCTTATTTCAAAAGATGGAAGTGCAAAGTGCTCTTCTATCTAAGTCTTCTCAACGTCTCATATGTTCTCACTGCAAAGAATCCAAACAAGATCACTACCGAGAACATTACTGAAGCACAAGTCAAAGCTCACGAATAAAAAATTAAAAAATATACAAAAGATGAGTATAACTGTCGATGTTACCTTTTAAATTGTCTTGCGGATCAATTTTATAATTTCTACAATACCACTTACTCCTCTGCGAAGAAAATTTGGAAAACTTTACAGAATAACTATGATACGAAAGAAGCTGGAGGGAAGAAATATGCGGCAAGTCGCTTCTTTCGATATCAAATGGTAGATAGAAAGTCTGTCGCAGAACAAGCGCAGGATTTTCAAATGGTTGTAGCTGAAATTCAATCCGAAGGCATCAAGATTGGAGACAATCTAATTGTCTGTGGCATCGTTGACAAGCTATTACCTTCGTAGATGGAGTTTCAAAAGTCGATGCACCACAAACAAAAGGAGACATCCCTGGAGTCCTTGATTACGCGTATTCGAGTAGAGGAGGAAGGTAGAGGCTAAGATGCTTTGATGGTTCAAAATGGAAATGAGAATTCCATGACTAAGGTAAATTTAATTTCTGAAAATGGTGGCTTACCCAAAGGTCATATTTCAAAAAATAGTCATTTGAAGTCGCAAAGAAAAAATTTCAAAAAATTTAGTAGATCTCACAAAAAAGATTTTTCAAGTCAAAAGGATAAGAACTAAGGACTCTCTTCACAAATTTAAGCTTGTTTTGTCTGTGGCAAAAGTGGGCACTTTGCTCGAATTTGCAAATTTCGAAAGCGAGGAAATAATCCTCAAGTGAACGTAACTAAGGAGCCACTTGTGGCAATAATTACAGATGTTAACATGGTTCAATTTATTGAAGGGTGGTAGGCAGATTCTGGTGCCAATAGGCACATCTACTATGATAAAGATTGGTTCAAGAGAAATGCTACGGATCAGCCCCTGTTCACGGCTGATCCGTAGCACACTTTACGTGTCCTTGTCTCTTACATTTACATTCACGCCGAATTTTTCCAGAAAAGTAGTCCTCAGCTCCCACACTTTTTCCTCGTTTCAACTTCACCCCGCACCACACGTTACCACTTCATCGACGCCATCTCTTACGGAATGATTAGTAGCAAGGCAAAGACCATTATTTTGGTAATCACTAACTACCTCAACAAAATCTAAGACAGACCCATTTGTTATAATCGAGCATCCCGCCATGAACTTGACTAATTTCTTCTTCTTCTTCCCAAAAAAAAAAGAGAGGGTGAATTATGTTTGGGCATGGGAGGGTGGGAGACCCTTTGCCCTGGTTTCTCAGAAGATTTACCTAATTTCTAGGTTGTGAACTGTCTTGCTCTAATACTTCACAAAAGCTGCAAAATGGGATACACAAGAGATACGAGGCGATAAGGAACAAAAGGGTGGGTTAGGACAAGCTAAAGCAATCTAGGAAATGCCAGACGAGAGGAATTAAGATGATTAACAGAAAGAGAATAGAATAAGGTCTGCGCCCGTCTGAGAGAGGGAACGAAATGTGTGTTTAATGGACACGTAAAGTTTGCGCCAAGCTGCTGCTGCACAGCAGCTGATATTAAGATTTATTCTTGGTTCAAAAGGTATACTCACTTTGAAGAAGAGAAATCTAATATGCTTGGTGATTCAAGCAGAACAAAAGTCCTTGGGAGTGGTGAGGTCAAGCTAAAATTCACCTCTGGACGTATATTGACGCTCAAATATGTGCTCTATACACCGTCTATGAGGAAGAATTTGATGTCAAGTTTTCTACTCAACAAAGCTAGCTTCAAGCAAACTATGGAATCTAATCAATATGTTATTACTAAAAATGGAGTTTTTGTGGGCAAGAGCTATGTTTGTGATGAAATGTTTAAATTGAATGTTGATAATAAAGTATCGAATGTTTCTATTTAGTTGCTTTCTTCTTTAAATTTTTGGCATGTACGTTTATGTCATATTAATAATAGATATGTTGCAATCATGAGTAGTTTAGGATTAATTCCCATACTGAAAAAAGATTTTAAAAAATGTGAAGTTTGTAATCAAGCAAAAATTACAAAACGGCCTCATTAAAGTCTTGAAAAGAATACCAAATTGTTAGATCTAATTCACACTGATCTTTGTGAATTTGAAGGAATTTTAACTCATAGAGGAAATAGATATTTTATTACTTTTATTGATGATTTTTCAAAATACACGTATGTTTATTTATTAAAAATTAAAGTGATGCTTTTGAAAAGTTCGAAGAATTCCTCCATGAAATTGAAAATCAATTTGGTAGAAAAATAAAAAGATTTAGAAGTGATAGAGGCCGAAAGTATGATTCAAATGAATTTAATCATTTTATTCAATCATTGGGAATTATTCATGAAACTACTGCACCATATTCACCTGCTTCAAACGGTGTGGCTGAAAGGAAAAATAGAACTTTGATTGAATTGACGAATGCCATGCTTATTGATTCAGGCACTCCCTCAAGTTTTTGGGGTGAAGCAATTTTGAATGTTTGTCATGTTTTAAATAGGGTGCCTTACAAAAATTCAAAAACTACACCTTTTGAATTATGGAGAGAGTATAAACCAAGTTTGGAATATTTTAAAGTTTGCGGCTGTTTGGCATTTGTGAGGCTAACAGATCCTAAAAGGCCCAAATTGGATGTTAGAACTACCACCTGTGTTTTTCTTGGATATGCAAAAAATAGCACAACCTATAGATTTTTTGATATTGAAAATAAAGTGATTTTTGAATTAGGCGATGCAATTTTTCATGAAGAAAAATTTCCTTTTAAATCCAAAAATAGTGGGGGTCAAGAATTTAGACAAAATATTTTTTCTGAAACTAGTTCTTCTACTCCTCCAGAAAATGAAAAAAAAAATTGAATTAAGAAGGAGTAAGAGAGTTAGAATTGAAAAAGATTTTAGTCTCAACTATTATATTTATAATATTGAGGAAAATCCAAATACTCTACAAGAAGCTTTAGCTTCACCTGATTCTGTGTTTTGGAAAGAGGCTGTGAATGATGAGATGGATTCACTAATTTATAATAAAACTTAGAAATTAGTTGAGTTACCACCAGGTTGCAAAACCATAGGGTGTAAATGGGTCCTTAGAAAAAAATTTAGACCGGATGGAACCGTTGAAAAGTTCAAGGCTAGGCTTATCGCAAAAGGTTTTAAACAAAAAGTTGACCTTGATTTTTTCGACACTTTTTCTCTGGTTACAATAATAACATCCATTAGATTATTGATTGTCATTGCAGCAATCTATAATTTAAAAATTCATCAAATAGATGTTAAAACAATTTTTTTGAATGGGGACCTAGATGAGGAAATTTATATGGATCAACCTGAAGGCTTTGTAGAGCCTAGCCAAGAAAGAAAAGTGTGTAAGCTGACAAAATCCCTATATAGCTTAAAACAGGTCACAAAACAATGGCATGATAAATTTGACTATTACATGATTGAAAATGGCTATAAGTCAAATAAAAGTGATAAATGTATTTATTAGAAATCTTAGGATAATTTTCATGTTATTATTAGCCTATATGTGGGTGATTTATTGATATTTAGTTTTAATTTGCATGTTATAGATGAAACAAAAAGCATGCTTAGTAATCATTTTGATATGAAAGATCTTGGCGATGCTAATTTTATTTTGAGTATGAAAATCACCAAAACATGTGATTTAATTACGTAGAAAAATTATTAAAGAAATTTAATTATGTTGGATGCAAGCATGTTGTTACCCCTTTTGATCCTAGTGTTCATTTATTTTCTATTGAAAATGATGATGATGTGATTAATCAAAAGGAATATGCTAGCATGATTGGTAGTTTACGTTATGCGACTGATTGTACTAGACCTGACATTACTTATGCAGTAGGAGTACTTAATAGATTTATTACCAAGCCAGGAAGAGACCATTGGTATGCAATGGATCAGATAATGAAATATTTATCTGGTACAAAATATTATGGCTTGTTTTATAGAAAATATCTTGATGTACTCGAAGGCTTCAGTGATGCCGATTGGAATACCTTGTCAGGTGATTCCCTTTCAACTACTGGCTACATTTTTACCTTGGGTGGTGGTGCTGTATGTTGGAAGTCTAAAAAATAAACTATTATTGCTAACTCAACTATGGAAGCCGAGCTTATAGCTTTAGCTTCAATGAGTGAGGAAGCAAACTGGTTGAGAGATCTTCTACATGAGATTCCATTGTAGAAAAAACCAGTTCCACCCATATTAATTCATTGTGATAGT
Source organism: Juglans cinerea (assembly GCA_961763995.1). NCBI lineage: Eukaryota > Viridiplantae > Streptophyta > Magnoliopsida > Fagales > Juglandaceae > Juglans > Juglans cinerea. Next base: position 7,130,753 of record CAUIVZ010000010.1, read on the forward strand.
ACTGCTACTATTGGTAGAGTACAAAATTGTTATTACAATGGTAAATCCAGACCAATAAGAAGAAAACACAGTACTGTGAAATCCTATTTGAGTAGTGGTGTCATTAACGTGGATTATGTCAGATCATGTGATAATCGAGCAGATCCACTGACCAAGGCCTTAACAAGAGAAAGAGTCTGGAATACATCGAGGGTAATGAGATTAAAGTCCATACAGTCATGAACCACATATGAGGATACCCAACCTAGAGATCAGAGATCCTGAGAACTAGGTTCAATGGGAAGAACGAATCATTTGGTGGTCGTAAGAAATGTACAATTTATTTTAATTGATAATTTTTCCATTCCTATAGTGTAAGTGCATTCATTCTGTAATGATTGAGAGGATGAGTTGTTTTAAATACTCTTAATGAAAATGTGTAGCTCTTATGAGTAGGGTGTCAAAATTACAGGAGCACCCTTGACAGATTTCACTTATGTGAGTGTGGGAGTGAGGCCACTCTCTATGAGAATTGGACTTATTCTTAAATACACTCATAAAATCAGGAATAGCACAAGGGCCGTAATGTGCAGGCTAATAAAGCTCATGTCAACACTTGGACTGTTATGTGTGAACAATAATTTTTTATTTTCCTTTAGAAGTTATAGTTCAAGTCTGAGACTACTACTAACTCTGGAGTAAAAAAAATTATTATTGTTTCACTAAGTGAGGGTTCAATGCAGAGCATACCTTCATGATGCATAATAAATGTTGATATTTTTTAATAGATAATATTAGTTTCATCTTTCACCCGTCTCTTTTATTTATTTTTTTTACATTCAGTTTTGAAAGAATATCTTTGACTCCATCAACCCCGTACTTGAGATTCTTATCCTAGTCAAATTGTCTTTAACGAATGAAAAATTAACCGTTTTGTATTTCTTCAGTTTCTAGAATCTATGAGCATATTTTGGAATGTAACTTTTGCCAGTAGTTTCCGTAATAAAGCCAAATGCTTGTTATTCAGAAGACTAAGTCACCAACGTTCAGTTTTTGCCTTTAAAAAAAAAAAATTCTATATAAAGGTGGTTGGGGTTGCATGACTAGGGAGAGAAATAAAAAATAAAAAAGGCTTGAAGCCATTCTTTCAAACTTGTTACTATAGTGAGAAAGAAAAGAAAATAAGATAGTGTCTTGAGATATTGAGAGTTTTCAGATAAAAGGGAGGTGTTATTTTTAGAGGAGCTTTGAGCTCAATATCTTGTGCAGAGTTTATTCGAGATATACGACGACCAGTTGGGTTGTTGTATCTTGGAGGAGACAAGTCAAGAGAAGATCTGTTGCACCGGTTCAATTGAAACTTTACATACCGTAGATGGCTTGAATCTCTTTAAAAAGAGCGAGATTTCCGTGTCTCAGTCCAAGCTGGTTTCGTTTGAATTTTTCATTTCATTATAATTTTTTATTTTATTAGTGCGAATTTCACTACCAGTTAATTTCTTTTTTTAAAAAAATGTGAAACTAAAAAAAAAATTAATATTTGTTTCTTAAATATGTTTATTGGGAATGAATCATATATAATGAGGATGCAAATCATGATGGGTACTATATATATTCCTCTTGTCGGTATGGAGCTCAAGCAACAAGGTCGATGGGGCCAAACTGCTGCTTTTGATCGATCAGAAGCAGCTTGGTTTGATTTTGATGAGTTTGGGCAATGTTGTGGACCCCAAGCGGAGGTCATCTTGCTATCTTTCTCTAAAATGGAACCATCTAATTCAGTAAAGCAAGAGGCCATATATATTCACGCAACATTCATAACGTATAATTATAAGAGAAAATGTTTTAAAAAAAAAAGAAGAAGTTAGAAGAAAAAAGCTGTTCTTACATATGGGATCCCGATAATATTTTTTTTATTCGATAATTAAAGAAATATTTTTTAATAATATTGTGAATTTTTTTATAAAATAATATCTAAAAATATTAAAAAAATATATAAAAAAAGTACTATCGGATTCTCCCGACAGGATCCCTCGTGTGTGGCGGTAGAGCCACTCTAATTATAAACCTTTTTTTTTTTAACTGAATTATAAACCAAGTTTTTGTTTCAAAAAAAAATTATAAACCAAGTTAAACGTACCACTTGTCTCTCTTTACAAGGATAAGGTCTAACTTACCTTCGAACAATTTGTGGCCAGCTGTATTATAAATACGGAATAATACTACACATCGTACCATTATTTTATTTTTATTCTATTAGATGATAAAAATTTATTTAATAAATAATCATCTAATGATGATAAATATGCTATATTTTATATAATAGAATGAAAGTGAGATGGTAATGTGATATATAGAATTTTCCAATATGAGCTTATAGCATCCGAGTTTCTCTTCCGAAATAAATTGAAATGGGTAGAAAAATAATCTCATTTTGAACTTAACCTGTTGAGCTAAGTAAGACGTAGGAGTAAAATAATTAGTCTTTTTTTTTTAAATGTAATGTTTGACTAAATCAAGAAAAATAATAAGTGGGTGTTATTTATTCAGGATAATGATAAATTTACTATCTCTTACAAGTCATTTATCTATAGTGTATTTAAAATTTTTATTTTTTTTATTATTTTCCTTTAAATATATTTTTAATATTCTTAATCATTAAGAAAAAAATTAAAAAATTATACAATTTCAATAATAGTCATTTTCTTAATTATTAAATAAAATAAAAAAAATTAAAAGAATTAAAAAAAAAAGAATAGTAAATGGGTGGTAGAAAGTAGTAAGCCTATCATTATCCATTTATTTAACCTCAGTTTTTACTAAGAGCATTGGTATTGATTTAACTAATGTCAATGAAATACAAAATACAACTCATTTCCCTACAAAAGGCATTTATTGGATTTGGAAAAATACTATATCACTTTCATTTCATTGTATAAGATGTGTGATATTTATCATAATTAAATAATTGAATAATTATTTATTATTTAATAATAATAAATATATTATATTTTATATAATAAAATAAAAATAAGATGATAATATAATGTATAGGACTTAAAAGAGACAAATTAATAAAGCTCTGTCGAAACTTGTTTAAAAAAAAAATAAGAAAAAGAAAAAAGCCGTGTCCAAACCATATCTAATTCGCAAAAGGAGAAGGGGGCAATATCGGAAAACAAAAGTTTCCAATTCAACGAATCGTATTTAACCAACCTCATTTTCCTTACATTAAACCTCATTTTCCTTACTTTCCAGTCACAAACCCAGCCCCCCCTCTCTCTCCATTGGATCGACGATAAAGAAAGCAAGAGGAAAATGCTGGCAGTTTTTGACAAATCGGTGGCGAAGAGCCCCGAGGCTCTGCATAGCCCCCACTCCGGCCCGGTCTTGGCTCTGAAAGATGGGGTTCTGGTCGACCACTTCGGCTCGACGCATCCTGGCTCTGTCACTGTCAACCTCGGCTCCGACGGCCTCATATCATACTCGCTCAACAAACAGAACCCCCTCCTCCCCAGGTACATCTACACCATACCCGTCTCAAAAAACTCAAAAAAAATTAAACATATCCTTTTTTTTCAATTTATTTGGAGTTGATCCGATTATGCTAATTTCTGGGTCGTTTGTTTTTTTCCTTTTTTCATCTGTTGGTTTCCTTGTGTTTTTAGGGGACCAATAGCACGTTAGCTTTATTTTCTTGATATTTATTTATTTTCGGATAAGTTTATTATTTGATATTTATATTTGGTCCCTGTTCGACTTGTCAAAATAAATGTCGTCCTTATCTGCAGTGACAAAAGGACAACCAAATTTTTTATTGTGAAGCGTAGTATTTGAGACTTTTGATTCGTAGATTTACATTTGGTGACTGGATTTTGAAGATCTTTGCATTATTTCACAGATCTCGGTGCCCTCTTGCTAGCTTTTCTAATTGAATAGAGTGAGTTGGGGCTACAAGTGCTAATGCTTCGTTTGGTACCTCAGAAATATTACTAAAGAACAATAATAATACTAAAGAACAATCATAACTAGAAGTTTGCTTCGAATTTGCTGCTATTAAATATTTAAATTTAGTGTTTTTCTGGTTTTTTTTTCTAGATTTTATTGGCTAACAGGACCTGCCCACAAACCCCATGATCAATGAATCATTTATATCTTATTTGATCAGTGGTTTCTATCAACTTACTTATTCAATCAATATTTTATATCTGACTTATTATATCTCAGGTTATGTCTATCTTACAATGGCATGTAATCCAAATGTGAAGATCTTATTTTGTCTTTAGTTTCATCTGTCTCGGTAATGGTTTTGAGATAAAACAAAAGACTGATCCAACTAGTTGGCTATCATCACCTTAATTATTCTAATATTTTGGTAATCCTTTTGAACTTTTGAATGAACAAACATTACATTTCTGGTGATTTTAAGTTTTTTTTTATTTTTTATTTGATATGGAATTATATTTATATGTTATAGATAACGCTTTCATTGGTCTTGTTGACTTGTATTGTAATTTTGCATTACATTCTAAAACATTGAGTTCGGTCTTCATATCCCATGGAGGAACCAAGTGGATAATTTTCTGCTGGACTATCCTCGCTCAAATTTTTGTGTTATTTTCTCTCTAATGATGCTCTCTGTTTTGTTGGTTCTTCTAATTCACTGTTGATCTTCCACATCTTTTGCTGTTAGATTGTTTGCTGTGGTGGACGACATTTTCTGCTTGTTTCAAGGCCACATTGAAAATGTTGCTCTGCTTAAGCAACAATATGGGTTGAACAAAACTGCGAATGAGGTTGTCATTGTTATAGAAGCTTACAGAACCCTGAGAGACCGTGGCCCTTATCCTGCTGATCAGGTTGTGAGAGATATCCAAGGGAAGTTTGCGTTTATTCTCTATGACAGTGCTTCAAAAGCCGCATTTATAGCTGCTGTGAGTATACATTTCTTCCTAAAACTTTATGTTTCTATGTTATGGGCCCCTCATAATTCTTGTACCTTTCTTCGTACTGATCACCATCTGCTTTACTTGAGCTAATTCTGTCCTTCCGCTTATACAGGATGCTGATGGAAGTGTTCCCTTCTTCTGGGGTACTGATTCTGAAGGCCATCTTGTTCTTTCAGATGATGATGAAATTGTGAAGAAGGGCTGCGGGAAATCTTTTGCACCATTTCCTAAAGGTATTTAATTATGGAAAAGCAGTTTATTTCACCTTAGGAAAATCGTTGTGAATGGTGGATTATTTCTTTATAGCTCCTCCATTGCTGTCTTCTGTTATCCTGATGACAACAAATATTGGCATGGAACGCAAGAGAAAAAAAATTTATGCGGCCTTTGAAATATGTTGCCAGACGATCTAGGACCAAAATATAAGAAACATAGGGATGCGGGCGATTCCAAATTGCTTTAGTAAGATACACATTAAAATCTTACATTGCATACTGGTGATTGCGAATTTTATCATCCCCCATTCCCTATCTACCACATTGTTTGAAACTCAAGATTTGCTTTCTGTTGTTTTTCCTGTTTTAATTCGCATGAAATTTTGGTTACTATAGACTATTTCTGGGAAGTTTGATTTTACTGTATGGGCATGACTGCATCATTGCTAATTTATCCGTTTCCGTTGTTTTACAAAGGATGCTTTTTCACTTCCTCCAAAGGCTTGAGGAGTTTCGAACACCCCCTTAATGAGGTGAAGCCAGTGCCAAGGGTGGACAGTTCCGGCCAGGTGTGTGGTGCAACATTCACGGTGGACGCAGAGTCTAAGAGGGAAGCTGTTGGCATGCCCAGAGTCGGGAGTGCTGCCAACTGGTCCTCAAACTACTAATCTGAATATCATTTCCCTTTGCAGCAAGTCTGTTGTTAGTAGAGGGTGTTCCGATGCTTTTGGTCTGTCTACTCTCACATTGAATGACTTCAATGTTTCAAATTTTCAATGGATGCTTTACTTTAAAGCGGTGTTAGTACTTTCAGCACTAAGACATGATCATATGATGCTATACATGTTTGATGTCAGAACTAAGCCAGGATATTGCTTAAAACATGGAAATTATGGAATAATAAGAAGGCATTACAAAGTATGGTATGTTGTAGATTGGATTATGATATGTTTCACTCTTTTGTTACAGTTATATACCAATCACAATGTTTGTTGCTTTTGAACGTGGGATTTGTTTCCTGTTCAGACACGACTCCCTCGATTGATATGAAATAATGAAGTGCACTAAATTCTAGTATATTTCTATGCTGCCGTTGTATTTGAATAAGATTCCACATTTAACAGATTTATGATATTTCCATAGGTCTAGATAGGGCAGGGCAGCTAAAGCACTTCAATGCTGCTTTTAGGGTTCAGAACCAACGAGTTACTGCATATATTTTTTACATCTCTACACTAGAGTACCCAGATATCAGGAAAATATTAAGACTCCTTAATGTTGCCTTCTTCGGAGTTACAGCAAGGCCTTGAGCTTAGTCCTTTGCATCCGCAATTCCCCCTGGTGTTATCTGAAATACGTGCTTTGGTCAAGATTAACTTCTCAACAATGACATTTTTTATTGGGTTTCTGCATGATTTGAAAAACACGAACAGTGGTAAGAAATTTAGGGTTAGTTTTCTTGAAGGACGAGCCAGGCAATTTAAAATCAAACGGAAGAAGTATAATATGTAGGAAGGATATTGCTTCAGCCTCGGGTAGATTTGGTGCATCGAACACCTTGCAGACACGCTGTTCTCCTTTGCCCTTCCGGAACATCAGCCTTATAGTGGCCGCATGGGCAAGCACATGCCCACCTGCTGGTTTCTTTGGGTCTGATATAAACATTCCACCACCTGGGTCGGCTATAACTGCAGCCAACAATCAAATAATATGGTTCAGCAATAAGCTTCCAGTATATTATTATCTTGAGCCACAATGCTAATTGGGATTCTCAATTTATAATGCTCGCTAAGGGTTCGACATTGCTGGGTATGGAGATTGAGTTGCTCGTGAACCAAAAAGCTGAAGTCCTCGTAGGGCACACTTAGTGAAAACGGATAAGGTCGTTTGAGATTGCATGATGCATCGTGTGTCATCTAGCTTTGCCCAGATGAGATTAGTTAAGAACAAATGAGCACACAAAAGATCTCTCAAAGTGGTTAGGGACTACCTTGATTAGTCATGTAGACTGCAACATTAAATTCCTCCGCTATTTTTGTCAACCGGGAGAGCATCTGTGCCAGTTTTTGCTGCAAAAGACAAATGGCTTATGTCGCTAAAGAGGAAAAGGACCAAAGGACAGAAAATCAAATGATTATAGGTATCATAAGAAATTTCTGGAGTTCAACCTGGCGCTCTGCAAGTTCTCCTCTTCCTGTGAAATCGACTCGAAAGAGGGCAATCACTGAATCCACAATCTGACATACAACGAATTCATGTAGATATCAACTCTCCAAGCTTCATACTAACGGTATCATCCAATAGTTCTTTCAGAGAAGACTCACCAGAAGTCTGAATGGTTCTTCAGACATCTTTGCAGCCAGTCCAAGAAGCAGGTTGTACTGATGCTCGTACGTGTATGCACGAGCATAAATGATCTTATGCATTTGCAGAAATAACGTTATTAGCTCCTATAAATACATTTCTAGTTCTACAGGCCATGATATATTGGAATAAATGAAGCTTACATTGTCGAGGACAGCCCCTGGATCCATGCCAAATCTTTCAGCTATGGATACAATTCGATCAGGTCGGCTGCGAGTAAATATAGTTGAGAAGAAAACAAACTAAAACTGTACGGGCACTTTTTTATGACATTCTTGGTTAGATTAATCCTATTGAATATGAACAAAGCATGCCAATCAGATGTTAAAACAAAAGTCAAACAAAATGGATACAAGGTTCCTTCCGTATCTATGTAGGCGACCTTTCCATTCCCTCCTCTCATGTTGGTAGGAAGCTGCCACATTTAACAGCGAATCATCAAAATGCACAGTCAGCAAGGCTTAACATTATATCTTGAGATTATTACATCAAGATTATTATTATTAGTGCATGTTAACTTAAAGCCACTGCCAAACAGAATTATTGTACCGTAGCTAACTTTTGATCGACCAGCTAAGGGAGCACAGTGGTCATGAGTTTGGGATTCAATTTTGCACTCGAAACTTTATAATTTATTTATTTATTTGGCACTCATACTTAACAAGTTGTCTGTGAGTCTCTATGATTAATATTTCCAGAACACTGACGCGTGCAAGCGTCGTTTCCAAATTTGTCTGCTGTTATGCCCCTTTGCTTATGCCCCTTTGCTTACTGGTTTATGCTTGAGATAATGCCACTAACATGGACTTCAATACGGCAAAGAATGCACGCTAGATGAGAAAGAAACCTGGGTAGAAACGCATAGAGTATGTGCAAGCTGTGTTTTCCCAGACCTGAAAGAGAAGCCGTACAAACAAATAGAGATGTTCTATTAAGGCAAATGAGTACTTTCAAGTTTCAAGTTCCACTAGGAACAACAATAAGATGCCATATTCTCACCGGAATTCCCCAAAAGCTTCCGTAATTGCCAGAGTTTCAATTCCACCTTTTCAAATTATACGCACAACTCAATTACAGCAAAGCTTTTGTTTCATACAATAACAAGAGCAGAAAAAGTGAACACATCTCGGAAGAAAAGAATTACCGCCTAAGAGTTCGTCAAGGGCTTGGCTTCCAGTTGTGATGCGGATCACCGACTGTCTCTATAATCAAAATGAGGATTAGGTGGGATCCATGTAAAAAATAATTGAACGTAACATTATTTGAAAGTGAGACTTATAGCGGGAAAAAAAATACGGACTTACTCTGAGGAGAGCATCACTTCCAGTAATATAGCCAAAATTCTGAAACGAGAAACAAAAGAGCAACATCAATGTCACCAAAGCCAAAGCTAACGTATGAAACGCTTCAATATGTTCATTTAAAATCAAAATGAAAGTCCAAACACAATCACAGAGATTATGGAAAATCTGAGCATTAACCACAATCTTCTCAGCAGCTTCACAGATCTTGTCGACCTTCGCCTCAGATAAGCCTTTGATTCCCGTCAAGTTCTGCAAATTGTAGACACATCACTAGATCAGTGCAACAAAACCGCAATAAAACCTTCACACTGATCTAGGTTTAAATTAACTTATATACCTTCTTTGTGTGCATCATCAAGCCATTGCAGGTGTAGATCCCTGCGTCTTGAAGCTTCTTCACGTCTCCAGCATTGATTCCCTGAGAAATCACTGAAGGAAATGCATAGATCGTGATTGGAAACTAGTAAGGAGTGATATACACTAATAGGAGCTCAGTTTCGTTCAGTTTAGGTAAAGTACGCTAAAGAATTCAAATACGGTGGCAATTAAAATATGGCTAAAGTCACAACAGAGTGCGGACAATTTTTTCTCCAGTAGACAGAAATTCAAGAAGTACTGTTCTGTCTTACTTCTGGAACTCTCGCAAAATCAAAGCAAATTCATTCGAAATTGAAACTGAACGATTAGGAGCAAATAATCGATACTACAGCAAATTCAAATTCAAATTCAACTCCTAGCATGAACACGCAACAGAGCCAATCGATCCGATAATGGCGGGAACTTAATGCAAATAAAGATGGAAAACAGAGAAACAGAGAGCCTAAGCGAAACGAAACAGAAGCAGGCCGATAATGCTGAGCATACATTTGTCGATCGCTTCGAATAGATCTTCTTCGTCGTCGATGGCTTCGCGTTCGACAAGCTGCAATTGGCTCTGATCTTCGGCTCTGAGAAAACATCAGATACAGCAAATCAATGTGACGATGCCGCTTTTGATGGCCTGGACTGAATGCAATGGAAATCGAATGGAAACGAAAGAGGAAGAAGTCTTGAGGCTCTGTGACTTACTTAAGAGTCGCAATCATCTTCGCTGCGGTGGAGGAAGCCTCTAGAACGGAATTTCCGAACGTCTTCGTGAATGTGTGTCAGTGTTGGGCAAGTGAGAGGGAAAGAGAGAAGTGAAATGTGATAGACCTTGTGAGTGAATATATTGGGCGGGAAACGGGATCCGGTACGGGCGAAGTTAGTTAAGGTGGCTGAGATCCGAGTTATGGATTTGGACTGCTTGACAGACGAGCACTCCCTCTACAATTTTATAATTCAGTGAGATAAACGTACCATCACAAATGCTGTCAATCTTGAAAGTGTGTATTGATCTCTGACACTGGGTCCCAATTAAAGAAAAACGTGTGGATTGATAATAAAATTAAAGTACGGCTAGAGCCACCGGTGCTGTAGCATGTCATTTGTTTTTTTTTTAATTTTTAAATATTTTTAAAAAATAAAATAAATTTAAAATATTATTAAAAAATACTTTCTAAAAAAATCATTAAAATTAAAAAATAAATACTAGAGCCCGCGATAGTATGTAAAAATCATTAATAGCGTGAATTATTTTATTATAATTTTTTCTAAATTGTAGAAATTGTTTTAAATGAAAAATTATACGAACGAATAAATCTTAATCTCTAACAAATCTCTTCTTGTTAGAATCTTTACAGCGTATGTAATCTTGCTATTTCAACTTTTACGAATAAATCTTTACAACCTCTTAACACTCCACACTCCACATTATTTTTAATTTTTATTATTTTTTCTTTTATCAAATATTTATTATATGAATAATGAATAGAAAATTTGAAATAATTTAAAAAAAAATAAACTCAAAATAAATTTAAAAAATTTTAAAAAATGTGAAGTGTAGAGTGTGGTGGAGGTTGTGTAGCAAAGCTCAAACTCATAATATATGAATATATATCTATACTATTATATAAGTGGCTATGAAACGGCTACTAAACGGAAATTCTTCTTTTATGTCAGATTTTACTTTTTTTATATTTTTATCTGGTGAGTGATAGGATATTTTGAATTTATTATCTTTATCCTTTATGTATTGTCGATTGTGTCAGTAAATACTTTTTCTCTGCAGGTGGTATGTTTTGTCTTTTATCGTGCCGCTACATAGTAAATTCTTATTCATTCGTATTTAATCTTTCAGCCTTTTTACTTTCCTGTTTTTCTCTTTCCTCTTTATTTTCTGTTTCTTTCTTCTCATCGAAATGACCTTCTTCTCTCTTCTTCTTCTTCTTCTCTCTATCTCTCTCTTATCTGCATCTTCTCTTTTCAAGTTTATGTTCTCTCTTCAGGTTTCTTTTCTGCACCATTGAGTTTTTTTTTTCATACCATTTAACTGGTTTGAAGATTGTAGATGGATTCTTGTGATCTTATCCTTTCTTAATTTTTTCCTCTTCCCCTTTCTCTATCCGGAGTTGTCTTTTTTTTAGTTGTGTGATTTACAGATTTATGAAAAAATAAATCCTTTTTTTTCATGTTGTTGAAGATGATCCAATATCTGATTTTGAATTTTTTGTTTTTTATTTGCATGTTGAGGGAGGAGATCGGGGAAAGAGGGATTAAGGGAGGGGTTGCCAGACGACTTTGATGCGCCTCTCAGTGGCTGATCACAGCGGCGGATCTGGGCGGGGGAGCACGGCGCTGCGTCACTTTCAGGTGGCTGGGCAGGACTACCCTGGGTGACCTTGCTCGTTATAAAGGATTATATGGGGAGGGTGACTCCAAAAGCAGGGAGTATACGACAGCGTCAAGGTACTACTTGCAAGCTGCATCTCTTTGGCCATCAAGTGGGAATCACAATTATTAGGTTTTCCCATTTATTAACACTCTGCTACTATTTATCCTAATTGCATTTTGCAAGACTTCATAGCATTTTTCTCTTTTGCTGGCTGAGTGAATAATATATGCTCCTTGTATACATTGATAACTCCCTTCTTATTAATAAAATTTATCTATCTTGTAATAGAACTATTTTTTTATTGGTACATCTTGTAAAAAAACTTTTGATCCTAATATATTCCCTGTTTAGGCCGTATTTGTATGTTTTATTATGATCTTGATCTTTTACCGTGACATTCTCTGATCTTTATGACAGCTTGCTATCTTGGCTTCATATTCGGGGATGAGCTGGTGGCTGTGTATCGATATTTTTGGAGTCTGGCAATAGATAGTCCATCGTCAACCACGAGGGATAATTTGATTGTTGCATTTCAGAAGGTATAGTGTTTGAACTGATTGGTTTATAACATATATATTATTTAACTGAGTGGTGGCTATTTTGCAAAAATGTTATAGCATGTCTAGAGTTATATCCTTCTGTGTTGTTTTATCATCAGCATCACTATTTTTCTGTTTGAAGTATTTGTTTGGTTTGAGGAGTTAACAGGTAGCCCTTGTGCAACCTTCATCTCATTCATTAGTTTCTAGATTACTAAACTAAATTTGTATGTTAAATGCTTCTCTTATATTGAAAGTCTAAAGGCTTACTGCATTTTGAGTAAGAGTGGAAACTAGGCTATTATTGTCAGCTGGAAGTTATTTAACAAGTAAATAGCATAACATCAGTTAGATAAAAATGAGCATGCTTATGGGTTTGGAATCTAATTCACTTTCTTGATTTAAAGGCAAGCCACTCATTTTGAAACTTGATATTAGATAGTTTGAGTTAAAATACAACTCAAGTCAACTCAAAGAAAGGCTTAATCTTAACTAATGGTTCCATATACATTTTCTAGGGGTTTAGTGTGAAACAGAGGACCTCAATACAATAACAACGAAGAAATGCACTTCCACATGTTATTTGCATGGGCGCACAAACACAAATGAAACGAGAAAGAAACCTACTGGGTCATCTAGCACCAGTCCTTCCAGATTGGGTACCTCTGCCCGTACAGGTGCATGCTCACTGGCCAACTTTCCATGAGCATCTCCCTCACATTTTCTGTCCTCTTTAATATCGTTCAATTGTTTTTATTTTTTTTTCCTAATATTGCTCTATAATATTTCAAGAAGATGGTGGATTTGATGAAAATACAAAGAAGACTTGCATTGTACCAAATCCAATATCATCTTACTCTAGCTTATATATAATGGAGTAGATATACACTCTAGCTTCATAATTGTTCTCTTTAAAAAAAAAAAAAAAAATTGTTTTCCCCGGGTTGAGCACAAGAAAGGTCAATCATACTTTTTTTTTTTATTATTATAATACATTTATTATTTATTTATAATTTGATTTTTTTTGTTACTACAAAAAAAAAAAAAACTTATCTCAATTAATAGGAAAAACTCGCCCAAAATTCTAGCCAGCTACTACCTATTCACATTCAGAGGCGATCGAGCATACAAACAAAGTGTCCTCTATCAATCACTTAGCCTGACACAACTGATGACAAATTATCACTGACACAACTGATGACAATTGATTGTTTTTTTATTCTATAATTAATAATAGATGATGATATTTATCTCCGGCAAGCAAGTTGCAAGCCATCATGGTCTTTCTCATATATAAGTCTATATATAATTTCTAATGATTTACATTCTAGCTAGCTAGATGACCATGACCATTAACAAAGAATACTATCATTATATCATCCTAATAAATTCTCCACATGATCATGAAGTTGGCCAGAATTTTGAAATTAACGACACAAGATATTGATGGGCATTAGGAGCAGGAGTGATTATCGCGTTGCAGACCAGCTGGCATCTGAGAAGATACAGTAGGATCCCAAGATCGTGATGATTCTTTTGTGTGCTCTGGATTGAAATCGTAAGATCATTGTTCATGAATGTGGCCAGACTTGTAGAGTGTCCTCATGTTTCTTCACTGCAGCATTACATATAGGGAGATGTTTTTCTTGGGTTGCAAACTAGCTGGACAAGCATGGTATATCGACGAGACTTATCTACGAGACAGAGCACCACTACCAACATGGTTTTTTTTTTTTTTTCTTCAAGACCACCCTTATCAAGCACTTACATGAACATGCTCTAAGCCTATAATGGCCAAGAAAGCAGCACGGGTCAAGAAAAAAAGAGAGAATATTTTAAGTCAATTAATTGTTTTACAAATACTTCTTTTTTAGCAATATTTTAAGGCAATTAGACTTTTAACTTCTTCATTACCAATATATATAATGACTAAATTATCAATTAATAAGGATAATATGATTTCATAAAAGTCTATCCAATAGAAAAACCTCATGCAATATCTGGGAATACATAAATAAAAATTAGTCAGTTATTAGCATAATTCTAAAATTATGAAATGTCAGCTAATCAAATATTATAATAAGTATTATTATTGTTATTGCTAAAAAATGTAAAATATATACTAAAAAATATAATAAGCTGGTCCTTGCTTATAATTTTTATTTGCCACCTGTTTTGAAGAACAAATAAATTTTAGTAAATATTTTATTTAAGATTACTCATATGTGATATTGATCTATTCTTTTATAAGTTTTATTTTTTTGGTATTTTTTGATTTGATATATTATTTTGTTATGTTCGTTTCTTTTTTATTTAAAGTATAGATAATTTGATTGCTTGTATTGTTCAGTGTAGAAATCAATGAAATTATTTATTGATTGTTTATTGAAATTAAAATTGTTTACTGATTGAAATCTATATTTTTTTTTATAAGAATTACATTATTTTTTAAAATTAATCATTTCAGTAAACTAGGCAGCACGTTTGTCCTGCACTAGTATATATATATATATATATATATATATATATATATATATATGTTATTGAGGCAACTGCCTTAGCAGATGATGTGCATGCCGAGTCCTCTGGAAAATTACCTCAACCAACAGCTACGGATGCACCTACTGTGCACACTGCAGTGGCCTAACTAACTCTGACAAAGAATATTCCGGAATAATATTTGTTGTTCTCTGATTGGTTTTTGTACTCTATAAATACAGATTGAGTGTTTACAATTGTAATAAGGGAAGCAATGGAACAAAAGCTCGACAGAAAATAATCATTTTCGTAAAAAAATAACTAATAAATAATCACTTTTCTTGTTATATAATCCAAATCCAATATGCAAAATTATACTTTTTCATCACTTAAAGAAGTTACTAGAGTAGTTTAATCATTTCATATTACTTTAAGACCAATAGCCTAAAATGCATGGTTGTTTTAAAAAAATTACAGAGATCAGCATAAGCTAGCTATTTTCTATATTCTCTTAACCCATGTATATTGTTAACATTCTATGGGCAATGGATTTTACCTTCCAATTTTCAACAATTATCATATAGTATCATATCATTGAAATTTAAAAACTTGTAATCATGCAAGTAATTCTAATAACATCGTATCTCTGAACTAGAGGGAATGAAGAACCTAACAATTACCACCCAGCCCGAAAGCATATATAGATATAGATGCATGCATGCCTCCTCATAGCACACAACGCATGCTGCATGCAGTGCCTTTGAGAAGAGCATTGGATGTCGCTGATGATCTTAAAATATAACTGACAACCAATCTCAATCGGAGATAGTTTTCTCGATTAATGTTGAGACTCCCGAAGCCGGCCATTTTGGAAAACGTTTCAGTATCAATGCTCTAAGATCCGTCAAAGATTTCATGAAGCAATTTTTCAGTTTAAAGACAACCTACAATCCATGAGAAGAAGCTAGGAGAATTGCAACATATATATACATGGGATTTTCTTAAACTAAATTAGTTTAAAATTAAGTCACCCACCCACCCTGCACCCTCCATGCAGTCGCTCGACCTGTCTTCTGTTTTGACTTGGCGTGATGCCACATGAAGCACGTGCTTCAATAATATTTACCCCTCCGACCCTCTATCGAAAGCCTTTCGGCCTTCAAAGTTCAAACCATTGAGTTGACTATTCACAGAGAGAGAGAGAGAGAGAGAGAGAGAGAGAGAGAGCGCATAAATGGAGAATGAAGTTGCATGAAACACAGATACGGTACCCTTATCTGCTGCTGGTTGTGTTCAGCAGCGCCTACATGCTTTATTACCTTTTTATGGCTTCCTCGTAGCAACACGGCGCATGCAGTAGTACTACTACTGCTAGCAGTGTAAAACGGGACCATGCTGTTGCTGCTGGCACTGCTACTTATCTCCGAATTCTGCAATCCTTCAAACAAGCTGCTAGCTCACGCCTTTCTAATAATGATCTACCCATCTAGCGTCTTAGCTAGGGAACACATACTTCCAAGGACTCTCTCTCTCTCTCAAATAAAGTGCTTCCTGCCACTTGCCAGCCAGTGGACACAAGGACCAAAAAGCGTTTGTAGCAGGACAGGCAGTGAGCCCCAAACCCTTGTGAAACTCCTCAAGTAGTGGCTGGTTACAGTACGCGTGTTCCAGATCGAGCCTCAATATTGTTGACATGCATCATGCATGTTAGCACAAACGCATGATGATCTAACAGGCTCTATATATATATATATATATATATATATATATATATATATTTTATCTATACAAAAGTACAAACCATGCATAGAGTCAACTGAAACTTTTATATCAACTAAGCTGGGAAAAGACAAAAATAAATAAATAAATAAATAACGATTCTCTTCATCCTATATATAGTAGTCACTGCAAGAAAATTGCTTATTTGTGGCCATGTAATTCCAGCGAAATGATTATTTACAGCTAAAATGAGTCTATTTTGGTCACAAATAGTCTTTTCACCGCAATTAAATAGTCACAAAAACTCGTTTTTCTTGTAGTGAGTTTTTCATCCTAAATCGTATATCTCAATATTATGTCATATTTTAATTGAGACAATCTAAGACCAAGTGATTAAAGCCAGGCCATGACATCTTCTACAACAGTAGTAGTACTAGTGGTGGTGTACAATGAAAACCTGACGCAAGTTGAGCACGCTTCTGCGCATGCATGCAGTGGTTGGACCACATTCTAATTTACAAGTCTGAGGCTCAGCCACATACGTACGTACTCTACAGTACTAGGGTTGCAATGCATGCAGCTAGTGGCCCAGTGACTTAGGCCGCCTTTGCCACTATGGGCAAGATCCACGATTTCAGGCCACACCCAAATCTAGGCTAAATATATACACCGCATCTGTTATCAAAATGTACATATATACGTTTAGTTTATAAGGAATTAATTAGCTCCATCGATCACGCGCGCGGCCAAAAGACGAGTTTTGAGAGTTTAGCTTTGTACTATAAATCATGTGTGTGTGTGGATATATATATATATATATATATATATATATATATATATATATATATATAGGTTGGGCATGGAATTAGAGAGGTTGGCCTATATATATATATATATACACACACATACATATAGCTCAATCCGAATAGTACATGTACTCTCGACGGCTAGCCTTCTGGCTCAATTAATGCACCAAAATTTAATAGTTTGGATAATTTCTAAATTACACCCTCATATATATAATCTTTATTTTTTTTAAAGCCACCGGCTTTAAACATTTTTTTTTTTTTAATGTAAACTTCACTTTCATTAATCAAAACTTATCCATTACATGACTTGTCCTTTGATAACAAACTGGTAATAAAATCTGGACCACTTTCAATCCACACTTGCTCAACTTCCATTTTCACAGCAGCTTTAGCCAATGCATGTGCAATAGAGTTGCCTTCCCTACGTATGAACTGAACCTTCCATTGTTCTCTGGCTACCAATACTCTCTTGATAGCTTCTATAAGATGTCCAAACCATGCCATGTTTTCCTCATTGTTGTTAACAGCTTGCACAATTGACAGTGCATCTCCTTCCAAAATGACTTGATTAAAACCCAAATCACAACAATATTCCAAAGTTCTCCATAAAGCTATGCATTCTGCCAGGTCTGGCTGAAACACATTAGCCTTTTGATCACAGATGGCTGCCAGCACCTCCCCTTCTTCATTTCTAAAAACAATCCCTACTCCCATTTTTAAAGCCACCAGCTTTAAACTTCGTTGTGATTTAGAGTTATTATTATTATTATTTATTTCGATTAATGGACGCAGCGTACGTGCACGCCATTTGAAAATAAAAAAATATTCTTCATTTTCATAAGGTTAATTTTAATGGGACAAATAAAATATCAAAACAAGTATATATGCATGTGTTCTTAATTAGCTTGTATATTAATAGAGTGCTGCTAGGGTGCCGCCCAACAGTGACAGTTGGGCGTGTCCCCTAGACAAAATTTTCTTTTTTAATTTTTTTTAATTTTTCTTATTCATATATTTTTTTTAAACATTTTTAAAAAATTTAAAAATATATCAATACACTAATAGTCACTTTCTTAATCAGTAAGTAAAAGAAAAAAAATGTAAAAAAAAAATTAAATGCATGAACTGTCAAAATGAAGGGGCAAAATAGGGCGGCATAATAGCATTATTCATATTAATAATATAGTACTTGATAGGTAATCCGTAACGGCCGGAAAATAAAATTAATGAATGCAAAATATGATAATATATAAAAAAGAAAAATAATAAACTTAATAAATTACAGTTATAATTTTATTTATAATTGATGTGGTCATGTATATTTCTAGCTAGCTAGTTACATGTATATTGTTTAATTAATTCTCTTTAACCCTAAAAACGTTTTGACTAACATTATATCATGGGCAGGATAGGAAATAAAAGAAGGATAGATCATGCCTTATGCTTTTTGCGTGCATGCAGGATAGGGGTGGAAATATGTGACATGACACGTTAACCTAACACGAATACGACACGATAATAATGGGTTTGAGTTTAGTCTTAATCGCGGATTCGGGTTAAAACAGGTGGGCCCGTTAAGACACGAAGAATTGCTTAACGGGTTGATAACGAGTCAACCCATTTTGACTCGTTAAGAAAGTTAAAGTTACAATTATACCCTTATACCTAAAAGTAAAATTTTTAGAATTTTAATTTCAATAATTTATTATTTGGATTGCAATTTTGGACTTATAGTTAGTTTTATATTTTTTTTTTATAGATATTGTGATTTTAACATTTATATAAAATTATGCTAAACTTAATTAGGTCAAACATGTTAATTTCGAGTCTGTTCAACCCAAACGGGTTGAAACGAGTTGGGTCGTGTCGTATTAACCTATTTCGTAGTATTCATTAACGGGTCAAAACGGGTTGACACGACACCACTCGTTATGTTAATGGGTCGTATTAGGGTTTGAGATTTTGATACGATAAGCTTAACGGGTCTTATTTAGGTTGACCCATATAGTATAATATATATGCCTTAACATGATACGAACACGACCCGTTAACACGATTTCACACCCCTAATACAGGATATATAAACATTGCATTAATTCAATTAAAAATATCGTATAGTATTGAAATTAATTACTTGTGTGCTTATACATGTTAAGCGTGTAAGATCAATTAATTGAAAGTAAAGAAATATATCGAATCCACAACAATTAAATATAAAAATTCCTGCGATGATTCATTAATTTGGAATAGGGGCAAGGATCGATACTTATTATTGAAAAATTGTTTCCGATCCATGAGACGTACGCGTGATGATCAGCTGATGATATATATATATATATATATATATATATATATATATATATATATTTAGGATTATTTATTAGCGATCAAGTTCATCGATTCGAAGTTGGTTTTTCCTAGCTAGCTAGGTTAATTTTTGCGAGTTTTTGCCGTCCGAATTGAAAGTACAAAATTGCAGCGACGGCCAGCAACGATAATATTGATCATATATAGTTAAATTAAAATAAAGCTAGGTTTAAGAAATATTTTTCGCGTAAAGACTTCGTACAAATTATCTGCATATGTACGTACGTAGCTGGCTCGATCAGTAATCTCTGCCAAGGATTTTTTTTTTCAAATTTTTCTATACAAAATATAAGAATATATTCCTATCAAGTGTTAAAATTTCTTGTTAAATCAGCATATATAGGAATATTGTTAAAATCTCATGAATGGTTGTGCTCCAAGAAAATCCTCTACACACACACACACACACATATATATATATATATATATGCAAAATCCGTCATGCACATACGTCGTACCTGATCTCAAGTACAAAAAACTGCGCGGAAGACCTTTTATATTAATATTATAGAATAATGCTAAATATATATATATGGCATTGAATAAGCATCTACAAAGTCAAAAAAAAAAAAAAAAAAAAAAAAGAATAAGCATCTGCATATTCTTTTTTTAAAAAATATGATCTATTATTAAAAAATTAATTTTTTTTATATAAGTCTCATATTTATTATTTTTTTAAAATAAGTGTGAAATGAAAATATCATTTTTCATGATTATTATTATGGGAAAAAAAACATTAAGGTTATAAATCGCTTTAATTTTTCCTTTTAGAACTGTATGCATTTTGGAAAGAGTACTGCTACGGGTCCCGAATTCAGGATCCAAAAAATGTTCTAAACAGTGTGTTTTTTTTCATATATTTTTTTAATCATCATAAATATTTAAAAAAAAAATAAAAAATTCACAACATCATTAAAAATATTTAATTAATCATTCGATAAAAAAAAAATTTCATTCGGAACATTTTTTGGATCCTAAATCCGGATACCAAAACATTTCTATTTAGAAAACCGTCAGCTTTTTTTTAAATGGACACGTACGGCGGCCTTTTTCTTAATTTTGGAGTACTACTTCGTAATATATTAATTAATATATAACATTTCGTCTCCGTAAATTATTAAGTAGTACTATATATATATATATATATATATATATATATGAAAAATGATATTTATTGTCGTTGAGTGGGTAAATTAATATCGCATAGTCATTTAAAAAAAATATAAAATTTACATGAAAAAATAAATAAAATTTTAATAATAGGTCCCACTCTTTTTAAAAACAATTGCATATGCGGCGTTTGCGCACTTTATGTACCTAACATTACTCATGTATATGTGATCAATTAATTAACTGCTTATTTTGACCAGCTATTTCATGCGAAAATGACTATTTCTTGTCAAAAGTAGTCTGTTTTTGTCGCAAATAATTATTATCATCACAAATAATATGTCACAAATACTTATTTTTTTTGTAATAACGATGTAAAACAAGCTACAGAACAAATTTCGATCATCGAACAGCATGTAGTTACAGGCTGCATACAGCTACAAAACTGTCATTATATACCTCAGAGAGCTAAGCTAAAAACAGGAATTAATTTAGCAGTTTTTTTTTTAAATCATGTTAATTTCACACACACACACACACGTAGAGAGAGAGAGAGAGAGAGAGAGAGAGAGAGAGAGAGAGAGAGAGAGAGAGAGAGAGAGAGAGGTGTGGTACTAGAAATATTGGTTGTGCATGAATGATATTATTACATTAATATTGTAAATTTGTATGAAATTTCTTGTTCTTAATTATTATATTTCTTTCCAAACGTTGTTGTTAATCATGTTGGCAATGAGAATTTATATTGGAGAATATAGGATAGAGTAAGAGTAATGCTACGTATAGTCGTGGAGTGCGCAAACGCCATACAGTCGTTTTAAAAAAGAGTACATGTAGAGAAAGCTTGCTAGAACCTATGACCTAGCCAGGACCAATTATGATAAGCAAGGCTTTACTAGCGTTATGATCTATATCCTTGTTGGCCACTGCAGTTCGCATAATGAAAAGTCTTAGTCGTCCCTAGCTAGGTAAGGTATCATTATCAGCATATATATATATATATATATATATATATATATATAGTTCGATGAATATTATATCAGTGTATGTCATGTGTGTGTGTATATATAGTTCGAGGAATATATCAACCAAATGAATATTATCTATGTTCCAAGAGGAAATTCTCAAAGAAGAGAGATAAGAGAGAGGGGAAGAATATTGTTAGAAAAATAAAATTATTCCATATTGCTTTCGATCGAGATCATCGATCGATCGGCAACTCAATCAGATCAGTCTTCTCGAATACTAAACATTATTAGTTATAATTAATTAAATTGACATTCCAGACTGCATGATCATCTTATTATAATTTTTCTCTTTCAAAAGCTTTATTCTTGAGATCGAGATTTTCCTGTATATTTTGTTGTCAATTATCATCATATCATGATCATCATGATCAACAAAAGAGTCACTTTCCTCATTTTTGGTACCAAACGTTTCCAATAACTAGTATGTACTGCAGCTGGCATTATAGCCAAATACTGATCATAATCAACAAATGGAGAATTTGCAAGCAGATCATGGCTATATATATCACTGAACAAAAACAAGAAAATGCTTGTATGGAATGGATTGAATCGCAATATCACATGAATACATATTCTCTCTGAGAGAGAGAGAGAGAGAGAGAGATGCTTTCTTCTTTCTTCTTTCTTCTTTCTATGTGAACCTTATGCATTAACACCTAGCTGCTAGCTATATGAAACCATGCAGAGTGGTCCCCCACCCCGGCCCTGGCCTACTGATCTCTTTTCTCCTTTGGCTCATGGTTGATGGTTTGATGCCTTTTCTCAGAAAGGGAGAGAGATAGAGAGAGATGAATGTTAAGGGTCCCCCACCTCTCTGAAGCCCCACCCTAAAAAGTTATTAAATGCCGCTACAAAATAAAAAGAAACACTCGCTAACCTGTCTGCAGTAACCTGCATGGTGTTAATAATCTTGGCGTGACAATATTCAATTTGCATAAATTTGGGACCACTAATTACAACTTTTGTTTCGGTTTTATCCAGTAATTTCTTTTTCAGTCCCCAAATAAGACCATAATTCCCATTCATTTCCCCCCCTAAAGTTCACGGCTCCCACCTCATCTTCTATTTATACACCTCTTTATCCTGATCTTTTCTCCATCAAACCCTAGCAGAACCAGTACCGGTGATGATCACGACAAGACAAGTCCCTTCCTTAACACAGTTTACCCTCATAGCAGTAGTTCGCATTTTCTTATCATGTGCACCCCTATCAGTTGAAGCTGCCAGCATGATCTTAAACTTTCTCCTTTGCTGAGGAAAGATCAGATCATGGGGCAGTTTCACCTGTTGTTGGTCGCACCAGTAACCCTAATTTGGCCCTCATGGCAAACCCTATCTTACATGTTTTTTGTTTTATACTTTTTCTTTTCCTTGCATGATCAATCCCTAGAAAAAGGTGTATATGCAATCTTCTCGTCCATGATTTGAAATCGTACCAGGTTTCGATGGTTTTTAATTTCTAATTTCAGTGTGCAAGTACTGTACTGGTTTCTGTATAGATTATTGTGCTTCATTTTCTTTATTATGGGAAATTCGACAGGAACATGTTAAGTGCTTCTTCTTGTTAGGGTTTTCAGCGACAGAAATTCTGCTTGGGGATTTTAGGGTTTTGACTGACAAGAGTTTCCGCTTCTCCTGGCTCCTTAGATCGTTTAATGTAGATTTCGATCCCCCAGTGATTTGGCGATTGAGCATTGCTTGATGCCACAGTACCATGCTTTTGTTAAGTAATAATGGCTAAGCATCTGTCATCCAGGTATATGCTGCGCTGATCTCCTAATATGTTTTGTCTTGTTTTTTTTTTTCTTTATCATTTTGTGGACATGGATCGAGCTGGCTTATTCTTCAGCGTTCAATTTTTTACAAAAAACATGATATTTGCTAGAGTTAAGGTGTTTACAAACCATCTCTTTACAGAATTCAAGGTCCGCATCTTATTCTCTATTGTTAATTTTGGATCAAATCAGAGCTTATGAGTCCATCTAGGGTTCCTATGATGTGGGTTTTCTTTCTAGCTGGAGACGAACATCTTAAAATTCTGAGCTTTTAGAGACTCCAATTCTCTTAAGTCGTCTTAATTTCCTTGAAGGCGTTCATTTTTAAATCTTGTCGCTGAACTATCAAAATCCAAGGATCACAGAGAGAGAGAGAGAGAGAGATTTGGTGGATAGTATACTCCTATTTTCGTACGAAAGTAATTGAGACAAGTTCAAGTACCAGATACATATATAGCGTCAATCCAGATCGGTTCAAATAATATTTATCTATACATGATGTTAATCATTTCTTTGTTCTTTCATCTTTAATGCAGGTGGAGATGTAAGGAATTTACAGCTATACATACATGAGGATCATCACTGGAATAGTACTAAACTTGTCACAAATGAAGGGTTATTCTCAGTTCAGCCTCTACCTAGCTAGCTAGCAGCTTGTTGGTTCGTTGAGGATGCCATAAATGTGACTGTGCTAGCTTTTACAATTTACCATTACTTCGGATCTAAGAGTTCGTTGAGGATGCCATAAATGTGACTGTGCTAGCTTTTACAATTTACCATTACTTCGGATCTAAGAGATCTGAGGCCGCTGATCCCAAAAATGTTGCGTGTTGGTGGCAGACACGTTGTGGTGTGGCAGCACGTGAGATCCACGCGCGGTTTGGGTTGGGTGTGAGGACCATGCGCCACTCTTTTCGACGTTTTTCTTTTGCCATCCGAAAGATCGGCAGCTGACTAGTCTTGTGGTGCAGCGCATGGCTGTCTTGGGTGGCCGGAAAGAAGTAGATCGGCACTTATCTGTACTATGGTTAAAAAATTTAGAAAAAACAGGAAAAAAGTATAGTAAAACATTATCTAGACTATACAGACGGAGGAGGGTGGGTGGTACTACTGAATAAACCAGCTTTCACTTTGAAGTACTTGACATTATAAGTTTAGTTAATTCTTTAGTTCTGTTCTGGTTGGCTCTTAGTTTTGGTATTGAGAGAGGTTGTGCAAAATCCAACGGAGAGGCCAGGCCGCATATATAAATGAACAGCCATTTCATGAAGTGCTAGCTGTCTGATCAGTTTTGGAGATCAGCCATCTGGGAACCATTTGATTTGATCCAGCTTTCAGGTAGTACTGCTCTCTAGGTTTTTCTTTGCTCTGAACCTGTGGGTATTTTGTTTAATTATAGTCAGAAAGCGTGCAAGGGACAGTAAATAATATTGATGCATTCTTCAGTACTTTTCCACCAGTTTTTCACATGAAGCAGGATTTCTTTGGATCTAGGTTGGTGACTGGAATATGGATCGATCCACAGGAACCCAAACCTGGACAAGATTTTATAAGGCTAGCTAGCTAGCTAGTAGTTAGCTTTATCTTCATTTTTTACAGTACCACTAGTACCAACTATAATAGAAACGTCACGATTGTGACTAACCCAACTCTTTAATTCCAGTGTTTTCATTTGTCAACTATCATTCATGAAGGAGTGCAGTAGATGGAGGAGCATTTCATATTGTCGCAGGGTTTATCAGTACTGCATATATACCGCTTAAGGATATATAGTCCAGGGATCGAAAAGCTTTTATTAATGATGTACATGCACTGGAGTACTTACAGTGACACGTTCCCTTCACCAAGAAAAGCTTGTTTCAGAGTTTGAAAGAGAGAGATCATTGAAGTACATTAATTTGTGTGTGTGTAGTACTTGCGTTGTCTTAGCTGGAAACACACCCTAATAAATTTAATTCTGTAGAACGGTACTACGTACAAGCTAGCTAGCTGTATTAATTATTAGCTGGATCATAATCAAAATGGACATGTAATTGGGATATTGTTTAAACAGAATGCAGACGGAAACAATTTCGGTAACCAAGGCTTGTGTGTGTGCGCGCGTGCATGGGGGCCGTGAAGTAGTTAGAAATGAAGGGATCGAGGAAATTTACAGCGGCATTTTCCTCGCATTACAGGGAGATTAAAATCAAAGACCATATATATGGTGGAGGTTGGGGCCATTTTAGGTTGATTGCAGCTTTCTGAGAAGCTTAATTCGACGAAATACAATTGTAATCCGATTCTGTGATAATTTTGTTGAGGATCGAAGAAATATTGTGTGCCCATGATCTCTTCTTTTAGGGAGCTTAATTTGCGATAAGAATATTAACCGTAATAATTGCAACACTATACATGATCTATATTCATGATCTTATATATTCATGAGAGAGAGAGAGATCATGAGGTTGATCGAGACGATATCGTACGTCGATGATCTACGGGTGCAAACAATTGGGGATGTACTGCAAGCTGCTTCAGTTCAGGAACTTTCTTATATATGGCAAGTTTAGGGTTTTTTTATATATAAATAAAATAAAAAATCTTTATTGCTACGTTTATTTATCACTAGTTCTCGTTTTTTATTTATTTATTTATTTTTTTTATGTCATTGAATGTTTGTGTGTTTTCTTTCCGTAGTTTTGTTCTTGATACCTAATTGATTATATATATATATATATATATATATATATATATATATATTAATATCGTGTTTCGCACACTTTGGGCCAAGCTCCAACAACTCAGGTCTTTGTAAACGGGTCCTGCACAAGGTAGAAAATATTGCGGCTTTGAGAGGGCGGTCTTGGAGCCGAGGAACCTCCAATGCCAAAGTTAGTAAATATTCTTGGAGTGTAGTAAATAAGTAAGAGAGTTTAGAGATCAGAGAGAATATCCTTGTACCTGGGATAAGCTATTTTTACTACTGGTCTGAAGAGCAGATCATGCCTGCTTTCATAAAATCCAGGGTTCCCCATATATATATATATATATATATATATATATATATATATATATATATATATATATATACTGTTCATTTTGTCAGGATCTTTAAATGCGGCGTGGCTCTGCGATGGCATCATTAATGTGGCGTGTTGTCCGGATGGTGGAACCATTAGTGCGGCATGGTTTTCTAAACTTCTCCTCTTAGTCTGCCCCTCCCCTGGTCCGTTCACGTATTCTTTGTCAGAAAATCAACGGTTCTCCGTATATCATGTCTGCCGTGTGGGCAGGCACTCGAGAACTGAACACTACCCGATGAGACCTCAGATCGACGAGTCTCATCTTCTGCAGCACCATCTCTCCTACAGGTCATGTACAAAGGATTCTTCTAGTGGGTCAAGTTTGTGGCTTTCTGTCCTGGGTCGAGCTTGATAGAGCCTTGAGGGAAAAATCCCCTTACAATATATATATATATATATATATATATATATATATATTTATATATTTATATAGATATATTTATATAGATATAATATGGACTTTTTGTTGAAGATATCTTTGTTAACCAAAGATATTTGGATCCATAAGTACCACAACATCATTGCGCCATAAGTGCTGGCTTCTAATAACCGCAATCTTTACAATCCTCGTTGCCATGCATAAATATAACACAAAAATAATAATTTGCTTAACGAATTAAGGCAGAACGTGAAGTGAATATCAGTGGAAAAAGAAGCTAGGGTACTACTGCACCGTCACAAAAATTAAAAACAAAGTTAAGGGATACACACGTTTTTTTTTAGAAAATGACTGATTGTATTAAAACTCATCAACCAAAGAATGGATACACGGATGGAAATCCTTCAATTCAATATACTCCTCAAAGAGGTGTAAAGCATCCATTGCTAAGACATGGGCAACATTATTAATGCCCCTAGGAACATGCCTAACAGACCACATATGAACACCCTACAACAAGTTTTTAATATCTCTGATAATCAAACCAACTGAGCTCAACTTCTCCTATGTATTGTTGATAGCATTAACAACTGAGAGTGCATCACCTTCTAGGATAACTTGCTGCATCCCCATTTCAATGCATAATAAAGTGGCTTTGAGTGCTGCTATATTAGATTCTCCTAACTATGCATCACTCGGCCTTCACAATCTCAAACAATAACTCCTACTCCCACTTTGCAATGTATTTTATCAATGGCTGCATCTCAGTTGATCTTATACGTGTCAAGAGGAGGAGCTTCCCATTTCTGAGCATTACTTGTGCCATTCTCTGCTCGAGCCTCACTCTTCTTCATTGAATTTCTATAATCCTCCAATGCTTGGTGAGATTAAAGAGCTAGCTTATCAGGGGGTGTGGATTTCCATCAAAGACAAAGGAATTCCTTCTTCATATCTGGTAGGCAGTCACTGCAACTTCATCCATAACTTCTTTTGGCATTATTGAGAAAAATCAAAGAGTAGATTCTGAAAACAAGTCTCATCCAAACTGCATTTTGTAGTGATCTCCTAGAATATGAACCCCAAACATCTTGGGTAGATCTACAGCTCCACAAAGCATGAATTACATATTCAGGTTCTATCAAACATAAAGGGCATTTAGAAGAATCCACCACCTTTCGTTTGAAAAGGTTGAGCTTTGTGGGAAGAGACTCAAGACTAGCTCTCCAAATAAAGGTTTTGACAGCATTTGGAACTTTAATCTTCCATAACTTTGACCAGATTTCTATTTTTCAGAAAGTTGCTCGATGACTAGCCCTTTCTTATTGATGAATTCTCCTTGAATGTGGTAAATACTTTTAACTGAGAACTTACCATCTGCAATACACCTCCAAGCCAACCTATCTGGACCATTACAAACACTGATGGGGATTCTTGTTATAGTCTCATACTCAGATTCAGAGAATATGTCCTTCAGTAAAGTCAGGTTCCAATGCTTGGTGCTGTCATCAATTAAGGCTTTCACCTTTGCATCCTCATCCAATAATCTCTTCTAGTGTTTGAATCCGGAAAGAGGTTGGTGTAGGAACCCATTTATCATGTCATATCCTCACAGATTCTCCATTCCCTATTTTCCATATCAATCCTTCAGATAATAGATGTTTTGCTGCCATAATGCTCTTCCGTATAAACGATACATTATTACCCAATTTACAGTTGAGGAAATCAGTCCGAGGGAAATATTTTGCCTTAAGCACCATTGAGGTCAAAGAGTTAGGACATTGAATAAGTCTCCATCCCTGCTTTGCTAATAAGGCCAAATTAAAATTTTTAGAGTCTCGAAAGCCCAAACCACCTATATTCTTAGCTTTCTCTAACTGCTGCCAACTTGACTAGTGAATCTTTGATCTGTGTCCCTTGCCACCACCAAAATTTATGCATGACTCCATTGATCTCCCTCAATAAGACTTTAGGAATTTTGAAAAGACCCATGCTATAGGTGGGATAAGCCTGAATAACAAATTTGAAAAGACCCACACACACACACGATCAAAACAGTGCAGATCGTTACTACAAGAAATATAACTTTTTGCGTCAAAATGTTTCCGTCGACGCTCAAATCGACGTTAAAAATTATCATTTGCGGCGAAATTAAACTCGACACTAAATTTCGTTGCAAATGGTGCCATAAGGCCATTCCAATAGTATTTCTTTTTTATTGCGGCGAAATCTTAAGTTTTTGTGGCATTTTTTGGTTGCTGCAAAAATCACTATAAGAAAAGGAAAACTCTACTTGAAGGTGGTTTCGCGCACCAACCATGCACGAAGATGACATGGAATGCAGCTGCATTAATGAAACGGTGCGTGTTAAAGAGGCAGGAGATGAAATTCTATGGGAAAACTGTACTTGAACTTGAAGGCGGTTTCACGCATCAACCTTTCAAGCTCGAAGCCCATGTGCTATTTCACTCCTCTTCATCGAGAATATCTGTCGACCCCATCATCAAGAAGCCGGTGGATAGATCAAGAGGTGAGGCTGGTTCAAAAAGTCTCGGGCGTCTGTTCCACAAGGCGGTCGTGGCCTCGGACTCCGTCTACAACACCTGACAGTGCAGGGTCATGTACTATTGGTTCAAGAAATTTAAGGACAGTCCCAACTTTGAGATGGGTGGGTATATGAAGATCTTGCACTCTAGGAAGCCCGACAAGTACATGGACGAGATCCCCACCTTTGTTGCCCAGCCTCTTCCCCTAGTTATTCCTTCCTTTTCATCAATTTATATGTACTATGTATTTTACCATTGGAAAGAAATACAAGACATGGTTACAAAGAGCAAAAGTCTGCAATAAATGGGAAAGTAATTATAGATGCACGATTTACCATTAAAATCCACGTATAAACAGGATTGTTTGTAATTTTTTTCTTACCCCAAACATCAGAGGTGCTTAACCACTTTTTTATCCCATATGAGATATTAACCCGTAATGTGTAGGTTTCAAATTGTCAGGCCTTTGAGTATCCAGTTCAAATCTGTTAGTTCTTCGGCCATTCTCTCACTCACTGTTTGATTTGATAATGAACAATAGTTCTCCATAGAGTCTCAGCCAAAGGTTAGAGGAAGAGATTTGGGGTGGGATTTGGGGGAGATGAAGGGATCTGAAGATTGAGTGGATCACTGCGTTGCGTTGAGGAAGGAAGATGAAGCCGAAGTCGTCTTCTTCTTTCTATTCTCTATGTTTTTCGATCTTTTTATTATTATTTTTTTTAATAACGTTTGACAAAACAGTCTACCTAACCACTTGGTACACGGTTGGTGCACAAAACCGCCTATACTTAAAAGAGCTGATAAGAAAAATGGTTCAAGCCTGCCATATGATGAACTTGCAAGCAAGGAATCCGAGGAGTTGATTACTTGCATCTTAGAACAACAACAACGATTCATCAAAAAGGTTAGCCTCGCTTGTGTAAATAAAACTGGTCCTGGTCCAGAGTAATACTATATATATATATATATATATATATATATGTAGCATTAAGTGTAGCTAGCTTCTTTTACGGCGGGCAATAGGCACTGCATGGGTCTCATTATATATAAGACTCCCAAAATCTTAAAGCTACTGCATGCTGCAAAGATTTGTTTAAGAATTGAATGTGCAAGTTCAATAGTACTACTCCCAAGTAACGGCCTTTAAATTGCCTTTAATTTTTCCCACGCTTCCACATGCATGCAGCTTGAACCCGTTTTGGATCCCCATGCAGCTCCTAGCTAGCTGGGCTCGAGTACTTCGGCTCATTTTTCAAAAAGTAGAAGCATGCATTGGATTTATTATTTTTATCTTTAAAATTTGATAAGAAGTACATATTTTTTATAAATTTAAAACTTCTCTATCCATAATCCTATATTAGATTAGTTATTGGATTCATCAAAATAATAATATTTTTAATTTATTTTTTTTATATTTTACAATTACACTAACTATATGTTAATTAATAATTTAATTTGATACTTAAATCATTATTTCCCAACTTAAATATATGTGGCTCAAAATTAGGAAACAATAATTTAAGTAAATAA
The DNA here is from genome assembly GCA_961763995.1 of Juglans cinerea. Classification (NCBI taxonomy): domain Eukaryota; kingdom Viridiplantae; phylum Streptophyta; class Magnoliopsida; order Fagales; family Juglandaceae; genus Juglans; species Juglans cinerea. The sequence goes on from CAUIVZ010000010.1 coordinate 7,161,658, forward strand.
AATAATAGTTATAGAGTGAATAGTGAATCTTCAAATTTAAAGATGAAGGGAAATGTACTGTAGTTAAAAGCTTAACATTTGAGCATATGGTGAATCCAATACTAGTATTTTAAAGTTAAAATCATCAAATTTTAATTAGTAGACTTATTTGATGAGTCTAATGCTAGTCTTACATTATGTTTCTCCATGCAAATTCAAACAAAGTTTCCACCTGCATATATGTGTTAGAGCTGGCCTTACTAGTGGCCGGATCTGATGAGGCAATGTGCTGTACAAACTCCCAATGAGGGAATGTGGTCATTGGTTGGATTCGTTAGAGCATTTGACTAGTCTGATATGTGTGAGTAATGCTTAGTGGGTAAAGGTGTCATATTGGGATCAACATCCTTACCGCTATTGCAAGACAAAAACAGTACGCGGTTCCATACCATGAATAAATACCAGCAGTTTGCCGACATCTGTGGCTTTTGAAAGAAAAGGCGACCCCAAAAAAAAAAAAAAAAAACTGCATAGATTTTAAGAGATTTGATGCAGGAACAATAGCTATGATGATAAGATTGCTTTCTTCCCGTGAGCGAAGCACATGTATAGTATATATGGGAAGACTAAACATGCATGCTTCCCTGTGTCGTGGAAAAAGACAACTTATGGATTGTTTCAAGCTCAGGAAATTGACGAAATCGGGTAAACATTGTAAATAGAGATGCTTTCGGCTTTATCTTCGTCGAAAGTTTTTGTACCTTCAAAGATCTCTTAGCACCATACCCAGCAAATGCCATGACGTAACCATTGTAACCCATTTGGGGTTCAGGAATTCAGACCCCCCCCAAAAAAGTATCCGGTTCTCGAGTTCCGAAACGATTGTTTTCACTACCTTGAGTTACCATTTACATCCTTTTATTTAATTCGAACATCATTGCCATGGTATATACGAAATTCGATCAAAAAATTGTAAGCAAGTATTGGGGAAATTTTTGCTACACATATAGATTGATACTTAAAAATTTGTACAAGACCTAGTTTAACTTTCTTCACATCATCGGTGGACAATTTCTAACTCATTCAAAACCTGCTATCTATGATGGGTGTGCTTTCCATGTTCTTTGCTAGTTTGTACCAAGTATGAACCATAAACTAAAGCTCTACTGGTAAAATTACTGATCTGAATCCCGGAAGAACTTGAAACCACACGCCTGGATCATCATACATGTACAAAGAATATGTAGCGGTGAAGGAAATGGTGATTCGCGACCGATTTGGTGTTTATGTTATAACCCTCTCTGTGGTCTCTAACAGTAAAACATTACTCTTTTCACGTTCTCCTTTAAGGCCGGCAATGGCCGGACACCAGACTCTCCAGCTGCTCGTGTACCCTTGGTACCGTGACAGGTACCACCACCTGTTGAGCCATTGTCCTGCATCTCCGGCTCCATGTAGAATCGGGCGCGAAAAGCAGCTAAATGTGCATAATATGCCGGAGGAACTACAAAGGAACAACAAATTCAGCCACTTCAATTAAACATTGTATTACAATTGGCTGGGACTCCTTTCGTTAGGAGGACAAAATGAACAAATTGATAGCAAGGATCTAGTTTTTTCCGTGTTCTTCTCCCTCCACAATTGTGTCATGTAAGCTAACAATTTTTTTTTTATAAGTAAAGCTAACATTATAGGCTGCTACTTGTATGTATACTGATCTTAAGAGGTACTTATTTTCTTTCCGTGGTAAGATTTATGTGAAGGAATTCATCTCAAATCCTTCCAATGGAGTGATTAGAAATGATATCAGCAATGCATCTATAGCTTCCACAAGTTTTTTCATGCCTACTGCCTTAAGTGCTGAGCTAATCTTCAAAATTATCCAAGAGAGAGAAGGGGAAGGGATTAGGTTTGATAGTGAATTCATCATACGTTGACAACAGTGAAAAGAACAACATTGCGTACCAACAGAGACAGAGCGTGTGCATCTTGCATATGTATAACAGAGATTGTTTGTCAATGTCTGGATTCCATCTGCGGTAAAATTGTTCTCATCCCATAGAACATGGTAGTGAGCTGGCCGACTTGTCCCCTATATATGATATAGAAATTGTTGGTCAAAATTTTAGTTTACATGTACTGAAGCTACAGAATTTACAAAGAATCAACTGGGTGCAGTTGTCAGCTACTCACTATTAACTAAATATCAAGATTACCTATAATAAAAAACTAAATAACAAGAATCTTCCAGTATACATGTTGCCTTTGTGTTTCAGCATTTACAGATTAATTTTACGGTAGAGACCATAATATACCAGTATGATTAATTTTTTTAATAAGTAAATGACCTCATCCAAGTCCTTAAAATGGAAAAGTAACGGCTCCCAAAACTTCCTAAATAAATGTGACAGCCCAACAGAGAACAAAGAATTGGATGGTGCCCAATCATGCTGCTGTCCCTTTTCTTTTATGCTTGTAAATTTCTTTTTCCTTCGACGTGTGTAATAGTATTTCCTCCACCACCCCAATATAAGGTTTGATAAGATTCCTCTTATGATGTTTGCATACATCACTGTTTATCACTTCTCTAGCTCCTAAGTAACATTTCTTTTAAGAGAGTACGGATTCCTAAGTAACATTTGGAATTGTAAGTCCTCTCTAATCAAATAAATAAAGTTTTACCTGAATACCAGCATGGCTGCAGAGATAAAAATCAAATTCTGTTGGATGACAAATTTTAGAATCAACCACAGTGCCTGAGAAAACAGAATGAAGTCGTTATAAAACCTATGATTTTTTGCATGTGTGCATAAGAATGCAAAGGAAAACAGGTGATTTTTTTTTTTATGAAATTTAAACCTCACCAGGCAAAACGTTCCCACTCTTGTCTGTGCTGCTCCTGTCCCTATGGTTGTTAGCAAACAATCGAGTGTGATGTCGTTTTTGCACCACGATGAAAGTCACTGGAGGTTGATAGTTTGGTTCAAGTGAAGCACAGGCCTGTGCAGTGATTGTGAAACCGTGTGACTTTGTGTTTATTCGAAATTATTTAATATAGCAAAAAAGATAAATTGATTCTCACCTTCCGGATCGCATCTAACTCATAAAGCAGAACTTGATAAAACTGCCCTTCACTTACCCCATCCCTGTTCACATTAGTTGTTGATCATGATAGAAACTGTAAGTATACAATGAACTTTGCAATGTATTTACAAAACACGATTAATGCATGTAATTCTCTGCACACATTCCACTGTATGCACATCATGTAAAGTTGGATCAAAGCATGGCAAAATCATTGAAAAGCATAATCCCTTTAGAGATATAACATAATATAAGCATTCCATTGATGCTCACCACTTGTCAAAGTTAAATCTTTTAGGTTTCACAAGAGACTTGCATTGCTCCCTAGCTCCAAATATTAAATCAAATTTTAAAATTTTTTTACTTTTTGTTTTTTACATGTGATGTCTGATAAGAGAAAGTGCACATATGTACCATATATCTGCAAGTGGATATATGTGTTAGTGTGTATAATATATATAATTTTTTTGGGGGACAAAAGGGAAGGCCCACCTCTCTTGCATATGGCTTCCTGCATTTTTACACTTCAATGAAGCTAGTAGTGCAATTTCATAAAGGCTCATGCAACATTAGAAAGAGAACAGGTTTTGAAAAAAAGTAGTTCTGAAAACCTGCATTAGAGACTAGAAGAATGTTGACCTGTAAAATATAATCCTTAGAGGCTTCTGCCCAGTTGCCTTCCTAAAAGAAACAAGGAGATCCCTGCAAGAAGTGGATAAATACAGACATGAAATGCTGACCTAAAAAATGGACAACAAAGAAGCAACAAAGATTAGACCAGTCCAGCTTAAAAAATGAAGTCTCATACCGGATCATTCCACCATTAACCGCACCACGAACAGGATCATGCCACGTTTTGTACAAGTCCTGTATGAGTTCCTGCCTGTGAGCTTGAGCACAAACTAATCCAGCATATTTTGTCACTTCAGGCCAATCCTGGGAAGCTACTACCTACAGTTGGACCAACTCTATAAGCTACCAAAACCTGAATAATCCTTTAATTGGAAAGTAGTTAGGACAAAATATATATAATTCAGGAAATCATACAGCAGCTATTGAGGGACTGGAGTCTTCTCCATTCTCTGGGTGCGTCACATCAGCTCCAAATATTATTGTTGGTATGTCACTCACTAATGGAATTCGGCAGCTGATAGCATCTAGAAGAACAGTGTTTCTACCACCCATCTGCACACCAACAATAAGAAAAAAAAAATCAGGATTCAGGTATCAGGAACCATGAGTTCTCTAGAAAGTGGAGAATTATTCAGATAAACATAAGAGTGGGCATGCTGATACCAATTGCTGCTGTGGTTTATACTTCAAGAATATTTCAGTTATATATAAAATGAGGCATGCATTACCATTCTCAAACTAATGACTTAATCAAGGGTGCTTTAAAAATCAAGTTATCAACGCCATAAGAACCAGAAATTAGTGGCCTGATACATATTCAAATCTTGAGAATTTAGCCATTTGATGATGAATGCAAGTAAAACGAAAATTGGGAGTAATTTCATATAAAATGAGAATTAATCAAACCTTAACATTGATCTTCAGAGACACATTTGCCAAGTACTGCTTGCTGATCTTGAAAACATGCTTTGTGAGACAGCATTGTGATATCAAGCCAAGATCAGTTTCACATATTCGTTTGAGATCGCCTGAAAAAATAATCACATAGAACAACCACGTCAAATTTAAGTTTTACTTTCAATTCAAGCAGATGAAGCACATCCCAGTTTCATGGACATAACTGCCAAAATTTCAACGCAAGACATACCATATAAAGACCCATTGTTGTCTGGCAAAATAGCTAACAGCAGCTCTAGTTCTTTGCCTTTCGTCTTGTTCATGGCTGCATGATAGACATGCTTCAAGGCTTTCTCCACTTGTTCAGGCCTCGCATTGTAGATTGAAATGACGGGCTCTGGATTAAATTCCTAGAAAATAGGAAAAAAACTAAAGGTCTTCTTCGAAGAAACTGTCTAATCTTGAAACATGCAAAATGAAACAGATAAAAAGGTTACCATGCCAGACACTTGACACATTTGGGCAAGTTCATTACAAAACCCACGAGCAACACTCTCCTGCACACTCCGTGAGAAATTTATACATGCCCACCGGCTTACAGTCATCCCATTGATCATTTTCTGCATTATGTGAGGAACAGATAACCGAGAGATCAGCGGTAAAATCAATAACGGAATTAGGGGTAATGTAATATCCAAGAAAATCCATGAGGCCTAATTCTTGACTGGAGGGGATACCAAAGGCATCTGCCCTTGCTGGGAAATGTCACAACAATGATACCTTGTTCATCATGTTCCACTGACCAACTTGTGGCAAACAGTCTTTTTCCTTTCCAGCTTCATGATACTTCAGCTGCAGTTAAGGGTGCCATGATAGTGAGCGGTAATATAATACCAAATGTCTTTTTCTAAACATAATAGTCGTAATAGGAGAAGCACATTACCCAAGGAGCAGGAAGAATTCGTGCCTCAACAGAAGCTAGCTTTTCACTGATTTTGATGCCAAACTCCTTTGCATAAGGGTCTTGATCATAGGCATTTTGTTGAACTGTCTGCTTCAGACCAAGAATGATAGTTATCCGTATGAACTAAATCAGAACCCAACAACACCAGACAGGTCATATAACACCATAATTCCAATTTACATGGCTTGCATGGTCCCAATGTCCTCTTGTTAAAAATGCATGCAACTCAGTTTGAGGCTTAGTCATAGTTCTCGTGCTATTATGTTGATATTCCAACTAGTCATTTATTTTAGTTCTCTTAGCATGAAAAGAATAAAAAAAAAACGTACAATTGGATACGGCCTTCCAGCAGACAGTAGAAGTTTTTTAACTTGTCTATCAGATGATTTGACACATTCTCAAGAACCCCATACATATATAAAATGTAGGTTGGCTGTTGACCCTGTATATAGGATTTTTTTTTCCTGACACTGGGTGTCCAGGAACAGCGTCCCAACTAATCCCGGGGGTGCATAGGCCTTCGGCAAGGAGTTTCCCGCAAGTGCACCTCGGATAATTCAAGAGGAAAATCCTCCAGTCCGATTGGCCCTAGAGATTGTTTGCACCAAAGGGGATTTGAACTTTAGACCTAGGGGGAACATGCTTCAATTATTTGTTGAGAAGACAACAGGGTATTTTAAGGTTTTCAAGCTTTTACAATTAGTTAAGGGTGGAATGAAGGGTCTCAAAGATTCCAATGTATCTTCCTTTTCCAGGATCTCATAACCAAGTGAAGGAAAGGCATCTATGTATCAAGACAAGTCCACAAATCCCATCTTCTAAAGGTTGCAAAATGGCTCGATTGAGTAATTTGATGAATATACAATATTAGAACATCAAAAATACCTGCAAAATATCATATTCTCGATCTCTAGGTCTTTGACAAGTAACTTTTAGGAGAGCAGTAATTTGCCTCTCATTGAGCCTTTTTGTGTATCGTTGCCCCTCAACAATTTTGCAGGCCTGCATCATCAAAAGCATAATCGTGAAGGAATTGTGGACAAAATCTGAAATAAAATCAACTTGGAGAAAGAGAGAACTTTATTAACAGATACTCCCTACCTCCATAGGCAAATAGTTAGCCTTCTTTTGGTTTCCTACTTGAAGACAAGGAAGGTGTGTGTGTTGAATGGTGAAGCCATACATCTCTTGGAAGTATTCAACAACTGACTTCATGGTTGAGTTGTCATCAACAGGAAACCTGAACAAATATACCTCAATTAACCAAAATATGAACACATTTATGAAGGAATTAAAGAGGGAATTGACAAGAACGAGTTTTTCTTTTCTGGTATGGGAAATACGGCTAAACTCTATTTATAGTCAGCTTCCATTTTTCATGATGCAAGAACTCTCACCAACTTCCAATTCTATAGACTTTGAAGAGCAAATACAAACAAATAATTTAAAACCTACACTAGTTCTCTTGTAGGTTGAGACGTCAATCCTGAAACACGATACTTCCTCCGTACATTGCCCCTGTGTGTTACTTCAACTTTCACTCCTCTTAGGGCTCTCTTGATCTGGTAAACATTCCAATTGTATTCTAGATTAAATGAAATATCTAGAAAACAAAACCCCACCGCATCACTAATGCAGAGAAAAGTACCTTTACACGGTCAGAATCAGACAATGGTCTTGACAAAACATCTTTGCCAAGAAGCTGGGCAACAAAGTCTATTACTGGGAGAGGCTCAATAAATGCAGCTGAAGCCATATCTGTCAAATGTGATAATTGAGTAAATAACAGGGAGACTGTTTGAAAAAATCTCAAGCACTGTCCATTAGAAAATTCATAGAATTACCAATGTTTAAGGACAGGCCCATCTGGGTAGGCCTTATACTCTGGTAAAAACCACACCATGATTCCAAGCCATCACCGAGCCGTTGTGGCATTCTAATATCTGGTGAAAAGAAGGACCTCCCTATTGGGCAATACCTTTACAAAATGTAGGCTTTGTAAGGTTACAAGAACCAATTGTGCAAGGGTCATCTGTCACATATATAATTTGGCGAGATAACACGCATTGAGAAATTATACCTCTTTGTTGAAAGCTCCCTTAATACAATGTCAAGAATTTGAAGAGCTTCCTGTGGAGCATCTGCACGCTTGCCAGCTAGAAACTGCCCCAAATGATGCATGTTTGCCCTCGCGACAAACTTAATCACCACTTTATATTCTCTTTCCCGTCTGGAAATTTTATATAGACCAATTGTTACTTTCATAGGTATATAACAAAAACGAAAAAAAAAAAAAAAAACCCACAGCAAAGTCCATCATAAAGCAAAAGTCATAATCCAAATTATAAAGATTTTTAGTTATTTTTATTTTTATGTTTAATTCTATAAATATTCAGAACGAGAAACTTCAACTGAAGAAACGAGGACGACCCAGATGGTGCAAAGAAAAGAGAGAAGAGCATAACCCAGAGGGCACCCGGGGGGGTGGGGGGGGGGGTGGGAGGGAATAAATCAGAGAGAGCGAGAGAGAGGTTAAAATGGGAACAGGATAGCACAGGCAATAAATTCTTACTTGGGACCATTGATTCCATCTTCCTCATCTACTAGCTTAATTTTGAACTCTTTCCAAGCAAAGGGCAGCTCCCCAGCTGTGTACAAACTCTTTCTGCCATCATAAGCAGGTAGTCTCGTTCCTAAATCAGATTCTCTGTACAATCTTACCAGTTCTTCCATGATGGCTCTGTTCACGGTTCTTGATGACACTTCAGGAGTTATGGTCACCTGCACGAATCAGTACACGGATGGTGAAAAGGCAAACAAACAATAAGAACAAAATTGATGGCCCAATTTAAAACTCATAAATGGCTATAAAAGAAAAAGGACAGACGAATAACAGAAACCTGATCGATTTCCTCTGCAATGTAACAACAAACATATGAATAAACCACACCATAAACTTACTGGATGTCAGATTCAAGGGGCCCAAGTGCTATGACACAAAGCAAAATGCAATTCAATTATCCGCAGCATCATATTAACAGCTAAGTTTAATATTAGCCCCATTAAAGTAAACAGCTTACATCATACTGGTTCAGGTCCTTCTCCGGTAACTCCGCAAAGAAATGGTTGGCCTTTACAATACACTTTGTCCCAACTTGCCCAAAACCAGGCCTCCGGGCAAAACTCGAAGCCTTGCTCGTAGTAGGAAAACTCATCTCCATTCCACACAAGTTGCCACCGTTTTCAACCGATCCATCTAGAGTACTCGCTAAAAGGGCTCCGGCCGGATTCGCAGAGACGGGCGTATTCGCAACGGTGCAGTGCCGGGAACTCGGACGCATACAAACATCGCCTTGATCAAACTTTCGGCCACCTCTACCCCTTCTTCTTCCTTTGTTTTTTGATGGTGGTGAAGTTTGGTTGTGAGGTTTTGTGTTATGGGGCTCTTGGGGTGGTGGACCTTTACCATTTTGGGCAGTTTTGTTGGTGGGTGCCTTCTGCACTTGGTTCATGGAGTTCTGCAAGTGGGTTTTGATCACTAGGTGTTGCTCTGAGCTCTCTTTCATCTGCCTTATAGGCATGTTGGATTCGCTAATTTTGCGGACTGAAACTGATACGCAAAAGCACAATTACTCGTTGAGAAGAGAGAAGCTTCACCAAATGGCACACAAACGCACTGCCTTCTTTTTATTCTTTCCTATTTCTCTCACAGACTTGAGACTATTTCAGCTGGGGAAAAAAATAAACGGGAAAATGCAGGTCAGCGACATAACAAAAGATTGTAGACGAGTAAACAAATGGAAATAATGATGAGAAATGCATCATGGTTTTGTACTCAAAGTAAAAAAAGTATGGGCAAAAGTTCCATCTTTCGTTGAACATTACAAGCATTACTATTCCTTTGATAAGTAGAAAAGCCGGTCCATTCACATATGTTTCAGGAAGCAGCTTGACCCCTTAAAAATGCATGGAAATGAGAAAGAGCCAACCAAGAAACAAATAGTAACAGTTTCTTCTGACTAGTAATTAAAGAGCCATTGGGTCGAGAAGACAAAGATAGCTCAAACACAACCAAAAAAGATGGTTATTTTAATATAATTTCTTATTCTCGACTCAAAAACTCAGAAGCCCATCAATAAGAGAAGAAACATAAAACACGAAACCCCAAATAAAACTTGCAGCCCAAAAATCAGTTGTAAACTCGAAAAGCATATATGCAAAACCGAAGACAAATCTTCTTCAGATTCTTCTATTAGCAACACAATGAACTGGCAGACAGAGAGCATGGAATGAATAAATATAATTAGACAAACAATTAGAACCCCAAGAAACGGAAATATCCAGAAGTCAAATCCATTCCCTTAGGCATCTCCCCTACCTGAAACCGATAATCATATAGAAGATGGATAAACCCAAACGGATAAAACATGACAAAAGAATATGTGTATATATATATATTTTACAGATTTTGAAACCAGGTGATTGCTGTAGGAGGAGAATAAAAACACCGAGAAGAAAACAAAAATTAAGAACAAATCCAAAGAGAAGGAATAAACATTGAAAAGGGAAGCGTAATCACTATCTGTAGGATACCCAAAACTAATGCCGACGAGGAAGTGCAGCCCCCATTAAATATAACCAAGTCCAAAGAAGCCAAAAGATTGAAGACTCACCAACTAACCAACCCACCACACTCAGAGACTATGGGAGTGATGGAATACTTAAACAAGTCGCTCTGCACTTGAATCAAATCATAACAAAGAAGAAGAAGGGAGGCTTTAAAAGGATGGGTGGCAAAGAACGTGAGCAGAGATTAAAAGGGGAACCAAAAGCTTACTACATATAAAAGATGGGTTTTGGTGGAGGATTCAGATACCAGAGATAGAGAGAGAAAGAGAGAGGTGATGATGATAAATGAATTTTTATACACGCATGCAAGTGCTTTTGGTTGTTTTCTTTATCACGTGTAAAAGGCTTGTGAGGACCCTGCCCCCTCCCCCCACCCCATGTTTTTAAAATCACCCCCCCCCCCCCCCGGTGTTTGTTCCGGTTCTGGACTGGTCACGCAGCCTCGGGGACGTACCATTACCATATATTATATGTATAAAAAAAACAAAATATATATAGAGAGAATAAGAGGGGAGAAAGGATGGAGAGAGGAAAGTGGTGAAATACGAGTCCAAAAGAGTTACTGAGGATTGTAAAAGCAATCATACACAGAAGAAGAATAATTCGAACTTGCAGTACTCTCCCTCTTTTGCAGACTTGTCCATTTCCTCCCTCTCTCTAGTCCCTATGCAGTAGTGTATTGTGTAATAGCGGAAACACTCTCTTTTTCCTTTTCTTTTTATTTATTTTTTCCTCTCTTTCGTTTCCCCTCCGATGCACTGCTTCGTTAAACGGTCGATTCAATGGGGGGATAAGACTTGGGGTCCACTTTCCTTGTGTTGCTTTATCTGCTTTTGGACCCTTTGACTTGATCCACTACACTAAGGTCCACCGTATTAAGCTCTTCTACAAGCTGGACCCTCATATCAACTATTTCATACAATCTACATTTTTTAGACTCGCTTATTTTTTTTTTGACAAATAATTGGATAACATATCTTAGGATAAAGATATTTTAGCAAAGAATTTGTGACATTTTCTGAAATTCAGTCATTATTTTTTAATTAAGTGGCTAAGTTAAAAAAAAAAATATAGAGAATTTCAATCTCGACCAATACAAGCTTAAGGATCTAGCGGTTGGAGATGATTTAGGAGGATGCATGATTGGGTATGTTGTTGGTGAGTACCATGGTATAATGAGATTAACTATAGGAGAAAAAGGCAAAAGAAATGAGGCCTGAGGAGGTAGTGATTGTCTATGATGGCATCCTAGACTTCGAGCAAAATGGTTGGAAATCAATTGCAAATTTATGAGATTTCACTCATTATAATTTGGATGGTTGTCAATGGTGGAGTGCATTCGGAATTATTACTTGTTGACCCCTATTCCAAAGCCTACCATAGCTACAATGTTACCACAATGATTCACCGTTGGATCAATCTTTAACACCAATTGGCTAAACACAATCCACCCGTTCAAGCTCATTGAAGATGAGAAAGTACTACAGGACCACCTTGAGTTCAAAGGCTATGAATTGCAGGGCAAAGAGGAATGGATTAGAATCAACAGGAAATCTTGTGATGTGAGAAATATGGTCCAAAGGACAACATAAATAAGGATGTACCTATTACATGGACGGTTTTGAAGGCAGGCAAAATTTGCATGAGACAATTAATGCATCAAATCATTACTCCAACTAAAAGAAAATAACCCAAATAAATAAATAAATAAATAGATAATTTTGAGAAATGGGTTTTGTTTTGTGGGGGCATGGGCTTGTTTTTGTTGTTGCGTAACTGCATAAATTTGGTTTGGATTTTTCCTATTGTTATCATGGGAAAATAAAAGAGACGTAATATGTAAGGGACAAGTCATAGATGGGCAAAATTTGTTTTGTTTTGTTTTCTTTTGAGTTCGAGTTAAAAAAAAAAAGTTTTGTTATAAATTAACAACTGTTTACATTACATACTTCACATTTATAACCTTTTTATGGGACGTAGAATATTTTTCATTAGATATAATAATATTTTTTATAAAATGTGAGATGTGGGATGTGAATAATAACTGACGAGAATAATTTTTCTTAAAAAAAAATGATGAGGAGATGTATGTTAGGTATGTTTTGGTTGTGGACAAGCAAAAGGCATATTTGAGAGTAGTGGTGTTGGGGGAGTTTCCCAAGTGAGAATAGTGGGTGTCGTGGGGTCCAATCTCCACAAATTTAAACACGTCCTAACATTTTCACATTTTGTACTGCTCAATTGCTGCCTATGATTCCACCCATTTCAATATTGGGTACTTTGTTGAGGGACATTATGTTTATATATATATATATAAAAGTAATACTATATACCACACTCTCATCTTATTTTAATTATATTAAGTGAGATGTGGCACATTCATCACCATTAGATAATAAAGAAGTATGCAATAAATAATTATTTAATGATGATAAATGTGTTACATCATACTTAATAAGATGGTAGTATGGTGCATAAAATTTTACTATATATATATATATATAGAGAGAGAGAGAGAGAGAGAGAGATGGTTTTGTTTAGACAATTATATTTATAACACAGTCCCTATATACGCACCTTTGTGGGTGCATGGGAATGAATGAATTATGGAACACACGCACACATGCGGACCTGTGTGCTTATTCCCATCACGTGAGCGCCATTGTTATTGAGTTTATACTTTAAAGCAAAGGAAACAAAAAAAAGCTACAAACTTTTCCCATCATTTGAACTACTAAAATAATCATTCCTTTTTTTAGGTTAATTTATCCCCTAAACAATTATAAATTTTGTAGATTACATGATCTCTCTTTTATCTGAGCACAAGCTTTGTGCTTTTTCCTAAACTAATTATCTTTCAATTGAATTGTTATCTCCCATACATCGGTTTATAAGTGTCATTGGGATCAAGCTATGACACAAGTTACAAGATCATGTCAAGATAATTAATAGAAGTACTGGTATTTGTCATTACTCATACTCATATGGTATGGTTAAAGCAATTAAAAAAAAAACCTTAGCTTATAAAATTCTACCTATCATATAATAAAAATATAACCTATGGTCGAGATCATCTCATATTTATTAATTATTTGGAATTTTTTTTTTAATGGTCATGTTGGCCAATGCACGCCTGCATTAATAGTTCCACCCATTGTATTTTTTTTCAAATTATGTATATAAATATATAGTTTTGGAGCCATTAATTAATGTTTGTTTTGTTGCTAATTATGGAGTAACTTACATTGCTAATAATTAAATAAAAGTGTTTGTCCAAATGTTAATTAAAGGACACCATGACACGACATGCCTGCAATGAAACTGGCCACTGTATATAATGGCTATAAATATTGGAATTTGATAACTGGAGATGGTTTTTAGCATCTGTTTTATTATACGAGTTGCAAGCCACCACTTCCATAATCAACCAATAACCAATCACTATCTTTCGTTTTGTTTTCCAAGTGTTCGCCACTCCTTTTCATTAGGACAAAAGAACAAAATAAAAACGTTAAAAAAATTATACATAGTATTGTTTGTGGCTTACATCCATGGCCAGACAATGTATCATTGCTTTAGATATAAAATAATTCTATAAATATAAATTCAGAAACTAACATGATTTGATATTATATTTATTATAAAATAAGTCTAATGTATCATATAAAATTATGTCAATTTTAAATCTCTTTATGACTATAATACTTCTTTCATCGTTATCCGATTTGTGCCACATGCATGATCAAATTGATAGAAGACATCTTTAATCTAATCTATTTAATTGTCGCATATACTTTGAACATGTAATAAGCACGTGCTTATTTAACCCTTCGTACATTTTCTTCCTGATGGCTTTGGGATGATCAAGTTTACCTTATAACTTTTAGTCAATATAATTTGAATTTATACTTAAGAAAAGGAGAGATAGAGATTGAATTGGAAAACTGCCAAAGTACCAAAGACAGACTTGTGTATGGCGTTTGTTGGTGTCAATTTTCCTCTCAACAGTTAGAAGTCTGCGGTGATGTGCCGTGCTGCCACAAACATATATCCCTCCTTTGGCTGGAAATGTCTATGACACATTTGACACTGTATAACCTTAAGGTAGCCCCCATAAACAAACAAACAAAGGTCTAATATTTGCAACTCTTGATCAGGTGCATGTACTCAGGAGGTGCCACGTGTGCCCCCACTCCTTGAAGGCCACGCGGAGCCCAACCCAAAAAGAAAAAAAAAAATTATTGGGAGGTTATTGCATAGATCACTAGCATTGAATGTATATGCAAATTCATATTTTTTGAAGATTAATTTTACATATCAAGAAAAACTCTCATATTTGATTGTGTATTTTTTAACTAAATAATAATAAAATATTATTTTTTTTCATTTTTTTTCCTAAAATTATTTTTGTATTGATATGCTTCAAATAAGCAATTATCAATCCCAATCGGTCCTTTTTTATTTCTTTGTTTGCGTTGCTGTTGAGAGAGATCAAATGGTAGGAGAGAGAAAAAACAGTAAAATAATGTTTAGAGAGTGATACATAATCCAATGCAGACCAATTTAAAGAGATATTATGTAAAGAGTAATGCTAAAGAGAAGCCACTATAGCAATGCACAATTTGCACTCACTGCGTGGTTGCTTCTAGTTGATTGTTCCCAACACTCACTTGGAGAGATGTATGGTCTAGATGATACCACATCATGTGTGCAAAATAGATGCTTCTAATAGTGACTTCTATCTATATTTATTTTTATGTAAATATAAAGATGCATAAGCCATTACCAATACTCTTAGGATACTTTGAAATACGCATGATTGAAACATCCTTACCAAATTGGAAAAGAAAATCAAGTCAGACCGATCTAAATGCTCTTAATTTGCTGCTTTGGTCCACACCAGCAGAACCCAAAAAGGTTTTGATCATTACCCACAAACTTATGAGCAGGCTGAATCAGAACAGCATTGATTTCAAGTGGTCTCTGCAGTTACTACTACATTAACATCATGAATCATGATGACCATTTAATTTACAATGCATCATAGCAATTCCACCTAAAAGAAGTAAATATTTCTGAAAATCTTGAAGGGAATTTAAGACTTTAAACAGAGTTGAAGATAAGGTTGGAAACAAGGCATGGCATCTAGACACTACAGATTGTAGTTATGTTTTGATTGAATGAGTTGCTTGTCTTTTCCCTGGACAATTGAATTTGTTTCGATGTGCATGTCATTATAGTCTTTTCAAATATCTTTTGCTTTTCGGCATTGAGCGAATACATGCACAATATAATAAATAATATATATGTGTGTATGTGTATGTGGCCATCAAAAGGCACCCCCAAAAAAAACTTTCATCAGTATCCCCAAAAGCAAAGCGGTCAGAACTCAAAAAAACACACACAAAGTACTTTCACATCTCCTTTGATCATCGTCCCACCAACCCTTAACTTTTTCTGTCAAAAAAGCATCAAGGGCATTTCCGTCCCAATACATTTGGCATTTTCAAAAACTTAAAAACTTTCAAGAAAAAAAAAAAGAGGACTTTTTGTCTTTTAGATGTCTAATTTGGGCGCCACGAAAGATCCAAAGTTCATGGGCTAATCAACTTGTCTCTAGGGGCCCCATGTAAATCCCCCCACACACCCCCACCCCAAGCCGTACGTTTAGACTGGCTGGTTCAACCGTTTCAAGTGTGCATGTACCTTCAAACACACGCAAACAAGAGAGTGTTTACATTATGCTTTTTGACCAAGTTTCACGTTCAAAACATCAAGAAAATTTTAAAAGCGAAATCTGGGTAATATTCTTTCAAAGAATCAAAGCCTATAACTTTGGTTTTGAGGTTCAATGATGGAGGTGGGAGGGGGAAAGAAAGATCTGTAAGATCATTTTCGTGAAAAATGCATTAAACTTGAAAGCTATTCTCTTTTCATGACTTTATTATCGGAGATGACAAAAGGTTTTTGGCGGTGGGTGTTGGGGACCAATTTCCAGCATTGTGCTACATGATGTACGTGCACATGAAGACCGTGACCACATTTATCCTTTTGCTTTTTCTTTGACTGCCATCTTTCATTTGTGTGCTAACCATTGTCCTTTCATAGAAATTATTTCCTCTGCTTTTGGCGGCAAATTTCCTGCTGGCAGAGCACTCTATTATGCTCTGGATCTTGAAGGATTTTGGGTAATTTTTTTCGTTAGACCTGTTGGAAGTTATTGGATTGTTTCGTATATTTGTGTTTTGGTAAGGATATTGGACGGATCTGAATGGTAAAAATCCATCTACATGTTCGATGGGGACAGGTGGCAGCAGGCCATTATGAAGATGAAATATAAAGTACTATGCTTGTGTTCCTTCACAGCTTCACTATTAGTATCTTCGAGCCTTGTTTGTTACGCAGTTTTCTGCGAAAAAAGTACGATAATTAGTTGTCTCTAATTATGAGTATAAGTTAGTTTTTATGAGTAGTTTTGCCCTTTTTCTGTTGTACCTTCAAGTTGATATCTTCCTTTTTTTTGAGTTCTCTGAAAAAGTGCATGCTTCAAAATTGCAAGAATCGATACGTAGGACAATAATCACCAGAAACCAGCACTTTGTTTGTGAAACACTGGACACTAACTGATCCAGCAGTTCTGCAAAGGTCAATAAAAATAGCATAATGCCAACCAGAATTAGACCTAGATCTTTTGATTAACAAGATCCCCTCATGTTTTTACATCGGATCATCAGTACAATATTTATTAAGAATTCCTGACAAAATTTAAATATTAAATAATAAAGATTAGTTTGAATACAGAAATCATCTCATCTTTATAACTTTTTCAAATTCTGTAGGCCCACTCCATATATTCTAAAACAAACAAGTTATATGGGTAAAATCAATCCCTACTTCGTAGGCCCAATGAACATAATCAGTTAAGTTGGAGTATTTCAATGGGCGGGGGCTCTCAGCCCAGTTTACCCACAATTAAATGGAAGTTCGTTGCTGAAAGCTGTAGACGGGCCGATGTAGATCATATTGCCACCTTAAAAAACCGTTTCCATGAGAATCTTTGTCGATTGCAACCATCAAATTACAGCATCCAGTTATGCCATGAAATGATGTCCCAAAACCCAAACTTCAAGCACCCAACCCTCCAACTCTTAGAAAAATGCCAGACCCTGCACGACGTTAAGCAAGTCCATGCCCATATGCTCACAACCGGTCTCGCCCTCCACACTTACCCTCTCAGCAGACTCCTCCTCTTCTCCTCCGCCGTTTCCATAGCCTACGCACTCTCGATCTTCAATCAAATTCCAAACCCGACAATCTTCCTCTTCAACACTCTCATTTCCTCGCTCGTCACCAATGGCCGACACCACACCCACATTGTCTGCTCACTTTACAACCGAGTTCTCTCTCACCAGACCCTCAAACCCAATAGCTTCACCTTTCCATCTCTCTTCAAGGCTTTTGGGTCTGACCCATGGTTCCAACACGGTCGAGCCCTCCACACCCATGTCTTGAAATTCCTTGGATCCACACATGACCACTTCGTCCAAGCCTCGTTGCTCAATTTCTATGCCAAGTGTGGCAGAGTCGGTGTGTCTAGGTATTTGTTCGATCAAATTAGGGAACCGGATTTAGCTTCGTGGAACTCTATTTTAGCTGCTTATGCGCATAGTAGGAGTACTGACTGTATTAGCAGTGCCAGTAACGGTTGCGATAGTAGTTTGTCTTTGGAGGCTTTGTATTTGTTTAAAGACATGCAACGTTCCTCAGTTAGGCCTAATGAAGTTAGCATTGTTGCTTTAGTTAGCGCTTGTGCTAATTTGGGTGCTCTTAGTCAAGGTACATGGGCACACTCTTACGCATTGAGGAACAATCTTAAACTGAACCGCTTTGTGGGAACAGCACTAATGGACATGTATTCAAGATGTGGGTGTCTGGATTTAGCGCACCAGTTGTTTGATCAATTGAACGAAAGGGACACATTGTGTTACAATGCCATAATTCGTGGATTCGCAATGAATGGTTATGGACATCGGGCACTTGGCCTTTATGAGAAAATGAAGATTGAGGGAATAGTTCCTGATGATGTTACGTTTGTAGTTACCATGTGTGCTTGCTCACATGCGGGTTTGGTAGAGGAGGGCTGTAAGGTTTTCGAGTCTATGGAGGAGGTTTATGGGATTAAGCCGAAGCTTGAGCATTATGGCTGCCTGGTGGACCTTCTAGGACGAGCCGGGAGGCTAAAGGAGGCTGAGGAAAGGGTCCAGACCATGCCCATGAAACCAAATGCCATTTTGTGGAGGTCTTTACTTGGGGCAGCCAGGGTTCATGGAAATTTGGAGATGGGGGAAGTTGTACTTAAAAACTTGATAAAATTAGAACCAGAAACCAGTGGGAACTATGTGCTTTTATCAAATATGTATGCAAGTATTGATAGATGGGACGATGTCAATAAAGTTAGAAAGCTGATGAAAGATCAAGGGGTTAACAAAATGCCCGGAAGCAGCTTGGTTGAGATTGGCGGTGCCATGCATGAGTTCCTAATGGGAGACAAAACACACCCACAAACAAAAGGCATTTAAAGCTAGAAGAGATGAACAAAAGATTATCTGAATATGGTCACAAGCCAAGAACAAAGGAAGTGCTGTTTGACATTGAAGAGGAAGAAAAGGAAGGTGCTCTCTCTTGCCATAGTGAGAGGCTAGCTATAGATTTTGCTCTCATGGCATCTGAATCGAGTGCCCCCATCCGAATCATTAAAAACCTTCGGGTTTGTCATGATTGCCATGTGACTACTAAGCTTATTTCCGTGATATATGAAAGAGAAATTATAGCAAGGGATCGGAATCGTTTTCGTCATTTCAAAGATGGAACTTGTTCTTGTCTGGACTATTGGCGACAGTCTACATTGATTACAATGTCTATTCCCTGCATCTGAAAAGCAAAAGGACAGGAGAAGACGTGTATTTAACTCGGACATGTAAATTCGATACATGCTTGTCTTCTTGTTATTTGGAGCATTTTCCTGGCTTCTTCCTACTAAATTAATCAAACTAGTTTAAAGAAACTTGATTATCTTTGGGAAGGGAATGGAGAAAGTAATTGGGTGAAGGTCAGACATATCAGTTGCTTGGTTTCGGAAAGAATAGAAATGAAAAGATACGGTTATGGTGAAATGACGTTTAAAGGGCCTAACGTGAAATCATTCGAGATTCCAAAAGGTTTAAGTTGATAGGAAGATGTAAATTTAATTATTTATTATATTTTTAACATTACATCTCACGTGTGGGCCAGACTTTCTCTCAATAAGTGAGTCTAACACGTGAAGTATTTAATTAAGTTAGGTAGAGTGTTGAGTCAAGGTTCGAACTCAAGATTTTGTTCTGATACCATTTGAAATCACTTGTCTAAAAATTTAAATTGATAAGAAAATTAATTATTTATTATATTCTTAAGACTATGGAAAAATAAGAGCTTGGAGATTCATCAACTGAAGTTTTGATATGATACACTTGAATATTACATTAATTGAGAGAAAGATTAGTTCATCTCATCTCATATAATTATTATAACTTTTTTAAATTTCCACATAAAATATAATAAATAATTTAACATTTTCAAATTCTAAAATAAAAATTATATTATAACAATATTTTATTTAATTTTTAACAAAACATCTTATATCTTTTGAACTGAGTAACTGAGGAACCCTTAATTGACCATATTCACTTGATGTTGGGCTTGACATCCGTATATCTCCTCACAATACTAGCTACTGTATTTTTGAAGTAATTCTCTCATCTACCTTTGGATCATTCACCAATAACAACAATAATAATCGCAAAACAATCAATCAACTTGTTTGGTCATAGAGACATGTGGTATGCAACCGAGACAGTCATGATCGACACATCATAGAATATGTGTCCCAAAAAAAGTGTATATATATGGACGAGCAATGCTACATAACAACCTGTACACTGCACTCATTTCATTTCATTTAATTTCTTTTTTCTTCTTTTTATTATGTTAGGACCCATCCACGCCTTTCTCTCTCTTTTTGAAATCTGATTTCAATCTCTCTCTCCTCAAGCCCTTCCATCGAATCCATCTCTCTCTCTCTTACTGAACCCCATCGAGCTCTCTCTCTCCTCAAGCTCTCTCTCACCAAGTCCTCTCTCTCTCTCTCTCCAAGTTTTGGGTTGGCTTCATTTTTACTTTATTTTTTTCATCAAATTTTCTACAAGAAAAAGGCACAAAAACACGGAGAATCTGGAGTCGAGTTTTGTGTTTTTCTATTTAATTGATAAATCCGGTTTGCCAGGTATGTGGTGTAGAATTTGTGAATCGGCTGATGAGAAGATTTTCTCAAATACGAATGAGAAAATCTACTCCAAAGCCTGTCTACCTCTAACTCCACGTACCAGTTGATGTGGCAGACCCGGTTTACGTAAATGGTCAAGTAACTCAACACACGATCCCCTCTGGCTCCATCTGCGAAACTCCATTTGCGAAACCCGTCTCCCCAACAGCCCAAAATCCCTCCATCTACGCAATCTCCCCCTCTCTGCCCTAACTCCACACACCTTCGCCCCCTCCATCTGCGAATCCATCTCGACGCAGAGAACCCTAAACACAGAACCCCCCTCCATCTTCTCCTTTGTATTTCTCTGAGAAGCGTAGAAAACCCATCTACTCGAATCTCCCCCCTCTTTGCCCTCCCCGCTCCCTCATTCTTCTCCCCCTCCATTTACGAATCCATCTTAGACGCAGAGAAGCCTAAACACAGAACCCCCTCCATCTTCTCCTTCGTATTTCTCTGAGAAGAGCAGAAACCCTAAACGTAGAACCCGACGCCGTTTCTCTCTCCCATCTTCAAGTGTTGCGTTGTTGTGCCTGTTGGTGCACGTCTTCCACTCCACAACGGTAAGTTAATCCCTCTCTCATTCTGTGCGAATTTTCTCTACATTGACGAGTAGTAATTGCACCGTTCATGAGTCTTGCCCGTGCGAGTCGTAATTTAATTTTAGTAATTTGATTCTATACCCAATGATGCCAACTATTGGAAGAAAATCTGTACAGTGCATGATCTTTTAATTGCATGCAAATGTATTGTTAGTTGTGGAGCTCAGCCAAAAAAATGAATTTTATCCTCTAGAGAGATAGAGATTATGGTTTTAACTCCACTACCTGCTTCCCCCCATTTTAAAAGTAAAGAGAGAAATGCCATCGATGGCTGTTGAAAGAAATGGTACGGGTAACATGTGGATGTGGGCGTTAACATGTGTTTATTTTTCCCCAAATTATTATTGTTTCTTTGGACATATTATCTTATGAAGAAGAATGCAGTTCAACATATAAACTCGTTTCATGTCAATAAAGGGTGTTTTTTTTTTCCTCAAGTCTTGGTTTTTAGTAATCTGTAGTTTGCCTATTTTGGACATGATACCATGTGCTACTCTATATGCTTTTCTATTCCAGGGTTGTTTTTTTTTTTTAAAAGTGTGTAGTTCGATGCATGCAGGTCTATGTGTTGTGACTAACACCAGACATTCCTAACTAGCTTTTCATTGTCTTTTCCTTTTTGGTAATGGAGAATGGGGTTGGCTTGTATGTTCATCCCACAACTTGTATGTCCATCCCACAGCTTGAGCCTAGTCGAGCGAACTCTCTGACTTGATTGTAGCTCGAGCAAAGTGTCGAGCCATGTCAAGTGAATTCTTTGACTTGAATGTAGCTCGAGCGATGTGTCGACCCATGTCAAGCGAACTCTCTAACTTGAATGTAGATCGAGCGAAGTGTCGACCCATGTCGAGCGAACTCTCTGATTTGAGTTGGCCACCCTTTTTAACTTTGACACACTTCAACACATGTTACAACATAATTTTACAAATGTTTTTACAAGAATATGTCAACACACTCATTTTTACATTAGCGCTTTTGTTACTCTTTATCTTTGATATGTATCTATTTTGAATTAGCTTTAGAACAAGTTTAAAATGGAGAAATATAACCAAAAAGACAGCTTAGAAATTGAGCTGCATAGTGTCAATACTAATGGGGTGGCCATATTGTTTATGTCATCTAGCCAACCCAATCATCACAATCTTGCTAAGTGCATCCTTTTAAATTTCTTTAAGATGGATTCCATTGCCCTATATTGTTTTTGAAGATGGACATATTTGACAAAGAAGAATGAGTGAATGGGTATTTTAAAGGTTTGAGGTATCATGTGTTTGATTACCATTATTCAGTGGTTATTCAAGTGTTGGGTTATTGAAGTGTTGATTTTGCCATTATTTAGTATTGGGTTATTGAAGTGTTGATTTTTTCATTATTTAGTAGTTGTTCAAATGCATCATGTGTTTGACAGGGTAAGTTCAATTTCTTTAGCTATGCACCTACCTAGGTTAGCACTTGAATCAAGCTTTAGACCTTAGCATTACCTTCATAATTAGTGCTATGTCTTCCAATCTTTTTAGATGGAATCAAATGTACATGTGTTGTTTTCAAATCTTTTTGGATGAAATCTGATTTGATGATGATGCATTTGAATATGCTCAATGTTTCAATTAGATCACCTATGGCCTCAGTCAATCATCATATGTTGTTGATGAGTTACAAATGGAAGCACCAACTTGTTGGTGTGGCTTGAAAGCTCCATTAAAGACCTCTCATACTAACAAAAATCCTGGAATGAAATTTTACGTCTGCCTGAAGTATAACACGGTAAAGCATATTTTTTTATCATAATTTTGTAGTGCTTTTTAATTTGTCATATTTAACGTTTGTCGAATTGACAATTTGTATGCAGGGAGAAGCTGAAATAGATCCTAAATCTTTTACTTTCCCTTCTACAATCTACCAATCCCAAGTTCTCACATAAAAAAACTTTGTTAAGTCTTTGAAAAACAAGAAAAATAAGAAATCTTTACACTGTATCAAACCAAATAAGCGAATACCCAGAAGAAAAAATTTACCATTAACAAAAGTATTCTCTCGCTTTCAACCAACCAACGCCAAAGAGAGATGAAAACCTAGAAAGTTGTGAGTGGTTGTGCGTCGGTGCATGCTTTTTATTTTTATTTTTTGAAATCTATGCATCGGTGCTGGAAGCTAATGGTTGAGACGCCGCAGAAGCTAGGTGCTTTGCTTTTTCCTCGACAACTATGGTGATGTTGATCTGATGGGGGTTATCGGCATATGTTTATATGCTGCAACAAAACCCATGTAGAGAGAGAACTGGGTGTGGACTTGAGAGAGAGAGAGAGAGAATCGACTGTGATGCATGCGATTGCTTGAGGGGAGAGAGAGGGAGCGTGATTGAGAGTTGAGAGAGAGCTTCAACTTGAGGAGAGAGAGATCGACGGGGGAAAAGTACATGGAAACTGATTATCTATATTCATTTTTATTTTACATTTTTTGGAAAGCATACGTGTCACAATTTTATTAGCGGGTGTAAATATAATGTTAGCACCAAATCCGATTCCTAGCCTCTCTCATATGGACTTCCAAGTCTTGAACTTCCAATCTATATTGCAAACTACACCCTCTTTCTTACTCAATTTTCTTGATCTGATCGCCATGATTGATAACATTGTTGTCAACATGGTTTGAAACAACTTGATTTGGTCGATCAAATAATTTCATTGTTTGTTGTGGACAAGTCTATCTGATTGTTGGAAATCAACAATAATCGATCTGAGGATGTCGATATCCACCATAATAGCACAGGACTCGGGAAATGTCGTTGTCTATATCATGTAGGTACATGCACTCTCATCGCAATTCGCATGAGATTATGTTGTTATATTTAAGGGTGTAACTGGTTCAATTCAATCCGTTTTTGGACATATTTTAAAATCAAACCGGTATACACCAGTTGTGAAATTTGAAGAAGCAATATCGCACTGGTTACACCTCTAAACTGGTACTTCTAGTTTTACAGTTTTCGGTTTGGTTCGATCTGCTTTTTTCGATTTTAGTATAGTAGTAATGGATTAAATAATTAGTATAACTATATTATAGTGATATAGTTACATATAGTGAATTATATATTAATATAGTATTAGTAGTTATACTAATACTATAGTAATTTATATAATTATTTATATATAGTGGATTACTAATAGTGTTAGTATTAGTATTGGTGTATATATATATAATAGTATCATATAGTGATATAGTATTATTTTTTTATTAAAAAAATGCATTCATTAATAACGAGTATTACAATTTTGACCTGAAACATTTATTACAAGCCAACTACAACATTAATGGCTCCCTAATACACAATTGTGACTGACATGGTCTAGTCCATGTTGCAAACCTTTCTCGGGCCACCTGGGAGACATCACAACTCTATCCAAGACAGAGTTAACAATCCTCATACTCTGTCTAAGACGGAGTGGAGGACACACTCTATGGACAAAAGTCCAAGAGACACTCTATGGACAGAAGCCCAAGAGACGATGTGTTTTTTTTTTTCTAAAACAAAAGATGTAATAGAAATTAAAGATACATGGAAAAAAAAATTACATATTGGAAAGATATAGATCCGCATTTTCAACCTTGGAGGAAAAATTACAAACAAAGTGACTGTGATGGTGTGTGAGAGCCACGCGCCACCTTAGGAGTATGACGGTTAGTTAGGTATGAAGTAACCGATAGCCCTAGACCCATAAAAGTTGCATGTGGCGGTAGAAGAGCACCTTTAGCGGTGGGGCATGTATTTCATGCGCCCACTTTGGACCGCACGTGTGGATCACGCCCAGCTTTGTTCGGCGAAATACTTTGCCCGTCTGAAGGATCAGTGTCTTGGGAAACCTGCAGTAAGGCGCGTGGTGGTCGCCAAACGTCGGAGAGCAGCAAATCGACCTTCCGTCATACTTAGCACTACAAAAAACAACTAAAAAGGAAAAAGGAAAGAAGAAAACTAGAGAGGAGAGAGGAGTAGGGATGAAGGAGAGAGGAGGGGGCCCCTCTGCGTAGGTTTTGATTTGGTGGTGTTTCCTTGAGAGAAGAAGAGTCTCTCTCTCTAAACAAGGTTTTCTAGGTACTTTGATTATGTATGTTAGTGATAATATATTAGTGTCTAGCTTATTTATATATTTGATTATATATGTTAGTGATAATATGATAGTTACATACACTTTTTATATGAGTGTCTATGATCAAATGTATAGAAATGTATTTATAAAAAATAATATATATTATAATTTATTATGCTATAAAATGCATTTATCATTAATATATATATAGTTTATATTAATAACATATGATCAAATGTTCATGCTTATGATTAAAATTTTATGTTATTAGATTATTATTATTATACATGAATAATAGGATTTTAAAATTTAATGTTATATTAATTAGCAATTTAGCATATAATATAAAATTATTTTACATATAATTATATAAATTATATATAAAAATTATATATAATATAAAAGATCATATAAAAAATATTTTACATAACATAAAAAATTAATATATATATATATGAACTGATCCAGTCTAGTGTTAGAAAAAGAAAAATCGAAACCAAACCAATTTCGATCGATTTTGAGAAAAATGAAACTACTTCGATCCGGTTCACCGGTTTTTTTTCACCCCTAGTTATATTACTCTAGGAGATTATGCGGATCTTATTTTGGAAATAAAACACAAAGGAAAACAACCCATTTCGTCATTTTTAAAAGATTTAGAAAAGCAGAGAATTAATACAGTAAAAAATAATTGTATGTAGTAGAACTCTTTTCATATATATAGACAAATTACACTTCCGAGTATAGTTGATGATAAGTACAAGAATTTAAACATTACCGAGAGATAGATAATTCAAATACAAGATTACAATTCAAACATGAACAAGGTAAGGTAAGATAAGATAAGATAAGTCCTATAAAATAAGATCTGCAAGTTCGAACTTAATTTGGTTGTGAGTTGCGAAGATCTGGTTGTTGTTGAAAGAGATCAATGATGTTGGAGCTTAATATGATTTTCTTGTCTAACAATGTTATAGGCTTTATTAGTTTCTGCACGAGTCTTTATAATCTATCTTCTGCAAACTGAATAGATATATATATATACATGCCTGTGAGGTGGGCATGACTTAAATGTTTGTTTGTTTTTTTGGTTGCTGAGTGGGATGTGTCACATTTGTAAATTTTAGACTAAAGAATCCGCTTATGTCACGTATACGGTCATTGAAGTCCGTGGACATTTACAAACTATGAGATGTGTCACACACTAATTAGACAACGACTGGAAAAACATCCAAAGCATTGCCTTGGATATCGCGTGTGAATGCTGGAGGGTCCAAATTCCAAAAGCAAAATATCAAATCATTCAAGATTCGCTATTTATTATTTTACATCCTATAAAAATCATCCTCATATTTTATAAAAAAAAAATTATAAGTATGAGATGTGAGAGTATATAGTGATTGATATATAGTATTCTTTCTTTTCATCATTTCACGATGTGATATTAGATGATTGAAAATTATTTATTATATTTTATTTATCAATTTATCTTCTAATATTATATCATAATTTATGATGAAAAGATGATATTTTCGTAAAAAAAATTTAGAAGGAACGAGGGAGGAACCACCCCATCTCAGTGGGGGCCCGGGGCCAAGAAGATGATTAGCCAAAACATTAGACTAGAGAAAGAACGAAGACTTTGACACTTGAGAGCGTGTGAAATGTTGAAATGAATATGGCTATGAAGTGGGGAATGTTCAATCTGAGACATGTGCTGAGCAAATTCATGAGATCACATCATCACTCACTGTTTGACAGTCTGCGTGAAAGGGTTTGTGTTCAACATCTACCATATTTTATTTTCCTATATTTAATTGGTATTAGAGAGAGGGTATCTTTGAATTCAAATAAAGAAGATTCAGGGAAATGGAGGAAAAAACATGATTGATTAGGATATGCCAAAGCCAGCAGACACACCTTCCCCTTTTCTACAATTTTGCAATCTTCAATTGTCGAGGTATCAGATGTTTTTGTCCGCATTGATTTGGGCACTCTTGCCTGGTTTTACATTTCATGCTTCTTTTTCCATCCTCAGATATTAATTAAAAATCTTCTTCATACAGGAAGAGACACAGTGAATCAATATTTTCTCTGATTTTTAAAGAAAATTATAATTACATTTTTAATGAGTGATATTAATTTTTATTTTAAAACTTATAATATTCAACTCGAAATAACTTATTTTAAATATTCTCTCTAGATTTTCTTTAATTGATTCTAAATATCTATATTACCTATAAGCGGGAGATCACCGTCTGATCATATGAGATTTCATTATCTTAATTAGAGATATACATCTATACCAGATTTTTTTTCCCAGTCGGGTCCGGTCCGAAATC
Source organism: Juglans cinerea (assembly GCA_961763995.1). Lineage (NCBI taxonomy): Eukaryota > Viridiplantae > Streptophyta > Magnoliopsida > Fagales > Juglandaceae > Juglans > Juglans cinerea. The sequence continues at coordinate 7,189,233 of CAUIVZ010000010.1, forward strand.
CAAATGAATCTGGACAGTTATTTATCCAGATTGGACCCTAGCGTACTCTACCTGCCCAGATCCTGTACAATGTATTTTTTTTTAAACAAAAATTTTGACTTCGTTTTGCACGTACAAAAACTAGAGTTAAAATTAGTGGAGTTAAAACTGAATATCGGTTATAATTCAAATAGCCAGTTCTAAAATCGGATACCCACCCAAGTTATAACCGATTTTACCCAGGTAGATATTCGCCCGAATTTAAAAATCTGGTACAAATTTTCCAAATCTGTATCTGAATGCACAACCCTAATCCTAATTTTGCAAGAGTAATTTTTTGCCTTTTAATTTTTCTTCAAAGAATGGAAGCATGGCATTAGAGGCTATAACATTAGTATTGACTTGTGGATAATTGTTGTCAAATTTGAGATAAAAAGGATATTTAGGTTACTTTATCTAAGTCGGAAAATCTCATCTCTCTTTCTAGAGAGAGAAACTCCATAATCTCTCTACAAAACTCTTCTAAATTCGGAACTAGCTTTGAGGGGAGGGTGTTTTGGCTCCTCCCTCTCCCTTCCCTCCTGTCTATATGTTCATTCTGTTCGGTTTGTTTTATTTTGGTGTGTTTTAGTTTTTAGTTTTAGCCCTATTAAGGGGTGCTCTTTCGAGTGATCCCTTTTTTAGAATAGGTTTTGTTCCTCTTCTTTTTAAAATTTGTGTTTATGAACATATTCCAAGATCTTCATTTCAAAGTTTCGGAACCTCATCTTTCATTTTTCTTTCGGACCCGTGTGTGGTGATTGAGTCGCCTGAAACGGCCGCAGTTGGGGCAAGAGTTGGTCGAGAGGGGCGGGCGAAGCTATGGCCAGTTGGTCGTGCGGCGGGAGGATGGTGTTCATGCGAGCTAGGTGCTCGTGCCGTCTGGGCTCGGGTTGTCGATACTTGCGGTGGGCGCGCGGTACTAGGCTCACGCCGGTACTCGTGGAGGGTGGCGATAGCAGAAAGGGAGATGGGCTTCGAAGAGAGCGACAGAGGGGGCGTCGGGCTACGTAATACGCAGAATAAGAAGAAGAAGAAGAAGGTAGAAGAAGGCAGTAGAAGAAACATAAAAGAAAAGAAAAATGAAAAAATGAAAGTAGAAGGGGGCGGCTGGCCCACTTCCTATTTTTTGTGTTTTTGTATTTTTAATGTGTTTTTGGTTTGTAGTTTGTAGTTTTTTAGTTTTTTAATAAAAAAGAAATAGACTATTTTGGACTTGGTGTCTATAGTACGTAGCAGAGTCTCGTATTCCTTCTGTTTGGGAGAACGAAGGGGGCTAGTGCTTCTCTTCTTCAAAAGATGGGTCGCTTAGTTTAGTTTTTACAGAGCCCTATCTCTGTTAGGAGAGAGTTTTACAGAAATTAAGATAATGTCTACTATAAATGAATTTGTATACGGAGGTGTCCCAGAGTAGATGCATAGTTTGACTTGTAATGCTGATTTTTCTTATATTGATAAGTCATAGCTGTATCTTCAGTTTATGAAATAAAATGAAGTCTATTTAAAAAACAAAAAAAGTTACTTTATCTAACCAAATCAATTTCATTTCACATTGAATTACGTATGAAATTGACTAAATTATTATTATTTTCAAGATTTTTAGAATTCACACGTTGAGAAAGATGATGACCATTGGGGAAAGTCCATCTTGATTGATCTAATTAGCCAATATAGAGTATTTTTGAGTTATCTTAAGCAATTTTTACCCACGTTTGGCTAAATCAATTCCGGTCGTCTCATGATATGGGAGCCCAAATTGCTTTCTAATTTAATATTATAAAGAAATGACAAGGAAAGAGGGAGAAGAAAAGTTGGCACTTGGCAAAAAGAAGAGAAAAAAGGTGTCCAGATTCATCCCCTTTGGATCCCATGTTTTCCTCTCTTCCAAACTTAACTATAAAATCCACCTTTGAGTTCCAAACTCCATTAAAATTCCATCAGATTGCTCCAAATCAATCCATTGTTTATTCTTTGTTTTTTGGGAAATTTCAAATTCCCCAAAACTATTGCCCTTTACCATCCAACTCGCACCCACTAACTCTTCATTATTAATATTCATTGCAATTATTAACCTCCAATTAACAATCAAAACTAGCACTCCCTGAAAGAGAGCCATTTGTTGGTTCTCTACCTTCAATGGCTTCCATGGCGGCACTCTTCACCAAAACCCCGTATCCTCCCCAATCCCTCAACAAGATTGCCAATACCTACTTCGCTCCAACCCGCGAAGTCTCCTTATCTCTTCCTTTCGGCAGAAAAACACACCGGAGGCTCCGAGTTTCGTCCGCGTTGATCAAGCCCGACGGTGGGAAGCTCGTGGAGCTTTTGGTGGAAGAGCCTCATAGAGATTTGAAGAAGAGTGAAGCTTTGTCTCTGCCGAGAATTATGCTCTCGAAGATTGATCTTCAATGGGTCCACGTGCTGAGCGAAGGGTGGGCAAGCCCGCTCCGTGGGTTCATGAGAGAGTCCGAGTTCCTCCAAACTCTTCATTTTAACGCGCTTCGACTCGAGGACGGGTCGGTCGTGAACATGTCGGTGCCTATCGTTTTGGCCATCGACGACTCGCAGAAGCATCGGATCGGCGAGTCCAGCCAAGTCGCCTTGTTCGACTCGGAAAACAACCCGGTTGCTATTCTAAAAGAGTAAAGACACTAATTTTCTCTTTATTAATTTTTTATTTCGAGTATCGTTTTTTCATTACTTTTAAAATGAAAGACCAAGTTTTAATTGTGTAGTATACTGTGCTGTGTCTGGGACTCTGGATGACATATTTTTGTTTGTCTTTTGGTTTTTAACTGAAGTTAGAGAACAAATATTTTGGTAGGTGCCATCGTACCAGTATTAATACACCTGATCCTATAAGAATTCCGCAGTTAAGTGTAGGGGTATACAAAAACTGCCTAAATCGGTCGGGAACCGATCAGACGAGTCGCCGGAGTAAGGAACCAGCCGGAACCGGCAAGCACCCAGTCAGTAGGCGGCAAGAATTGATGAAAATCGATATCGGCCGATTTGACGCTGGTTCGAACCCTTAGAAAACCGCTGAACCGGCCAACCCTTTATATATATATATATTTTTAAATATATGTATATAAAATAATGCCGTTTCACTTAAATAAGATTTAAGTGAAACGGTGTCGTTTTTACCTTGGAACTTAAAAAAAAAAACATATGGAACGGCGTTGTTTGGCTTAACGGCGCCGTTTCAAAATGAATTTAATAAACCCCTGGCCCCTCTTCTTCTTCTTCCTCGCGTCTTCTTCCTTCCTCCATTTCACCTGCAACTTTCTTCTACTCTTTCATGGTAAACGTCAACGCATCCCTCATTCGTCACAGAGATGCCGACGGCAGACCAAGGAACTGAACCGCACAGCGTCGAGACCGATAATATTGGTTCTCTCTCCCCCAATCAACCAGTTTCGGCCAGTTCTTTCCTCTCATGGCAGACGTCGGTTCGGCACCGAAACCGCGCTGAACCCATCAGTTTTCAGCCCTAGTTCGGCGTACTTGGGCGAGAGTAGTAATATGATGAGTGACCTCTCGAAAAGTCCTCGACTTATAAAAAAAAAAAGAGAACAAATATTTTGGTTGTTTTTTTCTTTGGGGTCATGTATGGAGGGGTGCTGTTTTTTAATATATTGTCTTCTTCTTCTTCTTTTTGAGATGTGGTTGTTTGGTTAGGCTTTGATTTCTTTTAGGTGTAAAATGAGACCTCACTGATTTTGAAGCTCAACATGTATTGGCTTCCATACAAGAGCTTTGATTATTTATTTGAAGCAAATAAGGGCCTGAAAATAAGAATTAGGAGATCGAACAATCACCGATGTTAATCGCCTCTATCTATGTCGTCTTTCTAGTCCAAACTTGCTTTGGGGTGTTTGTTGTTGGTCTGTGATGGGTTTGAAAGTCTGATGGCCGTTTGTTTATGCCACCCGTCTCCTTTTCCTACCTCTTTCTACTTTTGCATGAATATACTGGTGTATTGCAAGACGTTATATTATTTTCAATATTGTTTTGTTTCATCTTAAATCACAATTATCGAATCATATCATTATTAATCAATTCAAACTGGTAGATTATTAATAACTTAAATTAATAGATTTTTCTCGTTTACTAGGGTAGGGTCTAAAACTTACACGAGGGAGTCGGATCAAATGATAAAAATTGAATAAGTTCCTATCTTTGTGGGAAAATTTCTATGTATTGGTGAAAAGTTTCTTTTCAAGCAAAGTTTTCATGACGATCTAAATGTTTGACCTAGTGTAGTCTTGCCATCATGTGAATTGCCGGACATCCATGTAACGGTATGGGAACTAGACTTTTACTCTGAATAACTGAATCTATTAAGAGCAACTGCTTTTATTAAATAATGGTATTGTCATTTATTTTACCCTTGCGTAGACATGCCATGCCAAATTCGGCTTCTATTCTTTACCAAGTTTCTTTCTAACTCTGTGATCAGAATTTTTTACCAGTAAACAAACACTAGAGGATTATTTTTACAAACTAGTATTAGTTTACTATTTTATTTGTTTTGAGTTGGTCTGTCACTTTTGGGTTGAGGTTGAGCTCTTACATCCATAGACTCTGCACTTAATCTAGATTGCCAAATATGAAAAATCTTAAACTAGTTTGATTTGTTTATGATAAAACCTGGTCACCCTACAGTTGTATGATGTGGAATATACTTAATTTTATCTGGGAATTGGTGTGGTATTTGATCTGTTTTTGTGCTGTAACTTTGATTTGCGTTCTCTGCAAGTATGATATACTCAATTTGGTTCCTTGGTCGTTACCCCAACGTTCCTTCTCAAATATTGGTAAAGGGGGGCCCCTATGGGGAGTGCCACAGAACAATGACACAAGCAATTACATGAAGTTATTAATGTGACTTTATTCTTATCCTACAAAACACATACAAATTTTTAGAATGTCAATTTATTTTAGCCAACGAATTGCCATAGTTTCTAATGATTTCTTCATTTCTTCATTTGATTTTTTTAGTATTGAGATCTACAAGCACCCTAAAGAAGAACGAATCGCCAGAACTTGGGGAACCAATGCCCCTGGCCTACCTTATGCTGATGAAGCTATAACCAATGCTGGGAATTGGCTGATAGGAGGTGAATTAGAGGTTATAGCGCCGATCAAGTACCACGATGGCCTTGATCGTTTTCGATTATCTCCTGTAGAACTCCGTGAGGAATTCACAAGGCGGAATGCGGATGCAGTGTTTGCATTCCAGCTTCGAAATCCTGTGCACAATGGCCACGCTTTGCTGATGACAGATACCCGTCGTCGACTTCTTGAGATGGGTTACAAGAATCCCATCCTCTTGCTTCATCCACTGGGAGGCTACACAAAGGCAGATGATGTTCCACTTAGTTGGCGAATGAAGCAACATGAGAAGGTACACGTTCTGAAATTCTCAACTTTCATAAGCATGAAACTACTTGAATTGCTTTTTGTTAGCTAATCTAGACTAGTAGTGGATGTGAAATTACTAGAACAATGTTTGTTTTCTAAAGTTTTTATACAGCGAGTTGGGATTTATGTATTTATGCTAAAGATTAGAATGATTCAAAAGGAACTTCATCCAAAACTTACTTGGTAGTGAAGTAGTAGTCTTTGCTTGGCTCATTGTGGGGCAGGCAGTTTATTGGGAAAGGTTTTGTCCTGTCCCAAAAGGTCAATATAAAATTTCCGAAACTCTGGCATTACTAAATTTAGTTTGATATTTTCAAATGTTTCTTAGGTGCTCGAGGATGGTGTTCTTGATCCAGAGACAACCGTGGTTTCTATATTTCCGTCCCCCATGCACTATGCTGGCCCAACTGAGGTGCAGTGGCATGCTAAGGCTAGGATTAATGCAGGGGCCAACTTTTACATTGTTGGTCGGGATCCAGCTGGCATGGGCCACCCTGTTGAGAAGAGAGATTTATATGATGCCGACCATGGTAAAAAAGTATTGAGCATGGCACCTGGGTTGGAGCGGCTAAACATTCTTCCTTTCAAGGTATGTAAATCATCGGCTGCCTGCTATTAATACCCACTTATATTGCACTATGAATACTTGGTCATGATCAATTGGATGCAATGGCAGGTTGCTGCATATGATAGAACTCAAGGTAAAATGGCATTTTTTGACCCCTCAAGACCTCAGGATTTCCTTTTCATATCGGGTACTAAGGTAAATGTTCTTCTCTAACATAGTCTGTGACATTGGAAAGTGAAAATGCATTGATAGATATACAAACATTTATTATATCTCCATAACGTCGTAAAAAACCTGTTATGCAATTTACAGATGCGGATGCTTGCAAAGAACAAAGAGAACCCTCCTGATGGATTCATGTGCCCTGGTGGTTGGAAAGTGCTGGTTGATTATTATGACAGCTTGGTTCCAGAAAGCGATGGCAAAGTTGCTGAAGCAGTTCCAGCTTAGATGGAATTGTTGTACCAAAATGTATGGCTTTCTGACTGGAGGAAACGAAACTTATTTATTCTCCTTGTGTGATCCTGCCCTGTAAAATCTCTGTCCAGATCTCTAATAAAAAACCGTGCGAGGCACTGGTACAGAGACACAATTTGCCTCCGTCTGTAATTAGAGCGTCTGTCTTTGCATGTTGCACTGCTGCATTTGTGCATGCAGGCGTATTGTATTATAGTGATTGTGTTTTGGAGTTATTGTGGGGAGACTTCATTCTTGAGAGGAATCAATATGGAGTTATTGTGGGGAGACTTCATTCTTGAGAGGAATCAATATCATCATAAGCATTGAAGGAAACCCGAATCAAAAGTACATAGAATTCAGTCGGCTTATAGAACTGGAAACTGTCATTGATGACGAGATATCACTCGAGTAAATAGCACAGCTGGGGCAATCATTAAATAAAAAATTTCTTGTTATTTTTCAATACGAATTGAACTGTTATAGATTATGACTTCTATTTGTTGTGGATCCCAACAAATACCAGTTAGTGCAGGCAATTAAAGAGGTTCAATTACTATTTTAAAGATATAACTAACTGCAGCAGTACAGATTGTTGGCTATAGGTTTGCAAATTGCTGCCCTTTTTGCCTCAACTTCATAAACATCGTAGAAATCGCCCCATGTATGCGATATAAAATAAGCCAAGACACAAATGACATTGATGCCTGCTACAAATGACACAAGTAATAAATTCTATCAAGAAACCTTCATGTTTGAGTAGGAAAATTAACAAGTTAATACAGAAAATGGCAACTTCAATCTATAAAGATCTTATTTTTTTCTTCATCTTCACTTAGTTGAGAGTTCGTTTATCTGGAGCAGTGATGATTACTGAGGTGGGATGAAAGGCACCCTTGACATGACGTTGGTTGGCTCAGATAATTCCGCTGCTGGCTTCGACATGAGCTCCTTGTTGGGATGCTCTGTAGCAACACCTTCTCTATGTTGATCACGTAAGACCAGCAACATTCATGGTGCTCTGGAATCAGACAAACTTCTAGATATTTTCATTGTTTGAAGTGCTTGTTTAGTGACAAGTCTCGGTTACAGAACAAGAACATCCTGTTAAAATTAAGTTGCCTATTTATTACTTGCAAGCACCATAACATATATAGATAGTAAACTCTCTGTCATGAGAATCCATCCCATCACTTCCTTCACTTCACTCTCCTTCATTCTTTACCTCTATGTGGGTGAGACGTGAAAGGAATGTCTGTGAGTGAGACATGAAAGTAACAAGAATCCCTATAATTTCGGTCCGAAATTTAATACAAAGGTCAATAAATAACCATATAACATCTATTGTTTCTTGTCAGTATCAAATGCTCAATACTATCTCTCACAATTTACTGAATTTAGGCCTTAAAATTCTATTTACTGGACACCGCACGCTGGGAATTGCACATTGTGCCATAGAGGCTTTAGTGATGGGTCTTGATTGCAAGTTGCAAGCTAAATAATCTTAGACATGCATATGCTGCTTCAACTACGTTTTGAGCACAACAATTGTTGGTAGTCTTTCCAAGTATCTTATTTTTGGTACTTGCCCTTGGCTTTCTACATTATAAATGGTGATAGATCTGTCCTAGATTCTAGCTATAAGTTGCATTCAGACATATTCCCAAAAGACATTATTGAAACAGCCCTCGATGTATGTTAAAGAACAAACGAAATTAATAATTATATTTATCATCAAATGAATGGAATCACTACTTTACAAATAAAATACTGCGTACAAATAGAGTACTAAAAGTATAATCAGAGATACACTACTAATTCTACTGCAGAAGTGGGTTCAACCATAGGTTTGTCTTAAAAAAGACAGGAAAACTTGAGTAGAAGTGTAACACCCCATTTTTGTAGGTTAGGAGTGTCACGTGTTTTTCATAAAATAAACCTGTCAAGTGATCTCATATTTAATAACATGAATTTAGCATTTATTTCATAAAAAAGTTTGTCTAATAAAATGTCTTCCAAAAATATTAAATGAATAATTGAATAAAATTTATGTCATAAAAGCAATATTATTCTAGAAGGTCTAAAACTAAATCAACTGCTCATTCTAATCCTGGCATGCCTGCTTGTGTTCATCACCTCACCTGGGTGGTTAAAAATATGAAATAAACTAAAATGAGTCTAAGACTCAGCAAGAAATCTATCACAACGTAAACATAATAAACATAAGTTTTCATAAAAAGTTTTCATGTTGAGAGCTTAAAATTCATGATTGTTCATACTAATATTTATGCTATGCATGATTGATTTATCTGAATTAACTGACTGATCTAACTTAACTGACTGATGTGACTGGCCAACACACTTAACTCTGTGTGCGAGATTGTACACCGGTCCCACGTCCTGCGGCCGCGAGGGGAGCCGCTGATAGTGTTCTAGCATACTATGGTGGACCACGCTTGACTCCGTGGCTTGCACATCCACTATGATTTGAACTGCATTGGTACCATGCATCTGAATGACCATCTGATTAACTGATTTGATCTTATCTTGCACTTGAATTTAAGATAGTTTACGTGTCTTATACACATGAGATGCATGACATAATACATACATAATTATAATTTCTGAATTTGAACATGATGTTGAATGACGTGATCGTATGCTATTCTGGATGACATGTTTGCATATGACATGAGTGGTGCATAAATAATGGTTGTCAATAAATTGGCTTGAATAATACTTATATATAAGCTGAATTGTGATGATCATAATTTGTGATTAAATTACTTATCTCAATGCACTTCCTCTTGAATCTCACTTCGTAGCTCGTCACCTATATACAGTATTAACTATCACTAAATCTGTCTAGAATCAACATGTACTAATATCTTACTTAATTAAATTCATAATCTAAAAGATAGTCAAATAAATCTTTTGTTTAACACCATACTCAATAAATCCTGATATTTTAAATTACTTAATTACTAATAACATATTATAATTTAATAGAATACTTGGACTATTTTAAATAAGTCATAAATACCCCAATTATTGAAATATGTTTTCTTTCTTAACATAATTATTCAAAACTCATAACATATTCCTTAATTTCCATTTAAAATATAACTTAATAATTTTATTAAAATCTGGCTAAATAGACTGAGGGGAATATTAACTATAATAATAGGCTCAATAGTATACTTTAAAATACATTTCAAATTGTTTAAGCATTTTCTTATAAAAATGAACTTATAACTAATATATTTATTTAATAAAAATAAACTCAACTAGACATATTAAGCTCAATAAAAATCACTAAAACATTTACTGAAACTTAATAAAGTCAAGCCCAATTTAAAGTACAAATCTATCCCAATGTACATGTCTAATTAACCTCAAGCTCAGCCCACAAGAAAATTAGTCCACCAGATTTAGACACCAAACAAGTTAAAACAAAGCCCATATTGCCTTTTAAAACACAAGTTTATCAAAATGAGCCCAGGGCCCGTTTGTGAATCAATGGTTCTTGGGGGGTTTAAAGCACACGGACAGAGCAAAGAAGAAAAGCCGTGCGAGAGAAAACAGAGGGCTCACCGAGAGAGGGGCACGCGACGGGGATGGGCTGGATGGCGGCTCTGGGTGGCTGGAAGTGAAGGCGGCGCAACTGGAGGCTTCTCTGTGGTGGTGCGACGCCGAGAGAAGGAGAGAGAGTTTAGAGAGAGAGAGAGAGAGAGGATTACCGAAAACGAGAGAGAGGCAAAACTGGGTCATGGTAAAATACCAATAACAAAATGATAATAATAATCCTATTAAATTTAATAAACGTAAAATCTAATAAAATTAGAAATAATAATAATAATAATAATATTAGGATATTTATAGTTATATGAAAAGTACATAAAACATCTAATCTTAAGATCGGATGGTTACAGGAAGTCCTTGTTTCTTTTTCATCTTTAGGTAGCTGAAAAATGGTCTCTCTGGAACTGGTATCCACTTGACAATCCAACCGATAGGCCAAGAAACTGCTGCAACTCCAATGCATGCACCCAATTCAACCTTTCTGTATCTGCAAATTTCTTTAAAAACTCCACCATGACCACCTGAAGGACTATGGTTATCGCAATGATCCCCAAGAACAACCTGTTCCTGTGTATCCCCTTGAACACATTTTTCTTCTCGAGTTTTCTTGCATTGAATTCATTGAAGACTTGGCAAAGAACAAAAGTATTAAAAATCAAGGTGTCATTTACCTTCTGAGTCACCCCAAAGATTGATTCACCTCTGAATTGCAAGGTCAAGAGGATGGCTATCTGATATAAAGCTTGGGCCAACAAGTTTCTCCACATAATGTTGGTAATAAGTGGCTCAGTCCAGCCCACAGGTGGTTTCTCCATCAGCTCCTTGGTGGGCTTCTCTGTTGCAAGAGCCAGGGCACCCAACGTGTCCATAATCAGATTCACCCACAATAATTGCACTGCTGTTAATGGGACTTCACTTGCAGAAACTGCTGCTACAAGGTTGATAACAAGAGCAGCAACGTTTACAGTGAGTTGGAATTGGATGAACTTCTGGATGTTGTTATAGACACACCTTCCCCACTTGAGAACTGTGGCCACAGAAGCAAAATTATCATCTAGAATGATGATGTCTGAGCTCTCCTTGGCAACCTCAGTACCTTGGATCCCCATTGAAAGTCCTATATTTGCTTCTTTTAATGCTGGTGCATCGTTTGTGCCGTCTCCAGTAACTGCAACCACATGGCCTTTTTGTTTCAAGCATTGTACCATCAGAAGTTTGTCGAAAGGAGAGGATCTTGCCATCACACAAATCTTTTCGACTTTCTCCAATCTCTCCTCTGGTGTGTAATTTCTGAATTCCTCGCCTTCTACTACTGCTCCGCTGAACATTTCCTGTCCAGGCCTTAGAATCCCACATTCTGTGGCTATAACTTTTGCTGTGAAAACATTGTCTCCTGTGATCATTTTGATGTTCACACCAGCATTTTGGCAATCTTCCACGGCTTTCTTCACCCCTGGACGGCATGGGTCCTTAAGTCCCACCAGTCCTAGAAGGGTCAAACCATCTTCTTTTAGCTTTTTATGTTCTTCGGCATCTTCGTTGTCTTCTTCTGAAATTTGCTTATGAGCAAAAGCAATGCACCGGAGGCTGCTAGCTGCCATACCTTGAATAATTTGCTCAAGTTTCAGCATTTTACCATCATCCATGTCTTTGATATTCCCAGAGGCATCATAGTAACTTGAACACATCTTCAGTATCATCTCCGCAGCTCCTTTCCAGTGTATATGGGTTGTGTTGTCTACCTTTCTCCTCATCAAGACCCCACTTCTTTTCTTCTGGGAATTGAATGCTTCGACAAAAAGAATCGTGCAACTTTTCTTCATTTTCTCCATTTCCATGTTCAGCTCCAGAACAGACCAGGAAATAATTGCTTTTTCAGTAGGACTACCTGAGAACTCGATTTCTGAACCTAAAGGCGGCCTGAAAACACTACCGGTTGTGTTTAGAGCAACTCCTTCATGGACCAAGTCAAGAATACGTGGAGCAATTGATGAGTGAGCATCTGTTGCAAAAGATTCTTCCCCTAACCAAAACTTCGTCACCTTCATTTGGTTCTGGGTGAGAGTGCCTGTTTTGTCAGTGCAAATGGTGGTGGCAGAGCCCATTGTCTCATAGGCAGAGAGCTTCCGCACCATTGCCTGATCGGCCATCATTCTCTTCGTGGAATAAGCATGTGTTAGTGTGACAGCTAGGGGCAAACCTTCTGGAATTGCAACCACAATTTTAGTAACTGCTGCAGCTACAATCTCCACCAAAGCATTCACTATGTCATCGGCCTCGGTCTTGCTGCCATTGAACTCCCTATTTCCATTCTCGTCTTCTATATTTCCGGTGAAGTATCGAACCAACAAGACTATGAGAACTAGGAAAGCAACTACCAATCCAACCTTACCTATTGATGAAGTTAGCTTGTTGAGTCGAGCTTGTAAAGGTGTCTGTTCGTTGGTGTCACGGTTGATCGAGCTCATCATCTCACCCCATGTCGTGTTCATGCCAACAGAAGTGACAAGCATTCGAGCATAGCCATCAGCAACCTTTGTACCCGAAACCAAGAATGGATGATTGCAATTTACCTCAACATGGTCACTCTCCCCTGTCATGCTGGATTCGTCCACTTGCAATGAGTGCCCATCTAAGAATAACCCGTCTGCAGGAACTTGATCTCCAATCTTTAAGCAAACAACATCTCCGACAACAATGCCAAATACTGAAATCTGTTGACGTCGCCCAGCTCTCACAACATCAACTTGGATATTATTGTTACTGACTTTGGATAACTTGTCAAATTGTCTGTTTTGCTTGAAGTTACTAATGGCAGAAACAGCAATGACAAGAAATATAGCAACAAATACGCCTCCACCAGGATACCATCCTTCTTTTATTCCATGCTGTTTTATACCAAATGCAAGGGAAAGTGAAGCACAGCCTAAGAGGATGAAAATGGTAAGATCCTTGAAGGCTTCCACTACGAAATGGAAGAAGCTCTTTGTAGGTGGTCTTTTGTACGTGTTTGACCCAAAGGCCTTATGTCGGCGAGCAATGTCTTCAACATCAGCACGAATCCCGAATTCAACATTAGTTTCAAGACTAGATGCTACTCCTCGAACTCCTCCAATATTTTTGAGGCCTCCAACATTTTTCTCTTTGACAAGATCATTGAAAGTAGTTTGATCAATTTTTAAACTGTTGTCCAGTTTGAGGTCCACAACGATGAAAGAAGAATGGCGTGAAACCTCTGTATTTTTCTTGTGGGGTAGAGAATTTTTGTAAAATGATAGCAAGGCTCTAGAACAAAAGATGGTCACAAAAGCCCTGTGCCATCTGTTGATGGGTTGGCTAAGGGTGGTACGTGCATGAAGTGGTTCCAAGCTTGCTAATGAAAAGCTAGACATTCTTTTGGAAAGCAGAAGAAGGAAAGTAAAGGAAGCAGACGACTATAGAGGTTATTTGTAGGAAAAAAAGGGATTGACAAAAGCAAAATAATTATCTTTAATTAAGAAAAACAGGATTTTTAAGAGCAAAAAAAAAAAAAAGAACGGCTTTTGGGAAACAAAATATCTCGGATACGAAGTACAAGTAAAAATATCAAAGATGTAAATAAGCAGCAAAGGTTTTTATGAAGGAATGGAGCAAAGTAAGGATATGCTAGCAGCAATGCAATGCCAAATAATGGATAAAATGGCTAGGCTTGGATACAAACTAGAGTCCCATGCAATACGTACTATAAAGGTGGTGTATGTATGGAGGAAACCAATGAATTAATGAAAGACAGTGCGTAATATGATCAGCTGTTGGAGAAAGATGATCAGACTGTTATCCTGCGAAGGAAACACTAACCGATGCGTGACAAGGCGCCAATGAAAGAGACAAGAAGATCATATGTTGCAATATTGAGAAGCAATATGGATCAAATATATATATACAGCCCTGAAATTACTTGGATACGTAGCTACGAGTAGTGTATGTACTTGTGTGTGTGTGTACGCTGATTCTTGCGGTTTGCTTCTGGGAACATTTCCCCGAAGTTTCCAGCATTTTCATTTGTTTGACCCTGAAAGGTACGGCACGCGGAAACACGCATCTTCATTTGCACGTGGGACAGTTTGGATCTCAATCTCATCTTATCTAACTATTATAATTTTTTTAAATTTTAATATAAAATATAATTAACAATTCATTAACCTATATTTAGCATTTTCAGCGGATTATATATGTGGCAAGTAGATTCTAGCGAAATAAACATGCAGAAAATAACTATTTCCCACGAAATGTTTGAACGATGGTTCTTTTAATTTGCATGTTCATCCATGATCCATGGATAAACAGAAAGAAAAGTTGGTTGCAGTAAGGTATAATTATTTCCACTTTTCTTTCTGTTTCTCTGTCCGAGAAAAGAAAAGTCAACTTTTAAGCCGAAGACAGGTAGAGAGTTCAAGTGCAAATTTGCTAACACATGAAGTTAGCCTTTAAAAATATATCTGCTTCTAAGCCCTACAGCAAATGGAAGAGGTTTCCAAGACAAAGATCACATCTTGAAGAATAGAGCCATCCTGAATCAAGAAGAACTTGGATCGTACGGCATTTTCCGCCGTCATATGGACCGGGTCTTATCTTAGGTGGACTGGGCTGGTTCGATACATGCATCCGAGTTCTTTCGTGTTAGCGTGTCTGATATTGATCAAGCTTTGATCAAGTCTTTAGGCTGTTACGATTCTGTACAGCACATTATTTTTGAATTCAACTATTTTTCTGTTGTAAACTTCTCTGCATGTGCGTGTTGCACTCCCGTACAAAACTCACCTCAATTGTAAATTCATATTATATCTTCCTAGCTGCAGTTTTTTCCTTGAGAGAAAGAGAGCACTCTTAGACTTGTTATATAAATCAATGTGAGTTATATGCGGTTCGGTATCCAAGCCGAACACTTTCAGTCCTTCCTTTTATTAAAAATATGTTCACAAAGAACAGATGATATTTATCCCTTTGGAGTTCGGACCCTTGCTGATCGTTGAGTACTATCAACGCCACTATATTCTGACTAACAAATGTAAATGCGTTTAACTTCTTTCTTTTAATAAATTAATCGCAGGTGGTTGTACAAACGTATTTGAATGTTCTTCTCTTTTTAAATACCTGAAAGATAGATGACGAGCGTTCAGAAATGATTTGAAATATTAGTATTTTTTAAATTATGTCGGCTAAGACTTTTACCATGTGCTATCAACACCTGGTAGGAAGAGACAGGTCCTTTCCTTTTTGATGGGTAAGGCGGTGGTCCTTTTCTTGTTGAAGGGTAAGGCGGTGGGTGGTGTTTCAGCAAATATTACCTGTTTTCTAGCTAAATCGAAGGTAGGTTCTCTGAATTTCTTTCATGGAAGATGAATTAGAGTGACTGTGGAAAGGATTTAATCTCACAGAGGAAGAAAAACTGGAAGTTCCATTAAAACAACAAAGACGTCAATACTTAGAGGCAGGAGACGTCTTATAATTCTCATTCTCATTTTAAAAAGCTTAAACAAGGAAGCATTCAAATTAACCATGACTAAAATCTGAAAGAAGGTTGGATAACTTTTAACAAAGTGGGGCATAATCGATCGGTTTATAATTGAATTTAAGAAGGAAGTGGATATAGAACCTGTTCTTAATGGGAGACCTTGGTCTTTTAATAAATATTTGATTTGTATCCAAAAATTTGACAATAACACACCTCTTAGTGAGATGAAGATTATGTTTAGATGTTGAAGTGAGTTAAGTTGAGTTGAATTGAGATAATAAAATATTATTTTTTAACAATATTATTATTTTGAGATTTGTAAAAATGAAATTGTTTATTATATTTTATGTTAAAATTTAAAAAAATTATAATGATGAATTGAGATGAATTTATAAACTAAACTATGTCTAAGTTTACACACGAAACTTTCTAGATTCAGCTACATAGTATACCTCTGGCAGCTATGACTGTAGAAGGAGGGGAAAGTATTGGAGCTACTGTAAGGTAAGTAATAAATTAGTCGCAGGTAGTTGTACAAAGTACAAACGACTTGAGTTTTACTATGATCAGCTCCTGTTCATGATTGATTTGTAACACATCTTACGTGTCATCTTTTTTTTTTTTTAAAAAAATAAAAACGCACTTTTTGAATCAATTTAAAAATCTGAATGTATTTTCAATTTCATCCTCCGCGAAACACCCTGCTCCACGCAACCCGCATCTTCTTCCACAACCTAGCACCTCCCGGCGACGCCGTCTCTCTCGTCAGTACCACCGAGCGACGCTCCTCCATCTGCCCAGCGCCTCCACTGTCTCGCGAGCTCCCAGCGCCGCCGCTCCCCGCGAGTTGATTGAACGGACCAAACCAGCGATGGGACCGAGTGCTCTGTTTCGCCAAATGGTTTGCTAGGTAAATATTGTAGTACCATTTTCCCGTCCATACATGCTATGTTCTTCATGTGTACATCGAGATGTGATTTTTGTGTTTTCTGAGATGGGTATGCTTAGGGCATGGAGAAATTTTTAGAAAATTAGGGTCGGTAACTGCTCTTGTGCATGCGCATTGCTGATGTCTTGTTTTGGGGTGATTTCATACTTGCGTTGTATCTTATTTGTTCTTATATTGTCAACCACAAGATACCACTAGTATGAATCATGTTAAATATTGATGCAAACAGAAATATTTTAACTATTGGTCATGACCTGCAAACATGAGAAACTAGCAACTCAGTCTGGAGTAATATTTTGAATCTTTTGTTGCTTCTTTTGGTTCAAACTTGATATTTTACTTTTGATTATTCCAGACTGGAAGTTTATATGTTCTTCTCTTGTTCTGTAAATTGATATGGGTATGGGGACACCCAACAGGAGCCATGTATCCTTTCCGCTTGAATAAACAACCTATGGAACTAGAAATGAAAACAAAGTACTATATAGGTCCTTGTTAGTATGGTCTTGTCATGACATGCCTTCATAATCATTTACAAGTAGTATCTCTTACCTTAGGTGCTAATACTCTGTGTATGTGAAGTAAGAATGTTTTATGTGCAGCCCAATACTCATCCGCTTGATATACAGGGTGATTTAGTTGTAAACATTGAAAAAAGAAGACGGATGTCTTTGCCGTATTGGTATATTGTATAACATGTAACAATTTTACCAGATTCACAGCTGGAGGGTATGGTGAGCCCACAATCAAAAACGAAAAATATAAACCAAGAAAACCCTAGCATACAAAATGAGTAGAAATGGAAAGGCTTTTCTTGGGGGTCTTCTTCGGCGTAGCGACCTTTCTTCAAATACCAAGCAATCCAACCCACGGTGAATTGAAGCCCAGCCTTGATAGGCTTTGACATTGACTTCTTCCTGTCTCCACCTCTTCTGCCTTTTGGTGGCCCTACTGAGCCAACCTGCCTCTTCCTCCAAAGCCATAGCAACTCGGTGGCCCTACTAAGCCAGCCTTATCTTCATCTTCTTCCTTGGGTGAAGAACAAGAAGAGGATCAAAGCCTCGGAGAAGAAGCTGAGGACAAAGCTTTGGATTATGGGTTGAGAGAAAATCCCAAAAATAGCTTCAAACTTGTAGATCCTAAGTTCTCTTTTGGTGGTGAAAGGATGAATAGGAAGAAAGGAAAACATGCTTCGTAGGGAGAAGAGATTTAAAAAAAAAAAAAAAAAAAAGATGAAGAAAGACACGTAAGGTGTGTGGTGTATTCCAGTAAACGGTGGCCTGATGCCAAAAATTTATCCTCTTTAAATACCTAGAAAGATAGATGACGTGCGTAACCGTTCAGGAATGATTTGAAATATTATTATTTTTTAAATTATATCGGTTAAGAACTTTACCATGTGTTATCGACACCGAATTATAATTAATTTTTATTTTATTTTATTAGAATATTACTTAAAAATTAAAAAATTCTATTCTCCTGCAGTACATATATAATAAAGTATTTACAAGAAATAATTTAATTTTAAAATAAATTTTATAATTTCAATTTTATAAATTAATTCTTATGATTTAAATAAGATATATGATGTGTTCTACGCACATACATCAAGATGGAATAACTCAAAAAACTGATGAATAATTGCTAGATATCATTTTTCACAATTGAAAGCCCATATATAACCAGTACTCTCAAGGTCTCTCTTTTTTTTTTATGAAAAAAAAGGACACCAGCCTTGTTTTGTCGTTGCATGTTACACGAAATTGCATGTGGGCGATCAGAAGGATCGAAGTTCAAATTTCCACGATATTTCTGTTAAGCCCAACAAATTTTCCGATTAAAAATTGTTATTTTTGTGACTTTTTAAGATGAAAATGACAATTTTAAGACGAAAATTTGAAAAAATATTTAAGTTATAACATGACATTTGCAGAGTCAATTAGGAAAGGATAATGATTTCTTTTTGAAAAATTCTAAATATAAGTCCCACATCCTGTACACTCATTTAAAAATATGTGATTAATTCAATATGAAATATGAAAATAAAAAAATAAAAAAATAAAATCACATATTTTTAAGTGAATGTGCATGGTGTGGAACTTCTGTATAGTACAACTCTTTTTTTTTTTTTTTGATAGGTAATTAGGAAAGGATAATGGTGGAAGCCTATAGCATATATCCATTTACTGCTGACGTGGCGTGGCGATTATTCTTTCTCTGCTAGGGTTCTATGCAATTTTTGGATGGCGGCCGCTGCTGACCTTTTGGCCAATTCGGCGGCGGCTCCTAGGCTGAGATCCTTTGTTGATCTGGTTCAAGATTCTCCTCAGCCCATTCTTGAGGTCCTAGTCCCTTTCCGTGCTCCTAAAACTGTGGTTGGAGAAGTTTGTGTTCTGCTCTCTAAGGATGAACTTGATAAATCTGCTTTGCCATTTCGGTATTCTTTGGTTCTGAATTCTTATGGCAACGTCCCTCTCTCGATTCTATTCGTGCATTTATTCGATCTAGATGGGGTTTACGGAATCAACCAGTAGTTTCGTCGATGTTAAGGCCTCGTAATGTTTTTATTAGGCTAACATCGGAAGATGATTTTGTCAAAGCTTTTGCAAGGGAGTCGTGCGACATAGAAGGTGTACCTTATCGCGTCTTCCAGTGGAACACTGATTTCCAGGAGCCGATCAAAGTTCCTGTTTGGATTAATCTGCCAGGTCTTCCGCCGAATTTTTATCATGATTCATTTTTACGTAGTATTACGGCACCTATTGGGCGGTATCTCAAGAGAGATAACCCTACAAAATGCGCAACGCGTACAGATGGAGCCAAGGTCTGTATTGAGATGGATGTGACTAAAGAGCCTTTGAAGGCTTTCTGGATTGGCACCCCTCTTCAACCACAAAGTTTGTATCAGGTAGTAAATTATGAAACTTTGCCTGCGTATTGTATTGCATGTAACATGCAAGGCCATAATGAAAAAACCTGTAAATGGCTTGGGAAAAAGCAAATAGGATTTGTGAAATTTAAAGGAGATGGGAGGAAGAATGATCAGGTTTGGGTTCAGAAATATCAGAAAAAAAAGGTTATCAATGATAATCCTAAGGCCTCGGATCAAAGTATTGTGATTTTTCAGTTTGGGGAAGGAAGTGGATCAGGGTGTAATCCGGTTTCAGAACCAGTGGAAAATATAGACTCGTCAAAGATTCAGATGAGTGATTCGACCAGGTTGATTGTGGAAGGAAAACAATTAGATGGTGCAACGACCTCCATGCAGATTGAGAAATTTGACGCTGTTGTCGTGTTGCCTTTGGAGACTGCAGGTATTCTAGAAGAGATCCATCAAACGGAGGTTCATGCTAATCAGTTGAATGAGGGCATGAATGACACCGATGTGGGTGTTGCGGCGTCTGAGGAGGTACTGGTTTCGGTTGGTTTGGAGCATAGAATGATAATAGAGGAAGGAGAGGATCGAGACTATGCAGAAAAGAATCCAGTTGATTCAATTGCTTTGGATCAAGAGGAAGGTGAAATACAAGTTGTTACGTGCGCAATTTACTTTGTAATATTTAGGGATAGAATCTGGCTTATATGAGGAGCCAGTAACCTCCTTCTCACACTTAGTGAACGGAAAAATACTTACTTGCTTTCATTCTGCAACAGATCAACTTAAATAAGAAACATAACGTGGTGAATTAACCACCCACGACAGACGTGGACCCACTTGGCCCATGACCTCCTAATATCTAGTTACACGGACTTGACTAATTCATAAAGGCCCACGATCTAACAACCCGTGACCTATGACCGGACTCAACAATTCAAATAAGGACTAAATAAACAACTTAATTACAACCTCATGCCACCATATAAATAAAACATTACGCCACCCACTCTGTAACCCTAATCTTCAGACCACGCTCCTGGTTCCTCGCGGCGCATCTAACACTCCTTCCTTCTTCAGAGGATCTTGCCCACAAGATCGGGATATTGCTTTCTTAGCATCTCACTGTCTTCCCACGTAGCGTCTTCGGCAGTGGCCCCCTTCCATTGAACCAATATTTCAGTCCCAGCCCTGTGCCCTTTCTTAACAAGTCTCCTTTGTAGCACTAGTTCTGGTTCAGGAACTAGGGTTCCTTCGGGATTAACTTGTGGGAGAGTTGGTGTAGGCTGGATGTGTTCTCCGATGTGTTTCTTTAGACACGAAACATGAAAGGTGGGAAAAATTTGTGATTCCTTGGGCAGAGCCAACGTGTAGGCAACTTTTCCTATTTTTCGGGTGATCTGAAAAGGCCCGTAATAGCGAGGTGATAGGTTCAAGTTCCGTCGCATGGCTACGGACATTTGACGGTAGGGTTTCAATCTCAGGTAAACCCAATCCCCTTCCTCAAACTCTCTTTCAGTTCTCCCTTTGTCAGCGTAGTATTTCATCTTACTTTGGGCATCCTGTAGATTTTCTCATATTAACCTTGCTATGAAATCCCTGTTTCTGATTTCTTCTTCTACGGCATGTACTCGAGTCGATCCTGGCTCATACGGCAGCATTTTGGGTGGAGGTTGTCCATAGACAGCCTCATACGGTGAGATCTGTATAGCGCTATGCCTTGTTGTGTTATAGACATATTCTGCAAGAGGTAGCCACCTCGCCCAGTCCCTTGGCCTGTCACTGGAAAAACACCTTAAATAACACTCTAAGCCTTTATTGGTCACCTCTGTCTGTCCATCCGTCTGTGGATGATAAGCAGAGCTCATCAATAGCTCTGTCCTACAGATGCGAAACAATTCTTTTCAGAACTGGCTTGTAAATATAGGATCTCTGTCACTTACTATTGTCTGGGGCATGCCATGTAACTTGAAAATATTCTCCATGAAAACCTTGGCTACTGTGAGTGCTGTATACGGGTGAGTTAGTGGAATAAAGTGAGCATATTTACTCAATCTATCCACAACTACCAGAATAACAGTTCGTCCTTTAGCTGGGGGCAATCCTTCTATGAAGTCCATACTAATGTCTTCCCAATTTTTCTGTGGAATAGGAAGTGGTTGGAGCAACCCCGCTGGGTGGAGGGTTTCAACCTTGTTCCTTTGGCAAACATCACACTCTCTGATGAAAGCTCTTACGTCGCTGCGCTGTCCAGGCCAGAAAAATTCTCTTTTGACTCTTGAATTTGTCTTATGAACTCCCGTGTGACCCCCTAATGGGCTGCTGTGAAAATACTGCAGGATCTGCTGCTAAAATGGCACGAGGGTTCCCAAGTGAAGCCTACTCTTGTAAAAGAGTAGCTCATTGCGGATCTGGTATGCTGCTGAGTCTAAGGTCCCTTGATGGTAGAGGTTAATTAACCTTTGCAACATTGGATCTTGGTGGTAAGACTTTTTTAACTCTTCTAACCATGCTGCTTTGATCATACTGATTGCCTGTATTTCTGGGTTTATGGTAATGGGAGTGCTGTCTCTCGGGTTGGTGTTTGGTGGACAGTATTCTGGGTAGTGGTTTTGGGGCATAGGACCTGGATTTTTGTTTGGGTGTTCTGAGTAGGGTAATCGGGATAAGGCATCAGCTACTGTGTTAGTCTTACCACTCTTGTACTCAACCACAAAATCATACCCAAGTAGTTTAGATACCCATTTCTGTTGAGCAGGAGTTCCCACCCTTTGTTCCAACAAATATTTCAAGGCCCGTTGATCAGTGCGTACCTTGAAAGTTTGCCCAAGCAAGTAGTGTCTCCATTTCCTGATAGCCATTACCAGAGCGAGTAGTTCCTTCTCATATGTGGATAGAGAGAGACTCCTTCCCTTCAAGGCTTGACTGAGATAAGCAATAGGTTGTCCTTCTTGCATGAGAACTGCTCCCAATCCTTCACCTGAAGCATCACACTCAATAACAAAACATTTAGAAAAGTTAGGCAATCTTAACACAGGGGGTGTCATCATAGCTTCCTTCAACTTCATAAATGCTTGCTGGGCCTTTTCATTCCAGCAGAAAGCATCCTTTTTAAGTAAAGCTGTCAAAGGGGCAGCAATCTTCCCATAATCTTGCACAAACTTCCTGTAATACCCTGTAAGTCCCAAGAATCCTCTTAATGCTTTGAGGTTCTTAGGTTCCTTCCACTCTTGCATTGCAATAATTTTTTTAGGGTCAGCTTTCACCCCTTCTCTGGAAATAATATGCCCGAGATACTCTACTTCATTGCTGCCAAAAATACATTTTGATGCTTTAGCAAAAAACTGATGATTTCTCATGATCTCTAGAACTGTTTGTAAATGTGCCAAATGATCCTGCAAGTTTCTGCTGTAAACCAGGATGTCGTCAAAAAATACCAGAACAAATTTCCTCAAGTATGGTCTAAAAACCTGATTCATTAACCCCTGAAAAGTAGAAGGTGCATTAGTCAGTCCAAAAGGCATGACTAAAAACTCATAGTGACCTTCATGGGTCCGAAAAGCAGTTTTTGGAATATCTTCAGGATTCATTCTTATCTGGTGATACCCTGAACGTAAATCCAGCTTGGAAAACACTTCAGCCCCGTGTAATTCATCTAAAAGCTCATCAATATTGGGTATGGGATATTTGTCTTTAACAGTATCTTTGTTAAGTGCACGATAATCCACACACATTCTCCATCCACCATCAGCTTTTCTCACCAGTAAAACTGGAGAAGAATATGGACTTTGGCTGCCCTTGATAATACCTCCTTTTAACATTTCAGCTACCACTTTTTCAATTTCTTCTTTTTGGTAGTATGGATATCTATAGGGTCTTACACAAGTTGGTTTGGAACCAGGTATGAGGGTTATCTTGTGATCATGAGTTCTTGGAGGTGGTAGGCCACTGGGTTCCTCAAAAATGGTTTTAAACTGATCAAGAATTCCTTGCACAGCTACTGGTATAGATTTAGGAACTTCTGATTTATTTCCTTCTAGAAACTGAACCCAAATCCCCTTAGCAGAATTTCCCCTCAAAGTCTTCACATATTCAGCCTCCTCAATTACTCTACTAGGCAGCTGTATCCCTCTTAGTGTAGCCATGTTATCCCCAAGTGGAAAACTCATAATTAAGTCATTGAAGTTCCACACTACCGTCCCCAATGTTTTTAACCAATCCATCTCTAGAACAACATCACAACCTCCCAAAGCTAGCAAATACAGGCTAGGAGTAATTTCTAAGCTTTGTAGTTGAAATGGGGCAGCCTTACATAAACCAAGGCAAGGAAGTGTTGACCCATCAGCCAATTTAACTGACTGATTGGTGTTTTCCACTGACAGTTTCGCTTTCCTTGCTACATTAGGATCAATAAAACTATGTGTACTCCATGTGTCAATTAGAGTTATCACACTGATTTTATTAATAACCCCAACTATTCTCATAGTCTTAGGAGCCGTGGATCCAGCTATAGCATGCAGGGAAATCCCCAATGGTTCCTCTTTTTTTTCCTCTTCATTTTCTTCTATGTTAAAAACAGTCACTGACTCATCTACCTCCTCATCTTCTACTTCTTCTATCTTCATTCCTTCTAACAGAAAAAGTTTTGGTCTATTGCATCTATGGCCGGGTTGAAACCTTTCATCACAATAATAACAAAGACCTTTAACCCTTCTTTCTTGCATTTGTCCAGGTGAGATTCTTTGAATTGGTATGGCTGGTCTCCTGTTGTTGTGGGAAATCTGTTATTTGGATATGGGCTATTGTTTCTAGCTAGTGGGGGTGGAAGTTTGAGTATAGGTGCAGTAGGTGGTGGTTTATGAGTTGGTTGATTGTTTGTAAGAGGGAAATGGTTTCTCCTTATGACTTCCTCCTCTTGTAACTTAGCTAAACCAAAGGCAGCATGTAAAGTATTTGGTTTGAACATAGTTACTATTATTCTGAGATCATCCCTCAAACCACTCAAAAAGGTACTTATTCTAAACTCTTCTGTTAACCCTTTGATTTTGTTGGATAGCTCCTCAAATTTGGTCTGGTATTCCTCCACTGTACTTGTTTGCTTTAACTTAGTGAACTGCCCCACGAGATCCTCATAGGCAGAGGGGCCAAATCTGGTTTCTAAAGCACTAGTGAACTCATCCCACGTGTTCACTGAACTAGATTCTTTGAGCCATGTGTACCAAGATAAAGCTTTCCCTTCCATGTGGAAGAAAGCTATTTGCATTTTCTGATTATCTAAGATATCATAATAAGAAAAGAATTGATTGGCTTTTAAAATCCATTGTATAGGATCGGTACCATCAAATTTAGGAAATTCAAGTCTAAGAGATCTAGCTTGTATTCCCCCATGATTCTCAAATAAAGGATTGGTACTGACCTTGGTATTTGAGGACTCCTCTCCTGACACTGATTTCCCTATCTTTGTCACCATTTGCTCATATGATGAAGCAAGATTATTGATCTGCTGTAGGACTGCCTCTAACATCCCTTTCTGCCTTTTCTGTTCTTCTCGCAGGTTCTCACTGTCTTTTTGCATAGCTGCCATTGCCTCGATCATTTGTGCTTGCCTGGTTTCCTCCGCCATGTCGCAGGAACGCGGCTCTGATACCAATTTGTTACGTGCGCAATTTACTTTGTAATATTTAGGGATAGAATCTGGCTTATATGAGGAGCCAGTAACCTCCTTCTCACACTTAGTGAACGGAAAAATACTTACTTGCTTTCATTCTGCAACAGATCAACTTAAATAAGAAACATAACGTGGTGAATTAACCACCCACGACAGACGTGGACCCACTTGGCCCATGACCTCCTAATATCTAGTTACACGGACTTGACTAATTCATAAAGGCCCACGATCTAACAACCCGTGACCTATGACCGGACTCAACAATTCAAATAAGGACTAAATAAACAACTTAATTACAACCTCATGCCACCATATAAATAAAACATTACGCCACCCACTCTGTAACCCTAATCTTCAGACCACGCTCCTGGTTCCTCGCGGCGCATCTAACACAAGTTTGTTCTGAATCAGAAATGGATCAACCATTACCCCATTTGGCCAAAGGGAAAGGTTTTCTTTCGGAATCGGATACGCATGCGAATTTAGAAAAAAACTGGAAAAAGTGAGGTAAAAATCCGGGGTTCCTTTAGGGTTAAAAGCAAACCCTCTCGCCTCGATTTATGATGAGTTCTTTTTTATATTGGAATGTCCGAGGAATAGGCACGTCGAAGAGGAGATTGAAATTATTAATTGGGAAAATAAAACCTATTGTTTTGATGATTGCGGAACCTATGATTTCTCATTCGAGATTACAGGTTTGGAGGGACATGCTTAATTTTAATGAATGTAAGTCTAATGAGGCTGTAGGAGGCAAGTTGTGGTTGTTGTGTAAAAGTGAAGCTAACATTGTAGTTCTGGAAATGGGCGATCAATTCATCACGATAAGAGTGACTGTTTCTTCTACTCCTATTCTTTTGACTCTGGTTTATGCTAAGTGTTGTTACCAGGATCGGCGAAGGTTATGGCATAGTATGGAAGATACGAACTCTCTTAATTTACCATGGTTCGTTGTTGGCGATTTTGATATAATTAGAATGGATACGGAAAGACGAGGGGGTAGGCCGAGGCTTGCTTTGGGGATGGAGGAATTTAATTCCTTTATTGATGCAGGTGGTCTATTGGAGATGCAATATAGTGGTAATTCCTTGTCGTGGTGCAATGGCCATCATAATATGACTCGTAGTTGGGCTTGACTGGATCGGGTTCTTTATAATGTTTCTGGTGGCGATGAGTTTCCTGAGGCTCATCTGAGATATTTTTTACGACTACTTCTGATCATGCTCCTATGCATTTTATGTTGGAAAGGAAAGTGGCTCCTTATGGTTTTCCTTCTTTTAAGTTTCAGCAAATGTGGGTGAATCATGAATTATTTTTCGAATGTGTATCTCAGTCAAGGAATGGTGCCGTTGGGGGCCCTACGTTATGCCATCTTGCTGTTAAACTTAAAAGATTAAAGTCAACGTTGAGGGTGTGGAATAAAGAAGTTTTTGGGCAGACGGAGGATCATATTAAGCGTTTGGAAGCTCGTATTATGGGGATAGAGCAGACTTTGTTAGCAAATTTCTCCCAAGAGGATGAGTTGGACCTTACTATATCCCAGCTTGAACTTAAAATTTGGATGGATAGAGAGGAAGTAAGGTTATCTCAGCAGGCGAAACAGTCTTGGCTTTCAAAAGGAGAAGCGTCAGCTAGCTTTTTCCGTTTGGTGAGCAGAAGAAACCATACATAGGTGAAGGAGATGAAGCTGCCAGAGGGTTCTATCCTATCTTCTCCTAAAAGTATTCATAATGGGGCACTCAATTATTTTCAAAAATTCTTGGAAGACCGTGTGAGTCCAGGGGTACCGAATTTGTCTGATTTGCTACATGAAGTGATTTCGGTTGAAGAAAATGCAGTCTTGTGTAGTATCCCATCGTCTCAAGAAATTTATGATGCTATTTGTTCCATTCCAGACAGCAGCCCGGGACCAGATGGTTTTGGGTCCGGTTTTTATCGGTCTTGTTGGTCTATTATAAAGAGGATGTGGTGGAGGCTGTGGTAGAGTTTTTCAGTGGTGCAATGCTTCTGCAGTTTTATTCGGCCTCCTTCTTGGTATTAATCCCGAAGGTTTCTAATCCGGAAAGTTTTGACAAGTTTAAACCTATAAGCTTGTGTTCGGTGTTCTACAAGGTATGTTCCAAAATTTTGGTTAATCGTTTGTCTCCACTTTTAGCCAAGATTATATCACCGGAACAAGGTGCTTTTATTAAGGGCCGAAGTATATTTGAAAATATTAGTTTGACACAAGAGATGATGCATGGGTTGCATAAAAAAGTTAGGGGGGGAATGTTGTGTTGAAGATTGATATGGCAAAGACATATGATAATATTGATTAGGGGTTTCTTATTCATGTCTTGAAATCTTTTGGCTTTTCTGAGCAGTTTTGTGGTCTTATTAGCCAGTGTGTCACAACCCCTTGGTATTCAGTGGTCATGAATGGTATTTCGAAAGGTTTCTTTCAGGGTGGTCGAGGCTTAAGACAGGGTGATCCGCTCTTCCAGTATCTTTTTATTTTAGTGGAGGAAGTTTTATCAAGAATGATAAAAAGGTAGGTGGAATTGGGCAAGATTACACCATTTTATCATCCTAGAGGAACTCCTATTAGTTCACATCTTTCATATGCAGATGATATTGTGATTTTCGTGAATGGCGGAAAGGCATCGCTAAGGTATGTTTCGGAGGTGCTGAAGCAATATGAAGAATGGTGGAGTCAAGTGGTTAATAAGAAAAAATCTTGTATTGGTTTTTCTAAGCATATTACCATTTCTCGGCGTTGAATGCTACTTCGGCTGACTGGTTTTAGTGAGGGCAGTCTTCCTTTTTATTATTTGGGGGTTCCCATAATTTCTGGAAGGTTACTTTCTGTACACTTTGAAAGGTTGCTGAATAAAGTGAGGGATCGGTTAGAGGGATGGCAGACCCGTTTTCTGTCCAGCGGAGCACGGTTACTTCTACTAAAACATGTTTTGCAAAGTATTCCTTTACATTGCTTGTTGATCTTGCAAACTCCAAAGATTGTGCTTGACAAATTGAAGAGATATATGAGTACTTTTTTCTGGGGTGTATGTGGTGGTAAGCCAAAAAAAAAAATGGAGGGCTTGGGAAGATTTATGTAGACCAGTGTTAGAGGGCGGTTTGGGTCTTCAAAAATTACAGGAAGTACAAGCTTCGTTACACATGAAGTTGACATGGAATCTTCTCCAAGGGAAATCGACTTGGGCTCAGTTTTTTCTGGCTAAATATGTGGGTAATCAGCATATTTCTATGGTTGATTCTATGAAGGGATCAAAATTTTGGAAAATGCTTTTGTTTCATCTTCCTCCAGTTACTCAATTTTCTAAGTGGAAGGTGAGAGAAGGAAATGTGTCATTCTGGAAAGATAAATGGCTCATGGATGGTCCGATTATTGCTCACCATCCTGTTAGCGAATTGCCGGAGATCTCATTGTCGGATTGCAAAACTGAAAAATGGATGGAATGTTGAGATATTTGATCGTTTGGTGGGAATTGAAAAAACTGATCAAATTCTGGATGAGTTGGGTAGAGTTAAACCTGGTAAAGATATTCTTATTTGGCTGCCTGATTCTCAAGGGAGTTTCTCAACTCGTAGTGCATGGGAATGTATACGAGCTTGTTCTCCTAAAATTCCTTGGATGAAATGGGTGTGACACTCATCTTTGTCGGGGAAAATTTCGACTATTATGTGGAAGGCTTGGTATGGTTGTCTTCCAGTTGATGACCGTATAAGAAGAGCTGGTATTTACATGGTATCCAAATGTGATTGCTGCATTCCAGGGAATTATGAGGATCAAGATCATATACTTGCCTTGGGTGAATTTTGCCGAACAGGTATGGGGTGTTTGTTTAAATCAGTTGGGTATGCCTATACTAGAAGGTCGTACCTGGAAACAAAGGATAGAATCCTGGTTCAGGAGAGCCAACAATTCACAAAGTGGCCAATTGGCTGGAAGGTTCTTGTTCTTTATTTGTTCACACGGTTTCTCCTCAGCCTTGATGAGGATGATTTATAATAAGGACCTTCATCTTTAAAAAAGAAAAAAAAGAAAGGATAATGGTAGCTCACTACCTTCCTACCACCTTATTATTATCCATTAGAAAAAAGTCTATAAATAAGTATGCAAATACGTGTGATGAACCTGCAAAAGAGATATTCTAATAAAAGAAATGATAGAGCCACTGAAAAAGTGTACATCTATTTTGTATTGATTTTTTTTTTAATTTATTTACTTAATAATTAAGGAAGTATTTTTTTAATAATTTTATAATTTTTTTTCAATGTTTAAATAGGTTTAAAAACTGTTTGAAAAAAAATTAATAAAAATAAAAAAAATTTACACTATTCGGTAGATAAAAATTGTAGAAATTTCGGAGCTAGCACAACTCTTCTAATAATTCAATGGACTCGTACGTTTCATTGAACATATATAGCTCATTATAAATTTTGGGAGACCGAGAGGTTTACCGATAAAAAAGGTTGATTGGTGCATTCTTATTTATTTTTCTTAAACGTTAAAAAATATATTTAAGAAAATAAATAATTTAGTATATTTTTTAATATTTAAAAAAAAAACAAAAAATACACCCAAAAGTACAGAGGGAACTCCCAAAGTACGCAGAAACGAATTATATATTTTTTGTGGTAGCTACATTCATGTTCTCGTCGTTATCCATTTGTTTGTTTGTTTTATTTATTTAATATTTCGTAGTTATCCTTATCAATTTCTTAAAAGGGTAAAAATAACAAATTACATGTTGATATATAGTATAGTAGATGATAAATAAAATTATTTAAATTTGGCTACACAGATGAGATGAGATAATAAATATGTAAATATTAGTGAGATAGATGTGAATAGTAATGAAATGGTTTGAATTAAGGTCTCGTTTGTTTTTATTAAAATCAGTGATCCTATTGAACATTTTCACAAACACAAAGAGGGCATGAGTGATACTGCACAAACCGAAAGCAAGCAACAACAAAGTCCTCTCAATGTACAAACAGTAGACATCAAGGATTCTAGAATACAACAGTAGAGAAATTAGTTAAATATTCTCTCAAGTTCTTGTAACAGAAAATATTTTTTTCTTTATTCTCTCATCGTGTATAAATGTACCCAAATCATCAATGAAAAGTCATGTTGAAATGGCAGAGCTTCTCCTTGTCTAACATGGTATCACGAGCCAGCAAGGACTAACGTCACATTGTTCCATGGCTACCTCACCTTCTCCGAATACTTCTTCCTCTTCAAATCTTCTTCCTTCTCGCATATCGTCACCACCAAACTCAATACAGATAACTACCTTCTATGGAAGGGTCAAATATCAACATATTTAAGAGGTCAAGACCTCTTCGGCTATGTCGATGGGAATTAAGCCAAGCCTTCCAAGTTCTTAACTAGCTCCACTGACCCCACACCCACACCAAATCCAGCCTTCACTACATGGCATCGAACGGATCAGTCGGTATTGAGTATCCTGTTCTCCTCACTATTCGATTCCATCCCTGGACATGTTCTTTCCTCCACAACAACACAAGAGCTCTGGACTTCCCTGGCTTCAATGTTTGCTTCTCACTCTCAAGCAAATGAGTTTCAAGTTAGGTTTCAGCTTACCAATCTCTCCAAAGGAGATGAAACAATCTCTTCATACTTTGGCAAGGTACGTTTTCTCGTTGATTCTCTAGCTGCTACGGGATCTCCCCTCCCTGAAAAAGAAATAGTCACTTACTTGCTCAATGGTCTCGATTCTTCTTATGAGGCGTTTATAACATCTGTTACTACGAGGGCAGATCCTCTTACTTCTCAAGAGTTGTACCAACTCCTACTTATTCATGAAATTCGCATGTCCCATTTAACTCGGAGTGTTACCTCTCCCATTGAACCCTCTGCAAATTTTAGTGCATCTGGTGGACTTGATCAACGTCGTGGGTTTCCTCAGGGTGGACGTCAAGGTAAAGGCAGGGGTCGAAACTTTACTCCTTCTCATGGTGGAAGATCATTCTCCTCTCAGAATCCTGCCCAACACTACACGACTCAGAGACCCACGTGCCAGGTCTGCAACAAAACAGGACATGTTGCCCTTCAATGCCATCACAGGTTTGATCATTCCTATCAAATTGATCCTCCGAGTTCATTTTCCGCCAACTACACTGCACCAGCCTCCCTTTCGGACTCTACTTGGTATCCTGATTCTGCAGCTACACATCACATTACTAATGATCTAAGTAATCTGACTATTTCTTCTGAGCAATATCAAGGTGGTGACACAATACGTGTAGGTGATGGAACTGGTCTTCCTATTCAGCACCATTGTCAATCCAGTCTCTCCTCTGGTTCTACTTCTTTTACTCTTAAAAATTTACTCTATGTGCCTTCCATTACTAAAAACTTGGTTTCTGTTCTGCAATTTTGCGTTGACAATTCTTGCTTCTTTGAATTTCACTCTTCCCATTTTTCTGTGAAGGACAAACGTACGGAGAAAATCCTCCTCACAGGACCTACGCGTAATGGGCTCGACATCTTTCAAGAAAATCTGTCTCCAGCCTTCTCCCCTTCCACACATGTTGGTGAACGTACTACTCTGGCACAATGGCACCAAAGGCTAGGCCATCCGTCTCTCACACTTGTCTCCCGTATTCTACACACCAACTGTTTGCCAAAATTTTCCACATAGTCTACTTTTTATTGTTCTGAATGTCCTTTTACAAAACAACATAAACTTCCTTTTTGTAATAGTCGGGCCCATTACACTAGGCCCTTAGAGTTAATTTGTACCGATCTTTGGGGTCCAGCCCCCCTACACTTCAAGACTTGGATACAAATATTATCTTTCATTTGTTGACTATTACACTCGTTACACTTGATTTTTTTTTCCCTTGAAACTCAAATCTGATGTTAGTGCTGTTTTTACAACATTCCTACCTTATGTTGAACGGTTGTTTAACAACAAAGTTGTCACATTACAAACAGATGGTGGAGGGGAATTTAAACCCTTAACTCCAATGTGTCAAAAATTGGGTATAACCCACCGTTTCTCTTGCCCTCACACGCATCAACAAAATGGCCTAGTTGAAAGAAAACATAGGCACATCGTTGAAACCGGGCTTGCTCTCCTAGCCCATTCTTCCCTTCCATTTTCATATTGGGCGGATGCTTTTCAGTGTGCTTTTTATCTCATTAATATTCTTCCCTCTCCGGTTATTCAAAATCAAACACCTCATTTTCGTGTCTATAATTTGAATCCTGACTATACTTTTTTAAAAGTATTCGGGTGTCAATGTTGGCCTAACATTCGACCTTATCTTGCCAATAAACTCAATTTCCACTCAGTGCCGTGCCTATTTTTGGGATATAGTTCTTCACATAAGGGCTATAAATGTTTAGATAAAAAAAAAAATTGAATGTACATCTCAAGAGATGTAGTGTTCAATGTGGCTTCATTTCTTTTTTTTAATTCTCGGCCCAGCCCTCCATCAATTACCCAAAATTCTGATAAAGCCCACTTACCATTTCTTCACCCATCAATACTTGGACCTGACCCAAGCCCATCACCGACACTTCCGACATCCGAATATCAATCTCCTTCAACCTCTTGCTCCCATGTTTCTCCACCTGATATTTCGCTCCAGGTTGCGTCTCCTTCTATTTCCGATATCCCTTCACCAGCTCTAGTTCCACCAAGGTCGCCCATCATAACTCGAGCCCAGACCCACTCTTCTAGACCTCGAGTTTTCAAGGATGGCACTGTTCCATATCCTTTACGTTTTTGTCTCACCATCTCTGCTACTGTTCCAGATGAACCGGCCAGTTACTCCATGGCTTCCAAGTTCAAAGAATGGAAGGATGCGATGTCTCAGGAGTTTATGGCCCTACAAGAAAATAACACCTGGTCTTTAGTTCCTTTATCTTCTACGACTAATCTTCTTGGATGTAGATGGGTTTTTCGTACGAAGACTAATGCAGATGGCTCCTTCTAACGCAGAAAAGCACGCCTAGTAGCTAAGGGGTACCATTAATTACATGGTCTGGACTATAATGAGACTTTTAGTCCAGTGGTGAAGCCATCTACTATACGGTTAATCTTGTCTCTTGCTGTCACCCGTGCATGGCCATTACGACAAATTAACATTCAAAATGCCTTTTTGCATGGCACCTGAACTGATGATGTCTATATGCAGCAACCTCAGGGTTCATTGATCCTCACAAGCCCACACATGTATGCAAGCTGCACAAAGCTATATACGGCCTCAAGCAAGCACCAAGAGCATGGTTTGCTCAACTCAGTTCCTAGCTTCTTAGGTATGGTCTTCTTGCATCAAGGGCAGATCCCTCACTCTTTATTTTAAATCATGGTGATATTCACATCTACCTACTGGTCTATGTTGATGATATAGTCATCACCTCCTCTAAGCCTTTAGTAATTAATATTTTGTTAGAAGAGCTAAGCCGTGCCTTTCCAGTAAAAGACTTGGAAAAATTATCCTATTTTCTTGGCCTAGAAGTTGACTACACATCTACAGGTGTATTAGTCACTCAATGAAAATACATCCATTCATTGCTTGTACGCAATAAAATGGTTCATGCCAAGCCCATTTCTTCCCCCATGTTAGCATCCTTGAAGCTCTCAAAGTTTGACTCCCCAGACTTTGATGATCCAATATTATACCGTAGCATTGTAGGTGACCTACAATATTTATCTCTCACTAGGCCTGACATTGCATTTGCTGTCAACAAAATATGTCAATTCATGCATGCTCCAAAATCCTCTCATTGGGTTGCTGTCAAAAGAGTTCTCAGGTATCTAAAGTCACAATAAACCATGGTCTTCTCTTCAAGAAACAGTCTCATTTCACTCTTCAAGCATACTCAGATGCGGATTGGGGGGATTGTCCAGATGATCGCAGATCAACAGGGGGATTCTATGTATACCTTGGTCATCACCTCATCTTAGGGGTGAAAATCGAAGGTGTCGGTGCGGTTTTGGTCCAAAACCGAAACCGCACCGACAAGCTAAAAATGTGTATATCTTGACCGAAACCGGCCAGTGAAGGGAAAGAAAACCGTCGAGGTCGGTCTCGGTTTTCTTCCGGTTGGTTCGCCAGCGTCGTCGGTGGCACAAACAAACTTACAAACACTTGAAACGCCAATCTCAGATTCACAAAAAATATGAAATATCACAACAAATATCACAACAAATGTCAAAGATTCACACACTTGAAACGGCGCAAATGGATGAATCATGAAACGGCGCAAATGGATGGAGCTGAGATGAGAAGAACCCAATGAAACCGGCAATGGATCGATGACATCGGAAAGCCTATGATAGAGAGAGAGAGAGAGAGAGAGAGAGAGAGAGAGAGAGCGAGCTTTGAGAGAGGGAGAGAGAGAATCTGAGAGAGAGAGAGAGAGAGAGAGAGAGAGAGAGAGAGAGAGAGAGAGAGAGAGAGAACGGCGTAAGATGTTATGAGATTCGAAAATGAGAGGAAGAAGGGGACCTTAACCTAATAAGGAAATGACACCGTTTGGTCTCAACCAAACGGCGCCGTTTGCTTTATTTTTTTCAACTGTGGGGGCCAAAAACGGCGTCTTTTTTATATAGGTATAAAATGAAAAAAAAAAGATAGAACCGGTCGGCCGGTTCAGTGGTTTTTCACTGGATCAAACCGCGACCGAACTGACAGAGATCGGTTCTTCTTATTTTCCACCGCCGGCCGACCAGTTCCCTGCCGGTTTCGGCCGGTTTGGTGCTCTGTCGGCAGGTCTGATTGGTTGCCGGCCGGTTTACTCAGTTCCTATACACCCCTACCTCATCTCTTGGAGCTCGAAAAAGTAAAAGACTGTAGCTCGCTCTTCAACAGAGGTTGAGTATAAGTCACTGGCAACTTCAGCTGTAGAAGTAATTTGGCTTCAAACTGTTCTTCGAGAATTGGGTGTATCTCTGGCTAAAGCTCCAATTCTGTGGTGTGACAATATTGGTGCAACTTTTCTGTCAACCAACCCAGTTTATTACTCAAAGACCAAACACCTGAAATAGATTTTCACTTCATCAGAGATCGGGTTGCTGCACATACTCTTCAAGTTCAGTTTTGCAGCTCAAATGATCAAATAGCATATGTTCTCACCAAGCTGCTTGTTTCAAATAAGTTCATCAATTTTCGATCAAGTCTCACTGTGGTTGATACCCCATTAGACTCGAAGGGGCGTATTAAAATCAGTGATCCTATTGAACATTTTCACAAACACAAAGAGGGCATGAGTGATATTGCACAAACCGAAAGCAAGCAACAGCAGAGTCCTCTCAATGTACAAACAGTAGACATCAAGGATTCTAAAATACAACAGTAGAGAAATTAGTTAAATATTCTCTCAAGTTCCTGTAACAGAAAATATTCTTTTCTTTATTCTCTCATCGTGTATAAATGTACCCAAATCATCAATGAAAAGTCACGTTGAAACGGCAGAGCTTCTCCTTGTCTAACAGTTTTCAGAACTTATCTCATCTCATCTAATCTAATCATTATAACTTTCTTAAATTTCCACACAAATTAAAATAAACAATTCAACTTTTTCAAATTTCAAAATCAAAATAATATTAAAAAAATATATTTTAATAATATTTTATTTAACTTTCAATTTTTATTTCAACTCAACTCAACTCAACTCAACTCAACTCATCTCATCTCATCTCATCTCATTTGTAAAAACAAATCTTGTTAGAATATATTCGGTTAAAGTCTCGATAGATACACGAGAGGTTATCAAACTCTTCAAATTGTAAAAAATCTTCGAATTAAAAAATATCTTGATCGCATGATTTTCGTTGCGTTTACTCGGGAGCTCCTGTTAGGGAAGGCTTTCTGACCAATTTTTTGGAACTACCCATTTATGAAAGTGTCGGGAAGTATATGAAATTGAGGAATTAAAACTTATGAATGTAAGGTATTTAAAAGAAGACCATAATTTCCAGTCTCAATGGCATGCGTGCAGCAGCAATGGATAGGAAATTAAGAATGATATTGTAACGAGTAATGATACGTTTTCAACTTTTTTTTATGAATATTTTCTAACTCATTTTATAATTAATCAATAAAATCAACTTTTAAGTCGAAGACAGGTAGAGAGTTCCAGTGCAAATTTGCTAACACATGATGAAGTTAGCCTTTAAAAATATATCTGCTTCTAAGCCGTACAGCAAATGGAAGAGGTTTCCAAGACAAAGATCACATCTTGAAGAATAGAGCCACCTGTTATTGGTCTTTATCAAAACCAATATACCCAAGGCAGCGGAAAGAATATCAGCTTCATCATACGCCGCACACTGGGAATTACACATTGTGCCAATTAGATATGATGGGTCATGGTTGCAAGTGGCAAGCCAATTAGACATGCATATACTGCTTCTACTACGTTTTGAGCACAAAAATTGTTGGTAGTCTTTCCAAGTATCTTATTTTTCATACATGCCCTAGGCTTTCTGCTTTATAAATGGTGATAGATTTGTCCTAGATTCTAACTATAAGTTGCATTCAGACATATTCCCGAGAGACATTATTGAAACTGCCCTGGACGTATGTTAAAGAACAAATGAAATTAATAATTATATTTATCATCAAATGAATGGAATCACTACTTTACAAAAAAAATACTGTGTACAAATAGAGTACTAAAAGTATAATCAGAGATATACTACTAATTATCATACTTCAGAAGTGGGTTCAACCATGGGCTTGTCTTAAAAAAGACGGGGAAACTTGAGTGGAATTCCGTGTTTCTTTTTCAGCTTCAGGTAGCTGAAAAATGGTCTCTCTGGAACAGGTATCCACTTGACAATCCAACCGATAGGCCAAGAAACTGCTGCAACTCCAATGCATGCACCCCATTGCACCCAATTCAACCTTTCTGTATCTGCAAATTTCTTTAAAAACTCCACCATGACCACCTGAAGGACTATGGTTATCGCAATGATCCCCAAGAACAACCTGTTCCTGTGTATCCCCTTGAACACATTCTTCTTCTCGAGTTTTCTTGCATTGAATTCATTGAAGACTTGGCAAAGAACAAAAGTATTAAAAATCAAGGTGTCATTTACCTTCTCAGTCACCCCAAAGATTGATTCACCTCTGAAGTGCAAGGTCAAGAGGATGGCTATCTGATATAAAGCTTGGGCCAACAAGTTTCTCCACATAATGTTGGTGATAAGTGGCTCAGTCCAGCCCACAGGTGGTTTCTCCATCAGCTCCTTGGTGGGCTTCTCTGTTGCAAGAGCCAGGGCACCCAACGTGTCCATAATCAGATTCACCCACAATAATTGCACTGCTGTTAATGGGACTTCACCTGCAGAAACTGCTGCTACAAAGTTGATAACAAGAGCAGCAACGTTTACAGTGAGTTGGAATTGGATGAACTTCTGGATGTTGTTATAGACACACCTTCCCCACTTGAGAACTGTGGCCACAGAAGCAAAATTATCATCTAGAATGACGATGTCTGAGCTCTCCTTGGCAACCTCAGTGCCTTGGATCCCCATTGAGAGTCCTATATTTGCTTCTTTTAATGCTGGTGCATCATTTGTGCCGTCTCCAGTAACTGCAACCACATGGCCTTTTTGTTTCAAGCATTCTACCATAAGAAGTTTGTCGAAAGGAGAGGATCTTGCCATCACACAAATCTTTTCGACTTTCTCCAGTCTCTCCTCTGGTGTGTAATTTCTGAATTCCTCGCCTTCTACTACTGCTCCGCTGAACATGTCCTGTCCAGGCCCTAGAATCCCACATTCTGTGGCTATAGCTTTTGCCGTGAAAACATTGTCTCCTGTGATCATTTTGATGTTCACACCAGCATTTTGGCAATCTTCCACAGCTTTCTTCGCCCCTGGACGGCATGGGTCCTTAAGTCCCACCAGTCCTAGAAGGGTCAAACCATCTTCTTTTAGCTTTTTATGTTCTTCGGCATCTTCGTTGTCTTCTTCTGAAATTTGCTTATGAGCAAAAGCGATGCACCGGAGGCTGCTAGCTGCCATACCTTGAATAATTTGCTCAAGTTTCAGCATTTTACCATCATCCATTTCTTTGATATTTCCAGAGGCATCATAGTAACTTGAACACATCTTCAGTATCATCTCCGCAGCTCCTTTCCAGTGTATATGTGTTGTGTTGTCTACCTTTCTCCTCATCAAGATCCCACTTCTTTTCTTCCGGGAATTGAAAGCTTCGACAAAAAGAATCGTGCAACTTTCTTTCATTTTCTCCATTTCCATGTTCAGCTCCAGAACAGACCAAGAAAGAATTGCTTTTTCAGTAGGACTACCTGAGAACTCGATTTCTGAACCTAAAGGCGGCCTGTAAACACTACCGGTTGTGTTTAGAGCAACTCCTTCATGGACCAAGTCAAGAATACGTGGAGCAATTGATGAGTGAGCATCTGTTGCAAAAGATTCTTCCCCTAACCAAAACTTCGTCACCTTCATTTGGTTCAGCGTGAGAGTGCCTGTTTTGTCAGTGCAAATGGTGGTGGCAGAGCCCATTGTCTCACAGGCAGAGAGCTTCCGCACCATTGCCTGATCGGCCATCATTCTCTTCATGGAATAAGCAAGTGTTAGTGTGACAGCTAAGGGCAAACCTTCTGGAATTGCAACCACAATTATAGTAACTGCTGCAGCTACAATCTCCACCACAGCATTCACTATGTCATCGGCCTTGGTCTTGCTGCCATTGAACTCCCTATTTCCATTCTCGTCTTCTGTATTTCCGGTGAAGTATCGAACCAACAAGACTACGAGAACTAGGAAAGCAACTGCCAATCCAACCTTACCTATTGATGAAGTTAGCTTGTTGAGTCGAGCTTGTAAAGGTGTCTGTTCGTTGGTGTCACGGTTGATCGAGCTCATCATCTCACCCCATGTCGTGTTCATGCCAACAGAAGTGACAAGCATTCGAGCATAGCCATCAGCAACCTTTGTACCGGAAACCAAGAATGGATGACTGCAATTTACCTCAACATGGTCACTCTCCCCTGTCATGCTGGATTCGTCCACTTGCAATGAATGCCCATCTAAGAATAGCCCGTCTGCAGGAACTTGATCTCCAATCTTTAAGCAAACAACATCTCCGACAACAATTTCGAATACTGAAATCTGTTGACGTCGCCCAGCTCTCACAACATCAACTTGGATATTGTTGCTGACCTTGGATAACTTGTCAAATTGTCTATTTTGCTTAAAGTTACTAATGGCAGAAACAGCAATGACAAGAAATATAGCAACAAATATGCTTCCACCATCATACCATCCTTCTTTTATTCCATGCTGTTTTATACCAAATGCAAGGGAAAGTGAAGCACAGCCTAAGAGGATGAAAATGGTAAGATCCTTGAAGGCTTCCACTACGAAATGGAAGAAGCTCTTTGTAGGTGGTCTTTTGTACGTGTTTGAGCCAAAAGCCTCTTGTCGGCGAGCCACGTCTTTAACATCAGCACAAATCCCAAATTCAACATTGGTTTCAAGACTAGATGCTACTCCTCGAATTCCTCCAATATTTTTTAGGCCTCCAACATTTTTCTCTTTGACAAGATCATTGAGAGTAGTTTGATCAATTTTGAAACTGTTGTCCAGTTTGAGGTCCACAACGATGAAAGAAGAATGGCGTGAAACCTCTGCATTTTTCTTGTGGGGTAGGGAATTATTGTAAAATGATAGCAAGGCTCTAGAACAATAGATGGTCACAAAAGCCTTGCGCCATCTGTTGATGGGTTTGCTAAGGGTGGTACGTGCATGGAGTAAAGACTCATGAAGAGGTTCCAAACTTGCTAATGAAACGCTAGACATTCTTTTGGAAAGCAGAAGAAGGAAAGTAAAGGAAGCAGACGACTATAGAGGTTATTTGTAGGAAAAAAGAGGGGATTGACAAAAGCAAAATAATTATCTTTAATTAAGAAAAACCAGGATTTTTAAGAGCAAAAAAAAAAAAAAGGCTTTTGGGAAACAAAATATCTTGGATACAAAGTACAAGTAAAAATATCAAGGATATAAATAAGCAGCAAAGGTTTTTATGAAGGAATGGAGCATATATAGTAAGGATAATTTAGCAGCAATGCAATGCATGCCAAATAATGGATAAAATGGCTAGGCTAGCTTGGATATATAAAAACTAGTGTCCCATGCAGTACGTACTATAAAGGTGGTGTATGTATGGAGGAAACCAAGGAATTAATGGGAGACAGTACGTAATTAGATAGACAAGAAAATTAAGGTGGCAGAACGAACCGCAAATATGAGCTGTTGGAGAAAGATGATCAGACTGTTATCCTGCGAAGGAAACACTAACGGATGCGTGACAAGGTGCCAATGAAAGAAACAAGAAGATCATATGTTGCAATATTGAGAAGGAATATGGATCAAATATATATACATATAGAGCCCTGAATTACTTAGATACGAAGCTACGAGTAGTGTATATATATGTACGTGTGTGTGTGTTTGTTCACGCTGATTCTTGCGGTTTGCTTCTGGGAACATTTTCCTGAAGTTTCCAGCTAGTATTTTCATTTGTTTGACCGTAAAAGGTGCCGCACGCGGAAACACGCATCTTCATTTGTTATTCAATCCTGAATCAAGAAGTACTTGGATCGTACGGCATTTTCCGCGTCATATGGACCGGGTCTTATGTTGGTTCGATACATCCGAGTTCTTTCGTGGCCGAGGTGCCCAATACAAATAAGTTACCCAGAAAAAAGAAAGGATATAATCATCTTTGCTTGTGGCCCATTCACATTGGGCTAGCTAATTAAAGCTATTTTCTGCCATATTTCATGGTTATTAAAATTCACCCTTTCATAATGATGATATATATTTTCAAATATTCGTCTTTTCTTTAATTCCATATACTTCTAATATGAATAAAATTATTTCCTCTCTATCTTCATTTATATTAATCCAATTTTCTTTTATTGGAGATAAAGAAATGAAAAGTGAATATTTTTATTTGAGAGAGAATAGACAATTATTTTTTTGTTTTTTTTTTAAATTCTTTTAAAAAGTTTTTGAGGTTTTTAAAAAATTTGTAAAGACGGGTTTTATAAGATTTCATAAAAAGTGGTATAATTTATTTATTTAAAATATACTTAAATTTAGAAACTCTTTTAGAATTGCGACTTATTAAAAATGATGGGGCTTATAATGATATACACACAACATATTATACAACATATTACACAATAATATTATAAAATGAAAATATTTTTATAAAATTATATTACTTTTATAAGATGTTTTATAAAAATACCTTTTATTTAAAACGTAATTGTATAAAATATTATAAAAAATAATGTGTCTAACTCATTTTCCTATTAAAATATATGCTCACAAAGAACAGATGATATTTATCCCTTTGGAGTTCGGACCATCAACGCCACTATATTCTGACTAACAAATGTAAATGCATTTAGCTTCTTTCATTTTATAAATTAATCGCAGGTGGTTGTACAAACGCATTTGCATGTTCTTCTTTTTTTAAATACCTGAGAGATAGATGAAGTGCGTAACCGTTCAGGAATGATTTGAAATATTAGTATTTTTTAAATTATGTCGGTTAAGAACTTTACCACGTGTTATCAACACCTGGTAGGAAGAGTCGAAGAGAGACAGGTCCTTCCCTTTTTGATGGGTAAGGGCCGTAAGGCGGTGGTCCTTTTCTTGTTGAAGGGTAAGGCGGTGGGTGGTGTTTCAGCAAATATTACCTGTTTTCTTAAAAGAACCTTCTGGTGAGTCTGTTGTAATGCTGAATGAGTTGTCGTAGTATATTAAGGAACCCAATCTCGATAAAATGCTTCAGAATGAAAATAGAGCAAATA
Organism: Juglans cinerea; assembly: GCA_961763995.1. Lineage (NCBI taxonomy): Eukaryota > Viridiplantae > Streptophyta > Magnoliopsida > Fagales > Juglandaceae > Juglans > Juglans cinerea. Next base: position 7,231,113 of record CAUIVZ010000010.1, read on the forward strand.
GGGAAGATGTTTGATAAAAGACTTCAAAAAACCACAAGTGTATTGATAATGGAATACTTCGAGGGATTCCAAACCTCCATACAAGAGAGAAGCTTTGTAACACCCCGTATTTTTAGTGTATTTTTTTTAATTGAAAGATTTTTGTTTTTAATGTAAAATTTATTCTCTTGTTTTAAAATTGTTGGATTTTTTTTAGTTGTGCTATTTTTATGATTTTTAGTTTACGAAAATTATTTTTGAAGTGCTTTATCTAAATTAATTATTTTTATGCGTTTAAATTTCTTCTCAAATTAAATTAACTTGTTGTGGGGTTTAATTATTTATTTTCATTTTAATCATTACGTTTGAATTATTTTATTTTACTTGCTGTTTTAAAATCGTTTCCGTTGGATCATTTGTGTGACCCAAGATATGAAAATTGGACCTCATTTCTTTCCCTACATTTTTCTCTTTCCTCTTTTCTTTTTCTTCTTTTCTTCTTTTTCTTTTTCTTTTTCTCCCCCCTGCTTCCCGCGCGGACGTCTCTCTCTCTCTCTCTCTCTCACGCCGTGCAACCGTTCCTCACCCAGCCCGCCGCCGTCGCGCCGCCGTGCGCGACACCGCCCACCCCATCGTGCTCCCCACCGGCCGGCGACCTCCCCCTCCGATTTCCAGCCACAGCCGCGCCGCCGTTAGCCTCCACGCACCACACGAAGCCGCGGCATTCCTTGCGCCGCTGCGCCGCCGTCGCGCCACCTCCGGCCACCATCTTCTCACCACATCATCCTCGACCTTCTAGCAACCCAATGGACCCAACCCCAGCTCCGATCCGTCACCGGTGAAGCCCCACCAAGTCCATTTCCGATTTGTACATTTTTGGCCTAAAACCACCCCTTGCGCCGCCACCCACGGCAAACCACCACCACCATTGATTTCACCGACATCCCTAAGCCCTACCCTATCAATCTTGGGTCTTCGTTTGCACCCGTTCTGAAGTGGGTTTTTGAGACCCACGGCCACAGTGCATTTGGCACTGTTTTGTTGCTGCGTTGCCGCTTCTAGCACCTCCGTGATCTTTCAAAAATTATATTATAGCATTGTAAGTATTTTTCCCAAAGAACTTTTGAGATTTAAAAGTATTTCTGCACTAATTCATATTTACTGTGAATTTGTTGGTTGTGCCGGACTGAGTCCGAGGAGTAAGGGGGGGTCGGTTGGATTTATGGTTGAGAGAATATGTAGAGGAGAATTAATTTTCTTTGTTGAGTGCAGTTTAATTTTTGGAGGTATTAGTTTATATTTTTCTGTTATGGAGTTGTGAATGGGAATAAGTGTGCTTTGTTTAGTGTTGGTTAAATTGTTAGTAATTGTTGGGACTGCGAACTGTTGGAATAAGTGTGAGTTATTGGAATTTGAATTGGCATTGGTCTTGATGCTTGTATTGGACAATACTGAGATTGGTATAAAATATTTTGGGTCGAAGTGAGGGCTGTCCGGATTGTTATTTGGCTGTTGGAGTTTGATTAAACTTTCTGAATTATGATCTAGAGTTTGGATCTGGAGTTGTCTAAGACCAATTTTGTGTTGTTGGACTTTAATATTTAGTTTATATTATTTTTATGAATAGGTAAAGAGACGGATAGAGACTATTTTCAAGTCATAGATAATGCGCTGCAGGAGTCAGGTAAGCGGGGTTCCTATGCTGGGTTTTATACAAGTTAATAAGACTGAGGTTGATTTTATGAAAACTCGCATAATTTGTGTTGTGTTGGGAACTTGTGAAAACAAAGATCAACCTCGGTCTCTTATCTGCATTATTCATGAAATCTGTGTGAAAAAGAAAAATATATTCTGACATGCATTGTGTAGACATGAGCTAAATTCTGTCATGTGATTTCTGAAATCTGAAAACGAGCGATATTGAGAATATGAAAAGTTGTGCATTTATTTGTTCTGGCTTTTGTGTACAGCGTGTGTAAACTGTTCTGAATCTGTTTTGGTACTTTGTATTATTTTGATACAACATCTGAAAACCTTTGGCATGGTGTACTGGTTTTTCGTATCTGACTCTGTCTCTGCTTTGCTCTGCTCTGCTCTGTTATGCTCTGCTCTGTTTGGGTTGGTACCAACTTCTCTGTCTCTGAGTGCACCCACTTTGGAAACAAAGTGGTTTTATTGTGGTCTTTCCTGTGTGCACACTCGGGGCTCCGAGAAGAATAAAGGAAAGATTTCACCTCTGTCTCTGCCTGGTTTGGCCACCGGGGTTAGCACAACCCTACCACGGGGGTGAAACATGGTCTCTGCTCTGTTTGATGCTCTGTTTGGATCTGATGATGATACTCAGTTTATGTTATGCCAAAGCACTAAGGGTTTTACTTGTCTTAAAACAATCGCTCTGTTACTTTTGAAAATATGTTCTGTTCTGCATGTTAACCCTGGAAAATATTTTGTTCTGCATGTTCTATTTTATAAATGCTCATGTTTGCACGCTAGCATATGTTTTCTACTTACTGAGTTGTTGATAACTCACCCCCTATCTTCATAATATTTTTCAGATGATGTGGAGAGTCCAAATGGGGACCTGGAGTAGATTTCTGAATGTGTTTAAACTGAGGAGATGTTGTTGGAAGAAGGACTTCTGATGTTCTTAGTTTTAATGTTTTTGAGCTTTATTAATATCTTGGGTTTCAGAAAGAGGTATGAAATTATTGGTTGAGTTGTTATGATTACCGAGAGATTACGGACTCCTTAGTTTATTTTAGCTGCAGTAATGACTTTGTGGAGTTGTCAAGGTGGTTATTTAGAACTCTTGATATTGAGTTTTGTTATTAAAGATTTGAGTTTCATTTTAGTTGTGTTGGATAATAAGTTCTTTAGAGACAGGTAGTAAGTCTCCAGACCATCCGGGTTTGGGGCGTTACATTTGGTATCAGAGAGAGGTTTGAATTCTGCATACTATAAACCTTGGAGGTTTAGATTTCTGTGGGTTCATAGGATGTAAAGATTTCAGTGTAGGAACTTGAGGAATTTAAGGATTATCTTGTGGATATTTAAGTTTGGGATTCTAAAGATGTACTGGAGTTTAGAGCGATGTTGGGTTTACAATATGAGATGATAGAAATGACTGTACGAGTTGGTTGAAGATATGGTTAAGAATAAGTAAAACCATGTGTGCAGTACCAGAGAAGTTTAAAGGTTTATTTTGAAATTATTAAAATTATTATTATTTTATTTAAATTGAATTTTTTTCGGTTTTGTTTGATTTGATTTTATTGGAATTGAAATTATGTTATTTAATTTATTAAGTTTATTTTATTTTGTTCGTTTCGTTTGAAGCTGAAAAACGGGTTAAGGATTAAGTTATAGCAGGAAGATGGTACGACTGAGAACGCTATTATTATTTTTAGCAGAGTAAGCTTGAACTTTTATCGACTTGGTGTGCATTTATAATATCAAGGTTTGAAAGGAACGGCATAGTCTGGGTGATCTATTCGGGGAGTAAGATATTTGAGGTTTTCGATTTCATGGATGTATGACACGGGACTTTAGAATAGAAGATTGTAAGTTCAACAAACTTTAATGATAGACTTACGGAAATTTTACCAAAAGTTTAAGGTGTTGCAGACTTTAGGAAATGATTGTTATCATTTAATGTTTTAGATTTTGAAAGCTTCGAGAGTCGATTGTTTTATTATTGGATATAAGTTCATTGATCTTACAGATTTCGAAAAATGATTCTGGTATAATTTAAGGTTTTAGAATTACAGATTTGAAGGATCGAATTGAAATAAGATTTTTAAGTTCTTAATTATGCAGGCTTAGTGTGCTAGCTTGATTTATTTTGGAGACTGGTTAGTATGTGACCATTATTATGGGGTTGATCGAAGTTGAGTTATTGATATAGGAAATTTCAAGGGGATTATTTTTTTGAGAATTGAAGGTGTTGGTCTAGTTTGGATAATGACTGTTATTAGTTCGAGGTTTTAGTGGCAGGTTTTAGGATTGATCCATGTCAGATTTAAGGGTAATAGTTGTTGCAGATTCAGAAAGGAATTCTTGGTGAGTTTTGAGAGATCAAGAATTTTCTTCTACCAAAATGTTATAAGAGTTTCTGATCAGTAGGTATGGAGCCACCTTGTACTCGATGGTATTGCTTTATGAGGACATAAATTTTATGCATGTGGCAAATTATCAGAGTGCGCAGCAGGAGCGCGATATTTTGGTTATAATTAAGGATTCAAACTTTGTGTTGATCTTAAGAAATTAGTGGTGATTTGAGAATTTGATAATGATACTTGTAATTAGAGATTAAACTATTGGTGGTGCGGAATTAGGATATAATTCTTGTTGATTTTGAGGGAATAGTTCTGGATGATGGAAATGTTTATTGATGGTTAACTTTGGAAGTAGCTAAGGTTACCAACTTGTAGAATACAATGAAGGTTTGTGAGTTTTAACATAGGAGTCGATTGAGGTTAGCGCAGATCGTGTTACGATAATAATAATAATCATTGGGATTCCTTGGATGTTGTATTAAGGCTCTTGTGGAAAGATGAGATTTTGGATAGCATAGCCACCCTAAGAATACTGGACGTGATGTGTCACTGGGAGACTAATATGAGTATGATGGAATTGCCAATGGAAATAGACTTGAGAGAACATTACTCATGCTTGTTGGGAGTTGTTGATGGTATGGTCTTTTCGAGCGTGTTTTGAGTTGTATCTGGTATCCTGCTTTAGCGTAACGTTTGACCTTACAAATTTCGAGGACGAAATTTTTTTTAGGGGGGAAGGATGTAACACCCCGTATTTTTAGTGTATTTTTTTTAATTGAAAGATTTTTGTTTTTAATGTAAAATTTATTCTCTTGTTTTAAAATTGTTGGATTTTTTTTAGTTGTGTTATTTTTATGATTTTTAGTTTACGAAAATTATTTTTGAAGTGCTTTATCTAAATTAATTATTTTTATGCGTTTAAATTTCTTCTCAAATTAAATTAACTTGTTGTGGGGTTTAATTATTTATTTTCATTTTAATCATTACGTTTGAATTATTTTATTTTACTTGCTGTTTTAAAATCGTTTCCGTTGGATCATTTGTGTGACCCAAGATATGAAAATTGGACCTCATTTCTTTCCCTACATTTTTCTCTTTCCTCTTTTCTTTTTCTTCTTTTCTTCTTTTTCTTTTTCTTTTTCTCCCCCCTGCTTCCCGCGCGGACGTCTCTCTCTCTCTCTCTCTCTCACGCCGTGCAACCGTTCCTCACCCAGCCCGCCGCCGTCGCGCCGCCGTGCGCGACACCGCCCACCCCATCGTGCTCCCCACCGGCCGGCGACCTCCCCCTCCGATTTCCAGCCACAGCCGCGCCGCCGTTAGCCTCCACGCACCACACGAAGCCGCGGCATTCCTTGCGCCGCTGCGCCGCCGTCGCGCCACCTCCGGCCACCATCTTCTCACCACATCATCCTCGACCTTCTAGCAACCCAATGGACCCAACCCCAGCTCCGATCCGTCACCGGTGAAGCCCCACCAAGTCCATTTCCGATTTGTACATTTTTGACCTAAAACCACCCCTTGCGCCGCCACCCACGGCAAACCACCACCACCATTGATTTCACCGACATCCCTAAGCCCTACCCTATCAATCTTGGGTCTTCGTTTGCACCCGTTCTGAAGTGGGTTTTTGAGACCCACGGCCACAGTGCATTTGGCACTGTTTTGTTGCTGCGTTGCCGCTTCTAGCACCTCCGTGATCTTTCAAAAATTATATTATAGCATTGTAAGTATTTTTCCCAAAGAACTTTTGAGATTTAAAAGTATTTCTGCACTAATTCATATTTACTGTGAATTTGTTGGTTGTGCCGGACTGAGTCCGAGGAGTAAGGGGGGGTCGGTTGGATTTATGGTTGAGAGAATATTTAGAGGAGAATTAATTTTCTTTGTTGAGTGCAGTTTAATTTTTGGAGGTATTAGTTTATATTTTTCTGTTATGGAGTTGTGAATGGGAATAAGTGTGCTTTGTTTAGTGTTGGTTAAATTGTTAGTAATTGTTGGGACTGCGAACTGTTGGAATAAGTGTGAGTTATTGGAATTTGAATTGGCATTGGTCTTGATGCTTGTATTGGACAATACTGAGATTGGTATAAAATATTTTGGGTCGAAGTGAGGGCTGTCCGGATTGTTATTTGGCTGTTGGAGTTTGATTAAACTTTCTGAATTATGATCTAGAGTTTGGATCTGGAGTTGTCTAAGACCAATTTTGTGTTGTTGGACTTTAATATTTAGTTTATATTATTTTTATGAATAGGTAAAGAGACGGATAGAGACTGTTTTCAAGTCATAGATAATGCGCTGCAGGAGTCAGGTAAGCGGGGTTCCTATGCTGGGTTTTATACAAGTTAATAAGACTGAGGTTGATTTTATGAAAACTCGCATAATTTGTGTTGTGTTGGGAACTTGTGAAAACAAAGATCAACCTCGGTCTCTTATCTGCATTATTCATGAAATCTGTGTGAAAAAGAAAAATATATTCTGACATGCATTGTGTAGACATGAGCTAAATTCTGTCATGTGATTTCTGAAATCTGAAAACGAGCGATATTGAGAATATGAAAAGTTGTGCATTTATTTGTTCTGGCTTTTGTGTACAGCGTGTGTAAACTGTTCTGAATCTGTTTTGGTACTTTGTATTATTTTGATACAACATCTGAAAACCTTTGGCATGGTGTACTGGTTTTTCGTATCTGACTCTGTCTCTGCTTTGCTCTGCTCTGCTCTGTTATGCTCTGCTCTGTTTGGGTTGGTACCAACTTCTCTGTCTCTGAGTGCACCCACTTTGGAAACAAAGTGGTTTTATTGTGGTCTTTCCTGTGTGCACACTCGGGGCTCCGAGAAGAATAAAGGAAAGATTTCACCTCTGTCTCTGCCTGGTTTGGCCACCGGGGTTAGCACAACCCTACCACGGGGGTGAAACATGGTCTCTGCTCTGTTTGATGCTCTGTTTGGATCTGATGATGATACTCAGTTTATGTTATGCCAAAGCACTAAGGGTTTTACTTGTCTTAAAACAATCGCTCTGTTACTTTTGAAAATATGTTCTGTTCTGCATGTTAACCCTGGAAAATATTTTGTTCTGCATGTTCTATTTTATAAATGCTCATGTTTGCACGCTAGCATATGTTTTCTGCTTACTGAGTTGTTGATAACTCACCCCCTATCTTCATAATATTTTTCAGATGATGTGGAGAGTCCAAATGGGGACCTGGAGTAGATTTCTGAATGTGTTTAAACTGAGGAGATGTTGTTGGAAGAAGGACTTCTGATGTTCTTAGTTTTAATGTTTTTGAGCTTTATTAATATCTTGGGTTTCAGAAAGAGGTATGAAATTATTGGTTGAGTTGTTATGATTACCGAGAGATTACGGACTCCTTAGTTTATTTTAGCTGCAGTAATGACTTTGTGGAGTTGTCAAGGTGGTTATTTAGAACTCTTGATATTGAGTTTTGTTATTAAAGATTTGAGTTTCATTTTAGTTGTGTTGGATAATAAGTTCTTTAGAGACAGGTAGTAAGTCTCCAGACCATCCGGGTTTGGGGCGTTACATTTGGTATCAGAGAGAGGTTTGAATTCTGCATACTATAAACCTTGGAGGTTTAGATTTCTGTGGGTTCATAGGATGTAAAGATTTCAGTGTAGGAACTTGAGGAATTTAAGGATTATCTTGTGGATATTTAAGTTTGGGATTCTAAAGATGTACTGGAGTTTAGAGCGATGTTGGGTTTACAATATGAGATGATAGAAATGACTGTACGAGTTGGTTGAAGATATGGTTAAGAATAAGTAAAACCATGTGTGCAGTACCAGAGAAGTTTAAAGGTTTATTTTGAAATTATTAAAATTATTATTATTTTATTTAAATTGAATTTTTTTCGGTTTTGTTTGATTTGATTTTATTGGAATTGAAATTATGTTATTTAATTTATTAAGTTTATTTTATTTTGTTCGTTTCGTTTGAAGCTGAAAAACGGGTTAAGGATTAAGTTATAGCAGGAAGATGGTACGACTGAGAACGCTATTATTATTTTTAGCAGAGTAAGCTTGAACTTTTATCGACTTGGTGTGCATTTATAATATCAAGGTTTGAAAGGAACGGCATAGTCTGGGTGATCTATTCGGGGAGTAAGATATTTGAGGTTTTCGATTTCATGGATGTATGACACGGGACTTTAGAATAGAAGATTGTAAGTTCAACAAACTTTAATGATAGACTTACGGAAATTTTTCCAAAAGTTTAAGGTGTTGCAGACTTTAGGAAATGATTGTTATCATTTAATGTTTTAGATTTTGAAAGCTTCGAGAGTCGATTGTTTTATTATTGGATATAAGTTCATTGATCTTACAGATTTCGAAAAATGATTCTGGTATAATTTAAGGTTTTAGAATTACAGATTTGAAGGATCGAATTGAAATAAGATTTTTAAGTTCTTAATTATGCAGGCTTAGTGTGCTAGCTTGATTTATTTTGGAGACTGGTTAGTATGTGACCATTATTATGGGGTTGATCGAAGTTGAGTTATTGATATAGGAAATTTCAAGGGGATTATTTTTTTGAGAATTGAAGGTGTTGGTCTAGTTTGGATAATGACTGTTATTAGTTCGAGGTTTTAGTGGCAGGTTTTAGGATTGATCCATGTCAGATTTAAGGGTAATAGTTGTTGCAGATTCAGAAAGGAATTCTTGGTGAGTTTTGAGAGATCAAGAATTTTCTTCTACCAAAATGTTGTAAGAGTTTCTGATCAGTAGGTATGGAGCCACCTTGTACTCGATGGTATTGCTTTATGAGGACATAAATTTTATGCATGTGGCAAATTATCAGAGTGCGCAGCAGGAGCGCGATATTTTGGTTATAATTAAGGATTCAAACTTTGTGTTGATCTTAAGAAATTAGTGGTGATTTGAGAATTTGATAATGATACTTGTAATTAGAGATTAAACTATTGGTGGTGCGGAATTAGGATATAATTCTTGTTGATTTTGAGGGAATAGTTCTGGATGATGGAAATGTTTATTGATGGTTAACTTTGGAAGTAGCTAAGGTTACCAACTTGTAGAATACAATGAAGGTTTGTGAGTTTTAACATAGGAGTCGATTGAGGTTAGCGCAGATCGTGTTACGATAATAATAATAATCATTGGGATTCCTTGGATGTTGTATTAAGGCTCTTGTGGAAAGATGAGATTTTGGATAGCATAGCCACCCTAAGAATACTGGACGTGATGTGTCACTGGGAGACTAATATGAGTATGATGGAATTGCCAATGGAAATAGACTTGAGAGAACATTACTCATGCTTGTTGGGAGTTGTTGATGGTATGGTCTTTTCGAGCGTGTTTTGAGTTGTATCTGGTATCCTGCTTTAGCGTAACGTTTGACCTTACAAATTTCGAGGACGAAATTTTTTTTAGGGGGGAAGGATGTAACACCCCGTATTTTTAGTGTATTTTTTTTAATTGAAAGATTTTTGTTTTTAATGTAAAATTTATTCTCTTGTTTTAAAATTGTTGGATTTTTTTTAGTTGTGTTATTTTTATGATTTTTAGTTTACGAAAATTATTTTTGAAGTGCTTTATCTAAATTAATTATTTTTATGCGTTTAAATTTCTTCTCAAATTAAATTAACTTGTTGTGGGGTTTAATTATTTATTTTCATTTTAATCATTACGTTTGAATTATTTTATTTTACTTGCTGTTTTAAAATCGTTTCCGTTGGATCATTTGTGTGACCCAAGATATGAAAATTGGACCTCATTTCTTTCCCTACATTTTTCTCTTTCCTCTTTTCTTTTTCTTCTTTTCTTCTTTTTCTTTTTCTTTTTCTCCCCCCTGCTTCCCGCGCGGACGTCTCTCTCTCTCTCTCTCTCTCTCACGCCGTGCAACCGTTCCTCACCCAGCCCGCCGCCGTCGCGCCGCCGTGCGCGACACCGCCCACCCCATCGTGCTCCCCACCGGCCGGCGACCTCCCCCTCCGATTTCCAGCCACAGCCGCGCCGCCGTTAGCCTCCACGCACCACACGAAGCCGCGGCATTCCTTGCGCCGCTGCGCCGCCGTCGCGCCACCTCCGGCCACCATCTTCTCACCACATCATCCTCGACCTTCTAGCAACCCAATGGACCCAACCCCAGCTCCGATCCGTCACCGGTGAAGCCCCACCAAGTCCATTTTCGATTTGTACATTTTTTACCTAAAACCACCCCTTGCGCCGCCACCCACGGCAAACCACCACCACCATTGATTTCACCGACATCCCTAAGCCCTACCCTATCAATCTTGGGTCTTCGTTTGCACCCGTTCTGAAGTGGGTTTTTGAGACCCACGGCCACAGTGCATTTGGCACTGTTTTGTTGCTGCGTTGCCGCTTCTAGCACCTCCGTGATCTTTCAAAAATTATATTATAGCATTGTAAGTATTTTTCCCAAAGAACTTTTGAGATTTAAAAGTATTTCTGCACTAATTCATATTTACTGTGAATTTGTTGGTTGTGCCGGACTGAGTCCGAGGAGTAAGGGGGGGTCGGTTGGATTTATGGTTGAGAGAATATTTAGAGGAGAATTAATTTTCTTTGTTGAGTGCAGTTTAATTTTTGGAGGTATTAGTTTATATTTTTCTGTTATGGAGTTGTGAATGGGAATAAGTGTGCTTTGTTTAGTGTTGGTTAAATTGTTAGTAATTGTTGGGACTGCGAACTGTTGGAATAAGTGTGAGTTATTGGAATTTGAATTGGCATTGGTCTTGATGCTTGTATTGGACAATACTGAGATTGGTATAAAATATTTTGGGTCGAAGTGAGGGCTGTCCGGATTGTTATTTGGCTGTTGGAGTTTGATTAAACTTTCTGAATTATGATCTAGAGTTTGGATCTGGAGTTGTCTAAGACCAATTTTGTGTTGTTGGACTTTAATATTTAGTTTATATTATTTTTATGAATAGGTAAAGAGACGGATAGAGACTGTTTTCAAGTCATAGATAATGCGCTGCAGGAGTCAGGTAAGCGGGGTTCCTATGCTGGGTTTTATACAAGTTAATAAGACTGAGGTTGATTTTATGAAAACTCGCATAATTTGTGTTGTGTTGGGAACTTGTGAAAACAAAGATCAACCTCGGTCTCTTATCTGCATTATTCATGAAATCTGTGTGAAAAAGAAAAATATATTCTGACATGCATTGTGTAGACATGAGCTAAATTCTGTCATGTGATTTCTGAAATCTGAAAACGAGCGATATTGAGAATATGAAAAGTTGTGCATTTATTTGTTCTGGCTTTTGTGTACAGCGTGTGTAAACTGTTCTGAATCTGTTTTGGTACTTTGTATTATTTTGATACAACATCTGAAAACCTTTGGCATGGTGTACTGGTTTTTCGTATCTGACTCTGTCTCTGCTTTGCTCTGCTCTGCTCTGTTATGCTCTGCTCTGTTTGGGTTGGTACCAACTTCTCTGTCTCTGAGTGCACCCACTTTGGAAACAAAGTGGTTTTATTGTGGTCTTTCCTGTGTGCACACTCGGGGCTCCGAGAAGAATAAAGGAAAGATTTCACCTCTGTCTCTGCCTGGTTTGGCCACCGGGGTTAGCACAACCCTACCACGGGGGTGAAACATGGTCTCTGCTCTGTTTGATGCTCTGTTTGGATCTGATGATGATACTCAGTTTATGTTATGCCAAAGCACTAAGGATTTTACTTGTCTTAAAACAATCGCTCTGTTACTTTTGAAAATATGTTCTGTTCTGCATGTTAACCCTGGAAAATATTTTGTTCTGCATGTTCTATTTTATAAATGCTCATGTTTGCACGCTAGCATATGTTTTCTGCTTACTGAGTTGTTGATAACTCACCCCCTATCTTCATAATATTTTTCAGATGATGTGGAGAGTCCAAATGGGGACCTGGAGTAGATTTCTGAATGTGTTTAAACTGAGGAGATGTTGTTGGAAGAAGGACTTCTGATGTTCTTAGTTTTAATGTTTTTGAGCTTTATTAATATCTTGGGTTTCAGAAAGAGGTATGAAATTATTGGTTGAGTTGTTATGATTACCGAGAGATTACGGACTCCTTAGTTTATTTTAGCTGCAGTAATGACTTTGTGGAGTTGTCAAGGTGGTTATTTAGAACTCTTGATATTGAGTTTTGTTATTAAAGATTTGAGTTTCATTTTAGTTGTGTTGGATAATAAGTTCTTTAGAGACAGGTAGTAAGTCTCCAGACCATCCGGGTTTGGGGCGTTACATTTGGTATCAGAGAGAGGTTTGAATTCTGCATACTATAAACCTTGGAGGTTTAGATTTCTGTGGGTTCATAGGATGTAAAGATTTCAGTGTAGGAACTTGAGGAATTTAAGGATTATCTTGTGGATATTTAAGTTTGGGATTCTAAAGATGTACTGGAGTTTAGAGCGATGTTGGGTTTACAATATGAGATGATAGAAATGACTGTACGAGTTGGTTGAAGATATGGTTAAGAATAAGTAAAACCATGTGTGCAGTACCAGAGAAGTTTAAAGGTTTATTTTGAAATTATTAAAATTATTATTATTTTATTTAAATTGAATTTTTTTCGGTTTTGTTTGATTTGATTTTATTGGAATTGAAATTATGTTATTTAATTTATTAAGTTTATTTTATTTTGTTCGTTTCGTTTGAAGCTGAAAAACGGGTTAAGGATTAAGTTATAGCAGGAAGATGGTACGACTGAGAACGCTATTATTATTTTTAGCAGAGTAAGCTTGAACTTTTATCGACTTGGTGTGCATTTATAATATCAAGGTTTGAAAGGAACGGCATAGTCTGGGTGATCTATTCGGGGAGTAAGATATTTGAGGTTTTCGATTTCATGGATGTATGACACGGGACTTTAGAATAGAAGATTGTAAGTTCAACAAACTTTAATGATAGACTTACAGAAATTTTACCAAAAGTTTAAGGTGTTGCAGACTTTAGGAAATGATTGTTATCATTTAATGTTTTAGATTTTGAAAGCTTCGAGAGTCGATTGTTTTATTATTGGATATAAGTTCATTGATCTTACAGATTTCGAAAAATGATTCTGGTATAATTTAAGGTTTTAGAATTACAGATTTGAAGGATCGAATTGAAATAAGATTTTTAAGTTCTTAATTATGCAGGCTTAGTGTGCTAGCTTGATTTATTTTGGAGACTGGTTAGTATGTGACCATTATTATGGGGTTGATCGAAGTTGAGTTATTGATATAGGAAATTTCAAGGGGATTATTTTTTTGAGAATTGAAGGTGTTGGTCTAGTTTGGATAATGACTGTTATTAGTTCGAGGTTTTAGTGGCAGGTTTTAGGATTGATCCATGTCAGATTTAAGGGTAATAGTTGTTGCAGATTCAGAAAGGAATTCTTGGTGAGTTTTGAGAGATCAAGAATTTTCTTCTACCAAAATGTTGTAAGAGTTTCTGATCAGTAGGTATGGAGCCACCTTGTACTCGATGGTATTGCTTTATGAGGACATAAATTTTATGCATGTGGCAAATTATCAGAGTGCGCAGCAGGAGCGCGATATTTTGGTTATAATTAAGGATTCAAACTTTGTGTTGATCTTAAGAAATTAGTGGTGATTTGAGAATTTGATAATAATACTTGTAATTAGAGATTAAACTATTGGTGGTGTGGAATTAGGATATAATTCTTGTTGATTTTGAGGGAATAGTTCTGGATGATGGAAATGTTTATTGATGGTTAACTTTGGAAGTAGCTAAGGTTACCAACTTGTAGAATACAATGAAAGTTTGTGAGTTTTAACATAGGAGTCGATTGAGGTTAGCGCAGATCGTGTTACGATAATAATAATAATCATTGGGATTCCTTGGATGTTGTATTAAGGCTCTTGTGGAAAGATGAGATTTTGGATAGCATAGCCACCCTAAGAATACTGGACGTGATGTGTCACTGGGAGACTAATATGAGTATGATGGAATTGCCAATGGAAATAGACTTGAGAGAACATTACTCATGCTTGTTGGGAGTTGTTGATGGTATGGTCTTTTCGAGCGTGTTTTGAGTTGTATCTGGTATCCTGCTTTAGCGTAACGTTTGACCTTACAAATTTCGAGGACGAAATTTTTTTTAGGGGGGAAGGATGTAACACCCCGTATTTTTAGTGTATTTTTTTTAATTGAAAGATTTTTGTTTTTAATGTAAAATTTATTCTCTTGTTTTAAAATTGTTGGATTTTTTTTAGTTGTGTTATTTTTATGATTTTTAGTTTACGAAAATTATTTTTGAAGTGCTTTATCTAAATTAATTATTTTTATGCGTTTAAATTTCTTCTCAAATTAAATTAACTTGTTGTGGGGTTTAATTATTTATTTTCATTTTAATCATTACGTTTGAATTATTTTATTTTACTTGCTGTTTTAAAATCGTTTCCGTTGGATCATTTGTGTGACCCAAGATATGAAAATTGGACCTCATTTCTTTCCCTACATTTTTCTCTTTCCTCTTTTCTTTTTCTTCTTTTCTTCTTTTTCTTTTTCTTTTTCTCCCCCCTGCTTCCCGCGCGGACGTCTCTCTCTCTCTCTCTCTCTCTCTCTCTCACGCCGTGCAACCGTTCCTCACCCAGCCCGCCGCCGTCGCGCCGCCGTGCGCGACACCGCCCACCCCATCGTGCTCCCCACCGGCCGGCGACCTCCCCCTCCGATTTCCAGCCACAGCCGCGCCGCCGTTAGCCTCCACGCACCACACGAAGCCGCGGCATTCCTTGCGCCGCTGCGCCGCCGTCGCGCCACCTCCGGCCACCATCTTCTCACCACATCATCCTCGACCTTCTAGCAACCCAATGGACCCAACCCCAGCTCCGATCCGTCACCGGTGAAGCCCCACCAAGTCCATTTCCGATTTGTACATTTTTGACCTAAAACCACCCCTTGCGCCGCCACCCACGGCAAACCACCACCACCATTGATTTCACCGACATCCCTAAGCCCTACCCTATCAATCTTGGGTCTTCGTTTGCACCCGTTCTGAAGTGGGTTTTTGAGACCCACGGCCACAGTGCATTTGGCACTGTTTTGTTGCTGCGTTGCCGCTTCTAGCACCTCCGTGATCTTTCAAAAATTATATTATAGCATTGTAAGTATTTTTCCCAAAGAACTTTTGAGATTTAAAAGTATTTCTGCACTAATTCATATTTACTGTGAATTTGTTGGTTGTGCCGGACTGAGTCCGAGGAGTAAGGGGGGGTCGGTTGGATTTATGGTTGAGAGAATATTTAGAGGAGAATTAATTTTCTTTGTTGAGTGCAGTTTAATTTTTGGAGGTATTAGTTTATATTTTTCTGTTATGGAGTTGTGAATGGGAATAAGTGTGCTTTGTTTAGTGTTGGTTAAATTGTTAGTAATTGTTGGGACTGCGAACTGTTGGAATAAGTGTGAGTTATTGGAATTTGAATTGGCATTGGTCTTGATGCTTGTATTGGACAATACTGAGATTGGTATAAAATATTTTGGGTCGAAGTGAGGGCTGTCCGGATTGTTATTTGGCTGTTGGAGTTTGATTAAACTTTCTGAATTATGATCTAGAGTTTGGATCTGGAGTTGTCTAAGACCAATTTTGTGTTGTTGGACTTTAATATTTAGTTTATATTATTTTTATGAATAGGTAAAGAGACGGATAGAGACTGTTTTCAAGTCATAGATAATGCGCTGCAGGAGTCAGGTAAGCGGGGTTCCTATGCTGGGTTTTATACAAGTTAATAAGACTGAGGTTGATTTTATGAAAACTCGCATAATTTGTGTTGTGTTGGGAACTTGTGAAAACAAAGATCAACCTCGGTCTCTTATCTGCATTATTCATGAAATCTGTGTGAAAAAGAAAAATATATTCTGACATGCATTGTGTAGACATGAGCTAAATTCTGTCATGTGATTTCTGAAATCTGAAAACGAGCGATATTGAGAATATGAAAAGTTGTGCATTTATTTGTTCTGGCTTTTGTGTACAGCGTGTGTAAACTGTTCTGAATCTGTTTTGGTACTTTGTATTATTTTGATACAACATCTGAAAACCTTTGGCATGGTGTACTGGTTTTTCGTATCTGACTCTGTCTCTGCTTTGCTCTGCTCTGCTCTGTTATGCTCTGCTCTGTTTGGGTTGGTACCAACTTCTCTGTCTCTGAGTGCACCCACTTTGGAAACAAAGTGGTTTTATTGTGGTCTTTCCTGTGTGCACACTCGGGGCTCCGAGAAGAATAAAGGAAAGATTTCACCTCTGTCTCTGCCTGGTTTGGCCACCGGGGTTAGCACAACCCTACCACGGGGGTGAAACATGGTCTCTGCTCTGTTTGATGCTCTGTTTGGATCTGATGATGATACTCAGTTTATGTTATGCCAAAGCACTAAGGGTTTTACTTGTCTTAAAACAATCGCTCTGTTACTTTTGAAAATATGTTCTGTTCTGCATGTTAACCCTGGAAAATATTTTGTTCTGCATGTTCTATTTTATAAATGCTCATGTTTGCACGCTAGCATATGTTTTCTGCTTACTGAGTTGTTGATAACTCACCCCCTATCTTCATAATATTTTTCAGATGATGTGGAGAGTCCAAATGGGGACCTGGAGTAGATTTCTGAATGTGTTTAAACTGAGGAGATGTTGTTGGAAGAAGGACTTCTGATGTTCTTAGTTTTAATGTTTTTGAGCTTTATTAATATCTTGGGTTTCAGAAAGAGGTATGAAATTATTGGTTGAGTTGTTATGATTACCGAGAGATTACGGACTCCTTAGTTTATTTTAGCTGCAGTAATGACTTTGTGGAGTTGTCAAGGTGGTTATTTAGAACTCTTGATATTGAGTTTTGTTATTAAAGATTTGAGTTTCATTTTAGTTGTGTTGGATAATAAGTTCTTTAGAGACAGGTAGTAAGTCTCCAGACCATCCGGGTTTGGGGCGTTACAAGCTTAACAATTTTTCAGATTCCAGATATCTCTCTACTTTCCCCTCTGCTCTCCTATATACCTCCCACCAGCTCGTACATCATAACCGATAATAGAAATAAGGATTGATAAAATGACTCTAAAAATAACAGTACCTAAATGATAGGCAAAAGTCTTCCAAAACGAACAGTTCAAACAAAACACATAGCTTAACTAAAGACCCAAATCGCTATGACTATTTCTTTCTCCTCAACTTCATCGCTTCACTTTAGGTCCATAACATTTTCTAGCTAAATTGAAGGTAGGTACTCTGAATTTCTTTCATGGAGGATGAATTAGAGTGACTGGGAAGGATTTAATTTCACAGAGGAAGAAAAACTGGAAGTTCCATTAAAACAACAAAGAGGTCAATACTTAGAGGAAAGAGAAGTCTTATAATTCTCATTCTCATTTTAAAAAGCCTAAACAAGGAAGCCTTCAAATCAACCTAGAATCTGAAATCCAGAAGGTTGGATAACTTTTAACAAGGTGGGGCATATAAATCGGTTTATAATTGAATTTCAGAAGGAAGTGGATATAGAACCTGTTCTTAATGGGAGACCTTGATCTTTTAATAAACATTTGATTTGTATCCAAGAATTTGACAATAACACACCTCCTAGTGAAATTAAGTTTACACATTAAGCTTTCTGGATTCAGCTACATAGTATGCCTCTGGCGGCTATGACCATAGAAGGAGGGGAAAGTATTGGAGCTACTGTGAGGTAAGTAATAACAGTTGATGTAGATGGGGAAGGTATTGGTTGGGGAAAGTTTCTAAGAATCAGAGTAAATTTGGACATCACTAAACCATTAGCCAGAGGTAGACTGATAAGAATAGAAGGGATTTAAAGATGGATAAAGTTCAAATATGAAAGATTACTACTTTTCTGCTTCTAGTGTGAGATTCTTAAGCACCCGGATAGGATCTGTGCAATTACAAAAGCTAGGATTCATACAAATGTTACAGACAAATCTTAATATGATCAATGGCTAAGAGCTACAACTGTCAATACAATTGGACGAAGAGACAGAAGATATGGGAGAAGAGGAGACAGAAACCAGGTTATTCCAACACAGACTAACTCAGAAGAGGGGGACACCAGGATATTAATGATCAATCAAGTTGCTAATTCATCTATGAAAGAAGCACGATGTACACATTATGTTCACAAAGAACATACCTTTGGAGTTCGGACCCTTGCTGATCGTTGAGTACTGTCGACGCCACTATATTCTGACTAACAAATGTAAATTATTATGATTTGAAATATTATTATTTTTTTAATTTTAAAATAAATTTTAAAATTTCAATCTTATAAATTAATTCTTATGATTTAAATAAGATATATGATGTGTTCTAGCACATACATAAAGATAGAATAACTCATAAAACTGATGAATAAATTAATAATTGCGTCTATTATACATCATTTTTCACAATTGAAAGCCCATATATAACCAGTACTCTCAAGGTCGATCTCTCTATTTTTATGAAAAAAGAAGGATACAAGCCTTGTTTTGTCGTTGCGTGTTACACGTAATTGCATGCATGTGGACGATCAGAAGGAAGTTCAAATTTCCACGATATTTCTGTTAAGCCCAACAAATTTTTTGACTAAAAATTGTTATTTTTGTGACTTTTTAAGATGAAAATGACAATTTTAAGACGAAAATTTCAAAAAATATTTAAGTTATAACATGATCTTTGCAGGGTCAATTAGAAAAGGATAATGATAGACATGCAAATACGTGTGATGAACATGCAAAAGAGATATTCTAATGTACAAGAGGAGAATGATATACACCTATGTTGTACTGATTTTTTTTTAAAAAAATTCTGCAAGTATTTTTTAATAATTTTATGATTTTTTTATTTATTTTATTGGGCTTAAAAACTGTTTGAAAAAAAATTACACTATGGACTTGTACGTTTCATAAAAAATATATAGCTAATTATAAATTGAATAATTGTTATATATTGCATTCTCATCTTATTTTGATCATATTAATTAGTAATATGATCGAGAGGTTTACCGATAAAAAAGGCTGATTAGTATATTTTTATTTAATTTTCTTAAATATTTAAAAATATATTAAAGAAAAAAATAATTTAGTATATTTTTTAATATTTAAAAAAAAACAAAAAATACACACAGGGAACTCCCAAAGTAAGCAGAAACGAATTATATATATATTATGGTAGCTACATACGTGTTCTCGTCGTTATCCATTTGTTTGTTTGTTTGTTTTATTTAATATTTCGTAGTTGTCCTTATCAATTTCTCTTAACTTTGGTCTTTGCTTTATTCTCAACATGGTCAACGTACGGCCGTTGTAACTGCTTTTAGATTTTTTCTTTTTTTTAGAAGAATAGGACTAGTTTGAGAGAAATGTTATTTATTATTCTCACATTATATATTTTATTTTAATTTAATTATACAGATAAAATGAGATAATAAATATGTAAATAATAGTGAGATAGATATGAATAGTAATGAAATAGTTTGAATTAAGGTTTCGTTTGTTTTCATAACTCATCTCATCCTATCTAATTATTACAACTTTCTCAAATCTTTATATAAAATAAAATAAATAATTCAACTTTTTCAAATATCAAAATAAAAATAATATTAAAAAAATATATTCTAATAATATTTTATTTAATTTTTAATTTTTATTTCAAAACATCTAATCAATTACTAAACAAATCTTGTTAGAGTATATTCAGAGAGTCTCGGCAGATACAATAGAGGTTATCAAACTCTTAAAATTGAAAAAAATCTTCCAATTGAAAAATATATTGGTCGCATGATTTGCGTTGCCTTTACTCAGGAGCTTCTGTTAGAGAAGGCTTTCTGACCAATTTTTTGGAACTTCCAACCTATGAAAGTGTCGGGAAGTATTATAGAGTAATTTTACATATAATATATAATTGTGAAGTGTGTAAATCTAACATAATTATTTTGAAAAAGAGTAAAGTCCACTATTAAAAAATTAATTTTTTTCATGTGGATCTCATAATTTATTCATTTTTTTCAAAACGATTACGCGATGATTGTACAATTCATAGTTACAAATATCTTTTTTCATGTGAAATCGAGGAATTAAAACTTATGAACGTAACGTATATATATAAAAGAAGGCCATAATTTCCAGTCTCAATGGCACGAGCGCAGTGGCAACGGATAGGAAATTAAGAATGATATTGTAATAAGTAATGGCATTTACAACTTTTTTTACCAATATTTTATAACTCATTTTATAATCAATCTATAAAAGCGTGCCACTTCATTAAAAAAAAAAAATCTCAAATTTATAAAACTGCCCTCGATTTCACATCATCAGAAAAAGTTTACTGGTAATATTTTTTTCGCTGGTCACAACTAACTTGCATTACCCAAAAATAGATTAATGACTTTAAAAGTAATCTCGACATCTTTTCTGTTTCCAGAAATAGTTGTTCTAGTAAACTAAGCAAGCCGGAACATTTTTTTTTACTAACGAGGTAACTTCGCAGCAAAAAAGGAATTTCTTACCGTATGTTGTTGTCGGAAATGATTATTTATGGCTATATCATTAGCCGGTATTTAACATTTTCAGCGGATTATATATGTTGAAAGTAGCTAGATTCTAGCGAAATAAACGTGCAGAAAATTACTGTTTCCCACGAAATGCTTGAATGATGGTTCTTTTAATTTGAATGTTCATCCATGTATAAACAGAAAAAAAAGTTGGTTGCAATATGGTATAATCATTTCCACTTTTCTTTCTGTTTCTCTATCGGAAAAAAAAAAGTCAACTTTTAAGCCGAAGACAGGAAGAGAGTTCAGCTACGTTTTGAGCACAATTGTTAGTAGTCTTTTCCAAGTATCTTATTTTTCATACATGCCCTTGGCTTTCTACTTTATAAATGGTGATAGATTTGTCCTATATTCTAATTATAAGTTGCATTCAGACATATTCCCGAAAGACATTATTGAAACAGCCCTCGATGTATGTTAAAGAATAAATGAAATTAATAATTATATAATTTATCATCAAATCAATGGAATCACTACTTTACAAATAAAATACTGTATACAAATAGAGTACTAAAAGTATACTCAGAGATACGCTACTAATTACTGCAGAAGTGGGTTCAACCATAGGCTTGTCTTAAAAAAGACGGGAAAACTTGAGTGGAAGTCCTTGTTTCTTTTTCATCTTCAGGTAGCTGAAAAATGGTCTCTCTGGAACAGGTATCCACTTGACAATCCAACCGATGGGCCAAGAAACTGCTGCAACTCCAATGCATGCACCCCATTGCACCCAATTCAACCTTTCTGTATCTGCAAATTTCTTTAAAAACTCCACCATGACCACCTGAAGGACTATGGTTATCGCAATGATCCCCAAGAACAACCTGTTCCTGTGTATCCCCTTGAACACATTCTTCTTCTCGAGTTTTCTTGCATTGAATTCATTGAAGACTTGGCAAAGAACAAAAGTATTAAAAATCAAGGTGTCATTTACCTTCTCAGTCACCCCAAAGATTGATTCACCTCTGAATTGCAAGATCAAGAGGATGATTATCTGATATAAAGCTTGGGCCAACAAGTTTCTCCACATAATGTTGGTAATAAGTGGCTCAGTCCAGCCCACAGGTGGTTTCTCCATCAGCTCCTTGGTGGGCTTCTCTGTTGCAAGAGCCAGGGCACCCAAAGTGTCCATAATCAGATTCACCCACAATAATTGCACTGCTGTTAATGGGACTTCACCTGCAGAAACTGCTGCTACAAAGTTGATAACAAGAGCAGCAACGTTTACAGTGAGTTGGAATTGGATGAACTTCTGGATGTTGGTGTAGACACACCTTCCCCACTTGAGAACTGTGGCCACAGAAGCAAAATTATCATCTAGAATGACGATGTCTGAGCTCTCCTTGGCAACCTCAGTGCCTTGGATCCCCATTGAAAGTCCTATATTTGCTTCTTTTAATGCTGGTGCATCATTTGTGCCGTCTCCAGTAACTGCAACCACATGGCCTTTTTGTTTCAAGCATTCTACCATCAGAAGTTTGTCGAAAGGAGAGGATCTTGCCATCACACATATTTTTTCGACTTTCTCCAGTCTCTCCTCTGGTGTGTAG
This sequence comes from Juglans cinerea, assembly GCA_961763995.1. Taxonomy (NCBI): domain Eukaryota; kingdom Viridiplantae; phylum Streptophyta; class Magnoliopsida; order Fagales; family Juglandaceae; genus Juglans; species Juglans cinerea. Next base: position 7,253,210 of record CAUIVZ010000010.1, read on the forward strand.
TTTCTGAATTCCACGCCTTCTACCACTGCTCCGCTATACATGTCCTGTCCAGGCCCTAGAATCCCACATTCTGTTGCTATAGCTTTTGCCGTGAAAACATTGTCTCCTGTGATCATTTTGATGTTCACACCAGCATTTTGGCAATCTTCCACGGCTTTCTTCGCCCCTGGACGGCATGGGTCCTTAAGTCCCACCAGTCCTAGAAGGGTCAAACCATCTTCTTGTAGCTTTTTTTGTTCTTCGGCATCTTCGTTGTCTTCTTCTGAAATTTGCTTATGAGCAAAAGCAATGCACCGGAGGCTGCTAGCTGCCATACCTTGAATAATTTGCTCAAGTTTCAGCATTTTACCATCATCCATGTCTTTGATATTCCCAGAGGCATCATAGTAACTTGAACACATCTTCAGTATCATCTCCGCAGCTCCTTTCCAGTGTATATGGGTTGTGTTGTCTACCTTTCTCCTCATCAAGATCCCACTTCTTTTCTTCTGGGAATTGAAAGCTTCGACAAAAAGAATCGTGCAACTTTCTTTCATTTTCTCCATTTCCATGTTCAGCTCCAGAACAGACCAAGAAAGAATTGCTTTTTCAGTAGGACTACCTGAGAACTCGATTTCTGAACCTAAAGGCGGCCAGTAAACACTACCGGTTGTGTTTAGAGCAACTCCTTCATGGACCAAGTCAAGAATACGTGGAGCGATTGATGAGTGAGCATCTGTTGCAAAAGATTCTTCCCCTAACCAAAACTCCGTCACCTTCATTTGGTTCAGCGTGAGAGTGCCTGTTTTGTCAGTGCAAATGGTGGTGGCAGAGCCCATTGTCTCACAGGCAGAGAGCTTCCGCACCATTGCCTGATCGGCCATCATTCTCTTCATGGAATAAGCAAGTGTTAGTGTAACAGCTAGGGGCAAACCCTCTGGAATTGCAACCACAATTATAGTAACCGCTGCAGCTACAATCTCCACCACAACATTCACTATGTCATCGGCCTTGGTCTTGCTGCCATTGAACTCCCTATTTCCATTCTCGTCTTCTGTATTTCCGGTGAAGTATCGAACCAACAAGACTACGAGAACTAGGAAAGCAACTGCCAATCCAACCTTACCTATTGATGAAGTTAGCTTGTTGAGTCGAGCTTGTAAAGGTGTCTGTTCGTTGGTGTCACGGTTGATCGAGCTCATCATCTCACCCCACGTCGTGTTCATGCCAACAGAAGTGACAAGCATTCGAGCATAGCCATCAGCAACCTTTGTACCGGAAACCAAGAATGGATGACTGCAATTTACCTCAACATGGTCACTCTCCCCTGTCATGCTGGATTCGTCCACTTGCAATGAGTGCCCATCTAAGAATAGCCCGTCTGCAGGAACTTGATCTCCAATCTTTAAGCAAACAACATCTCCGACAACAATTTCGAATACTGAAATCTGTTGACGTCGCCCAGCTCTCACAACATCAACTTGGATATTGTTGCTAACCTTGGATAACTTGTCAAATTGTCTGTTTTGCTTGAAGTTACTAATGGCAGAAACAGCAATGACAAGAAATATAGCAACAAATATGCTTCCACCATCGTACCATCCTTCTTTTATTCCATGCTGTTTTATACCAAATGCAAGGGAAAGTGAAGCACAGCCTAAGAGGATGAAAATGGTAAGATCCTTGAAGGCTTCTACTACGAAATGGAAGAAGCTCTTTGTAGGTGGTCTTTTGTACGTGTTTGAGCCAAAAGCCTCTTGTCGGCGAGCCATGTCTTCAACATCAGCACGAATCCCGAATTCAACATTAGTTTCAAGACTAGATGCTAATCCTTGAATTCCTCCAATATTTTTTAGGCCTCCAACATTTTTCTCTTTGACAAGCTCATTGAGAGTAGTTTGATCAATTTTGAAGTTGTTGTCCAGTTTGAGGTCCACAACGAAGAAAGAAGAATGGCGTGAAACCTCTGTATTTTTCTTGTTGGGTAGAGAATTTTTGTAAAATGATAGCAAGGCTCTAGAACAATAGATGGTCACAAAAGCCTTGCGCCATCTGTTGATGGGTTTGCTAAGGGTGGTACGTGCATGGAATAAAGACTGAAGTGGTTCCAAGCTTGCTAATGTAAAGCTAGACATTATTTTGGAAAGCAGAGGAAGAAAGTAAAGGAAGCACGTAGGTGATCAGTATAAAGGTTATTTGAAGTAAAAAGAAGGGGGGGGTGTTACAAGGATATAATATTGCTAGCTATTGCTGTTTGGATACAAACTAGCTAGGTGTCCTACTAGCACTGTTTATATTTGTAGTCCTTGTACGTTAATCAGGAGGAAAGCAAATGAAGCAGATGACAGCAAAGGTGGTGCATGTAAATTTAAGGAGATCAATGCATGAATTGAAAGATTGCAATTAGAGAGACGATCAAATATGTCAAACCTAACCGTACGTTGAAACGAGTTTTTTGGAGGAGATCGGACTTATGTTATCTTGGAATGACTTCTTGCCCCAGCTTTGAACCAAAATATCGAGGGTACTGATGAAAGTGATAAGCTCCAAGGGTGTATATATAATAGGCCTATATCTTTGGAACATCCGCGAAGTTTCTGCCTGTTTCTTGGAAAGCAAGCTTGTTTTTTCGACGCGGCGAGGCATCCTTCAAATTCATGTCGATAACTAATCTGTAATTGATATTTTATATATTAAGTACGCGGCGAGGCATCCTCGTTTATTTTCAGGAAACATCTCATCTCATCTCATCTCATCTCACTTCATCATTACAATTTTTCTAAATCTTCACACAAAATAAAATAAACAATTCAACTTTTTCAAATCCTAAAATAAAAATAATATTAAAAAATATATTCTAACAATATTTATTTAACTTTTTAACTTTAATCTTAATTAATCTCATTTCATCTATGAAAACAAACGAAAATATAATTTAATTTTGTCTCCTCGTTTCCTTCAAATAGTCATATTAATTAGTTAAAACTTATCTAATGATGATATTTGAAATACTTTCCTAAATCTTTTATCTCCTTTAAGTTTTTTTCCTTCGATTCTTTTAAATAGTCATATTTATTAAATTTTTTTTTTTTAAATAGTATATAAAACTTCCGCACTTTAAGACTTTAAAAATAACACAATTTAATTAAGTAGTTTCTTATTTAAATCTTCGACATGCACCACTTTAACCAGTATAATTAGAGATTGACAAAAAAAAAAGTTTGAGTGCCTTGCTGAATGCTGATATCGTTTGAGTGCTGCCCACGTCCAACTCCATAATAAATTTATAATTTCTCGAATTCAAACCCTTGAATGTCAAGTAAAATCTAGGTAATTTAAAAAAATAATAATAATAAGCATTAGATAGTTGAAAGCTCATATAAAAAGCCGTAGTCCCAAAGTCGATATCAATTAAGAAAGTTGCACTTCACACTTCACACCATCTAAAACATGAGGAATTCCAATAGAATTATTCCTTTTAAAAAAAAAAAAAATCCATGACCAGCGATGCAATTGAAATGTACATGTCGACATGCAAGATCAGCATAAATTACTTTGCATGGTGGGTTTGAGGAATTAAGTGGAAACATGCATGCGTGGATTTAAGGCACGAGGACGGCCCCAAATTAATTATTTTCATCGACTCCGACGACTACTGAGAGAAATCAGGTATGGGAAGTGGGAACTCCGAAAGTACGTACGCAGAAAACGAATTACATTTTCCGGTAGCTACGTGTTCAGTACTCGTTGTCCTCGTCAATTTTCTCGTCTTGACAAATGGTCAACGGCCGTTGTAACTGCTTTTAGATTTGGGTACAAGATTTGACGACTTTTCTATCTAGAGGTGGCGGCCACCAGCATCCACGAACTTTGTCTGGGATTAATTGTGGCAAAAGCAAAAGAAAAACTAAAGTTATTTTTTACCATAGTAATATAATTTAATTTAAAATTTAATTTTTAAAATTTAAATATTATAAATAAAATATTACCATTTAAATTATGTTCACATATAGCATGCATATTGTTATATTTTCAGCCTCTCACAATTAAATACTCAAACAAAACCAAATTAATGTAGTTGTAATATGCAATTTAATATTGAATATCAGACAACCAAATCCAAGAAAATATATACTCATACAAGATCAAAATAAAAAAATAAGAATAATAAAATAAATACGAAATCAACACAAGAAATTACGTAGTTCAACCCTAATGGTCTACATCCACAGCAGGAACAGTCTAGGAGTCTTTATTATTGAAGAATGCATCAAAGAACTTGAGTTTTTGATCACTTACAACCATAGATCACCGTACAAAATATTCACTGGCTTCCTCGTATTAACTTCTAACGAAATCATACCATAAAATATACTTGATCATCTCCTCAAGCTTCAATTTGATCTTGAAAAAAACTGGGTTTGAAAAACCCCTTCATTTCTCTCCAGAACAGCGTGCGGCGTCGAATGGAAAAGGTAAAGTTCTTTTTTTCTTCTGCCTCGTCTCACGTCCCGTAGGCAATAGCTTTTTATATATAAACTCAAATATTACAACTTTACCATCACTCAATATTACAACTTTGCCAGTAATCTATTTACCAAAAAAATGCCATTAATGAAAATACAAACTTCAAAGCTTGACACATCTTTAAAAAATCTCCAATTTGACAATTCTTTTATCCTTGCAAAATGATCTTCTTCTTCCTCTAGACTGTTCCTGCAAAGTAATCCGAGCTCTAATAGCTCCCCATATTAATCAAATTTAGGCAATGCCTAAACTTAGTAGCTGGTAGGGATTTTGTCATCATATCAGAAGGGTTTTCCTCAGTTGGAACCTTTTCTACTTTAACCTCTCCAAATGCTATTACATCTCTCACAAAATGAAGTCGAATATCTATATGTTTAGACCTTTCATGGTATACTGAATTCTTGGCAAGATGTATAGTGCTTTGGTTATCACAGTGTGATAACCCCTTTAAATATGCCTAACTCATGTGAAAAACCCTTTAACCACATAGCCTCCTTTATTGCTTCTATCATAGCAATATATTCAGTTTCAGTTGTTGATAAAGCAACTACAGATTGTAAATTAGCTTTCCAACTAATAGCCCCTCCAAATGTTGTAAATACATTCTCAGTCAAAGACTTTCTGGTATCCAAATTAGCAGCATAGTTAGAATCCACAAATCCCTCTAACTCATTCCCCTGTTGCACATCCCCTCCAAACCTCAAACCTAGACATTGAGTTCCAATTAAATACTGTAATACCCACTTCATAGCATGCCAATGTGGCTTCCCAGGGTTACTCATAAACCTACTTACCATGCTAACAGCATAGGTTAAGTCAGGTCTAGAGCACACCATAGCATATATGATGCTTCCCACCATGCTTGCATAGGGTATATCTTGCATAAATCTAATGTCTTCCTTGGTTTTAGGGGCTTGATTTATGGACAGTTTTGAATGTTGTCCTATTGGTGTGCTAACAGATTTTAAATTAGACATGTCAAACTTGTTGAGGATCTTGGTGATATAGTTTTTCTGAGATAGATAGAGAAGTCTTCTTTTCCTATCTCTAACTATTTACATACCTAATATCATCTTAGCTGGTCCAAGTTCCTTCATCTCAAATTATGTTTTCAGTATACACTTGACTTCCTCAATTAGATCGGCATCCCTACATGCTATAAGCATGTTATATACATACAAGAGTAAGTAGATAATGTGGTCCCCGGAATACCTAAAGTACACACAACTATCATAATGACTCCTTTTAAAACCATTGTCCAACATATGAGAGTCAAATCTTTTGTACCATTGCCTTGGGGACTATTTAAATCCATACAATGATTTTTTAAGTAAAAAGACTTTATCAATATTGGACTCATTTACATAACCCTCAGGGGGTTGCATGTAAATAGTCTCATCTAGTTCACCGTGCAAGAAAGTTGTTTTTACATCTAATTGCTCCAAATGTAAATTTTCATAAGCAGTATAGGATAGAATTAACCTTATTGGACTGTGTTTAACAACAGGTGAAAAAATTTCATTAAAATCTATCCCTTCCCTTTGAGTGAATCCATTTGCTACCAGCCTAGCCTTATACCTAGGACCCTCAACTCCTGGTATGCCTTCTTTCCTTTTGTAGATCCATTTAGACCCTACCAGCTTAGCCTTTTCAGGCTTAACAATCATTTCCCAAGTATGATTCTTTTTCAAATAATTCATTTCCTCATCCAGGGCCTGTACCCATTTATGAGACTCAATACTTTCTATGGCTTCCTTGTAGGATCTAGGATCCATTTCTATAACTTCATCTGCTACGGTCAAAGCATAAACAGTCATTTCAGCTTGACAATACCTCTTGGGGGTTTTATAACCCTCCTTTTTCTATCCCTGATCAAGTTGTATGAACTAACTCCACCTTGGTCCTCATCACCTAAAGTGGAAGTTTGAGTCTCAGCATCCTGACCTTCTAATTTTCTCAAATTATTGTCAGGTTGCTCCACCTCAAGATCTATCTTCTCTGGGTTAGTATCCTGAGTGGGTTCAAGTCTTTTAGTTTTAACCCGAGCCATTTCATGTTCATTAAAGACCACATCTCTACTAATGATACACTTTTGTATCCCTGGCTCATCAATCCATAACTTGTACCCTTTTACTCCCTCAGGGTACCCTACAAAGATACACTTCATAGCTCTTGGTTCCAGTTTGTCAGTTCGGGTGTGAGCATACGCAACACACCCAAACACCCTCAAGTAGTCATAGTTAGAAGGTTTTTCAGTCCACATTTCTTGAGAAGTCTTAAACCCTATGGCTGAAGAAGGACTCCTATTAATTAAATGGACTGCAGTTGTGGCAGCTTCAGCCCAAAAAGACTTAGGAAGTCCTGAGTTTGACAGTAAGCATATAACCCTCTCTAATATGGTCATATTCATCCTCTCGGCTAGACCATTCTGTTGAGGGGTTTTCCTTACTATTTTATGCCTAGCCATACCCTCCTTTTTACAAAACTGATTGAATTCACTTGAGAGATACTCAAGCCCATTATCAGTTCTTAATTTCTTAACCTTCCTTCCTACTTGAGTTTCTACCAATTTCTTCCATTCTTTGAACTTTTCAAAAGTGTCACTCTTATTTTTAAGAATGTACAGCCACATTTTTCTGAAATAATCATCAATTATAGAGAGGAAATAACTTTTCCCTCCATGTGAGTTGACCCTAGCTGGACCCCAAAGGTCCGAGTGCACATAGTCCAGGATTTGTTTTGTAGTATGAGTGGCTGTTTTAAAGCTTACCCTTTTGGCTTTCCCAAGGATACAATCCTCACAAAAAAGTAAATTTTTCAGCTTTTTCTCACCTAGCAACCCCTGTTTATGGAGTTCTAAAAGTCCATTGAGACTCACGTGACCTAACCTTTTGTGCCATTGAACAACTCTATCCTCACCCTTCTCTAGGATAGAAGAAACCTCACCTATAACAGTTTTCCCAATGAGGGTATACAAGCCATTTTTAATGACTCCTTTCATCACGATAAGTGAACCCTTAGTAACCCTCAAAGATCCAGATTCAGATCTAAAGGTGTACCCGGATTGGTATAACACACCTAGTGAGATTAGGTTCCTTTTTAATTCAGGTATGTATCTAACCACAGTTAAGAGTCTTTCAATACCATCATGGAGCCTTAGTCTCACCGACCCTATACCCTGGATTTTACAAGACTTATTGTTGCCAAGCATCACAAACCCCCCATCTAAACTAGTAAAAGTTTCAAACCATGTTTTATTAGGACACATGTGAAAAGAAGATCCTGAATCAAGGACCCATTCTTTTCCTGAATCAATCTCGAACACGTTTAGAACCTCGGCACTCTCATACCCATCACTCACAACCGAGGCATCCCCCTCCTCCTTAGACCCATTTCCTGTGTAAGGTCTCTTATTGGGGCAATCTCTTTTGAAATGCCCCTCTTTGTGACATAAGAAGCATTTTAATTGCTTCCCTTTAGACTTAGACCTACCCCTCACATTGTTTTTACTATTATTTCCCTTTTGACCTCTTTTTTCAGCTCTCCCTCTCATAGTCAAGCCCTCCCCAGCTTCAAATTTTATTTCAGACATGGCTTGTAATTCCCTAGAGTGTAATACGGCCTGAACCTCATCTAAGGTCAGTGTTTCCCTCCCATACATCATGGTCTCTTTCAAACTAGCATAAGAATTATCCAGAGAACTCAACAATAAAATTGCTTGATCTTCATCATCAATTTTAATATCAATATTAGCCAAATCTAAAATAATTTTATTGAAAGCATCGAGATGGTCAGAAATCGATATACCTGCGGACATCTTGAATGTGTAGAGTTTTGTTTTCTTGTACAGTCGGTTGGCCAGAGATTTTGTCATGTAGAGGCTCTCTAATTTCAGCCAGATTCCAGCAGCGGTGTCTTCGTTAGCTACCTCCCTCAGAACTTTGTCTCCGAGAGAAAGAATGAGTGTGCTGTGAGCCTTCCTCAAGATTTCTCTCTTATCCTTCTCTTCAACAGTTTCCATTTTCTTTTCTCCAAGAAGAGCTTATTGGAGACCATGTTGAGTGAGAATGGCTTTCATCTTGATCCTCTACAGCCCAAAGTCACTTTTTCCATCGAACTTTTCAATATCGAACCTTGCAGTCCCCATCGAACCTAAGCTCTTTATACCACTTGTTATATTTTCAGCCTCTCACAATTAAATACTCAAACAAAACCAAATTAACGTAGTTGTAATATGCAATTTAATATTGAATATCAAACAACCAAATCCAAGAAAATATATACTCATGCAAGATCAAAATAAAAAAACAAGAATAATAAAATAAATGCGAAATCAACACAAGAAATTACGTGGTTCGACCCTAATGGTCTACATCCACGACAGGAACTTGAATATCAAACAACCAAATCCAAGAAAATATATACTCATGCAAGATCAAAATAAAAAAACAAGAATAATAAAATAAATGCGAAATCAACACAAGAAATTACGTGGTTCGACCCTAATGGTCTACATCCACGACAGGAACAGTCTAGGAGTCTTTATTATTGAAGAATGCATCAAAGGACTTGAGTTTTTGATCACTTACAACCATAGATCACCGTACAAAATATTCACTGGCTTCCTTGTATTAACCTCTAACGAAACCATACCATAAAATATACTTGATCATCTCCTCAAGTTTCAATTTAATCTTGAAAAAAAACTAGGGTTTGAAAAACCCCTTCATTTCTCTCCAGAATAGCGTGCGGCGTCGAATGGAAAAGGTAAAGTTCTTTTTTTCTTCTGCCTCGTCTCACGTCCTGTAGGCAATAGCTTTTTATATATAAATTCAAATATTACAAGTTTGCCATTACTCAATATTACAACTTTGCCATCACTCAATATTACAACTTTACCATTAATCTATTTACAAAAAAAATGTCATTAATGAAAATACAAACTTAAAAACTTGACACATCTTCGACACACACACACACACATATATATATATATATATATATATATAGTGTAGTGACCTCAGATTAACATTACTCTATTTTTAATATTAGAAATTATATTATATACAGACAACATTAAATATCGGTAGAGTTTCCTAACCTCTAGAGGGATATAGAGGTTATGAAACTCTTCAAATTAAAAAATATCTTGATCACATGCATGATTTGCGTTGCCTTTACTCGGGAGCTTCCGTCGGGAAAGGCATTCTGACAAATTTTTTTAGACTTTTCCCTTCATGCAAGTGACGGGAGGTTTATGGCGAGAAAAACTTGTGAACGTAACGAAGAAGAAGGCTATAATGTTAATGGATAATTACAGTGGCAATGGACAAGAAAGAATGATATATGTAAATTGTAATTGCATGCCCCAGATACTATGTGGTCAAATTCGTATTTTCCTGTCTGCAAAGCCAAGGTTGTTAGTCAAGTTCTAATTTTCTTTCAAACTTTGTACCTCCAGGATAATTTGGGTTTTTCCTACTCAGTCATGTAGTGTTTCACTTTTAAATTTGAGGGTAGAATTAATTTTATAAAAACTCTTTTGTGTGTTGGGTTGAGACAAATATAAATTATTAAATTAATATATATTTTCTCATTAATTTAAACTTTTGGAATAATAGGTGATTTCGCATGTTGGTTAGTAACCTTTTATACTCATGTTAGAAATATTATATCAGAGTATGTAGCTGAAGCGATATTACCTAATTGACAAATTATAGATCTAGTGCAGTTGTTCTACAGATTTTCTGTCGTCGTTGTTGTTCATCTGAAATCCTCTCAGCGATGATGGAGTGTACTAGGTGATAATATACCAAAACCAAAACAACACTCACATATTCCACAACCTAAATGCCAGGAATAGAGAACTCTTTTGAGAGAGAGATTTTTTGTTTTGTGCTACTAGTGTATCATCCGAATGGGAGAGGGGTTATGTAATAGTGTAACCCTCATCTAGCTAATAAGGGACAGCCATCAAGGCTCATGAAGTGGCTATTAGCTTCATAACCCCTAAGAGAAGGGTAAGGCAAGGGGTGCCCCTCTATTACATCTTTCACGCCCCACATTGAGGATAAGACTCCAAGTCTTCTCTCAATATGTTCTCAATCTTGTTCATATTGGTAAATAGGTTGTGCGATAGTCGAGTACTCCTGTAAAAGAAAAATGGAAGCACTATACCAAATCTCTCTAAAAGGAAGACCAGCATTGCAATAAGCAACATCCCTGAGATACAATTTGGATAGTGAAAGTGCTTCATCTCATCTCATCATCACAACTTTTTAAAATTTTCACACAAAATGTAATAAACAATTCAACTTTTTTCAAATCTCAAAATAATAATAATATTAAAAAATAATATTCTAACAATATTTTATTCAATTTTCAGCTTTCATCTAAAACCATTTCATATCATCTCATTATCCAAACCTCACCTAAAAGTGTCTCATTATGCCCCGACTCATTTGGTCACATTAGACTAAGCATCCCTAATCTCTCTCGAGTCCGAATGACTCAGAGCAATACTCAATATCAGTAAACATGATGTACTCACAGTTATGTCACAACTTCCAAGAAGTAACATAACTTGCCGGCAGTGACTACAAACACAATATTGATGATGTGTTACTAAATAGTCTTCACTTCGCCCTCATGTCATTCAGTTTCAATCCAGTCGCTTTCCCAATAATGTCTTTTTAAGTTGCATTATTCATGGTCATAGACAACATGTCAAAATAACAGATACTAAAACCTCAACTTTGTGACATAGTCAAAAGTCACCCAAGGACATAAATAAATTAATTATGACCTACAAGACTCACATAAGGAGAAAGCAGGGATTCATTCACTCACATTTACTGTTGGTTGCAAAAGCACATTTAGAATGAAATATATGTTGCGGTCGAGTCATCTTTCCAAAGAAAGAGCGTATATCTAACCTCAATATATTGTTCAAATCTTAATCTAGTCGCTATCTCAACATCTAACACGAGTCCCTTCATTTGCTCACTATCCGAAGCGCTAAAGAGGATCTCGCATCTGGTTAAACCAAACACTACATAAATTGTAGATTATCATGCACGATCCTCTTAAATTTGATGGACCTCATTTTAGCTCCAACTAAGGCGACATATATTTTGTATCTTACAACTTATCTCTCTTTGAACAAGTACTGAGTGGCACACTGTCTCATTTTTGCTTACTACCCCTTTGTAGCGCCAAAGGTGATCGCTCGTGTGAGTGAGCCGATCTAAGTCTGTTAATATATATTTTTCACCATAATTCTCAAATTTATGGTGAATGTGTTAATGTTTTGAATACCGTACCGGATGTCGTACCCGTCAAGGCATTGGAACAAAATATTTCGGTACCAGTATCGTTTCGTGTACCATTTCGGGATAGTCGATATATGAATAAATTATATATATATAAATATATATAAATTATATTCCAAAATAATAGTCTATATATGAATAAATTATATATAAATACATATATAAAAATTATAAATAGTCTAGTATGAATTGGGAGTTAAAAAATAAGCTTGTAGTTTGAAAAAATGAAAAAAAAAACAAAAAACAAAAAAACAAAAACAAAAAAATAAAGGCCGAAATATAGGCCAGTATAGACCGAAATTGAGGCCGGTATTTAGGCCGGTACGAAACAGATATGGTACCTGTACTGGCCAAATGACTGGTATGAAAATTATTGACCGTATCAGCCGGTACGGTACGAGATTCGAAACAGTGATGTGTGTGCTTACTAAAAAAATGCTTTCAATCACGCTACATGATCATAGAACACATCAATATCATGTGCACAATGAGCAATACCATGAGGGAGAGAAATCACATGCTCAACTAAAAATAATCAAACCACAATTCTCAAGTGGTGTTTTAGGACCATTTCTCTCTATGCGCACTCTTATGTGTAGTAATTTTTCAAAAACATGCGACTACGAAGAGGCTTTGCTTTCATAAAAATAAAATAAATATATAAAACTTTGTACAACCATGAAGTCAATGATTCATCGCGAATTTCACTTAGGGTCAAACTCACACTATAAACCTTAGATTCTAGTCAGAAAGTCCAACTACGACTTTTAAGAATCTCTAAGAGTGACTACAAATATCATCCAGCAAACTTAATTTGCAACTTCTGGGTTTCATATGAATCTTTTGTATTTAATAACAACATGTAAGATAACCAAATTTTGTTATTTATTAAAGATAAAGCAATTAGGGTCTTTGCCCCCAAAGATAATGATGTAGGAGAATCCAAGTCAGATGATATTGAGTTATCAGATTGCACATTGATGGCGCTATAAATACCTTGAGTTGGCATATCAACGCAAATATGACAGGAAACAGTGATCTTTTCTTGACTTAGGGCAATTTTGAGTACGTTTCAGTATTTTGGCCATAACTTTAGTTACGAGTATCGGAATCGCACAAATGACCCCAAGTCGATGTGCATCATTTTCGAGACCAAGATCTACTGTTTTTCTTGCTGAACCCCCATTGTTAGATATTTTTTGCCTTTTATACTAATATTTCATTTAGTTAAGTATTTATTTTTAGTGCGATTTTTGGAATTTTTATATTTTTGGAAAAAATTCAGATATTTTCGATTTACAACTTTATTAGCCTGACTTGTGGGCTGATTTTGGTCATTCTAGGATTGATTATTTTCTATTGAATATCAAAGCCGTTTTCTCTAAGTTATTGGGCGATTCCATTGTCATCCTTCCTTGTGAATTATCTGTTGAAACTAGGTTTTAGAATAATCTATATTCTATCCGGCATCAGATAATCACAACAATCTAGCCATTACTTTTAGGGGATGTTTGGAAACATATTCTCCAAGCATCATTTTAATGACTTGTCTAAATCGCATCACAAACTCACTTTATCAAGTAAGCCATATGTACCCCTTAACAAAATCTCAATCTCTAACTCATATAAGCAAACCAGAATGGAAACACCAAATTGTATAGGCAAAACTATATTCTTTGATATTTTTCATCTCATTAATTGTATATGAAGTATGAACAAGAGCTTCTAGAAACTGTTTTTCTTGTAAACAATCTCACAAAATATGAAGTCTGAGATACTTTTCATAAACCCATATCCACTATCTCTTAGTATGGAAAACCACTCATTAGGCTATAATTAATTATCTACAACAACCAAATCATCATCTCTCTTAGGAGGACATTTTTTCTAAGATTGCAAACAGCATTCAAAACCCCTCATTTTATTCAATAGATCGTTAATAAAAAGGACTAGGTACATTGGGTATCTTTGAATAAATGGTTTGTTTAAGCCGCATGTAAACAGTACCAGCAGCATTCATTTATTTTTTGTACTAAAACAATACAAGCAACAATCATGCACTCATAGTATTGTGCGCCTAAACATCACAAAAAGCTAACCATGTAATTTTCTTGCGAGAATAAACTATTTGACTCTTTCAAGAAAAGTTCGAATAAATGTGCGATCAATGGTTATCTAAATGCAACTCAATTAGTGCTAAGAGATGGATCTATATCTCTATTAACTTCATTTTTCATTTGTCAATCAAATAAACAACCCCAGGTTAGATCATATAAGTGAAGTAAATCTAAGTTTTTATGTTGGGATTTCTATTATGTGGATTCAGTATATTTAGCAAAGCCACATTATAAATATTCTCTTATAGTCTCTAAACGACGAGAGATTACTAATATATAGCTACCACACTATTTATCAGGATTTTTATATTCTATAATTTTTTTGGAGTCACTATCACTAGTGGCACACCATTACTCAAAAGTATACTCACATTAGTTGTTGAATTATTTCCACTATTTTCGACGACCTTTTATAAAAAAATTTAAAAATATTAAAGTTAAGGTAATGTGGAAAAAAGCATTATTTCCACAAAACAAGTGATACAAAAATCCAAAATATCCCACCCTTGTCGAAAATACGAGTAATTTTCTTGACTCAACCAAAAAAATTCAAGTTTGGATCCTCCATATTTTAATGTTAATTGAATTCATGTATATACAAAATACTCAGTCATACTTACTTAAACGCAAATGAACTTGATCTAAGGACAACAAGTCATAATTAAGATCGTAATCCTATATTATATTAACTCAAGTGTGATGTAAGAATTACTTAATTTGTGCCATAATTCACTTATATGTTCCTTCATCAAGACACTGATTAACTACCTCAAAGGAATAAAAAAGAATTCTACACAATCTCGAAATTTCCATGACTTACAGTACCAAAAATAACATAAAATCATAAATAAACTAAAGGGACTCCCAAAATAAATACTTGTACCCTCGAGTACTTATTCTTCTACGAACTTCACAACTTCTCTAACACAGCCTACTCTTACTCTCTAACAGGACCATCATAGTCATCTGAAAAATATTATGGAGATAAGGGGTGAGTTATCAACAACTCAATAAGCATAGAACATATACTAGTATGTAAACATGAGACTTTTTCAGAATTCAGAATGCAGATCAAAATATTTATTTTCAAAACGCAAAATCAGAAATATTTACTTTCAGAATACAAAAATAGAAACATTTACTTTTAGAATGAAAAAGCAAATAATGTTACCAAAACTTTCAGAGCGAAGCTTTTAGAAAACTTTCTTATTCAAAATCCTTCGGCATATCAAAATCTGAGACCTCATATTCATCATATCAGAACATCACATCGGGACAGATACCATATATAACTCCCATTGTAGAGTTATAAACCACTATTATATCCATGACTGGGCCGTATACCATGTTTCACCCATGTGGTAGGGTTATAAACCACCATTATACACATGGTTGGGTCGTATACCATGTTTAACTACCGTGGTAGGATTATAAACCATCATTATACTCGTGGCTGAGCCTTATCCACTATTATACTCCGTGATTAGGTCGTATCTACTATTATTACTCGTGGTTGGGTCGTATCTACTATTATAATCTGTGGTTGGACCCTATCCACTATTATAACCCGTAGTTGGGCCATAAAGGAAACTGAGAAGAACATCATAATTAGACTTAATCAGAATACAAAATCAGAATCTCATGCCAAGGTTTCCAGATGTCACAATATATCCAAAATAGAGTACTAAACAAATTCATATCTTTTCACATATTCAAAAACAGTTTCAGAACATTTTCACATCACATGTACAAATTTTCATAAATTTCATATTCGTTCATTTTACATAGCTCAGAAACAGAATGTACAAAATTAGCTCATGTATACACCAGTAATGACAAAAAATATTTGCTTTTATATAGCTTTCATGCATATGCAGAAACACATAACTGAGGTTGTTTTCAGATTTCTTTTCAAAACAAAATGCATATTTTCAAATCAATCTTGTTTCATTTTCTTTTTATATAAAGTCTAGTATAGAAACCCCGCTTATCTGAACTTCTTAATCTTTCAAAAATTTCCTCAACAATGCCGAACAAATATGAATCGTCACCTATAAAATAATTATGTAATTACCGTAAATTTCCAATCGAGCACGTATTCCAATATTTAAGTCTAAGATGCTAAAATAACATTTTAATTCCTCAAAACCTATAACCCTGAAATACCATCACTTCTCCAAATCGATCAATAACCACTTAAAATGCTCTGACTAAGCTATTAAATTCTAAAACATTTTCTAAAACTGTATAATAATATTAATAATAAATCCAACTATGCCACAAAACACAATTTTGGTTTAAAGATTTATTATAACAAAATTGATTAAAGTAGGAGGACAAAGATTTCATTTAATTAAAAAAGACTAATTAGTTTATTAAAGGGGTAACATAAAAATTTCATATTTACTATTTATTTACTGAAATCAGTTGTAGAAAAATAATTAATTCATTAAACTAGACTCCTAAAATATTTTCTATATAAAATCTTATACTACAAACAAATCCTACGCACAACATGTTTATAAAAAGAGTTTTGTTATCTACAAGCAAGTTTACGTACTAATCTACATATTAATATTATTGTCTTTATATTCTAAATTCAAATTAGCACTATTTTCAATAAAATATATTTTCTAACCAATTATATTGAATTGGTGCGCATGTTATTACGTAAAATCACTTTCAGTTAAATTTTCCCTTATAAAAAACATGTTCAATAAGCACAGGACATTTTGGAAAAGAACAAGAAAACATAACCTGCAATGCAGTGGGATTTACAAACACGTAACAGTGGCCATGCTTACCGAGGGGCGAGGAGGAAGGAGGGACGCAACGGCAGGGCTGGGCGGATGTCGCAGGTGGTACACACGGCGGTGGAGCACTGAGAGATAGAGATAGAGAGTGATGAGCGAGAGAGAGTGAGTGGTGGGAGAGAGAGTCCGAAAAATGGTGGAAGAGATCGGAGAGGAAACCGTGGCACGACGTGACCTTACAGAGCAAGAGTGGCGACTTGGGGCGGCGAGAGGTGCCGGGCAGCACTTTCTGTGTGCCGTGAGGGGACGACTGGGCGGCGGCTGGTGGCGTGGGTGGATGGCTTGAGGCTCACGGTGGGGAAGATCACTTCCTCTGTTTGGGTGAAGCAAAAACAGAGTACTCTCTCAAAACTTTTGGTGGTTGGCACGGTAGTGGTCTTGGGCTTTGTTGTTGCTCTTTTACGGTGGAGGGAGGGGCTACGGTGCAACGTTGCTTGAGGGCTGGGCTGAGGTGGCGGGGCTGTTGGCGTGGACGACTGCTCTGTTTTTGGGCTGCAAAACAGAGGTGGTACGTTGCTTACAAAGGAGGCTATGGGGAGGCGTTGGGCGGTGGTTTCAGCTGGTATACGGCTTAGCAGAACGCAGGAGGCTCACGGTGATGGTTATAGTTTACGGTGGCTGGGTTGGTCATTGGTCGTGCGTGGGTGGGCATGCAGTGCTCTCACACGGTAGTTTCGTCGTGTGCATTTCGGGCTGGGTTCGTGGAAAGGTCGGTGGCGCACGGTGGGGAAGGGCTTTGGGGTAGCTGGGCTGTTGGACGAAACCGAGGCTATGGGTGATGCGTGAAAAACAAAGTAAGGAAAGGTGTAGATGCCGTAAGTTTCATTGATAAAATACAAAGCATTCAAGTGAAATGCTTTAGATTAAAGCAGAAAGTCCTCAACAATCGAATAATAATTTGTTTCACCGAAAGAGAAAAGAATCTGGGCGGTGGAAAGTGGAAAGGAAGGAATCACGAGGTGCATGCGGAGTGCACGTAGATGAAAAGGTCGGCACAAGGGACTAGGGAGTAGAGGAAAGGAATGGGATCACGAGGTGCACGTGGGGGAAGAAGCTGGCTGAGTAAGAGATCTACCGTATGAATATTTATAAATATATAAAAAGAAATTTAAAAACGGCTAAGCGCTGGACACTGGTGTTACACATGATGTCTTGGATGACATGAACGTGCACGAATTAAAACCCAATCTGTACGTACCTTTCTTGCATTTCCTTTCTCCATGGAATCAATGGCAACGAAACCGGCGTCCCTCTGAAATTGTGTTTTATGAGACTTGTCATGGCGGACCAACGCTTTTGAAGTTCTAGACCCGCGACCATAGACAATCTCTTGTAACGTCTCAACCTCTAAATCGCCTTAACAACCTCCACGGCCCAAGAACTCTTGCACCATACATAACTCTCGAACATGCATGCACATAGAGACAAAAATGATAAATAATGTTTTTTTAACCTTAAATTTTATTATTATCATTTTATTATTGTAAATGATTGTCATTTAATCAATATTTGACTTGTGTACAGTGTGCCACGTCAACAAAGATAACCAATTAGGATGACAAGATCATCTATAATAAAGAATAAATTGCTCATAAAGGGAGCGGTGAGGATCCTCGTTTAGCCCATGAGTGAGTACCCGCTCAAAGTTGGTGTCTCTCACTTTTTGGTTTTTTTTTTTTTTTTTCCTTTCACATTTGTAAATATTTTTTAAAAATTAAAAAATACTTCAATTCACAATAAATTACTTTTTTAATTACTAAATAAATAAAAAATTTGACAAACGGTCAAATAGAACGGTAAGGTTAGAAAGGACAAAGATCCCATCCATACAGCACAATACAATACATGCATGTGATGTGAAGGGGCAGAGACCCAAAAATCTATTTTAATTTCACTTATTAATTTACACCTTCTGATGATAGATATGAGAATTTAACAATATGGCGCAGTTTGGATGCTCAAATGAAATACAAACTATCTCATATGAGTTGTACTTCATCTTTCATTTGTCTATCCAAACGGCAGAATATAAAATTTTATCTCATTTATGATTTTTCAACCATTGCTACAGGAATGCACAGTAATGATACAATATTGTTACAATTGATCTACTACAAAGTTTCATCTGCCTCTACAATACTGCTACAGTAATGTTAACTGCCACATTTTTAATATATATAATTATCTATTAGAATCTTTTATTTTATTGTAATATATAATTAGAAAAATATATTTCAAATTTTATAAAATATAGTATAATAAATAGGTTATAATTAGAATAATTTCGTTTAACAAAGAACTTTATTCATATTTAGGAATATTGAAATAGTCACGGCCAACTACAAAAAATATATTTTGAAAAAGTCAAAATATTTATGAGTTTTTAAATTAATAATAGATATTACTTATTTTTAATATATTTAGAATATTTCCCACCCAATAATTAAAAATATTTTTCAATAATTGGTGGGATCCATCACTTTATCAAATCTCCAAAAAGTTAAAACTATTTCATCTCATCTCACTATCCAAACATACTTTTTTACAAACCATCTCATCTTATCTTAACTCAAAAATCTCACTACTATTCAAAATATCTCATTTGATCTGATCTGAATTGCATAGCCAAATGAGACCTAAAAGTAACAACCTTTTTTTAAATTAATACTCGTCACGTATGTTTAGGATTGTGTTTATTGCCAAGAACCTTATAGTCTAATGTCATATGATCTGGTTTTTCAAATGAAAAATCTAGGTGAAACCTCTTACTATATATATATATAATATATAAGGATGGGTGTTTGTTGCTTGATCTTGAATATTTCATGAAATGTTGTGATATATATTTCCTATATTAATTTAATCAATTCTTTTAAAAAAATTATTGAATTATTTTATATTTTATATATATATATTAAAGAGAAAAGATATTTACAACCGTGAATTGCGTAACCGCCGCGTAATCGTTTTGAAAAAAATGAATAAAACATGGGAACCACATGAAAAAAATTAATTTTTTAATAATAGACCCTACTTTTTTTCAAAACGATTACGTGGCGGTTACGCACTTGGTTGTATGTAGAATTACTCAATGAATAGTTTTCAGGAGATCCGTTTGCCTGCAATTTTTCACTGGTCAACGATAAATAGTGATATAGAGATTCATCCTTATGCCAATCATGTACTTCAACGCGGTTTTGCAGATTTGCGAATGTGGACTTCCGTATTGGCCATGAATAGGAACGACTAATATTAAAAAATATATATCAAAAAGTTAATATGAAAGAGACAGCCGAATCCATCTCCTTTATGATAAAGTTCCATGATCATCAAATTTCTTGCATATATGCCCAGTATGCATACACATCGTCGGTCAAAGTCAAACCTTGGAACTTAAAGTTGGAGAAATTTCACATCAGCACACCTCCTATGAGTTGGAGGATATAAGAAAATTTAAATAAAAATAATATAATGTATATTTGCCATTTTTTCAACATGATGATCTGAAGCTCACATAATAAAATATTCAACAAGAAAACAAATTAAGATCAATAGAATCTTGATTTGAACGATTGAAATGGTGATCAGTGTGTGTGGAGTCATTCTAACTTTTGGTAATTCATCATGACGTACGTACGTATATATTCATCAACTACTACAACAAATTAAACACATGCAAGAAGTAATTAATTAACCATGCACACCTATTTAATTTGGTGGGAAACAAGGTTGGAAAATAATGAATTTGAAAAAGAAATTTCTTCAATCGATGATAATTTAATTTTGTCCGTCGATCGAGTACTACGTACGTACGTAATTGGTTATCCGATGTTCATCATCATTTTGACAAATTCTTCGTAGTTGACCTGTCCATCACCATCCAGGTCTGCCTCCCTGATCATTTGCTGCACCTCTTCATCCGTCAGCTTTTCACCTAGATTGATCATTACATGCCTCAACTGCACCAGGCCATCGAAACAATTGTTTACTGCGAATGTATAGATGATACATTGCATATATGCTGCATGATGTCTACTGCGAATTTGCTAATGATGTTCATTATTGCATGCAGAAAATTAATGTACAAGATATATATATATAGTACTACGTACGTACTGTCATGATTAAGATATCCACGTAAATAAATAAATTATTAATAATCTAAACTAGGAGGAACGTGTGAAATCATGCTAATTGTAACACATGCATGATTTTAACGTTGTGATTATTTCACCGAGACATAAAGATCATCCCTGTCGGTGATCCCTGCAGCAACATTGTCCTGGTAGATTTCAGCTGAAGTAGTTTATATATATATATATATATATACCATCGCTAATGTTTTTTACCATGAAAAATAACATTTTTTCAACGAAACATGTTGTAATAGAAATATTGTGTGTTAAAAAATGAAGACAGGTCTTTCATGATACTTGTTTTGGGTCACAGCTGTACGCGCGTATTATAAATGCATTTCAGATATCTTAAATGTTTTGTATAGGTCAACACATGATGCAATACACGGCAAAAAGGTTTTCAGTAATACTTTTTGATCATTAGCTTTAATTTGTTAACAGTACCTCATTAGCTGATATAAACCCATTTTGGTCCTTGTCAAATACTTTGAAGGCTTCTTTAAGCTCCTCCTCTGCATCAGTCTCCTATAAAAACAGCACTTCCAAACATATCAATGATCTTAAGGCTAGACCAGGAGAAATATTGTTTTTTAATTCGCATATCTTTTAACCAGTACTCATGTCTCTTCGATATATCATCGTCCATATATATATATATATATATATATATATATATATATATATATCGAGTATTATCGTATGATCGGATAACTTTTTCACTTATTTACCAATCATATAATGACGCATGATCAAAATTACAAGATGAAAAGCGATGATGATTATTATTATTTTCTGTTAAGAGTTTATTGGCAAGCATATAGAATAAACTCACAAAAATGAACAACTTTGATGTGTCTGGTTAAATGGGTACATGACATGTAGCTAGCATTGATATATAGTTAAGGTAATTACTTTATAGTACTTTACCTTCATCTTCTTGACCATTAGGTTCAAGAACTCTGCAAAATCTATGGTCCCATTTCCATCAGCGTCAACTTCGCTTAACATGTCCTGAAGCTCCTCCTCCGTTGGATTTTGATCCAATGACCGGATAACAGTCGCCAATTCTTCAATAGTAATGCAACCTGCACAATCAAATGTTCGAGCACACGAATATATACATATATATATGTTATTTCACTTCAAAGTATTCTTGAAAAAACGATTTATATCCTTGCAGTTGAACCACTAAGTACTGCAAATAAGCAAATAAAGATAGACCTATTATGATAAGGATCATAAGCATAAGGGAGAAATGCTCACCATCTCCATCTCTGTCAAACAGACCAAAAGCTTCTTTAAACTCGACAACCTGTTCCTCACTCAGAACTTCTGCCATGGTGTTTGTTATGGAGTATCAAGAAATTAAAGAGCTTTACACAGAGGGAGAGAGAAGAGATCAGAGTATTGTTGAGTATTGCTCAAGCTTAGCTGGGCTTTATGTAGAAGTTTAATGAGGCAAGGGTTGCAGTACTATTAATTCCAACATGAATCGTATGACTATAGCCTGGAGTTGGTAGTCTTTGGCTTTATTACAAGACAAGAATCGTCGTATGACCTGAAAGTCAAAAACAAAAAAGTTATGATCCTTCATTTCTTCTAAATGACTTTATATTCCTCAAATTATAAAATTATTTTTTTAAAAAAATAGATGTAATAGACTATATGAAATCATATTAAATTATGATAATAGTTTTATGTGATTGTAGCAAAAAATTTAAGACTCCATTTGAATATAAAAATGGTTTCATATCATCTAATTATTATAATTTTTTAAAATTTCACACAAAATATAATAAATAATCTAACTTTTTAAATTTTAAAATAATAATAACATTAAAAATAATATTTAATATAGTTTTAATTTTCATATAAAAATTATCTCGATTCGCCCAGAAATATACGGACAGCTGTGAGGACTTGGCGTTTAGAAGACAATAAGAGCATTCAAAGAGTAAGACAGACAGAGCGTATGGGGAGGTGTGTACGTTGCTTTCAAAATTTCAAGCCCCAGAGAGCACGCTGCCTTGCTTGCACGAGATGAGAGCTTCTCTGCAGTTTTAATTATTTGTTAATATATGAGGCTAATAATATTAATAAAAATATAAGTAGAAATTAAATTTAAATAAAATATTATTCAATATGGACTTAAAATAATTAAGCTTCTGGTAAGTATGCTTTTCTTTATTCTAACATAACGCGTCATTTAAAAAAAAAAAATCCGTGCAGAAAAAGTCATGGTTTCTTTCGGTTTTGTGCACGTGATCAATCAATTAAGTATTCTAAGGTGTTTGTGCACGAAATAAGAGTAATTCTACGTACAATCGTGAAATGCGTAACCGTCGCGTAATCGCTTCGAAAAAGAGTAGGGTCCACTATTAAAAAATTAATTTTTTTCATGTGGATCTCATGTTTTATTCATTTTTTTCAAAGCGATTACGCGGTGGTTACGCACTTCACGGTTGTAAGTATCTTTTCTCATTTAGTTTTGCCACGATCAATTAATTTTTTTTTATGTTTATTTTTTTTACATGCACAGTTTTTTCTTATTAATAATATACTGTCGGCTTAGGAAAGAATAAGACCTCGTTTGGTTCCTCGAGTTCGGTTTAAATTTAAACATCTTCTACCATTCAAATACTCAACTCTCATATCATTTCAACTCAAAACATCTTTACATGTGAAACCCACAACCTTTTTCAACTCAATACCTCTTTACACGCAGGACCTACAACCCTTTTCAATTCTCATAAATACATCTTAACTCATCTTAACATCCAAACACATCTAAACTCATCTTAGATGAGCCTCACATAACTCACTATATCATCTCAACTCCTTACTATTCATAGAGAACTCAACTAACCTCAACATTCAAACGCAGGCTAAATCTCGATTATCTGTTTTCACAAGCATCACACGTGGGAGTGACATGGTCCATAAATTGGACTTTCAACGTTCAAAGGGCACCGAGAATGAGAGGAATCGACTAGCAAAAGTTTTGACTTTGGCAAGTAGATTAACCGGGAAAAGGACCATCCTGTATTCGAACAAGAAGATTAGCCATGGAAATGGCTTCCCTCATTGCTTGCTTAATGATGATGGAATTTAAACTCCCTTCTGCACAAGAATGAGAATTTACCAGGATGAATCTGACATTTTCACATGATCTGTATCTGCTGTATTCAATGTCTCGTCAAGCTCTTGACAATTCAGGAATCGAAGTTCTCATTATGGTCCTTGCAACCAAATACTTTAAATCATTCCTAATACTAATGACCAGAGCAATTTACCCCATGCGATTATTTGATTTTGTTTTTTAAATTACTTCCATTTTCTTTGAAACTCATCCTTTCTTCCGGAGATAAAACTATTCCCACGACTTTGAATCAATAATAATGCCAGCTATCATCAAGTTGGTTATATGCATCAAGTGAATTTTCCTTATTGCAAAATTTACTTGCTGAGGAAAAAAGAAGAAGAAGAAAGAAACCAAAAGAACAAAAAAGGACAAACAACCAAGCTTGTTGGGGTTGCAGAGTTATAGACCCAATCAGCACTTGCCTTTGAATCATGTCTGTCAACCTGAAGCAGCACTAAATACCATTGCAACAACCTTGTTGGAGTTTAGTTGCTCAGAGAGAAAACAAAAACAAAAACAAAATACCAACCATATTGGAGATGTAGAGTTATAGCCCCAAGCAGCACTAAGCTTGGAAGTATGTTTGTCCTAAATGACTGCTTTGGCAGGTTTATCTTGAGCAGAGAAGGGCACATCTAGTTGATTGGCTGGGAAAGCTTTAGCGGGAAGAGTAACCATCACGAGCTTTATCTAGTCTCATTGGTTCCTCACATTTCAGATGGGCATCCCTTTTGGAACTATTTGATCTTTGATCCACATGTAAATTGGAACCAGCACAAAGTATGCCCCAGCTAATGCACCAAGAATGAACCGAAGGAAGAAAACGAACGGATTCACAGGCCCTATTATATCCTCTTCCTTTGGACCAAGCTGCATGAAGACACTTCATAAATTGAGAGGTTGAATTGATGATTCTCAAGACAAAAGTTTTCAAAAGCAATGGTTAACTTGACTACTTCTACGGTTTCATACCTACTACTTCACCAGAAGTGTGATTGTAAACCAGCTCTTACAAATTACAATTGGAGCTGATGCATGCATTTAGAGACGTCCACTGTTTTTGCTTGGAAGTCGTGGGAAATTCATAGGCAACACATTTTCACATTAAACAAAACGTAGAAAATATCATAAACAGACAGGTGTTAAAAGGCCTAACACAAGCTACTCTTTAACTTCTATAGTCCTCTTGTATGCAAGCTTTGCCTCATCAGCCTTCACACAATAGAAAATGGCTCCTCTGTCCTCAATTCTAGCGTCTACAAAGTTTAATACAAGAGCGAAGGGAGAAGAGCACTGCACAAGTCAGGCATATAATACTGCAGTGCTCTTGAACGAGGGAAAACAAGAAGAATATTTCAACTTGTTTGGACCCCCCCAATGGGCGCCAAAAAAGAGAAAGAAGAGAATAAAGACACCCTTTTAAGTAATATTTGTAAGACTAGAGTAATTTAAATCCCCGGAACGTATAAACCACTTATCAGTCCACACAAAGGCCTATTACAAAAATGTGTCCATAAAGAGGACATTGATGCAACCATGTATGCAAGAATCCCGTCATGTATCCCTCCTTTTTGTTGGGATATTGACATCACCCCCCCCCCCCCCCCCAAAACACCAAAAGAAAAACTTCTTTGCCTCCAAGGCCCTTTGTTAAGATCTGACGGTTAAAATTGTGCCATGTCGCTATTCTTAGCCATCTTAACAGTTGGATTCGAACAGAGGGTGTTATTGACAAAATTTGTAGCTTGAAGGTACAAGTATCAGTCAATGTTGGTGATCTTTACACAAGTCCCATAATTGATTGGGAAAATTTACCACTACCTCTCATTCTCTGATGAGATTATGTAAAATTCTGAAGAGGTACCATGCACGTCAAATTCTAGTGTCATGAAAGATCTCTTAATAACAATGATGATATTCAATGCTCTTGAAGAAACACTCAACATAAAGCAATAAAAAAAAATATTTACAAACAATGCAAGTGGTAAGATGTAGACCAAGGACATACATATCTAAATCTTTTCAACTAATTAAATTTAGCCACCACAAGTGGCTCCTAGCCTCGTAGGAGACTTATAAAGAACAAAGTCATCCACAAGGCAAAGGTTGGGTTTTGGGATTTAATTCTTGCCACTGACCAAATAAGAAACAAGTGAAAGTGTGATACCTCATATGATATGGATAAGGGTAGGTGGTGTATGGAATCCCACATTGCTTGGGAATGAAAAGTTTTTGCTCTTTATAAGGTTCTAATGGGGCTCCAATTGTATCATTGACTAATTTTTTTGGAGTATAGGCCATGTGGTTTGGGTCTTCTATTGGGGCATTACAAATGGTATCAGAGCCTATCCCAACCAGAAATGTGGGACTTGAGCCATGCCACCTACAATGGACAGGCCCGACGAGGACGTCAGGAATTTAAGGAGGGTAGATTGTGATACCTCATATGATATGGATAAGGGTAGGTGGTGTATGAGATCCCACATTGCTTGGGAAGGAGAAGTTCTTGCTCTTTATAAGGTTCTAATGGGGCTCCAATTGTATCATTGACTAATCATTTTGGAGTATAGGTCATGTGGTTTGGACCTTCCTTTTAGGCGTTACAGAAAGAGCAGATTATCATAATGGGGGAAAAAGGGCAACATCAAGAGTCACTTAGCGTTTATCTGCAAGTAAAAAGATAGCAAGCCCTTAAGTATATGTTACCTGCAAGGGAGAGTCACCAGATAAGGGCTTCACACCTGTTACAGAGCAACCCATGATCAAGCCATGCCGACGGACACCACGGTACCATTTTGGACCAATTCTTTTTAGTTTAATATCTTTGAAACCGGCCTTTTCAAACCATTCAATGTACTCTTCCTCCTTTGGGAAGAGCATCCACATGTCAGCGAAGAAACGAGACAGCCAAAAGGTTGGATACACTGGACCTATAACACAGGCTTTACCTCCTATCTTAAGCACCCTATATGCTTCCTTGATACCACGTTGTGGATCCGGCCAATACTCGATGCTGAGCATTAATTTCAAAATATAGCATTAGTTATTTCCTTCGAAAGGTATATAGCATGACACATATCAGCCAATTATCAGATTCTGCCCAGTAAATAATCTATGTTATCTTTGTCAAAACTGAAGAATAAAAAACAAAGCATAGTTGTAGCTTTGAGTAGTCAGATTAAAAATTCTGAAAAATATTACTTCTTTTACATTCAAAATCTTCTCCCAAAAGTAGTTAAAAAATTAATTAAATTTCAATTTGACTTTATATAAATAATGCCTCAAAAAATATCAACATCTTCAGTTAATTAATGAAAAAAAAAATCTCTGCAATGCATGAAAACTTCACGTGCAATGCATTACGTACCTTTACGAATAAAACAGATCCTAACAAAGCAAAGTCACTCTGAGAAAATTACCTTCCGGCCGAGACGTATCGATCCGCATAATCAGTTGGGAATGGAAGATCCTCTGCGTCGCCTTCAATTTTCTTGCATTCCTTCAAGGGCTCCTTCTGCTTAGCCTTGGCAAGCTGGTGGGGTGACTGGTCAAGAATTGTAACATTTTTGGCATCCACATGCTTAACTATACCAAGAGTGGTAAACCCAGTTCCACCCCCCACATCTACCACTAACATATTGCGATCATAAAGATCGGCAGGCTCAAGAGCCTCGTCCCGCATATCCTCGGTCCAGTGTCCAGGGTTTATGACATGATCATACACAATAGATAAGAACCTATAGAACCAAAATGCCTCTTGTTTGTGTTGTATGAACCTAGGCTGCGAAGCAGGCCTTGAGGATGATACACTGCATCTTGGAGTCAAAGTTCCGGCCTTATAAATCCTACCAAAAGAAACGAAACCCTTCTTGGGCAAGCACCTATCCCGGAAATTTGACCCCACAAAGCCAAACCCAGTTGGGGCTAAGCCACTAATGAGCTTCAGATTCTCAGCTCCATTGAGCACTGAAGAAGCCATGAAATCACAGCACAGAGAGAGCCCAGAGAGAAAACTCTTCTATGCTGTGTCTCAGTCACAAATGAAGACTAGTAAGCAAACCCTCAAAAACAATATTTAAAAATTAGTGTTACTACATTAAGAAAAAGATGTAAAAAAGTTCAGTTTTCACAAATTGGGTATGGAAGATAACACGGCTTACCAATGCAAAAGAGTCCCCGTTGGGAATTGGAAGGATTTACGCCTTGGGAGCGAGATACCGGAAAAGGGCGCGGGGGTGTTGTTTAGAGCTTGGTGTTCGGTAGTTGCTGCGGACTGATAGAGTTTCGGGAAGGATGAAAACTTGTGCTGAACCACACAATAATATTAATAAGACAAAGGGATTCTTACGTGCCCCGTGAGGCCAAAAATAAACCAAAAAATAGCATTCGGCAGCAGTTCAGAAAACGCTAGTCTCGCCGAGTGGGCCTTCTGAACGTGTGGGGTTCTCTGTGTTGGAGTTAACAGAAAGAAGCAACACGTGCACATCATGCAAAGAAACTTGGTCTTTTTATAGTTGGACCTGGGCTTCTTTGTAACGCAGAGAACGGAGGAAATCAAAGAGACTTGACTTTAATAGGAGGGAGGAAGTTGTTTTATAGTGCAAAGGCCGAAATGATGCGCTAGAGAGAGACCTTCTGTGACATATGTAGTCCGATTATCGTCAGTCTTAATATAGAAACGATTTTATCTTATTGTTATAATTTTTTAAAATTTTTATATAAAATATAATAAAAAATTTAATTTTTTTAAATTTTAAAATAATAATAATATTTTAAAATAATATTCTAATAATATTTTATTCAACTTTCAATTTTAATCTTAAATAATATCTCCTGATGCTTCCCATATTTGACCGAACAGGTCGCAAAATAAATCTAATGTATTACATAAAAATATATCAATTTATAAATTTTTTTATATGAAATCTCTTTGTGTCGATAATATTTTTTTATTATTATATTTTATTTTATAAATGTGATACCTTGGCTATAATATAAGGATCATTTCCCAACTCTTAAAAGAATTTGAAATTGATTGATAATATCGTTTTATCCAGAAGGATGGGAGCTTGGCCTAAAAAAACCACGTTGGCCTTCTCCCTCGGACGCTCTCTCTAAAACTCCCGCTCTCTCTAAAACTTTCTGACCGGCTTGAGGGGGTGGGAGCTCCGGCTCCTTCCCCCCTCACTCTTCCCTCCCCCTTCTGGTTTTTTTGTATTTGTTTTTAATTTTTTTGTTTTTCCAGGCCAAACAAAGGGAGAATCGCCGTTTGTGATCTTTCGGGTCCCTATAGTCAACACGCGCCCCACCAGGAGGTTGCCCAGCCACCGATCTATACGTCCACCGAACACGGCCCCAATCGGAGTGGAGCTTAGCTTGCACGTGCGGGACAAAAATTCCGAGCTCGTCGGCGCGTGTCCTTCACACGCCACCAAGGAGCTCTTCGTCGTTGCAACGCGCGGCTGCTCCTGAACCGGCGACTCTGGATCTTCCAAGCTCGACCGTCAGTTTTCCCTTCCGAGGCGTTTTTTGTGCACTATTTTTTCATTTTTACAGTATTTTCTCAATGTAATTTATTTATGCCTTGTCTTTATTTTCAAGAAAACAAAAAAAAAAACTCAAAAACATTTGTCCCCTCAGACTTAGGTCCAAAGGGTGTTGTCCCCCCTCCGCTTAGTCGGTGATGTTGGGGTTTGGTTTTCTCCATACTCAGTCTAGTTGGGTATGGCGTTTTATGTTTGGTTACTGTGAACTCTGTCGGGAACAGAGTTGTGTTAACTCTTAGACTTTGGTCTTTAGAGATAAGCCGTCTGGACTAGACCATGTCAGTCATAATAGTGTACTGAGATTCTACTAACGTTTGTAATTAACTTGTTGTTTGAAGTCAAAGTTGTATATCCTCTTTAAATGAATGGAATGAGATCCGTTTTATCAAAAAAAAAAAAAAAAAGGATGGTATAATATGTATAATTTATTCGAAGAATTTAATTTTAAAATAAACATTTCAACTTTATAAAACATGAATACAAAATTAAAAAAACATCCGTGTAGAAGTGATGTTTTGAAAACAGTAAAGATAATGTTATTTTATAAGCATCGCGTGTATAACACGCAGGGCGAAAACAAAGGCGTGTCACTTCTGGATAAGACTTCCATGTGTAGACCCAATGGCCCTACTACTGCCATCCAAACGCACTTAATCATCCCGTGTTTTACACGCACTTATATGTACAATGTTCTTTTTACAAAAGAAAATATTACTCTCACCGCTCATTTCAATTTTCTACCATTCTACTATTGTTATTTTTTATTTTTTCTTTTTAATTAGTGATTAAGTACGTGTTTTGTAATAGTATTGTGATTTTTTATTTTTTTTAAAAATATTTAAAAATATATGTATAAAAAAGCAAAAAACATTAAAAAAAAAAATCTTATAACCAACGGTAGCTTCCGGCGTTAGCTGGGTACAACTGGGAGCAGTGGCGGTAGTGCCATCCTTTTACAAAAGTGGGTCGAAATACTTGTTCTTTTTTTTATTTTATATTTTTTTAGGAATGCAATTCATCATTTCACACCACAACTTTATATATTTTAATATTATTTTTTATTTTATTTTATTTTATTTTTATTAAATTAATTGAGTTGTTCTACTTATCATACATACACCACATATTTGTTATAGAAAAATGAAAAAAAAAATAAAATAGGTGTAGTATGTGGTGTGTGGAGATGATAAGTATAATTATTATTATTTTTTATTATAAAATTATATTTTAATAATATTTTAACTTTATAATATTTTTATTCAACTTTTTTTTCTCTCATTTTCCAAAACCTAAAATTACTTAACTCAAATTATCTCACTACTATTCATAAATTATCTTACTACTATTCACAAAATTCTCATATCATCTCACTCTCCAAACGAGCCATTTTCATTTAATTCGTTAGATCTACTTTACAATAAAAATAATTTTACAATCTAAAAAATTATATCAAGTTACTTCAATATGTGAGTTTATTTTTATAAAATCATTTTGTAGCTACAACATTTCTTCTCATTTATTAAAACTTAAAAGGCATTCATATTTTATGATTAACTTAAGGCAATCATATCTTATTATTAACTTATCAAAAACTAACTAGTAAATCTAGCATAAATATTTTTTGCTACATCTATAAAACTTCAAAAATTCTACTAATTATTGATCATTCTCTCATTACACATAATTTTTTTTTCTCTTATCAAATATGAGGTGTATGAATAATAAGTAGAAGAAATTAATTAATATAAGAAGAACAAAATAAAAATAAATAAAAATAAGTATGATATATGTAGAGATGATGAATAGGAAAACTCATTTTAAAATATTAATTTGTAATTGTAACTGATTTTTTTTTTCTTTCCTTTTTGTAACTAAAAAATCTTCATAACTTCCTAATACTCCACACTTCACATTATTTTTATTTTATTTATTTTATTAAATATTTATTATATGAATAATGAATAAAAAATTTGAAATAATTTAAAAAAAATAAACTTAAAAAAATTTTAAAAATTTTAAAAAATTAAAAAATATAAAATGTGAAGTACGGTGAAGGTTGTATAATAAAGTTCTTTTGTAACTGACTTTTTCACTCGTCAGTTTGTCCATGGTGGCAGTCACTCCAACCAAGGGGGAAGTAGGAACATCGCGTGGAGCTGCAAAAAAGCCGAAAGCATAGAGACTATGGAGGCCTAGAGAGACAAAACGGACAAAGAATATGAGAATCACAAAAGAGACAGCTTTCACACAAACTCTAGCCGACAGCACTAACCCAACTGCGATAAAATTTTGAAATTTTCTTCACACTCTACTATTTATCACACACTCAACACATTTAATATATTGAGTTTAAAAAAAAAAAAAATTGAGTGTATGGTGTGTGGAGAGTGTAGACAGATCTGTAGAACTGATCTAAAATTTTAGAGAAAATCTTCTAAATAGCTTACTGTTTGTATCAGCCCAGCACACTTAACGTGTTAGGTTGAAAAAAAAAAAATCTACTTCACACTAGCAGCCCCAGCACACCTAACGTGTTGGGGTGAAAAAAAAAAAAGATTATGTAAAAGGAAATGCTATACATCTGTCCCACACCGGCACACACTTCACATCATTTTTTTTTTTTTTTTACACTCAATATGTTGAGTGTGTGCCGGTGTGGGGCAGATGTAAATATTTTTTCCTATAAAATATATAAAGAGTGTGATATAACATTTCTAAAAAAAAAACACCATATGAGGTGTGTGAAGATTGCGGCTGATCTCTAGCACATCTCTAAATTTTATTTTCCCTATCGTTTCCCTTGAAAAGTTCGTGCAAAAACAAGCCAAACAAGAACCCCAACTTCTCTCGTAGATCCGCGCCTTTGCAAAAGGGAATTGTCCTGTAATGAAGGAGCTGATTGTGGGATACGTGAAGGCTTCTGGGTCGTCCTTGTTTTGCTGTCTAATGTGGTCCCTTTGGTGAATCACCTCATTTCTTGGGTGGTTTTGATACGCGGCTTGTTTGTAAATTTGTAAAGCTAGGGCTTTTCTATTCTTTATTGGCTGGTGTATGCTTATGATGCAATCGGGTAGGTCCGGATCCGCAAGGCCGATAACCCACCTGGATTATTCTTTGTCAGCCTCCGATACGAGAGGAAAACATCGGATACAGGCTGAAATTAAACGTCTCGAACAGGAAGCTAGATTCTTAGAGGTAAGCTTTGTTTTTCTTTGTAAGTATACTGTTCCCTGGACTTCGTTAATTCACACGGTGTTGTTTTGTTTTCTTTATAAATTTTCAGTTTTCTATTGATTTGTAGGCTTAGTTATCGGATTGTCCGAGTTTATGGATGAGACAATGGTAGTCCATGCAGTAATGAATTTACTCTTTTGCTTTCACTACGAAGTCATCAACTTGGTTTTGTGTACTTGGCTATGCCTATTATATTATGAATAAAACTTCTTTATTACTATCCAAAAAAAATATATATACTATTACATATACCTCCGAGACGGTACCCATAACGAAGGTTTCATTTTTTTGTTCTTTCCCTAGGAAGTCATTTAGGCTGAGAGACTTCAGATTTAGGTATAAACATAATTGGGCTGGGGTAGCTTTAAGCATCTTAGCAATAGAACTATAATGTTGACACTTGGTCTCAGATACAGTATGTGAGTTACAGTTTCTCCCTAGAGTCCTTCTCAAATTTGGTACCTGATGAAAGACAGGTCATTATTATTGAGTGGCAGCTTGAATCAGGGTTTTACTACAATGCTTAGGGCCTCAATAGGGAACTAGCATATTCTTTTGGGAGTGCTAGTTTATTATGTAATTGTTATGGGAATTTTTTGATTGGTTTATGGAAACATACTTGTACCCAGAAATGACCGTGAGGTGTATGCTTGTAGTGCTTGAATACCATATAAGTTATAGCAAAAGTGATCGAAATGCGATTATAGCATTCAAACAAGTTTAGCAAGTTAGGCACGTTTCTAAAAAAAGGTTGTACTTTCAAATCTTACTTCCCTCTATTTTTTTTCCTTCAAAGAAAATAAAATAAAATTCTTCTCAATTTGATTGCCTCTTTTTTATCACCGTTTACCCCAATTGAGTTAGTGACAGGTTTCCTAAGAAACCAAAGAAGGAAAACTTTGGCTAGATTCTCTTTTAAATAAATAGGGTCATAAATCAGTACAGTTGGCTAATCTAGCAACACAGTTATTTATTTTCCAGTTTATTTCACTAGATTTGCTTCAACTAGCATTGGGTCATGGAAAGCTCTTTTGCGATTCACATTTTCATAGGTATGTCAGTGTCCTCTGCTTTGACGAGCCACTGAAGTTAACATTTGAACTCTGTGACTCTGATTTCCATCAACAGGGTTAGGCCATTTTGGAAAAAAGAGTGAGGTAAGTAACTTGAGTTTGTCATGTTGCTTTTGAAACACTTTACACTGTGAAGGATGGCTACAAGAATTATTTTGGAGTTGGTAGGAAGCATGGAAATCAGGTCAAAACAATATCTGAAACTTTTTTCATATAAAGTCTCTTCAGTAGGGAAACTCCTTCCATTGCATTCTAGGAACTAGAAAATACCTAATTACATAGGAAGTATACAAAAGAAAACACCTAATTACATTTTAAGAACTAGAAAGTGATACAAGAAAGTCACGAATGCTAGTTCCGTTGAGTACAATAGCAGAAAACCAAAGAAATAAAGAGTGTAAGAAAAGATTTCCAAGTTCATCCAAAGAACGCTCCTTATCTTCAAAGCTCCTTTCATTCCTTTCAAGCCAAATTTTATTTTTACCTATAAAAAAAATAGGGAAACTACTTTCCATTATTCACTTCCAAACCTATGGATGAACATAATACTTTCAGAAAAAGGAAGGAGAGAGAGAGAAGAGAGAGAGATGTTTCTGGAAAACTTCATTGTCATGTCCAGATGTTTCCTGTCATCGGCTTTCTTTTATAAACTTGCACATAATGTCGAACAATGTATCTGTATCATATCTCCCGTGTTTTTGGGGTTTATCCCTGCCTCGCTTCCACTCTAATGTCTGTGCTTCTCATTCTGGATAACCTTGATATCTCCCAATGCTTTACTGTACTCTTTTTGTGGCATCTGACTTGCATTGAATATTGGGATTTATAGTGGAGAGGCAAAAAAGCATCCAGTCGAACTGGCCTACTGAAATGCGATGGTTCATTGGCACATTCTATTCTGTATGACCTTTCAGTTTATTGTTTTAGATAGTGCTGTAATTGCACTTCTTGATTAGAAAGTCCCTTCTTGGATCTAGGTTTCTGTCTTGAGTTACTACAAATTTAGGTGCACTTTCTCCTTTGTTTATATTTTCGGCTGTTAGAATGAATGGCTGGATTTTATGTGCATGTAGGAGGAGCTGGAACAGCTTGAGAAAATGGAGAGCGCCGCATCTTCATGCAAGGAGTAAGAATGAAATAAATTTGTAGTTGAATGTTTATCTGCATTTAGTTTTACTTTTATGGATTCACAAGCTGGAGTTTATAATGTGCATGCCAGAATGCTGAGCAACGTGGAACCAAGACCTGATCCTTTGCTTCCAATGTAATATTTATTTGCCAACCTTATGTTTTCATTGCTTCAAGATTTCTGCCTGGATCAGTTTTTTACCTTTAATGTAAATTTTATTTCTTCTGGTTCGGCAGGACAAATGGCCCAATAAATCCATTTTGGGATCGATGGTTTGAGGGCCCTCAAGATTCAAAAGGTTGCAGATGCTGGATATTCTGATGGTCATTGCTAATCTCAAGAATTGACTTACATAATGAGATACTGGCAGAGGCTTCAACTTATAGACTTGTCACAGTTTTGGAACAAAGTTTTATTGTGATTCGTTTCATATAGCTAGAGGATACCGTGTCATTAGCAAATGTTACTTGGAATGCTTCACTGTGCATACTGGGACTTTGTAGCAAAAAAATTCCGTGTCAAATGATTCATGAAATGCTTAATGATACAGATATCAATTGTAATGCCACTCTTCTTTTCCTCGAGAACAAATGTTTTAATAGTATGCTTTATCACACAAAACATGAGAATCTCATACGGCATGGTTCGAAATGACAATTGTGTTTCCTGAAATCTTTTGTGTAGAACACAATATTTTA
The DNA here is from genome assembly GCA_961763995.1 of Juglans cinerea. NCBI lineage: Eukaryota > Viridiplantae > Streptophyta > Magnoliopsida > Fagales > Juglandaceae > Juglans > Juglans cinerea. The sequence continues at coordinate 7,288,935 of CAUIVZ010000010.1, forward strand.
TATGACCAATCAAAACTGAAAACAATCTACAAATTTGATTGGAAGGAGCTCATACAGTTTAGTTGGTACACGAACATTTATATTCACTCATCCTTCAAACCCATGAATGAATGGACAGATGAATGTTATTTTTTCCTGATTTCTACCGCTCCTTATTCAACTTGGTGCTTTCCCAGTAACCCGTTGAGCAATCCATCCTAGACCGTCATACAGTCCGTCTCCTGTGAGGGCACAGCAGGCTTGAATGTGCCAATCTTGATTCTTGATGCTGTGAAGGGAAAGGCAATCGGTGATTTCAGCTGGGGTCATTGCATCCTTGAGGTCCTGTTTGTTTGCAAAAATTAGTATGACAGAATGTTGCAGATCCTCATGTCCCAGTAACCTAAAGAGTTCGTCCTTCATTATAGAGATCCTGGCTCTATCAGTGCTATCTATCACCGCAATAACTGCATGAGTTCCACGATAATAAGTTGCCCATGATGTCCTGAGCCTTTCTTGTCCACCAAGATCCCACACCTGATATGAACAGTAGTTGCAAACAGTCAATTTTAGGTGCTTAGCATTTAAGATATGCATAAACAACTTTTCAAACTTTTCAATCAGATTGAGTCATTTTCCAAGCACGTCCCACAATAAAAGCTACAGGAACGAATATCACTAACGCTACAAATTCATTTGTCCCAATGAATAACTTAAGACTTTCACAAGTTTGGGTAACAATCCTCACCTCCAGAACCATTTGGACTCATCCCAGGAGGGTAAACTCGAGAGTAAATGACCTTGACGCCAGAATAGTGCATCAAGTAATCCAGCAAAACCATTATAATCTTTATGAATACGACACAAGAAGGCACCTTAGAAAAGCAAAAGGCAACAAACAAATTTGTAGAACTATTCGTTCATAATATCTAGTTTCTTTTCCTGTTTCATTACATTCTCTCCCTTCTTCCAACTCTTATTTTATCTATTTTGAAGTTTCAAATGTATTGTAATAGAAGACATGATACAAATTTTCATTCAACAATGACTTTTATGTTGACTAACAAATTCACGAAGTAAAGATCGATCAAAGGTCATTTGTAGGTACTCTGTTTAGTGGCAGTCACTTAAAACAAACACAATCAGGAGACAAAGATGAGGGCAACATATATTCTAGGGGAAGTTATACCTTGCACCCCTGAATTACCACTACATTTTCAATTTATACAATAAACTACTAACTAAATTACCAAATTTTGGAATTTGCACCTCCAGCTAAGATTTGAATGGATTTCATGCCACATGTCCTATTTTTCATCAATCTTAATAGTTAAATCTTGATTCAGTTTACAAATTGACAGAATTTAGCAGTTTAGATGCAAATTGCCATTTTTGGGACTTTAGGATGCAAATTGAACAAACCATCGTAGTTTGGGAGTGCAGAGCGTAATTTCTCAATACTCTAAAAGTAAATCCTACATTCACCTTTAGCCAATTAACTGGTGAAATCTGTATATACAGCCATTAATAGAAGAATATCCATGAACATACAAATACAGCAAAAGCAGCACCAATTTGTGTACTACCCTGACATTTAAAAAGTGCACTTTGTAATTTTTTCAAAACTTGGCGACAATTTGGTAATTGTACAAATATAATTTATGAAAATATAAATAAGAGAGAGGACACGTGTCCCTTTGTTATTATCTCTGGTGACGAATTGATTTCCTTCACCTAGAGCAAACAAGTGTATAGATATGTAAAAGAGAGGAAAAAAAAAAGACAAATAAATAAAAGAAAGCCGAACAAAATTTCCTCATTGGAGGAGGAGGAAATAAAGAAAAGTCAAAGGAAAGTTCTCTAAGGGTATGCCTCGAAGGTGCAAGGTCGTACAGTGAGGTGCTGAAGAAGGTACCGTATCGTGCTGCATTAGACGTGGTGTCAGGTGTAACCATCTCTGAGGACGTGCAGCGGCATGGTGTAGTAGAAAGCAGATTGGCGGGGCTAAATGAGGAAAGCATTTTGAAGATGTTAGCTGGATTGGAGGAGAAGATCGGTATTGTGTTAGATGAAATAAATTTTCTAAAACGCTGCGTTAAAGGTAAGGAGGTGGTGGGTCGAAATGGTGGGCTTGGTATGGGTCTGGGCAGAGCGATGGGCTTGGGCAAGGGGCAGGCATCAGGCCCGGTGAAGGCCTGGAGGGCAGTGGAGACAGTTGGGTCGGGGAAGGTTCTCGGATCCGAGATATCGGATCAGGGACAGCGGGTGGTGCCGATAAGTTCATTATCGGCAACCTTGCCGGCACAGAAGCTGCCGACAACCTCGGTCGAACACTCTGGTGAGACGGAAAAGGAGATCCGACTCGGATCCGAGATTTTGGACCAGGGTCATGTTGCTCCTGTGGCGCCGATAAGTGCATTATTGGCACCCCTGCCGGCACAGAAGTTGCCGACACCCTCGGTCGACCATTCAGGTGAGTCGGTAAAGGAGTTCCGACGGGAAGAGGTAGAGGAGGGGGAGTTTCTGGCGTTAACTTCTGCGTTTGTGGAGAATGGACTATCGGAACTGTGTGTGGTGGACGAAGTCCCAGAAGTGGTGCACGAGTAGTCTGGCTTGAGGGATAGAGAGATGTCTCTTTGCGGTGAGGTGTTTTCGCGGGACAGTGATGTGGTTCAGAGTGGTGTTTTGGTGATGAGTGGACCTGATGAGTTATTTTCTGGGGATGATTCTCCTCTTAATAATATGGTTTTAAGTGGTGAAACAAATAAGCTGGATGTTTCGGTGATTCCCAATAACAGTGTTGGGGAAGAGGGGGCTCTTACTCCTTTATGTACACTCCCTCCCAGTGATTATGGGAGTTGTTCGACGAATTGGATTTTTAAAAAGGTAGAGGAGCTACAGAAAATTTTTGGGGTCTCTTTTGGAGGTTATGAGGAACAATTTATGGCCCTTCTTGTGGCTATTGAAGCTAGCCGTTCGAAATCAGCTTCAAAACAAGATAGGGAACTTAAACGCTTAACATGCTCCATCAATTATGATGCCAAGGAGGGGAGTAGTGGAAGGGTTAGATCAAAAGGGAGGGGTAAGTTAAGTTTTAATGAAGCCTAAGATCGTTTCTTGGAATATAAGGGGTCTCAATGATAGGGACAAACGCCTTCGGATCAAAGCGCTATTGAGATTATGGAAGGGAGATGTGATATGCTTGCAAGAAACAAAGTTGGGTTTTATTGATAGAAGTTTTGTGCGTAGTATTTGGGGATGTGCTTATATGGGTTGGTCCTATTTGGCCTCTCAGGGAGCATCAGGTGGAGTATTATTAATGTGGGATAAAAGAGTGGTTGAGGCGATTGAGGAGTGTGTTGGAGAGTTTTCGGTTTCGGTGTTATTCAAAAATGTGAGCGATGGGTGGATTTGGGCTTTTGCAGGGTCTTATGGTCCTAACATAGATAGAGATAGACGACGGTTGTGGGAGGAGTTGGCGGGAATACACTCTTTATGGGATGTGCCGTGGTGTATGGGGGGTGATTTTAATATTACTCGTTTTCCTAGTGAACGATCGGGGCATCATCGACACACTTTGGCCATGGCGGAATTCTCTGAGTTCATCTTTGATATGGATCTTATGGACCTCCCGTTGGTGGGTGGTGAGTATACTTGGTCTAATGGCCGTGCTTGGTCGAAATTGGATCGATTTCTTGTCTCACCGTTATGGGAAGCCCACTATCCATAAGTTAGTCAGAAAAGGTTAGCTAGAGTCAGCTCAGACCATTTTCCCATCCTCTTAGATTGTGGTGGCATTCAAGGGGGTCGCCGGTATTTCAAGTTTGAGAATATGTGGCTTAAGGTGGACGGGTTTGTAGAGATGGTGAGAACTTGGTGGACTTCGTACCAGTTTAGTGGCACTCCGAGTTTTATTCTTGCAGGTAAGATGAAGGCTCTAAAGCAAGACCTGAAGAAATGGAACTTGGAAATTTTTGGTCACATTGACAATCAAAAGTCTATTTTGATGGAGGAGTTGCAGGTGTTGGAGGGTAAGGAATTATTGGGAAGGGCTTCGGAGGAGGAGTTATTGAGAAAAGTAACGGTTGTGGCAGAGTTGGAAATGGTGTTGCTGTTAGAAGAGACTTTATGGCGTCAAAAATCCAGAGCCCTCTGGTTGAAAGAGGGTGATAGGTGTACGAAGTTTTTTCACAAAATGGCAAATTCTCATCGACGTAATAATGCGATTGAGTTGTTACATTCAGGTACACAGATGCTATCTTCTTCGGCTGATCTAGAAAGTCACATTGCACATTATTATGAGACTCTGCTTACCAAACCAGTAACTTGGAGGCCGAAGCTTGATGACTTACCGTTTGAGGCAATTGATCCGCAGCTTGTGAGTGTATTGGAGAGACCTTTTGTGGAAGATGAGATTTTCAAGGTCATATCTGGTATGGCTAAGGACAAAGCGCCGGGTCCGGATGGTTTTTCAATGGGTTTCTTCCAAACTTGTTGGGATGTGGTGAAAGGTGATGTCTTGCGGGTGTTTAGTGAATTTCATGCTTATCAAAAGCTTGAAAAATCACTTAATGCGACTTTTATTGCACTCATTCCAAAGAAATATGGGGCGTCGAATATTGAGGATTTTCGCCCAATAAGTTTGATTAGCAGTGTCTATAAGATTATTTCAAAGGTCCTTGCTAATCGGCTTAGTCTAGTGCTGGAAAATATTATTTCCAAACCTCAAAATGCTTTTATTCATGGGAGATATATACTTGATTCGGTGCTCATTGCAAATGAGTGTTTGGATGCTAGATTGAGGGAGGGAAGTCCAGGTATCCTTTGCAAGCTAGATATGGAGAAGACTTATGACCATGTGAATTGGGATTTCCTTTTGTATTTATTGAAGAGGTGTGGTTTCGGAGATAGGTGGATTTCTTGGATGCATTTTTGCATATCAACGGCCCGGTTTTCAGTGCTAGTTAATGGCACTCCTGCAGGTTTTTTTCATAGTTCGAGGGGTTTGCGACAGGGTGATCCATTATCTCCCTTTCTTTTTGTCATAGTTATGGAGGCATTGAGCAAGATGTTGCAGGCTACTGTTAGTGGGGGTTTTTTATCTGGTTTTCAGGTGGGAAATGGCTCTGGTAGCTCTTGTATCATTTCACATCTTCTTTTTGCAGACGACACTGTTGTTTTGTGAAGTGGATAGGAGTCAGGTCCAAACTTTGCGTGCATTATTACTTTGTTTTGAAGCAGTTCAGGGCTTAAGGTGAACCTTGACAAGTCTGAGTTGGTTCCGGTGGGTGTGGTCCCTAATATACGCAATCTAGCAAGTCTTCTGGGTTGCAGGGTGTCCTCGTTCCCAATGAAATACCTGGGTCTTCCGTTAGGTGCTACTTTCAAGAGTAGAGCTATATGGGATGGGGTGGTAGAAAAGATAGAGAAAAGGTTGGCTGGTTGGAAAATGGTGTATCTATCGAAAGGAGGTCGTCTCACTCTTATCAAGAGTACCCTTACAAACCTCCCCACTTATTTTTTATCCATTTTTCCTATGCCTGCAGGGGTGGTGAATAGAATTGAGAAACTCTTCAAGGCATTTCTATGGGGAGGCTTAGGGGAGGAGAAGAAAGTTCATTTGGTTAATTGGAAGACAGTATGTTCTCCAGTTGAGTATGGGGGGTTGGGTGTGTGTAACTTGAGAACTTTTAATAAAGTGTTGTTGGGAAAATGGCTTTGGAGATATCATATGGAAGAGGGTTCTTTGTGGAGGGAAATAATAGATGCTAAATATGGGGTTGATTGGGGTGGTTGGTGTTCTAAAGAAGTGAGAGGGGGGCATGGAGTGGGGCTATGGAAGTTTATAAGGAAGGGGTGGATTATTTTAGTAAATCATATTCGTTTTCTCGCAGGTGAGGGTGACCGAATCAGTTTTTGGCGGGATGTGTGGTGTGGAGATCATGCATTGGAAAGGGTGTTTCCAGCTTTATATCGTATTGCAGTTAACAAGGACGCTTCTGTGGCGGAAGTGCGATTATTTGCTCATGGTTCGCATCAGTGGAATATTCTGTTTAATAGAGATATTCATGATTGGGAATTATCTATGGTTTCAGATTTTTTCAGCTTGTTACATTCTTTTGGGTCTACTATGGCGCAACAAGACAGCTTGAAATGGAGGTTCCAGGATCATAAGAAATTCTCAGTAAAAGCGTATTATAAAATTTTGATTTCACAGGATCACCCCTCATTTCCTTGGAGGTCTCGAGTGCCCTCTAGAGTTGCTTTCTTTGTTTGGAATGCTGCCCTTGGGAAGATCTTAACCACGGATAATTTGAGGAAGAGAGGATGCGTTGTACTGGATTTGTGTTACATGTGTAGAAAGAATGGAGAATCGGTAGATCATCTTTTACTACATTGTGATGTAGCAAGAGGGTTGTGGGATGAGATTTTTCGACGGGTCGGTGTGGCTTGGGTAATGCCTAGGAGAGTGGTGGAGCTGATGGGTTGTTGGAGGAAATTGCAGGGCAGTCATCAAGTGGCAGCAGTTTGGAGAATGATTCCGTTGTGTATCATGTGGTGTATTTGGACGGAAAGGAATATGCGATGCTTCGAAGACAAGGAAAGAACAATGATGGAGCTGAAGAATTATTTTCTGCACACTTTATTGCTTTGGTTTTCAGCTATTGTATTAAATGGGGATGATATACATGAATTCCTATCTTTAGTTTAACGCTCTTAGAATGTATCTAGGTGTTCAACTGTATACTTCCTGTGTACTAGGTTTATGCCTATTTCATTCACATCAATAAAGTTTATATCTTACTTATCAAAAAAAAAAGGGTATGCCTCGAAGGTGAAGGATTGAAAAGAGGTTAATAAAGTTCAGTAAACAATCGTGGTTGCTAAGTGAAGTGTATAGGAATTCATGAAGCTGAGGAGAGGCAAGTAGATATGATCATCCCCTTACTTTCTTCAAATGTCAACAAAATATTTCTCTGAAAATTGTTTCAATAATTATGATGTGAAATAGCCTGCCTTCAGTAGCCCTCTTTATGCATCCAATACTATGTCAGAAAGAGTTCAAATGTAAATGATAACATTTGATGTTTATGTTACGTAATATGAAATGAAAATGTTATAAATGTTTATGGTACTTGATGAAAAGCAAAAGAAAATAAAAGATGGGGGAAAGGATGTGACTCTTTGACTGCTTGTAAAGAATTTAAATGTTTTCCTGGCCTTATGACAGATATGCAATAGAACCAAATCTTGAGAGGCGGGGGCAACCATCTTGTATGGTACCTTGGGACTGGCTCACCCGAGTGCATCTAGTTTATCAAGTGAAAAACATATCTTATGAAGAGTGGGGCTACAGGTACGGGCAAGTGCACAGACCAAAGAAGGATTCATCAATTTTCATTACTGTTCATTTCACCATTCATCTCATCTTATGAATGGAATGGAACAAGGATCCTTATGAATGCCAATCCTTATACATAGTTGAGATGAATAAATGACACAATAGTTGCTTTTCAACAAGTTTCCAAAGAGACAGTACTGCATCTGTGAAAAATATAAATGGCCAAGCACGTTATACTTTAAACTAATTCAATGCCTATAAAGTCGATAGACTAAACCTATCCTCAATTATACAGTAAATCATCGGTCACACAATACAACTACAGTCGACTATACAAATCAAACCTTTCCCAAATTATGTCATTTCTGGACAACTAAACAATAATTACTATAAAAAAAAAAAATTTATTTTTTACAACTGACGATCAAGAAAAATTCTACCATTAAAACATTCACCGCCGCACCAAAACCCACTTCCCTAAGTTCCCTATTTCCAGGAGTTACATTCACTTTCCATATATTACGGATCAAAAACTAAAAAACCCCCATGCCCCCATGAAAGACTTTCCTGAATGGTGATAAATATACAATATACATAAATGGAAAAAGTTAAAAGACGTTGAAGCAGCTATCTCACCTCGAATCGAATGTTCTTATAGACGAGCTCTTCGACGTTGCTCCCAACAGTAGGGTGCGTAGTGACAACCTCACCCAAGTGTAATTTGTAAAGGGTTGTGGTCTTTCCGGCATTATCCAGTCCAACTACCACAATCTTGTACTCCTTCGCAGGGAACAGCATGAACCAAAATCTCGATATCATGGCACCCATTTTATACGAAAACAAGAACCGCCTATACGATCCAAAAAACCGACGTAAATTTACCAAACAGTTCTTTTCCTAATTGGGTTTCCATAAATGATAACTGATTGTTTAAAAACATAACTAAATTAAAATGATAGGTTTGTGAAAATTTTCAGATCCAATACGATAATTATTAAATTAAAGAAAAGAATAAAGAAAGAAAGGTGAGAGATGAACGAACCTGGGTTGTTGAGAGATCGGAGGTTGTTTACCGAGAGAAACCCTAATGAATGATTTTGCTTTCAATAAGGATACGATCAACTGGTTTGCGTGAGGGACAAAAAGTAGTACTTATTTTGGATGCTCGTCGTGGGTTGTCGGTGCCACCGTGGCAGGTGACGTGTATCTGGAGAGACCCGTTGATTCTATATGGTCAGGCATTCGGAATTTCGGATCAATCATGAAGACTCCGCAATTGTTTTCCCACACTTTTTGTAGACCCTTGTCTTTGTATATCAAAGAAACAAATCTTGAAAATTAGCCTAATGGATGTAAAAAAAATTCATCTAATGATCCTCTACACTACCCATCAATATCTAATTTATCATTTTTATTTTTCTATTTAAAAATACACATATTAATGTATAAATATGTATATTTAAATAAAATAATAAAAATAATAAATCATATATTAATATATGGTGTGTGATGATAAGTGACATTTCACATAGATGTAATTATGGGAGCAGGGGAACTTATGACTGATTCTAACACATGTGAGTAGAGGTAGACTTGCCCGCCCGCCTGTTGCATATTAATATATATCCCTTTATACTTAAAAGCGGCTATAAACGGATGAACATGAATAAACAGTAATAAACAATGATAAATAGTAAACTTGTTTTAAGCTTTTCTTCTTTCCCTTACGTCCCTCTCTACATCCTCATAACAAAAATCACCACACAAGTTTCCACACAAATCACAAATCAGGGGTCGTCGGCTGGAGAAAAGAAGAAAGTGAAGGGGTTGTCGGCGAAGGACGAGACTGCTGCTGGTGATGCAGTGTCGTAGGGGTGGCTAACAGCGACACTACGGGGAGAAACTCGTGCGTGTAGAAGGGCTGCGTGCGTGGGGTTAGGGAGGAGCTACAGGTGGTGGGTTCCATGGAAGTGCTCCATGACGTGAGGGGAACTCGGTGGTGGTACTTGGTAGAGTTGGGGCTGAGCCGCGGTGGTGCAAGGGTGGAGAACCCGTGCGTCGAGACCCATTTCGGGTTGCTCGTGTGTGGTTGAGGGAGGAGCTGCCATGAGGCTTCGACGGTAGGGTTTGTTCGCCGGCATGAGGGGAAGCTGGTGCGATGGTCGGTTACGCCATAGGGTGGCGCATGGTGGCGTTGGACTGCTTGAGGGAGGAGATCGGATGAGAGAAAGGGAAGACGTGTGTGGGGAATGAGAGAGGGAGAAAGAGAAAGTGAGGGGAAAAAGTTAGATTTTGGGTTTTAAATCTCAACCCTTCACTTTGAATCTTCAGATTTAATCTAACAGTAGATGTTTAAATATTGTTTAAACTAACATAAAATAGATAATTAAAATATAAATATTATATCATACACTTCAAATCAACTTTAATTTATAAAATACTGATTTTTTCATCATTAAATAAATGATGAAGTTTTGTTGAACATTTTTAAGAGAATAAAACTATCTAATTAATTTGAATTTTTAACATAACTTAAATTCTATAATAAATTATGAACATGAATAAACTGTAATTTTACTCTTAGACTATTTTAATATTTGAAGTCACATTTTATTTTTTTTCTTTCACTGAGACAGATGTGGCAATCGTGATATATATATATATATATATATATGTATATATATAATGATAAACTTACCATTAATTTACAGTTATTTTATAACTACAATTAAAATAAAGAATAATTATAGAAAATTAAAATTAGTTTTTAAAATTACAATTATTTTTTAAATTGTTTTTCTCATTTTCTGGTCATCCCATTCTTCGCTCATACAAAGAAATACGTGGAAATTGTTGTTAAGCCTATGAAACTTTTGTATCACGAGAGAGTTGAAAGTTGATTACAAACCGGCTTAGTTAATTCATTCCCAATGACCTTAAACCTCTTCTTTAAAAATAAAAATAATCTTAAACCTCAACTTTAACAAACAAATACTTTAAAAAAAAATCCCAAACGACTGTAGCTTTCGATAGATATCCACCTTTGGACTTTATGGGGGGATGCACTTGTGAAAGCAGATGCTAGTCGCAGCCAAAAGTATATGCGCTTTCTCTCTCTCAATTTTTTACGAGAAATATTCGTTATATAAATTTAATCTTATAAATTAACATAATTTGATGTGATTCGTCAGATTATAAAATTACTTTTATTATGAAATAGATCTAACGAATCAGATAAAACTACATTAATTTGTAGAAATATTTTTATGTAATTCTTTTGTGGATATAACAGTTCTCTTTTTAAAATTTTATCGTCTGTAGACTTATTTATCTAAGAATTTTGTTATATATATTTATTTTTACATATTTTTTTACATTATATCAGTCAAAATAATTATTTTATATTTTAAAAAAATAACATGATTAATCCATTAATAAAATGTGTAAAAAATATATAAAAAATGTGTAGAATTTTTGTTTACCCAATTATAATTTTATTTTACGATTTATTTCATTCTTTTCTCCGGTTCTTGTTTAGGCAAGCCGTTTTGAGCCACCTTGTAAAACCTCCTTTTATCTTTCCTTTTCTCTGGGGCGACATCTTCGAAGCTCGAAGCACTTCGCTATCTCCGCCATTCTTTCTCTCTCTTTAAAGCTTCGCTCTTTCAGTTCTCCTCCTCACTTTTGGGGCCTCGATTCCTTCTCTTACCCTCTCTCCGTTCGTCTCAACCGCCGCCAATTTCCATTCACCGGGGACAATCCCGGTCACCATGTCACAGTCTCTGCACCTCTTCACCCCATCCACCCGGTCACCAAACCTCGCTTCTTCCCCTTCGAAACAATGTTATCCCTACCTGAAACCCTCCTTTCCCATTCTAACTCGCCGGTTCCCTTTCTCCACCGTTAAGCTGTCCATCAGAGCCTCGTCCTCCTCCGATCTCGACCCCACCTCCTCCCACGTCGTACTAGCATCCGATAATGGTAAAGGCGTCGTTGGAGGTGTTTTATCCCCCGCGATGCAACCTCCGCCGTCGCAGGATTCGGGCTCCATCGAGGTGGACGCGGTGACGGAGGCGGAGCTGAAGGAGAACGGGTTCCGAAGCACGCGCCGGACGAAGCTGGTGTGCACAATCGGCCCCGCCACGTCCGGTTTCGACCAGCTTGAGGCCCTGGCCGTCGGCGGCATGAATGTGGCGCGCATCAACATGTGCCACGGCACCCGAGAGTGGCACCGCGATGTCATCGAGCGCGTCAGGAGGCTCAACGAAGAGAAGGGCTACGCCGTCGCTATTATGATGGACACAGAGGGCAGTGAGATTCACATGGGTGATCTCGGCGGCGCTTCTTCCGCCAAAGCCGAGGTGAAGTTTTATTATTTTCATCATTATCATTTTTAAGTTCTAAATTCTATAAATCATGGTGGAAGATAGACACGGAGTTTCTTGGGGAGCCTTTAATTTAACATATTTAACACCTTCTTAAGCCAAAAGCACGTTGTGATTGGTTATTCAATATTTGCAGGACGGTGAGATCTGGACCTTTAGTGTCAGAGCCTTCGATTCAGCTCTCCCCGCACGCACCGTCAATGTGAACTATGATGGCTTTGCCGAAGGTTATTATCACTAAGAAATATATATCTTTTGATTCAATAACCATGCTGTTTGATTTATGAGAAATGATGATTATACTATGATTTTATTATATTGGGAACGTGTTAATTAATTAATTTAGTCAATTTTCAACTGAATTCTAATATGACATACAGACGTGAAAGTGGGGGATGAGCTTCTTGTGGATGGTGGAATGGTGAGGTTTGAGGTTATAGAGAAAATTGGTCCAGATGTCAAGTGCCGATGCACCGATCCTGGACTGATGCTGCCTCGGGCTAATTTAACTTTCTGGAGAGATGGGAGTCTGGTGCGAGAACGGAATGCTATGCTTCCTACAATTTCTTCTAAGGTTGGTGCCTAAAACCTTGGGCCTTCAATTCTTTAGTTTGATCCATGAATATAGATTGATAGTAGCATAATACATCTAATGTTTGATTTATGTGATAAGAGTAAACTAAATATGGACAACATGTCAAATGACTTACTGCATTATTCAACCGGAATGCTTTTCTCTGTGTTTTTCTCCTTGTTTGGGGTGATATTCAACATGTCAATGCTTTGAACACCATATATCAATACAAGGGATGTCAAAAAATCATATAGTGGCTAGGGGTGGGCAGCAGGGGCCCGCCCCCCGCTACCCCGCATAGAAGACACCTAGCGTGGGACCCGCCCCCCGCTCCGCACCACACTTATATATTTATTATTTATATAGATAAATATATATTTATATTTACATATATTTATATTTTACAAATTGTATATATATAAATATATATTACAATTTGTTAGACTTGTTCACAAGATTGTACATGTATTGCATTGGTCACCTAGGCCAATCCAATACAATCTTGTCAACAAGTCTAACACTCTTGTGAACAAGTCTAACAAATTTAAAAATTGATAACATAATTTTTATGTTATAAGTTTTTAAATTATTGTTATATATTTTAATTTTAATTTACAATTTAAATTATATAATAATTTGGGTTTGGGTCCAAAAAAATATTTTTGGACCTAGAAATAATTTTTAGGCCGGATGTCCGCCCCCGCCCCCCGGACCGGGGCGGGGTGTGGGGGTGGAAACACCACCCCCCCGCATGACCCCGCCCCCGCCCCCGCATATGCGGGTATCACTCCTAATAGTGGCACTGACCGTTAACATGGATTCGCAGTCAAGTATTTGTCATGTGAGTTGGTCCCTCACAAGACTTGTGTACTTACTGAACACTCGTTTTTCAGTTTACAAGTTATACTGCCACAATTACCAAGTTTCCCTATTTTAGTTGTAACCCTAACATTTGCATCTATAGGAATTTTTATTCTTTAACCATGGTATATTCAATGTTGGTAAAATTGTGCAAATCCCCAAGCTGGAGGCACTTTGGTTTGCAAAAGCAAATTGCATTCACATAAGCACAAGCTGGAGGCGCTTTGGTTTGCAAACGCAAATTGCATTCACAAAAGCACACATTTAAAAGCATTAGACTCCATGTCTTGGATGCTGTTTTGACCTTTAAAAGCACAAAGTAGTCTTGATGAGATGCAAGACACGGGGTTTTTATGCTTCGCATGAATTCATTTCAAAATGTCCATGCACATTCCACACTCACATACAAACTAGGAAAGACCACTTCAGGGGATGTATGGCACTGCCCATGTTTTTTTCTTCAGAAACTGGAGATGCATGTTCTGTTCTGTTCTGTTCTGTTTTGTATCAATGACTACCACTATCTGTTTTATGGATAGAAAACAAGAACATGTTCACTTAGGACAAGGAAAATAACTTGTGCTGGCCTAGGCCATGCAAGCCTCATGCAGTCCTCTTAGAAAAAAAAGTGGATCCCATGATGAAAAAGTTATATGAAGGCATTTTTTCATGGTGGGGTCCATTATTTTCTAAAGGGACTGTACAAGGCCTACATGCCCTAGGCTTGTATCTAGCATTCCTCGACAAGGACAAACATTTTTTCCTGGTAAGTGTGCACATGCATGTTTCTGTGTGAATGTTTTTTCACATTTTTATTTGTTTCTAAATTGATCATCTTTATGCCGGATTACAATAGTCTGGGAAGCATTGTTCTCCATTTCACTTATCAAAAAAACATTGTTCTCCATTTAAAAATAGTGGTTTTATCTTATGCTCAAGCTTTTTATGTATACAGGATTGGTTGGATATTGATTTTGGGATTGCAGAGCGCGTTGATTTTATTGCCATATCTTTTGTCAAGTCTGCTGAAGTGATTAATCATCTTAAAAGTTATATTGCTGCAAGGGCTCGTGATGGGTAAGCACATTGGTTTCTATGTATAGTATTTTTTACTCGATCATTATAAGTAATCATGAAAACTGTCCATGCTTCCCTTTTCTACTCTCTTGTAACCCCAGTTTTGGGTTAGCAATGAGTTCATTGTTGGTTCTCATATTATTAAATAGAGAAATGCAACACTTTTATTTAGATGTATGAATATTAATACTGCAATTTACAACTCAGATGCAAGTTAGTTAGATGAATATTGCTCCTTTCTCTTCATGTATTGTATTCTTCTAGTTGCCTTTATTTCTACAACAACCACGATATTGTTTTTTTAGGGAAAAGGGACATTACCCCGAAATTTTATTAATTGCCCTATTCTGACGGAGGAATACCATAATACTAACAAAAGCCTTGGGCCAACAAAAAATCCCAAAACCAAGGCTTTAAAACAATTCAAGAACATCCTAAGTAAATTCCTGTACTGTATACAAACAAGTAAAGGCAAGTAAAATTGTACAAAAGCCTACTGGCCTCCAAGAAACAGAAGGCCTGCTTTATTATAAAGCAACCAATCAATTCCTTTGGGAGTTGAGAGAGATTAGTGAAAATACCATCTACACCAGTAGCACCCAAGTTGACTAGACCATCTGCAAAACCATTGCCCTCCCAATATACATAGATATTTCATTGGCATTTAGACTCAAGAGAAGAGATTTCAGCCAAGAAGTTAGTATCTCTTCCTAAAGGGTGGTGAAAGAATGCAAAAACTAGTGAGCAATTGGGAAGTCTTATAGCACACCACCACAACCAGCATTACCAGGATTTGCCTTTAGAAGCAACATCAACATTTAGCTTCACTGTTCCAAGATCAGGGTGGCAGCCACTTGACAATAATTGGTTTTCTAACTTTAACTACTAAAGGAGAAATATGAATTACTTATATATAAAAAAAACTACTAAAGGAGAAATGTTGAGAGCATCTAGAACCACAGATGCATCTCTTTTTTCCACCATCCTTGGTTTGAGAAAAGGACTCAATTCACGCAACCATCTGAGTACCTTTTTTATGATTAAAACTGAATTTAGGCAGACCAGCATCAAACCATGCATCATTCCTTGCAAGTCATAGTTCCCATATATTGAGTGATGGGACGAGTTGTGCTAGAAGTTTAACTTGATCATAACCAGCAAAGAATGTCCACCAAGAAACAACCCCGTCCCTCCTGCCATGAGATATCATATTCCCTACACCAAAGATAATAGAGAAATGGTTCCAAACCTGAGCAGCTACAGGACTCTCATAAAAAAAACATGACTAATAGTCTCCACGGATATTGTTAATATTAATGCTGACTAGTATATTCTATTTGATAATGCAGTGACATAGCTGTTATTGCGAAGATAGAGAGTATTGACTCACTGAAGAACTTGGAAGAGATCATTCAAGCATCAGATGGAGCTATGGTAGCGAGAGGAGATTTGGGTGCTCAGATACCTCTGGAGCAGGTCCCCGCAGCCCAACAAAAGATAGTTCAAGTGTGCAGGCAGTTGAATAAGCCAGTCATTGTTGCCTCTCAGCTACTTGAATCTATGATTGAATATCCTACACCCACCAGAGCTGAAGTTGCTGATGTTTCTGAAGCAGTTAGGCAGCGAGCAGATGCTTTGATGTTATCTGGTGAGTCAGCCATGGGCCAGTACCCAGAGAAGGCATTGGCTGTTCTGAGAAGTGTCAGTCTGAGAATTGAGAGGTGGTGGAGGGAGGAGAAACGGCATGAAGTTATGGAACTCCCTGATATTGGAACTTCCTTTTCGGACAATATTTCAGAAGAGATCTGTAATTCTGCTGCCAAAATGGGTAAGCATTCTATATTGATAAGCATTCTCTATATTTCTGTTTATGGATCTGGGAAATTAATTTTGTTCACAAATGTTCTATCCTTAGTCCCTTGTGTATATGTGCATCTTACAATTACAATTGTGATTTGAAAATGCAGTTTATTAGCTGTTATTGTTTCCTCTTTCAAATTCATTACTTATTTATTTTGCATTTTCAAGATATGTTCTCAAATTGCGGGCTGTAAAGTATGTGGGCTAATGTCATCTAAAACAAAACTGATTTCATTTTCGTTAAATACCAAAGTATCCCCGTCCCCTGGGCTTGTGACCCGCCAGTGGCTCCATTGCTTTGGGGGGTACCGGTCCTGCCTTACCTATCACTTTGCCCTTGGTCAATCCTCTGACAATTGTTGCTAGTTATTTGTTAAATTTTCTGGGCTTATATGGGGGTTGTCATTTTGCAGCTAATAATTTGGAGGTGGATGCACTTTTTGTCTATACAAAGACAGGCCACATGGCATCTCTCCTCTCACGATGTCGACCTGACTGCCCTATCTTTGCTTTTACTGCCACAACATCTGTGCGGAGGCGTTTGAACCTACAGTGGGGCCTGATACCTTTTCGTCTGAGCTTCTCTGATGATATGGAAAGCAACCTTAATAAAACATTCTCATTGCTCAAGGCCAGGAATTTAATCAAATCAGGTGACCTTGTCATTGCCGTCTCAGACATGTTACAGTCTATCCAAGTTATGAATGTTCCTTGAAGACAACATTTAGTTTGCGAGGGTAGATCCTTTTCTTCCAGGTGGTATTACCTGTCTCAACTGTTATATCCTTTGCCATGGTTCCACAATCTAGTAAGCCATAGGAAGAAAAGAGTGAGTAATCATGAATCAGTCCTCTCCTCCCTCCCACTTGCTCCTGGATCGCTTCCGGTTGCCGCAACTATAGATTCAGTAG
Organism: Juglans cinerea; assembly: GCA_961763995.1. Lineage (NCBI taxonomy): Eukaryota > Viridiplantae > Streptophyta > Magnoliopsida > Fagales > Juglandaceae > Juglans > Juglans cinerea. Next base: position 7,305,924 of record CAUIVZ010000010.1, read on the forward strand.
AATCTGATTAGTTTTATCAGTTTATGCTACTTGAGCTTTTCTGGTCTGTCTTGCGTGAGTTCACCTATGATAGTTTTGTATGGATTATTTTTCCTCAATGCAGCTTTGTATGGCAGAGATAAATCCCCTAAACCTTTCATTTTTCAGCTTTGTGTTTGTGTTAACAAGGTAGTATTTGTATTCAGCTTGATATATATATATATATTTTATTTTTTTAGGTTTCAACAAAAAAGGTTTGGAATATGAATCAAGCATCTTTAAAGTAATGGAAGGTTTTGGAGCTACTTTACAGTGCCACAGGGTAGCTGTTAATTCATTCTCATTGATATTAATTTAACCATCTTGTGGATTTTTCAACGTAGTTCAGATGTGGATTTCAGTCCTGAAATTAGGATCTCCTGCAAGGGATGACATACCCATGTGTGTTTTTCAAAATACAGCAGAATTGGATCCACCTTAGGGCTATTAGTAAGGTCCTAAGCAAATATGGAAAATCATTACTCAATGAGTTGACTAACTATTTATATATTTTGGATCATACTATAAATTACATAAATTTATTAATTTTTTTAGACTTTAATGTTTCTCTTCAAAATTATCATTTGCTTGTCCTTGGGCACTTAAAATTCAGTTAATTGCTCTATAAGTTTACGTGACGATATTATATAAATCTAATTACGATTTTTTTTTTCAAAATTAGGTTTATTTCAAAATGGGTAGCGTTTCTTGCTGTCGTCATAGCTTTAGGGCCTTTTGTGCGGGTCAGGATCTACTAAGTAGTTTTGGGGCCTTCTACAGGCCTTGCTACTAATGGCCTTTTTATTATAAGACATTCGTTTAGAAACAAATTCCTAAGGCCTTTTTCGCATCCAGAAAATTATACTCTTGGAAGAGTTTAGAAACAAACAGATATAATATGTATTGGCAATCAGTTTGCAAGAGTATTGCAACTTTGCAAGAGTTGTCAAATAGAATCTGGAACATTTCCGAGGTAAAATCAGTTTAATCTAAGATTAATGAATCTACTTTCTACAGATCTATATTTGTCCAATTCTCTCATCATCCTCTCATTATTTTATGACGTAGCATTAAATGATTAAAGACTATTTATTATATTTAATTTATAAATCAATTTTTTAATACCATATCATGAAACGAAGAGAATATAAATAATGAATAGAGTTTTTCTATACAAATACCTTTTTGCAGTAAGAAACGATCACCAGAGAGAGAGAGAGAGAGAGAGAGCGAGCTACCGCATGACAAAGGTGCAGGCAGCAGTGTCTCAGGTGGGGCAGCAGAACACCACTACGAGATGCCAATAAAAAAGCCTACAAGGAGCTGCTCAACCTTTTTCCACTTTTATCTGCAAAAACTCCTATTCTATGATTACTTATTTTGTTCCTTCCTCGTTGTTGTTTTCCCTGTCCTTTTCTTTTTAATATTCGCCTGCATCTAACAGCACTCCTAACCGATTATGTAAAACCCTTATTTCTGTATAAATTGTATGATAGTAGCCTCCAACGGTTTTAGTTTTTTTCATTTCAACTCCTTTTTACCATTCTATCTATTTATTTCGTGCGTTTTCCTTTCTCACAGTATTTTTTCTAGATTTTTATTTTTCTTTTCCTAGTTAGTATTATTTCCCTTCCATTATTGCAAGTCTAATATTTCCTTTCAATTACTGTACGTTATCTATTCTTTAGAGAATTTTGTGAAGAGACAAATATAATTATTTTTATTTTATGAATTAATTTTTATTTTGGTTTAGTTTATAAATTTGGATTAATTTAAAATAAAATATAATTATATGACATTATTAATGAGAATATATTACAAATATAAAAAATACGAGTATATCATTTATAGTTAGAAAAAAGATTTGAAATGAATAAAAAATATTAAAAAATATAATATTTAAATAATATAAAAAAAATACACTAATGTATAATATATTATAAAATAAATTTTAATGATATATTTTATTGAATACGATCTGTTTAGAGTGCTTTAAGGAAGTTAAAATGAAATTATAAACACTCCCTTATCATCCTCTTAAATTGAAAAAATAAAATAAATCAATCAATCAAAAGTTCTAAAAAGTAAGTAGTAATCAATGAACTCTCTCGCCCATCTCATTATTTGGATTTTTGGGAAATGGTCTAAATGGATTGGATAGGTGAGAGAACAGGCAATGACTCAAAACCACACACTTCTGGGTCCTCCTCCTGCTTACCCTGCTTTCTTTACAGTGCAAGCGGGAGGTGTGCTCAAACCCAATCACCTATCCCGTAATTTAGGTGGGGACAACTGGTGCTGCCCAATTGCTAATGCAACTTGAAAAAGGTTCTGAATGTGACAAGAGAGCCCTACACCTGCTACCCTTGCAATCAAAGCCGGGTTAATCCCCCTTGTACCATCAAAGGTTAGTACTTGTACTGGAATGTAGTCTATCTTGAGTATGACATTTTGGAGCTGCAGATTGTAAATTTCAAATTTTCATAACAGGGTTTGAGATATAAAAAGAGAATTATCTTCTATTCAATAAAATCTGGTTGAGGGGAGATCATATTTCTAGATCATAAATTGACCATTCAATGTGTTAATCTCCCTTTTTATGTTTTTTTTTTATGATGATTTTGCTTTCAGTTCACCTGATTTCTTATTTGCTTCATATGGGTAGTTCTGTAATCAATCAAAATATGTGATGGGTTTATACATTTAAGAAATGTTTTAGTCATAAAAAAGATTATATGAAAATAAGCACATAAACTGACATGATTTAATATAAGAGAAATACTTTAGCACAAAATGATTATACTAAAGTAATCCTACAAACTAACGTGATTTATTGTGATTTATCAGATTGTAAAATTATTTTTATTATGAAATAGATCTGACGGATCACGTAAAACTATGTCAATTTGTGAGATTACTTTTGTATAATTTTTTTATAGTTATAGCACTACTCATACATTAAATTGTAAAGAAAATCATGGTGTTATATTACTTCTCTTACTAATATTCTCACTAGTTGCCAGTTGGGACCAAAATCATCATGGGTCTGTTCTCGAAACCCACGGCTGACCCAGTGATTCATTGATCTGGACTCCTTCAACCCACATATTTTAGAAATCTTATTCAATTATCTCCATGAAACAGCTAATTATGCAATTAAATATTTCAAATAAGAGATCATCATGAAACACTTGATCGTGCAATTATCTTAATACAATGACCCTAAACCTCATTTCTCAAGGAAATGAGAGAGAGAGAGAGAGAGAGAGAGAGAAGGTTAGAGTCCTGTCATGTTTTCTGGTTTTGACACAGAGAAGCAAACCCAAAACAAGAACAAAAATGCAACCAGTACAGTCTCCAAGAGTGGGTTGTGGTGTTTGAGGGACAGAGACAAAGCCATCATTTCATTTTGTAGCTTTTCTTATCAAATAACTTTAAGTCCTCATCAGCCATCATCTCCCATGTAATAAAATTGAAAAATCAACAGTTCAGACACCAACTTTGTTGTAATTGATGTAAACACGCAGGGAATAGCTCTCTCATTATCATTATTCTTTCTTTTGGGTCTGAAAATATTTCTTACTTGAGAGATTCTCCATGAAGCAGCTCTTCATCATGGATCATAGTCGAAAGTTGCTTCCTACATAGATTTACTTTAAGAACTAAAATTATCAGTCCAAAGTTGCTTTATAATAAGATCATAGCTGTTTCCTTGTCTTTTCCTTGCCATATTATTCATCAATTAACCTTTAATTTCCTTTTCCGAAACAAACAAATAATCATCAATTAAGGGGGACTAGTACTTCAACAAGATTTCAATCCGTTAGAAAATGGATGCCCCATGATTCATGTCGAATCGTGTCACATGGGTGAAGAAGTTACAAGCAATTAATTAACTCATCACCCACTGGTAGTTAATCTTCTTAATTAACCACTCAATCAGGAATTTTTAAAATGAAAATGTTACGTATGTTTGTAAAAGAGAGAAAAAAGTGAAAATATAAAAAAATGTCTCCTCTCTATTTACAATTTCTTAAAGTAACCATATTAAAGTCTTGATCTTAAAGTATGGAGTTATTTTAGAAAATTCTAGTAGCTTCCTTAGCGATGTATAGATGCAATCACAACAATTTGACATGAGCTGTAAGACGAATAAAGATCCAGACTTGTGGGACTTACGGTTCTCTTGACATAATTCAAATTAACCTTATTATACACAAACCAAAGACTAAACTTGTCAATACACCGATTATGATACAGTTAGACACACTAAAAGTATCATGGCCAATTTATTTAGAGAGATTTTTATTTTTTTGCACCCGAGTTACCAAAAACTAATGTATATTTTGCATTCTAATTCAATTATGGCTGTAGAGATAAATGAAAAATAGATAACGCAGTATCTTAGACCTTAGTGGATCGAGGGTGCAAAGTACAAAACACTTAATAATTTGAGGGTATAAAGGGTAACTATATATGCCTATTATTCATGACAATATATAATAATAAAGAAGAAGAGCAGAAAGATTATGTTTGAGGCCCTATTAATGTGGTTGAAGAATATAAGCATTATTGACAAGGCAAGCAAAGCATAGAAGATAGGCACGAAAGAAAATAAACATATCAATCGTCACTTCATGTGGGACGTACGGGCCCTATGTGGAGTATTATACATAGGGTGAGTATACAACTTAAGGGTTACATCTCCATAAATATTATTGAGCAGAAGTGTTGGCTTGCGAGTTTTGATAATCTGAGAGCGTAATATAAAATATATGATAGCAAAGAAGACTTGAAAGATTATTTTAAATTTAAGACTCCATCGATGTACCTAAAAAATAAGGCATTAACAATGCAAGCAAAACATATGAAAAATAATAAACATATCGATCTCTTCAAACAATTTTTTATTTATTTTTCCTATCATTTTTTAAAGTTTAATAAAACATCTTAATTCAAACTATTTTACTATTATTTATAAATTATTTTATTACTATTTACATAATTAGGTGATTCTGAGGCTAGATTTTGGATACACGAATAAATCTTCACAACCTCATCACACTTCACACTCCATATTTTTTTTAATTTTTATTATTTTTTTCTTTTATCAAATATTTATTATATGAATAATGAATAGAAAATTTGAAATAATTTAAAAAGAATAAACTTTAAATTTTTTTTAAAAAAATATTAAAAATTTAAAAAATATGGAGTGTGGAGTGTGGAGTGTGGTGAAAGTTGTGTAGCAAAACTCAACCTCCTTATCTCATTTTATCTCATTTTATTTCATTATTATAATTTTTCAAATTTTCATATAAAAATATAATAAACAATTCAATTTTCTTAAATTTTAAAATAAAAATAATATTAAAAAATAATATTTAATAATATTTTATTTAATTACCATTCATCTAATCTGAATTCTCTATTCAAATCCAACGTGAGTGTCCAAACCAGCGGTAAGGTAACAGATCAGTGGAGATCATATTTCAAAGGCAAAGTGAGACCCACGAAAGGGATTGGCTTTGTTGTCGAGATAGCCTGAGAGGCCGGGTAGAGGATGATAATGATGATGATCATAACCCATGCATAACAGCAACTGCTGCAGTTGGTTTTCCAAATCCCAAAAAAAAAAGAAGTGCTGCTCTGATAAGATTTTCACACGTTAGTACCATCACAACTGGAGAGGGGGGTCTCCCATGGATTTTGACCCCTCATATCCAACAAACACGCTCATTTATAAACCTCCATCAAGTGTACTACTGACTTCCATGGAAAATGACGCTCATTTACTTTACCCTCCTACCCATCTGTTCCATCTTGCAGTCTCTTCTTTGGCAAATTCAAAGAATCTGGATCCCGAATTGTATTCTATTTTCTTTTCTTTTTTTTCGTTTTTACTGCATTCACTGCGTTGAAACTTTGGTTCCCTCTTCGTCTTCTTCTTTGTCTCTGTAAAAAAAAAAAATTCTAATCCGTGACTATCAATTATTTCACACCTAACACTTTATAAAAAATATTTTTATATTTTATATATATTAAAAAAAAACAATAAATATATATTAATATAAAAGTTATAAAAATGAATGATAACTTATACATAACATTTCTTATAAATTTAACGCTATTTTGATTAAATTCTTTCTTTTTTTTCTCTATTCCATGGGAGCTCTCATGGATTCGGTTCAAGCCACTCTCAGCACTTTACTATGTTTAGCATAAATTAATGAAGATATAGGAATCGTTTAGGTGGAGAAGAGGGGAACTTTTAAATACCAGTCTCCATACCTAAGGGTTGTTTGGCTTAATACTATAATTATTTTTCATACAGATGGAGGGAATTAAAATTAAATTGATTCATAATATTTTGGATTGCTTTATAAACCATCTCCATGAATGTCCCTTTCTTAGTACCAAATTAATCAAGAAAACTTGGAAATAAGATAAATTAATTGATTCCATTTTCTAACTCTTTTTCTTCTTTATTAACTATAATAAGGAGTTTGTTGGACTGTTCATCTGTTCTCTTTTAGTTTTTATATTAGGAAGAGAAAATATATTTACAACTATAAATTGTACAATCGTTATATAATCGTTTTGAAAAAAAATAAATAAAATATGAGATTTACATGAAAAAAAATTAATTTTTTAATAATAAACTTCATTTTTTTTCAAAACGATTATACGGTATTAACACATTTTATAATTATATGTAGAATTAATTTATTATTAATTCGTCATTTACTTGAAAAAAGTAATAATAATAAAGTAGCCAATGAGAGACTGCAGAAAGAATCTGTACGTGTACTGTGCTTAAACTTTGTATATGACTAATATGAGTTAGTAATTGGAAGTTGTCCTTCAGAATCTGTGAACCATTTAAACTGCTTCATTGGCAAAAATTCTGAAAAAAAAATTAATAAATGTGGGCAGAAAAGTGAACTTGATATTCGACTGTTTAGCTCGTGGAAAAAAAGTTGGGTCTTCAAGCATGGATTTCTAGGAAATGAGTGTCTTCAAGTGCAGGCAATTGAGATTAGAGGATTAGGGGTATAGGAATTCTGAACGGCTCATTTGGGATTATAATAGATATGAGACTTAAGGTGTTGTTTGGATAGTAAGTTGAGATGAAGTGAGTTATAAATGTTGAATAAAATATTATTAGAATATTATTTTTTAATATTATTATTATTATTATTATTTTAAAATTTGAAAAAGTTAAATTATTTATTATATTTTGTGTGAAAATTTAAAAAAAATTATAATGATGAGATGAGATGAAACACTTCTTATATCCAAATGGAATCTAAGCCTTTCACCGAACAAGAAAATTATTTTCAAAAATGATTGATGTGTGAAGTCCATGCATTCATTTTAAGAAAAGTAAGATAAATTTGGGACTTATATGAAAAATAAATAAACTTTTTTATGTTAGACTTTATATTTTTTAAAAGAAGTATACGGAATTTACATATTCTAAAACTATATCTAACATTATTTAATTATTTTATTATGCAACTTCTCTCCACGTGAATATGTGAAAAGAAAAAAAGCAATTCATTGTAAATTTAAAGCACCCGAGTCTCGAAAAGCTAATAACAAACCCATGCTCCCCAAAACCTTTAAAGTGGGAATGATTAGTTTAACAAAATAAAAAATAAAGTAAATCCAATAATTTCAATAGACATCATAGAAAGAAGTCCACTAAAGTGGGCATCAATTGTCTTGCCACACTGAAGTTATGACAATGAAATATAATAAGAGAAATATTTTAATTATAAAGTGATTACATAAAAATAATCTCACAAATTAATATGTTTTGACGTAGTCTGTTAAATTGTAAAGTTATTTTTATTGTAATACAAATCTGACAATTCACATAGAATTATATCAATTTATAAAATTATTTTCATATAATCCCTTTATAGATATATGACTCTTCGTATAATAAACCCAACAGATAAGTGACAAATTACTAACCTGTTGGAACATCATTGTTGTGCAGCTTTGGCTTTTTATCGTCCAAAGCACAAAAGTAGAAAAGGATACCTCCTAAATTTTGATACATGGAAAATTTTAATATGCTCATATTATCTTGGCTGGGACTAAGGCACTCGAGCCTCCGTTGGGGGCTGTTGAAACATGTAGATAGCTCATATTAATGACAAATCAGTAAGTAAAAAGATAATGTAATCAGAAATACAAAAAAAACACTTCCTTAATCAGAAAGTAATCGTTATAAGCATAAATTATATTAAAAAAAATGCTGACAAAATGTAAAGAAAACTAGATTGTTGATAAAGTAAAGATTAATTTGAGGTATTGAGAGTTTGTGACTTAGATTTTATAAAATTAAATTTATAAATTGTTATGATTTTATATGATATATTAGATTTATATTAAAATAAAAATAATTTATCACATAAAATCATTTATAAAGCATTTTTCAAACTTTGATTATCAGTTACTTGGGCGAGAATACAGGCTACATGCTCAATGATGGCAAAAAGCTACATGCTCAATGGGGACAAGGGTGGATTATCACTGATCATACATAATGTTCAGTACCATGGATAGCAGTGTTACAATCCCAATTACTTTTTAGAGCAGTGACATGTTGCTTTCTTTTTAACAAACATGTTAAAATTACAAACAAGTACCCAAATACCAAGACAAAAATGGCTCATATATATATATATAATATATGCATATATCACTCAAAAAAGTGCATTAAACTTTGGTTTATTCACTGCTAGCTGTTGATAATGTTTTTGTCCGTTTTGTTTTTAATAGGATGACATGTTCTTAGGTACATATGTACCCCAAAGTTGGACACAAAATTATAACTTTGGTGTCCTCATTATAAATCCCCAAGGACAATTATAAGACAAGCGTACCAATGACGAGTCCTCATCCACATCATCATCATCATCATCCTCCTCTCAATGTAAAAAATCTTGATTCGACTCTTTTTACCTTAGAAAAAGCAGACCCATTTTCTGTCCATTTTTTTTTTTATTGATTTCAAACCTGGCTGGAACTAACGGTCACTTCTAGCTTTTGACTGGTCATGGTGCCTCTTAAAGTATCAACACTTCATTATTGCAGTATTAAGTTACTAACCAAAGAATTAATAATGTCTGAGAGGTTTTACATAATCATCCTTCAGTATATATATATAAATTCGCCAACTCAATGCCTATACTCAAATACCAATTTTAAAAGAGAAATACTCCAACCATAAATAATTATATAAAAATTATCTTACAAATATTTAAAAAAAATAATTTCATAAACTGATATGGCTTAACTTTATCATATTGTAAAAATTATTTTTATTGTAAAATAAATTAAATTGGTCATATAACATCGCGTTAATTTATAAAATTACTTTGTTGCCATTAAGCTAATTGATCAAAAGTCTTAAAAAAAAAAATGCATTTGACCGTGTCCAACTGACCTAATTGAATAGACTGTACGAATTTTGTCATTTAAACTTGTGGGTTATTTTGCAAGACTGATAATTACTCGATTACGTTATTTAAATCTAAATTGTAGAAATAGGTAGATAAACATAAACATTTCTGGGTTTTTGGTTCGAATTAGATCATCAAAAGCAGACAAGAAATTCGAGATGATCTACAACAAACCAAGAATTAAAACTAAAATCGAAAAGATAAATTTCCCATTTCTGGGTCAAATAATACTGAGCTAGATTTTTTCATATAAAAATGAAAGAAAAGCAAAGATGGAGACAGAAATAGGTATAAAAGTAAACAGCAAAGCACAGCCATGTATGTATGTATGTATGTATGTATTCTGTTGGTCAAATCCATGCCCAATTAAAATGATGAATTGCTTTAAAAAATGGCTCAATATTTAAAGGAATAATAAAAAATAAAAAACATCACAATGATGGTTCCAAAAAAGCATAACTTTCTCTCCAAATCGAAACGCCTCTTTGGTTTATATGCTAAAAAGTCGTGGATGTGTTAATCAAACACAGGCTGCAATGGGCCATAATTGTTTTTTGTCGTATACATGGTGCTAGCCAGAGAAAGCAACACTTGGGTGACATATATTAAATACGACAGTGTCGTTTTAAAAAATATCACCATAAAAAAAGACAATTCTGTTTCTTTTAATCTTCTTGTGTGGCACAAACTCGTTGTTTGTATTCAGAGTTTCATATGCTTTCTGTGTCACGCCTAAGACCAATAATTTGGTTGGTCTACATGATTCATGACAGCATTTATTCGGGCAATAATTATATAAATATACATATATATTATATAACAAAAATTATATGTGCAGTAACTTTTACGTACTTTTTTATGTACTTTACTAATGTAATTGATTGTATTTTTTTTTAATATAAAATAACTGTTTTAACCAATGTGCAATGAATACGTAAAAATAAATATATGTAGCATAACTTATTATATAATCAATTAAGAATTAAATAAGAAAAATGCTATAAGATTTCACAAAAATAAACTTAAAGATAGACATAGTTTTATAATTTAACGTACCGCATCAAGACATGTCATTTTGTAAATTTACTTTTATAAAATCTCTTTTGTTGGCCAGATCATTTCTCATTAAATATTATATATATATATATTTTTATATATATATATATATATAGGAAAAGGCACTTTCATATGAAACCACCCCCTTAGTTTTGTTGAAGTGGGTCGGTTGGGATACATAGTATTTCTAAGTTCTTTAATTTAATTAACTTAACATTGTCTTGTTTTGTTCCTTTTTCTCAAATTTTTTTTTTTTTAGTGCTGACCGAATCCTACATAAAACGACCTTAATTTTAATAGTATCCCTTTGTTTAGTCATAGATGTTCTAGAAAATTAAGATTTGTTTCTTGGATTCTTGCAAGATCACAATGTTATTTTAATCAATCGAATTTAAAAAAAAAAAATTGCAATTATTGTTTTTAAAATGATTGATGAGCTTAATCACGATAATATATAGAGGGAGATGGAGCTACATTTCCATCAGTTTTGAAGGCAATTGTGCTTAGAAAAGGAGGACAAAAAAAAAAAAAAAAGCCCATGGATTTGTATAAATCTTGAGAAAAACATCTTTTATTTCTTGTACTCACCTCCCTCGTAAGGGTATTGGTATCGGATTGAACAAAGTTAGTCAAATTTAATTAAAATAACGCACTTTTATTACTTTACCTAATCTATATCAAATAGACAAATTATACTAATGAGTCATACACTATACATATTTTTATTTTTTATTTTTAATAAGTATGTGGTGTAAGGATGATAAGTAGAAAATTTTAATTAATTTAATAATAATAAAAAAATTAAAACAAGTGTGATATGCAGTGTAACCAGCTGGATAGCAAAACTCTATCAAATATACTCCAAATTGAATCGGTCATTCTTTGATCTATATTATTAAAATATCAATTTTGTAATTATTTCTTTAATCAAAATCCTTGAAGAGAGAGAGAGAGTGTCTCTGTGAGACAATAATAAAGTTATAATTGAAGACATATATGTTTTGAGTTATTGTAACTAAGAGAAATGATAGAGTTATTATGCTCCTTAATTAATATCATTTATTTTGTCTCTTGATGTGGTACTATTATACTACATGTCTTATTAAATAATTTAATATATATATATATATAAAATAAAATGACGTTCAAAAATATGAAAAAGAGAAAAATTTATCTTTTTATGTTTGTATTTTAAATTTTTATTAATAAATCATATGATATCATATTGTAATATGATGTCACATCAAGAAATAAAATAAGAGTCATAGTAACCTTACTCAAATACTATTTAATCCAGCTAAATTATTCTCTACCAATACAACACGTGTCACGCAACGTTAGGCACACGAGGCTCCCCAACTCAAGAACGTCCGAGTGAACACATATTAGTATCTCCCATTTTCTGAACGTTACTCAACTTCCCCACTACTGTTATTTATTTATTTCTTTTTAAGAAATATAATATTTATAATCGTAATCTGTACAATTACTTTTAAAAAATTGAGTAAATATATGATTTATATGAAAAAAATTAATATTTTAATAAGAGATTTCACTATTTTTTAAAAATAATTATGTTGTATTTATGCATTTTACAATTATATGTAGTATAAAAAATGATATTTACAATCATAAATTACCTAAATACTATATATTATTTTAAAAAATAAATAAATATAGAATTATGGTGAAAAAGTTAATTTTTTAATTACACACTTAACTTTTTTTTTAAAAAGTGTGCAGTACTTGACAACCTATATTATATTTAGCATAGCATTACTGAGGTAGTATTATCTTTTCTTTTACCCTGTAGTAATACCACGTATAGTCTTTATTTAGAGACTGTATATGTATGTTTAGATAATTTTATTTTTAAAATTTTTTTAAAATTATAATAATATCCCTTTCAAATTATAATAATTTCTATTCAATAAAAAATATAAATAAGTCTGCACATATAATTCTCAAATCATACCATCCTCAATTTAAGGACTGTAAATAAAATTTCTCTTCATTTGTCCGAAATCTCAAAATTTGCACATTTGCCACGATCCCCTCGGCCCTCGATGCCCGTTTTCGATATCTCCGGATTACGAGGGGGCATATACCCACAAAAATCCAAACTAGTGGAGGGACATTTTTGTATTTTAGTATGCATCACGACCCAATCGAGACCACACACGATCGCCAGTACTCACACGTGTTACCCACCGTATAACGTCTACAAACTAACGACTGTATGCGACCCCTGCCACCACGTAAGCAAAGCGAAGCGCTGAATTGGGGATAAATCGCGCCATGTAGGACTCCATGGGGTCAGTTGATCCGAGTCACCACTCCCTAACCACTCTACCCTTCCCTATATAAAACCCATCCCCCAAGCCAATCCAATCCAATCCAATCCAATCCACCACCATTGTCTCCCCAGACCAGAAGCACACTAAACCATTTTTCGCCATTTCTCTCACCTTCGCCATTGACGATCTACGCACCGGAAAATGAATATTCCGGTGAAGGTCTCATCCCTAAAAATACCCACTGCCCATATCTCCGATCATCGCAGTCACGTTTTCCACGAAAGCAACCTACCTTCTTTGTCTTAGTGCGAAAAGGTATTCCATTCTTCTTCGCAACGATAATTCCAGAAGAAGGTACACCGATTTCTCGCTCGTTAAGAAATTTTCGTAGATTATTCTTTTGTTCTTTCTTTAGCTTAGTTTCGGAGCGGATTCACCCGGTGATCGGTGAAGAAATTATTACCGGCGGAAAATTTTTGCTTTGTCTATTGAGACAGACTTTTGTAAGGATGACGGTGGATGTAGAATGCGTATGAATTTTTGGTGTGAGTGGTGGCATCGGATTTTTCTCGTTCATGTATTGGTGCGAATATTTGGAAGTGAGGGAGGCAACTTTGGATTAAGGTGCCGTTTCTTTGTTTAAAATTTTGTTACTGTTAGGCTGTGAATTTCAAAGCGAATCCGAGTTTATTGAGCTCTGAAAAAGAACCAGAACTTCAGAGCGGTGTTTTCAGTCCAGCATTATTAGGCGGTACTGAAATACACAGAGCCATAGAGCGTAACCTCTCTAGAGATTGTTTCAACTTCATCATATATGCCTTTTCCAATGAAGATCCAACCTATTGATGTTGATTCTCAAGCAGCATGGAGGGAACCGATTGTTCGAACCGATACGGCCAAACCAGTCTTAAAATCGCGGTTCAGGAGGCTTTTCGACCGGCAATTCCCTAGCGTTCTGAAGATTTCGTCTGGGGAGAAGCAAGCTGGTGGTGAGGCACAGTACAACAACAAAGATGGAGGAGGGGCAGAGTTCGAGCCGAGCTCGGTTTGCTTGGCGAGGATGGTGCAGAACTTCATTGAGCAGGAGAGCACCGAGAAGCAATCATCAACGGCGGCGAAGTTCGGCCGGAATCGCTGCAATTGCTTCAACGGCAACATCAATGACAGTTCCGACGACGAGCTTGACGTGTTCGCTTGTTTCGGCGGCGAGTCAATCACTTCCGGATCTTCGTTCGGCGGTGATTTCTTTGATATACTCAAGGTAAAACGTAGCTTCAAGTTCTGTGTCCCAAAAATTCCTAAATTTCAACTTCCTCTAGTTTCTCAGCAACCAAACGGAGCATAAGCATAGTTTTGTTAAAGAATTATTAGATAAAGACCTCGTAAGTAAGAGCTCAAATTAATCATGTTTTGTTGCAACAGGCTCTTATTCCTTGCTCTAGCATTGCGGAGAGAAACCTCTTAGCAGACACGTCGAAGATCGTCGAGAAGAACAGCAAAATTCACAAACGAAAAGATGATCTGAAAATCATCGTCACTGACTCTCTCTCATCTCTCGGCTACGACTCCTCAATTTGCAAATCCAAATGGGACAAATCATCTACTTACCCAGCCGGTACTCTCTCTCCCTAAATAGTTTTACCTTAATTCATTTTAATCATGAAGTAAAATTGAGAAAAATCTATGGTTTTGGTTCAGGGGAATACGAATACATAGATGTAATAGTGGAGGGGGAGAGATTGTTGATCGATATCGATTTCCGATCGGAGTTTGAGATAGCTCGATCAACGGGTGCATACAAGGCGATCCTGCAATCCCTGCCATACATTTTTGTAGGGAAATCGGATCGGCTGGGTCAGATCGCGTCGATTGTGTCGGAGGCAGCGAGGCAGAGCCTGAAGAAGAAGGGGATGCCTTTTCCGCCATGGAGAAAGGGGGAGTACATGCGGGCCAAGTGGCTCTCTACCTATACCAGAACCACTCACTTCCGATCATCCTCCACCCTCGGAGACACCGTTTCCGGGACCGAGAACGAGGAATCTTCCGTCAACACCGACAGCGATGGGGGTGAGCTGAACCTGATCTTCGGTGAGGAAGCAGCGCCGCCCGAGTCTAGCCCGGGCTCCTCGTTATCATCACACCCGTCGAGAAACTCCAGCGCGGACGAGGGTGTGAAAGAAGTGGCGGTAACCCCGTGGCAGCCACCGGCGGTAAAACCGAAGAGCTTTGAGAGAGGAGCAAAGATGGTCACCGGATTAGCCTCTCTTCTCAAGGATAAACCCTAAAAAAAATTCTGTATTACCCTAATAAAAAATCATATAAATAATATATAATAACAATTAGGATAATTAATTCTACAATCTTTCTTCTTTTTTGGGGTTTTCCGTTTTCCCCACTCTTTTTGATCATGTAAGATGCAGCAAATCTGTGGTGGTTGTAATTAAATACAAACTTATAAAAAAAAAAAAAAATACATGTTTACAAAAACAAGTGTATACGCCTGAGACTGGAATCCGATGAGATTATCATTTTTTTTGGTTGATAGTTTGTTCATCGATTTTCCAAAAATGTCAGATCTGTGTATAGCATAATTGGTTTTAATGCTTTTTATTACAGATGTGCTAGTGGGGTTGCAGTGAAACGTTTCTTGATGGGGGAACAGAGGAGGACGAGGATAAGGCTTTCCTTCTTAATTTGAGAGAAGGTGAAGTGCTAGTGGTGTCTCGAGAATTGATTTTATTATATATAATTATTTTTATGTATTTTTGTAGAGGACTGTTATATTTACAAAAAAAAAAAAAAAAAATTACATAAAAATAATCTTATAAATTGATGTGGCTTCATCTGAACTATTAAATATACTTTATAATAAAATTAACTTTACAATCTAATGAATCACATTAAATTATGTCAGTTTGTACGATTGATTTTGTGTAATCACTTTGTAATCACATTTTACTAATATAATTAATAAAAAAATTATTTTATATACACAAAATAATACTAATACAATTATTTTGATATTTTTTGAACACAAACTCCTTAACCCTTGTTTTGCAACATCATTGTGGTGGGTGCAACGGTAATATATGATGCTTGGTATTTTATCCCATTCTAGTACGTTATGAGTAAAATTTTAAGGTGTTTGTAGGGTCGGCTATGAGATTCTTTTGCTTTTTTTTTTTTTTTGGTTCAAGGGAAAGACTTGAGAGTCTGAGACTCGGTCTCTCTCCCTATCCAAAACAAGAACAATAAAAGCAAAATTTGCCCATTGTTTGAAAACAACAACAATAATAACAGTAATAATGGTCCCATGAAAGCAACCTCCCACCTACTGCTCTCCCTCTTTCTTTCTTTCTTTCTTTCTTTCTTGGGGGATTGCTTGTGAGATGCAAATTCAATTGGATTCACTGAGCTTGCCTAGGGCACACGGAATCAGAAGTTCTAATTGGAGAATGGGGGTAAGATAAGATGCCTACAGTTCCATCTTAAACAATGGTGGACTCTTATCGCCCTTTTGGATGCATTAGAATATCCTCCAACATATGCTCTTTCTTTTGGATCTGATGAGGAATAGATGCTATCGGAAACTGTGCTATTCTTTATCCTGTTATTTAAAATACATTATAAGAATTCATTTTTTTTATTTTATATATAAATCAATATTTCATTTATAAGTTTATATATATATTTTTTATATTATTTAAATAGTTTTTTTAAATATTTCATTTCTATATTTATATATTTTTTTATATTTACAATTGTTTTTATATACAATGTAAAATAATTCAATTCTAAACACGTAAAATAAAAATATATAAACTAAATAAAAAATAAAAATAAAATCAAAATACGAAAAAATTGGTTTAAAAATATTTTAAAAATATTTTTTTACAATAAAATGAAATATATGTATTTTAAATAATGAACAATAAAAAAAACTTGTGTACATGATAAAAATCAATATAAAAAAATAAGAAAATAAATAAAATATCAATAAAAAAATTACAGGATAAACAATATTCGTTACGTTATAAAAGGTTAAGGAGTGGTTTGGATTCAGAGATGAGTTAAGATGGATTGAGATGATTTGTGAATAGTAGAATAAAAGTTGAATTATTTATTATATTTTATGTGGAAATTTGAAAAAGTTGTTTTAGGATTTGAAAAAGTTGAATTGTTTATTATATTTTGTGTGAAATTTTGAAAAAATTGTAATGATGAGATGAAATGAGTTGAGATGAGTTGAGGTGAGTTTTGAATGCAAACGAGACCTAAGTTAATTGTATTTTATAATTTCTTTAAAACAATTCTTTAAATAAATATATATATTTTTTTGTATAGTACAAAAGAGTGCTCAAGAGAGTTCAAGTATAGACATACACCTCTTCTCCACTTATCCAATCATGATTTGACATGTCTACGCACCATCCGATACTGCATGGCATGGACTCAGCACAAGGTGACATGTGGTACAGCTTGGGCCACTCTTCTTTGCACACTTTGGTCCTCTCGTCTTTCCCCCACTTTTCACCTTTCCTTTTTTGTCCTTTATACCTCTGCTACTTTTTCTTTTAATGCATGGATACGTACAGTTTGTTCTTTGATGTGGGTTTCCTATGGTGGCCATAAAGGTAGGAAGGACACTGTCCCCATTTACATACAATTTGTGGCATGATCGTTATTATTCAATTTAAAGGAGAATGAAAGCCTGTATTGACTTGACTTACTATTTTATATAAATTTATTAAATTATACTGCAATTCTGAATATATAATATAAAATAAAATAAAAGGTAGAAAAAAAAAATTAAAAGGAGTTCTTAAATAAAAATATAATATAATGCGTTTTGAACCTTTTAATTAAGATTTCTTGAAGATAATGAGAAAAAATCCAAAAAAAAAGTAAGCAATTTTGGAAGGGCAGCAATTGATATTTAGAAGCTGCTGCAATTGGTCGCATTGGTAGCTGACCAAATCCTACATAAACCACCAAAACATACAAAAAAACTATTTAGTTGAATGTTGCCTAATTCATAATTGTATTTAAAGGACAGCTACAATTGTCTTACTTTTCAACCTAATTAAAAGGGAAAACAAGTTAGAAAAAAACTGCTATACCCACCAATTCTTACCGTTTTACTTGAGTGATTGGAAAAAAAAAATATTTTTATTTTTATTTAATTATTAAAGAAGTGGTTTTAAATGTATTAGTGTATTTTTTATTTTTAAAATTTTTTTAAATATATTAAAAAATGTGAATAAAAAAATAAAATATATATATATATATATAAACAACTAACGATAACAATGAGCAGTGCTATCCAGACGGCAGAATAACACCGCTTAACAAGTCATTGGCAAAGAAAATCAAGCTGATGGATTTGATTTCATCGTCTCTCAATCATTCTAAAAAGAAATGTTTTAATCATAACATTTTTATAAAAGTATATTAATTTTTTTTTATAGTTTGATGTATGTATATTATATTATAAAATTATTTTTATTATAAAATAGATCTTTTACATACATATATATATATATATATACTAGTAAAGGGCAAACACGTGCATTGCACGTGTGCCCAATTGTGAAAATATAAAAAATATTTTTAAAAATAACATTTATGAAATATAAAAATATGTAATAATAAAAAATAGGTTAATATATATAATTATAAAATGTAATAGTTTTATTTATATTTTTAAATTTTCATTGACTATCAAAATAATTATATATATTATTTACAGAATATCTATGATTATAACATAGGAATTTGCACGAACATATTTATAATTAGACAATTTTCTATTGTAGATAAAAAAAAATGACTATTGAAGCTAATGGGTTATCATCATAATTATAAGTAAAAAGAAAGAGCTATCTCATAATTACATATGAATTTCTTATAGCTATACACGATAATAATTGGAAATCTGGAAGAAACTTTTGGAAATAGCTATTATGCTGTCCCAGGTATGCTATTTCTTATAGCTTCCATATATTTTTTACGCATATCTCTTGGACCTCCAATAAAAGACGAAGGTAGGATAATGCGTTTTCTAATTTTGGAAGCATTACTTTCTCCAATCGAAATACTATCTACAATGCCTTGATATACATCTGATCTAATTTCATGTTGTTTTGAATGAAAATAATCTAATCTCGATGTTTCTATTTTAATGTACATGTCAACAACAAATTGTTGTAGCAAACGAGCATATAATAACAAAACTGATCTGTATGTGTCTCTCATTTGTAATCTGAAATAATAATATTCACGACAAGAAACTGTTGGCACTTTTTTTTTTCATCAGTATTTGTTCATTTCGAAGAAATTCTTCTGCGCTATTTGAATGTTTAATATGATGTAATTCCAATGTTTGGGTGTTTACTGATATTGTTTCTTTTTCGATTTTCTTGATTCCTTGATGCAAACCCGAGTCCCCGAAAGGAAATAGTAGTGGATATTGTAGCGAATCATAACAATCAAAATAATACTGAACAATGTGACTTATTTTGACTACAGGTGCATTTATATAGATTAAAAAAATTAAATAACATCTTCTTAAATAATGTAGAAGAGAATATACTAAAAAGTACACGAGGACTAAAACAACAGTATAAATATAGGAAATTGACAACAACTGGAATGAGGAACAGTAAAATAAAAACAAAAGCACCAAAATTTGTAAAAAAAAAAACACATTAGAAAATATTAGATCTATATTAATAAAACATATATTTTTTTACATTTTTACATATTTTTTATTTTTATGATCATTATTATTATTTACAATACATATTATACACATGATCTGCATAATATTTATAACTATAATATGACAATTTACAAGAACCAAGTCACAACTTTGAGATGATACGGTCAATTTTTATAATCGTCGAGCATCCCAACTTAGGTATCAAAGTACTTGAATGGGTTTTGTTCCTGGTCTTCGCCATGCCTCTTTACACCAGAGTTCAACATATTGGTTGAATGAATAGCCACATACATTTTAGAAATAATTATATTTTGAAGTGTATGATATGACTATATAGCTATTCATTCAGCCAACATGTTGAACTTTGGTGTGAATAGATATGGCGAAAACAAGGAGCAAAACTCATTCAGCTATTTTGATACCTAGGTTGGGATCTCGACGATTATAAAAGTCGGCTGTATGCATCTCAAAGTTGTGACTTGATTCTTGTAAGTCATTGTATTTTAATTATAAACATTATGCAAATCATGTGTATAATATGTATTGTAAATAATAATAAAAGTTTAAAAATA
This sequence comes from Juglans cinerea, assembly GCA_961763995.1. Lineage (NCBI taxonomy): Eukaryota > Viridiplantae > Streptophyta > Magnoliopsida > Fagales > Juglandaceae > Juglans > Juglans cinerea. The sequence goes on from CAUIVZ010000010.1 coordinate 7,326,067, forward strand.
TAAACATAAATATGTTCATTTATAGTTAAAATTTCTAAGTTATGGTTATCAAGTAGTCAATTTGCATCCTAAGTTGGATTCTGAGATGTTAATATTCTTTTTTTGAGAGATGTGGAGATTTATTTGTTTGTGACATATATGTCTATTGTCTTAAATTTGAAATCTTAGATATCTGAAGTCTGGGATGTTAATATGATTTATTTATGAGATGTGAAGATTTATTTGTTTGTAACATATATGTTTATTGTCTTAAACCTTTTGTGACATATTCAAATTCGAATGCAAGAGGATAGACACCTGTGCATGGTAGAGAGACGAGCAATAGTGACGAAGGCAAAATGCAATTTCACTAAACAACATGAATTTGAGAATAAAAAGTTCGAGGCGAAGATTATGAGCTTGGATTTTGCTAGCATGAGTGCTATGCAGCAAGACTACTTCCTTGACATTTAAAGGGAAATTTATGATGCGTCGAAGAATAATTTCGGAGGTACATCTACATCTTCATCCACACCTCATGGAAGTTTGTAACTTTTGGGCATATTTGCAATATTAGTGATTTTAGTGGCTGCCTAGCCACATGTTATGGAGACACATGTGGTTGGACAACATCTATGAGATCTATTTTTGGTTTAACATTGATTTTTGGTAAATGTTTCAAACTTTGACAACTGGAAATAGATGATATACTGATATGGTTTGGATTTAATTTCAAACCTTGTTTTGTATTCGGCTTGTGGGGCTGTTGGTTTATGTTTTTTATTTAATTTCCAAACTTGTTTGTATTTGGATTGTTGGAACATTACTGGACAGTTTGGATTAAATTTCAAATATTGTTTTGTATTTGGATTGTGGGGCTGTTGGTGTATGGTTTTGATTTAATTTCCAAACTTGTTTTGTATTTGGTTTGTGGGCTCATGGCTGGACAGTTTGGATATCTTTCAGATATTGTTTTGTATTTAGATTGTGGGATTGTTGGTATATGGTTTGGATACGTGTGTAGGCTGGAAATCTTGTTTCTACGTGCTTGTGCATATTGTTTATTGTGCTTGTATATATTGTTTCTATGTGCTTGTATATATTGTTTCTATGTGCTTGAGTTGGTTTTGAAATTTGTGTGTAGGCTGGAAAAAATGTGTTTGTGCATATTGTTTCTATGTGCTTGAGTTGGTTTTGAAATTTGTGTGTAGGCTGGGAATCTTCTATTGAGGAGGGTTTCTTTGAAGATTTTTTTGGTGTTTGATTGTTTGTGTTTTTGGGTTTGATTTTAGTCTTGTGTCTTGTCCCTTTCTATGGGATTGAGTGTATGTTGTTCTATCGGTCTCAACTCCTTTCGGTATTTAAAAATGAACAATGCAGTTGGGGTAAAATTTGCTGTCCAAACTTGTATGCGGAATATTTGTAAGAGGAAGTGAAAAGAATATTTCCTCTTTGAGCCCGTCAGAACACAAGCAACTCAATGTTGAGGTTGTGCATTGCAATTGATCTCAACCCCTTCCATTTATGTTAATTAATATTTAGCATTGTTAAAATAAATGTTACAAAATATGGACATTAATTAACATTGGAGTGTATTTGCAAAATATGAAAACAAAATTATTTAAAAAAAAAATTATTAAAATATATAATATTATATTATTATTTTAGCTTTAGGATGGAGAGTTGGACACAAATCTTGTATTGCTTTGAGTTTAGCCAAAAATTCTAATTTTAATCAAATTTTGATTTTGATAATGACTAGAGCAATACTAATATATATTAGAGCTCTAGATACATTTAAGACCGTCGCATTTTATTCTAAAATATTAGAATATAGGGTCGAATAAAAAATGGAAGTACTGCGAGTAGTCATGTCGTGGTTCGGATAAAAGTCAAAGTGTGAGTAGTATATGATTGAAGAAAATTATTGTACAAAAGTTTTGGTTTTGATCTTATTCAAACTCATTGTTGACGTGTATAAATCTCAAATAAATAAATTTTATTTAAGTTTTTGTAAAAAAATAGATCTCATTTTAAAAAGTTATAAAAAAGAAATATTTTTTACTAGTGAAACCTATTTTCTTATAAAAAAAAATTTGCACGAGGCTTATCTATTTGAGATTTGTACCTAGCATTATTCAAGAAATAAATACTTGAAGTTAGGTCATTATACCATACGACAGTAATGATAATATACATACAATTCTTTTTACAATTGTGTTTTAAATTGAGAGTATTTTTATAAAATGATGTTACTTTTATAAGTTTTTTTATTTATAAAAATATCTCTTATTTAAAACATGATTGTGTAAAAAGTTATAAAACAAAGTTATATATGTATCATTTTACATACCAAAAAATGATCTATCTATCCAAACTCAGTTAATTTAGCGACGGAAAACACTGACGTGGAACATCATATTAGTCCCAATGTTTGTAATATATCCAAAATATTGCATTATGCCATAAGTATAGCTATGCATCACCACAAGGAATTGTAACCATCTAACTTGAGGTAATATGAAACCAACTTAACATTTCAAGAGAGCAAAACCAGAATATTTAGAAAATGACACGGTCCAATTAAAAAATCGGATTCATCTTAACGGGTATCTAGATTTTTTTATTTTAACACCATGATTTTAATGATCCAACTGTTTATTTCAATTAATGCACGAATACTATCCTTTTATTTAAATAGGTTTTGGTTAATTTAAAGAGTAATACTCTTTAATTCAATTAACTTACCTATCAGTTATCGACCATATAAATGAAAAAAAAAACATCTCCATGGGTTTGAAAACTTCAAACAAAAATTAGAGATAGACAAAACATGGAAATGAAATTACTGTCTTGCACGTGTATGAAGAGGTTTTTATAGGAAATATCGCGTATTATTTTTTAAAAATAGTAATTAATTATATATATATATATATATATTCTATATTGTTTTTTAAAAATAAATTAATAAAAAATTTATTTAAATTATGAAAATTAATAAGAATTATGTAACTAACTCATTAAAAATATATTTAATTATAATTATATTTATGATTTTGATAGTTATTAGTTACTAATTTAGACTCATCCATCGTCGTAGCTATTTTTCTAAACCATTTGTTTCATAATATTGTTCGAGTTCATAGGCTACATATTACGACTGTACCAAAATTTAGTTAACGTCCCACTTTTTATTTTTTTTAATTTTTGTTTTATAGGTGTTAATTAATATCAGACTTTTTTTTATAAACCCTAATAAATGAATTATGCTTTAATATAATATCAATCTTAGAGCTAGACCTAAAGGTGCTACTAATATCCTGGAATATTTACAAAGATAAAAGTTTCAATCCCTTAAATTCTGTAAAATATACTGTGAAATTTCAAGACTGCATCATTAGGAGTAACTTCTATACAATACTGTGCAACCCATTCTCTTTTATGCCGTCAAGTTGGACTTTTGTATTGTTTTAAATTGAATTGTAGAGGACAGCTCGAAGGATAGTTTGTTATCATGCGGTGTCAATATTCTGTTTTGACTGTTTAGTTATACTCAAATGCATTGCTGGTATTACTCTGCATGTCCATTATGGGAGGCTATGTTGAGACTAGCATATCTATAAATCACTGTTGCACTGCATGTTTACGCCTATTAATGCTGGGAAGATCAGTGGATCTATGGGGCAAGGTGGGGCATGGGGATATGGTATAACCAAAGTAATAGCACAGGAACTGGCCTGGGAGTAGAAATGGCAAAGTGTGTACGAATTATGAGATAAGAAAATGCAGAAGAGAATTTTGAGGGTGATGTGAAGTAGTAAATTGCATTGGAATCTACCTATAACACTTTGGTGCAACAGATGGGGATTACAAAAAAATGTCAAAAAATGATCTGATATATATGTTCAGCTACATCTATTTTAAATGTTATTGATCCCTTCTGACTGTTATGCTCTTTCTAGATCAAAACAATAAGAGGATAGTCCTGGCTCTTCAAAGTGGATTAAAGAGTGAGTTAACCTGGGTATTGAATACTCTCACTCTACTCTCATTCAAGGAAAAGGATGACATGCGCAGAGATGCAAACCCCTCGTGCAAAAATACCTGGATTGCTGGATGCTCTTCTGCAAGTTGTATGTGTTTTTGTTTGTCTATGCCCTGCTTATTATATATTGTCCTAATGGCACAAGCCCTGATCACTACATTTAAATTTAAAATGACACAGATTGATGACTGGCATGATATAGCGCTTCCAACAGAACTCATAAGGATGCTGAGGGTCAGAAAACTAGGCGCAAATTCCGTTGTAACCGGAGTTGGGGGCATTGGGTTCAAATGGCACTCCCCTGCATTCCCGGTGAGCTTGACATGGAGTTTTTCATTTTCCTCCCCCACCCCCAACTTTGTGGGATCAAGTGTGTGTTGAGTACATTAATTTCACTTCAAATAATTGGATCATGAGCATGGGTCGGTGTTCTTACTCGTTTGAACTTCCTTTTTGAGATCTTTTGTACCAATTAGGTTAAAAGAAAAAAAGAGAGAGATCGCACCGAATTGCTTGTATCGTGGTTAATGTTTTTTATATATGTTTTTGTGCACACAGAATATGAAGATAATCGAAGCTGAACAATTATCTCATCAGATTGACGTGTGATAATCGTATCGAAGACATTTAATTCTTCAATTAAAAGTTATCAAGTTATGCATGTATAACATTATTACAAGTTAAACGAGGCTTAAGTCATTAAAAAGAATCGATGTTCAAGTCATATGATTTCTTAATTCTTGTCAAAAAAATTCATATGGTTTCTGTCTTTCTGAAAGAGTTCGTAGTTCCCTTGTTTGTCAAAACAAAAAAAGGAAAAGAAAAGAAAAGAAAAAAACGATTAAAGACGTAGAGATTTCATCGAGGTTATGCATGAAAAACAAGAAACTGATGGTGCAAGCTAGGGATTGATTTCACATAAATCACATATGATCATCCAAGATACAATCTGACCGGGGGGGGGGGGGGGGAACAGTCTAGAAAAGATAAAAAAAAATTGAAGTGAGGTATTGCCTTGGGGAAATATTTATAGACCCAAATTCCTCGTTCCCAATAATGAAACGTTCAAGTTTCAGAACAAGGATGCATGCCACTTTCAATATTTAATTTCTCGAAACAATATTAATGGATTCCACTTTCGGAACATGAACTGGGAACTCATGAATCTCATCCATCCAAGGACTCTTCTCCTTAGCCGGATCAATGGTCTTCAATGCACGCCATACAGCACTGTTACATTTAAATCCCGAACCGAAAGCAATCTGCCATGTCCGATCACCCTTCCTGATCCTACCCTTAGCCTCAGAGTAAGCCAACTCATACCACAAAGAACTGCTAGAAGTGTTCCCAAACCTATTAAGAGTCATTCTCGAGGGCTCCATATGCCAGTCAGTGAGCTCAAGGTTCTTTTCTAGCTCATCTAGCACTGCTCTCCCTCCTGCATGAATGCAGAAGTGCTCGAAAGCGAGCTTAAAATCTGGAATATAGGGCTTAAGTTTCATTTTAAGAATTTTCCTTCCCACCAAAGTCGCAAAAAATAGCAGTTGTTCGGACATGGGAAGGACCAAGGGCCCGAGTGTGGTAATGTTGGTTTTGAGGGCTTCTCCGGCCACAGCCATTAGGTCTTTCGAGAGCGAGACACCAATTCTTTTAGTTTCGTCCTCTCTTTGTAAGACACAATTGTAACACTTGTCATCGGAACCCTTGTGGGTGCGTACCGTGTGGACGAGTTGGTACTTTGAGCGGCGGCGATCAGACGATCGGTTGGATAGGAGGATGGCTGCACCGCCCATACGGAAGAGGCAATTCGAGACAAGCATTGACCGGTCGTTGCCAAAGTACCAGTTGAGAGTGATGTTCTCCATGCTCACTACTAGGGCATAAGAGTTGGGGTGCACCTATAGTAAGTTGAAAATTAGGTTGATCAATCAGGAGGGTTTAGGTTAATTAAGAATATATAATAAAATTATGAAGCTAATTTAATTAAAGCATGCAACTCCACCCTTCATATATATATATATATATTGTTTGGTAGAGATCAATCGTTGCTGCAGCTTATTGATCATGAGCAATTGCAAGCGACTAGTATTACGTGTACTTATAGTTTTATTTACACTTTTACTTATAAGACTCATTTTATCGGTTTTTTTTAAAAATTCAAATTTTATGATTTTCAACATATTAATAACTGACATGTAGAGAAGTAAGTTTTTTATAAATTTTTCTTAAGTACATTTAGTATTTTTCATTGCAAAAAACTCCTCCCTCATGTAGCTATATATTCAGATATATATTTATTTATTTACTAAAGTAGCACATGCAATACTATTGGAGATAGATATTAATTAAGCATTAAGAAGAAACGTGTACACAAGAGTAAGGTGGCGGGTGAAATATGAAATGTACGTCTTAGCTATATAAATAGGAAATAGGATCAGTAGACGTAGTAGTGTATTAATTAATAATGCTAGCTAGCTTCTTGGGACCAAGTAGTATTGGTTTTATTGAATGGGAATTAATGTGACGGTACGTCGACATGCACATTTATTGGAGGAGGCCGTTGGAGTATCAGGCTGATTAATTATATGTTGCGACCCAACATCTTTTAACATGTCATGCCATGCACACCCAAAACCAGCTGGCCTATACATATCTGTGTGTGTAGCACTGTAGACCCCTAACCAGCAAGACATTAATACCATTATCTTTAATTAAAAGTGGTTTATATATTATTTATTTATATATATTATAGAAAAAAGCTATATATTCCTATCAAGAATACCCACCGAGACTACTGGATACTCATTGTATTTTTTTTTAAATAATAAATGTAATTAAGAAAAACTTACAAAAAAACTTACTTCTCTACGTTTCAGTTATTGATATGTTGAAAATCATGAAATTTAAAATTCAAAAGAAAACTAACAAAATAAATTTTGTAAGTAAAAGTGTAAGTATATCATATAACACTAGTCTTTTTTTTTTTACTTAATTATTAAGAAAATAATTTTTAATGGCTTAGAATTTTTTTTTTAAATGTTTAAGTGGTTTAAAAATATGTATGGAAAAAAAGTATAAAATAAAAGAAAAGAAAATTACATGCTCGACGAGGATTCTCGGTGGACATGGCAGGAATCTATATTATATATCTCAATAATATAGCTAGATGATATTTTTAAAGTCTTCGTTTGATTACTAAATATTTCTCAACTCATTTCAATTCATTATTATAATCTTTTTAAATCTCAACATAAAATATAATAAACAATACAACTTTTTCAAATCTCAAAATAATAATAATATTAAAAAAAAATATTTTATCATCTCAACTCAACCCAGTTCAACTTAGTTCAACATCCAAACACAACTGAAGATGCCAAATTTTGCACGTACATCCATGATCATGAATTTATAATTAGCCCTGAATAACTTCTTTTTTTTGGTTAAATCCAATATTAAACAATAATTAGGTATATGTCATAGCTTATAATTAATTTAAATAATTAATTATAATTAACAAAATGAAAATGAAAAAAATAGAGTAATTACTGACCTGTAGCAGCTGTTTAGCAAGGTCTATAGAAATAAGCCCAGCACTGCAACCCATACCACCCAGATTATAGCTCAAAATGTTCCCTCTGAGCTTGTAGTGATTCACAATCATGGCGGACAGCGACGGAGTTGGATTAAACAAGCTACAATTCACCACAAGAATCCCTATATCCTTAGCCCTCACTCCCGTCTTTCCCAAAAGCTCATCAATGGCTCCGAACATCACGGTCTCGGCCTCCTTCCTTGCCTCCGCCATGCAGGGATTGGGCGGGACTCTCAATACTGCCTCCGGCAAGTAGGTCTTCTGGCCCAGCCCTGACCTCTCCAAAATCTTTTTTTGAAAGGCCAAGTTTTCCTCTGAAAAACTCCCGGTTAGAGTAGATCTTTCAATGAAAATCTCCCTAGTGCACTTTCGCTCCTGTTCCGGCTTGTAACACGCGAAGTTTACGAGGTAAACTTTTCTGGGACGGCTCGTAAAGTAGAGGGTGGCGAAGAAAACCATCAGACATGAGCAGACAGTCACCGAGACAAAATGGAACTTTAAGTTCTGCCATAAATGGACGAATTCTTCGACAGTGAATGTTGAGAGATGAGCCGAAGCTATGCCCAGCAGCGGCACAAGCAAGAGATACATGGCGTTGGAGATTAGGTAGTGGTACCCGAGCTTCACATACTTGAGTCTAACGGATAAGAGAAAGTTAGGGAGCTTGTTTTTCCTTTCCACAGGAGCTTGAACCGAAATCGATTCAGTTTCCGAGTTTGGTTTCCTCTCATCCGCCATAGTAGTTGATCTTGATCAAAATAAAGCTCTTGGGATAAAGCTTCCGGACAAAAGAAAAATGGGCATGCAATAGAAGGGAAAACAGGGGAAAGAGACGAGAACAAAAGGAGTCAGGGCTGAAGAATTTGGATGATATGAAAAGCGTAACCCAAACCCAGAAATACAGCGAAATTTAAAGAATAATGCTGAACTAAATAATATTGAACAGAGGGGGGGCCAAGATATTGCAAAAAGCAATGCCCTGCGAAGATGGAGGGGGAGCAACATTTAAAGCAGTTGGAGAGAGAGAGAGAGGATGCTAAGTGCAACCACCCCAACGAACTTTTGATGTTTAAGCCGAAGGGGCATTGAATATGCCAACCAGGTCAAGAAGGATGTACTGGGTTTCGTGGAAACAGTGCAAATCTGAGCTACGTAATTTCTGATCTCTTGCCATTCTTAGGGTATACCCCCACATTTCACCGTGTATATCGCCATGTCTTGTACGTGTTGTGGTAGTACGTGTCAGATCATATTGAATGAGGGCCCTTGATAATGGACCATATATGTAGCTCAACCTATTTTATCCTATTCAAGTTTCAAGTTTCAATAATAAATAAACCACTTTTTTATACTGTCAAAGTATATATATGTTCCTAAACTATCATTAATTCCTTTTTTCTTATTGATCATGCATATAAAAATCATTATACAGGCCATCAGAATGGATCCAAATACCTGCATCAAATTCATTGTTACCAAACTATTTACATCATTTTATATTTTTCCAATATATAGCACTCATATTTCTATATATATATATATGGAAAATGCTAAATTTACTTAAGAAAAACTTACTTCTCCACATATAAGTTATTGATACGTTGAAAATCATAAAATTTAAAATTTAAAATTTGAATTTCAAAAGAATACTAACAAAATGAATCTTGTAAATAAAAGTGTAAGGAAAACTGTAAGTACATGTAGCACTACTATATATATATATATATAATTGGGGACAAAGTATGTATGTTATTTGAAAAACAATACCATGCACGTCGGGCCAACAGTACTCATCCAATACCTAGTTACAATTATTATTTTTAATAATCCAATATGGTGATCATCCCCAAACTATTTTTTGGGCGAAATCCTCTCCAAATTACCAACTACTTGGCATGCATAATCTTAGTACTGCACTAATCCAACAAGATCAGTACTGTATAAGTAATGCAGCATTACTATTATGCGTGGTTCATGTATTATCCGAGCGCATGCATCAACAATAATAATTTGTACATATATGAAATCCTCGATGATCTCGAGAGTATGCAACCTTTTGAAAAAGAAAAAAGAAAAGCCAACTTCATAAAATTAAAACAAATCATTTTTTTTTTAAATGGGGTTTACCTTTTTTAGAGGGTTGCCCCGGACTTGCACTTGTATATAGATCAACGTCTTAATTATGAATTACTGCATAACTCATAAAATTTATAACCTAGCTAATGAAACCACCTCACCCTATATTCTAATATTATTTACTAGCCCAAGCTAGTTTTTAGCTATGTTAATGTCGTACGTATGTAGTAATATATGATCAGGCAAACCATAATACTTTCGATCTGTTTAATATATTAATGTTTGGGAAAAGTTTAAAACTCTGTCTCAACTCATAATCGAAAAACCAATCATGGCATATATACCTTACCGCGTAGGTGTTACAGACATGTATACATATATGTGACCTTATACGGTCAAGTTAATGAACTTATATATATGTGTGTCTATCATGTGTATATATCCACATGGCAGCTTGTCGATCTGTATAAAGCTGCCTTTGTGATCTGTGCTTGTACTGATCAGTAGATGATCGATCAGGTGTGTCTTAACTAGTCCTCTTTCTCCTACAAGCTGGAGTAGGCCAGCTTGCAAATTAAAGATAAAAATGGAGTCCTCATTTTCTAGCTAAAACATGCAAGCTGTCTTTGGGTTATTGATTGGGATGCTTGCAACTATAATATATACACACACACATACATACATACATATATATCTGTGAGCGGTAGATGCATGCTGCAGCCTGATGATCGATGATGATGATGCATTCATGTCACAATTAACGCATATTAATTTATATGCAGGTAGATAGCGAAGGATGGCGGTTTGGAAGTGGCATTGATGATAGCAGAGCAGTGGATGCATGCCTAGAAATGTGTATGAATCGTTGGTCAATCTCTCATTTAATTCATAATTGGTTTCCCTACCAACTTGCCTTTGCGCTAGTAACTTACTATTTTACTCATCCTAGCTAGTCTGCCTCCCTCCCTCCCTCCCTCCCTCATGCCTCATGCCCCTCCTCCTCTGATGATCTTTTTGAGTCTGCTTCTCAATATCTCATTTAAATTAAAGCTACCCTTAAACCAGAAGCTCGATCCATTTGATGGTTAATTCATTAGAAATACAAGATTCAGAACATAAATCAAAACATGAGAAAACACCGGCCTAGCTTAAGTACTAATAGAAGGAGACTCCTTTCTGAACTTGAATTTTATGAAAGGTAAATTGTAATTGGTTAAGGGATGGCTTTAAGGGGTGCATGCCCCGTGTGATCCAGATCAGGTACTCCGTCTTGGGCTTTAGCTAGTCTGATCCTCAAAGTTCAAACTTTTCAAACAATATCACACAAAAGAATTAGCTAGCTACATCCATCGATCATAGCGTATGCAAATATATATAGTTTTGTCACTTTGTGGTCACCCCTTTGACAGATAACCCAGCTATTAAGTATTAACAAAAAAAATTTAATTATCGCCCGATTTGTCGTAGCCGATTCAGTTTGATCAAAAGGGAAAGAAAGGAAGAAAAGTAGAAAAAGTAGGCCATCCATGGCCGAGGACAGTTGGGAGGAAGGAGCTAGCTCATGGTCCCACTCATTTATAGTCATGTGCCAAATGGCCATTTGCCATTTGGGTAATTTTAGATAACCTAAATATATATATATATATATATATATATTGTTTTTTTTTTAAAAAAGGCCATTGATTGGAGGTATTGCTGCGTTTGAAGCAGAGTACTTATGCATGCAGGCATTTCTTTCTGAAATATAGCTAACGTGCAGTGAACGTAGACCAAGTGGCTGGCCTGGTTATAACTTATGTCATTTATGGGACTGTTGACAGGTGTGAACTGAGTTAATTTGTTGCCCTCCCAATTAACTTTGACTCTCTCTCTCTCTCTCTCTCTATATATATATATATATATTAATGCCTGAAGTTTGAATAGTTGATTCAACAAATTAAAGGGTACGTATACGAACCATTCCGGCCAGTCTCTTAAATGCTTAAAACTTCCAACCAAATTCTCACCAATTTCGTAGCAAGTTGGGACGACGTTCGCGTTTGGATATATATAACTAATTTGATAGAGCACCACGTACGTACGCAGCGCACAGGTATTCACTAGTCATAATTTCTTTATATATATCTCCTTTTGCAGCTAGCTGTACGTACGTACGTATTGATCTCTATAGAATATACATACCATGTACGCGGTATATATGCATAGGCGTCATGATGGCGTTTGCTCACCGCATGCAAAAATATAACCACTCACTTATTACTATATATATTGATATATATATCATAAATGATGGAACCACATTAATCTTAATTACTACTATAAAACTTGATAAATTGTGATCTGCTTAGGGTTGGAACAAATCATAAGTTTTATATTCTTTCTGATTATTTCAAATAAACTACAAACCCTTATATTTATAGTCATGCACTCCTAACCCATATACGAAAATCTATTGCTATTCTAATAAAAATAACAATCTTACTGATCTATTCTAATTAGAATAACAATACATGAACTAGTTTAAAGAAATAAAACAACTGCAGACAGTCACGGTAATAACTCTTTTTACTCTAATTAAATAATAACTCTTTCCAGAATAAAACACAACTTCATCAACTGATCACTTTGTGTCCTACTCCAGTACTGCAGCCTCTCCCCTTCTTAGTAGACAGCTTCCAAATTCCGTTTCCATCACATTAGTACGAAATAATTGTACGTGTGCTAATATTAATAATTCTCTTGATTAATGTTGTCATGAGTACAGCGCTAACCAACAATATGGTTGGATTTGGATTCCTGAATACTGGCTTATATAGCAACTAATTGGGAACTTCAATTGTTGCATGCATGCAGGCCAAGTAGTACTACTTAATCCATATATTCTAATTAATACTGTCTAGCGCTGGCTACTCCCAGCTTAATCATGTCTCAATCGATCCTAAACGGCCTATTATTTCTACGAAATAGAACAGAACCCCAGCTTGGAGGCCAAAGTAAGAATTAAACCAAAAACAAGACAATCGAATTTAAGGTAATAACGTTCCACACGTATCGTACTGCACGTTGGTACGTCACTATAAGAAAACTGCTTCTTTGTGACCAGTTAATTCCAGTAAAATAATTATTTATAACTAAAATTGATTGTAAATAATCTTTTGGTTACAATAAATTAGTCACAAAAATCCATTTTTCTTGTAGTGTGTCCCTCCTGATCTTATGGTTACAAATTAAAGTTAGATTTTCCGGTTTTTGCAAGTCAACGGGCGCAAAGTTAATTATAAATAGAGCATTAGAAAGTAATAAGAATAATGATGTTCATATTATTTTATAACTCATTCATTTACAACCAACTAATGCGCGCGATATTATATAGTGTCATTTATTATAAGCATTAAGATTTATTTGACTTGAATTCCCGATTTTACAATGTCATTTATTTAAAATAAAGTTATAATTAAAGGGTTATAGATTTATAGATTTTAGACTTACATCACAAATTTTTTTTACAAAAATAAATTTATAAATTGACATGATGACTTCATGTAAGTAGATTTTTTTTTCCCTCTCCGTCATAATAATCATGTACATCTTAAAGGGGATCCTTAGAAATTTGAAGTAATTTTTTTTTCATTTTAGCCCTGTTTGAATACAAAAATAGTTTTATCTCATCATTATAATTTTTTTAAATTTTCACACAAAATATAATAAAAAATTCAATATTTTCAAATCTTAAAACAATAATAATATTAAAAAATAATTTTTTAACAATATTTTATTCAACTTTCATATAAAATCATCTCATTTCACTATCTAAACGGTGCCTTAGAGTAAAAGTACCCCACCATTATGGGAAGTTTAAAGGATTTTAGCATGAACTTCCTTGCTTTCTTTTCTTTTTTATTGTCATTTGATGAATAATAAATATGAGCCAAGAGAGAGTACGAGCACAAGATCTCAACCACCATGGGAAAAGAATCAAAACAAGAGATTGCTAGCTGCATCTTTTACGTTTAATATTATATATTTAGTTACCTAACCCCAACTTGCTGTATTGAGCAAGTATACATTTTGCCCTTGAAGTCGACCGCTCTACTCTTAATAACTACGAGGTTATTAATCACATCTTGGCAACCATATCGTCCATGTTGGGTTGAGAAATACTAGATCTACAAATGTATCTGATTGGTCAAACTTAAAATAGTACGTCTGATTTATTTTACAATTTAACACATTATATATATCAACTTCACCTTTATTTCTACAAATGTTGTGAATTTTTTTAAATATTTAAATGGATTAAAAAAATGCATAAAAAAAAACAAAGAAAAGGCCAAATTAATGACCTTCTCGTTGACTTTTTTTGTGCTATGTATACATATGTATATATATATGTATGTATATGTATGTATGAGGATGTTGAGTTGAACTCAGTTGAATTGAGTTCTTTATGAATAATAGTGAGTTGAGTAGTGAAGAGAGTTATGTGGGGTCCATCTAAACTGAGTTTAAAGTGTATTTAAATGTTAAGATGAGTTTAATACTTTTTATGAGAAATTAAAAAAGGTTGTAGATCATACGTATAAAGATGTTTTTAGTTGAAAAAAGTTTTAGATCCCGCCTGTGTAAGAAGATTTTGAGTTAAGATGAGTTTAATAATTTAAAAATTAGATGTTTAGATGTTAAATTTAATTTAAAATTAAACTGAAGTCACATAAAGTCAACTGAATTTAGGAACAGAGGCTTCCCCGGCCCGACTCTATCCAATAACAGTAAGTACAGTACAACTTCCAACCCACGCTTCAGAAATTACTGTTTGTAATCGATTTTTTCTTTTTGTAAATTTTCCGAACAAACCTATCAACCTAATTAGAATCTTAAATTTCCTACCTACCACCTAATTAAACAGCTTGTTACTTCTTCAGATTTTCTTCTCTCTCTCTTTTTTTTCTTTTTAATTTTTTGAAAATAGGAATTCCATTTTTTAAAACATATATAATCAAACATATATTTTAATTTTCTGAAATTATAAAACCTACGAAATCCTCTCTCTCTCATAATTAAATCTTGAACACTGCAAGTAAAAAGGGTTAGCAAAATCAAATCTTACTCACACCTGCATCGCAATTTCTCATCTTTATTTATTTATTTATTTATATGATTTTTGAAGGGCGAAATTAATATACCCAACACTACCCATTTTCATCTGATTGCTTAGAAGGACAATTAATTAGTTCGCTAAACGTTGCACCGAACCACATGGAAAATGATGATCATTCTGATCAGCATAAAATTAAACGGTACTGGATTTGGTACCTACCAACCCACCTATCGACGGAAAACTACTCAAGGTTATCAAACAGTCTTAATATTCTCAAAATTCTATTTATAAGTCAACGTTGATAGTACATGTAATAAAACGTTTAGATTAGGAAAAAAAATGTTTATATGAGATAATTTAATTTAAAACAGAAATTTTAAATTTTACAAATTAGATAATACTATTTAAGTTATGTGAACATATAACTATGAGAAAAGATATTTGCAATCGTGAATTGTGCAACCGTCGCGTAATCGCTTTGAAAAAAGTGAATAAAACATAAAACTTACATGAAAAAAATTATTTTTTTAATAGTGGACCCCACTCTTTTTCAAAACGATTATGCGACGGTTGCACACTTCACGGTT
Source organism: Juglans cinerea (assembly GCA_961763995.1). NCBI lineage: Eukaryota > Viridiplantae > Streptophyta > Magnoliopsida > Fagales > Juglandaceae > Juglans > Juglans cinerea. The sequence continues at coordinate 7,341,447 of CAUIVZ010000010.1, forward strand.
GTATATAGAATTACTCTATAACTATTCTGGCGTGAAAATAAAATAAAATAAAATAACTATTCTCAAAATGCAATAATATTTAAGATGATATCAATATTGTGGATGAGAAAGGAACTTCACGTACACTCTCAAAGGCAGTACTGTTGGTCATCAATGACGTACTTGTCAAGTTCAAATATGATAATTCCGGAGAAGTTAATTTAATTAAAAGAATTGCTGGCGTGACAAAATATATAAATAAATCTGACAATATAGCCGAACTCTATTTATTAATTTCTATCATAAGTTAAACCTGGGCCCAGACTTTTATGAGGAATGGCCTGGCCATCTTGGCTATTGGATTGGATCATAAAAGTTGTCCAATATCAGATACACGCAAGCATTATCTATCTACGTAGATATCTAACGACAATGAACACTCAAATCGACAAGAGAATGCAGGAATGAAGGGGCGCCGTTGCACAATTTTATGTGGATATCAGAACTAATTGGCTTCTGCTTGCTTTTGAAAATAGGTAATTATGTATTCTTAAAAATAAAGTGAAATTTCAGTTGTTAATTTTCATCGGACATCTATGTATTTAGCAGGGGACAAGCGTGTTGAGGAATAATCACACATTGACTGTGGACAAGATGTTGGACATGTTTATAAGCAATGAGCAATCCTCTCTTGTAGAACTGGTTTTATGAGATGAGTTAGACCCATGAATTTCTTCAAAGCGGACAAGTAAATTAATCAGGCTCTTGATGAAAGCTGGGTTTTAACTTTAAAGCTAACGCTCTGATTATAAAATGATATGAAAGCATAGAGCTGGTCTCTCCTCAAACGATCCTGTGATGCTTTTTTCTTAAAGGCAGTATTGTGTGTATAAGACTATAATCTGAAATCCCACTTCCAAGCTGAAGTATATGGTCTGAATAAAACCACAAAAGAATCATATGTAGATTATCGAATACATGGTATAATCTTCATGTTCATAACAATCTTCTGAAGGAGATTATGCAAGTATCTGAATACATAATCATGTATGTTAAGAGTACAGACTAGAAACCAATATTCCTCTTTACAAATGGTGGGGAGTTATATATAACATGACTAGATAAAAGTTTTGAGGCCCCATAAATGAACCGAATAAACCATTGAAGCCCTGGGAGTGAAGACTTAATTACTGACTTCCCAATTACTCAGAGAAGCGAATGGTGAAACACAAAAAAGAAGCAAACTCTAAATTGACCCAGTAGCCAAAATTTCACCCATATAGTCCCGGAATGAAAGATGTTGATGATCTTGAATAGCGTTCCAGGAGGGCCAAGACTTTAGCAGCCTTCCTACCGAGATGGCCATCCTCATAAACATTCCTTCCAGTTAGACCAACAAGAAGTACTCTAGCTGTTGATCCATAGCATTCCACCATTTCCTTTTGCACAAAAACTTTCTCCAACAGTCCCAAAGCCTCCTCCTTTAGAGAATTCGTTCCCCACGTCAAAGTCTCTAATATAGGTTTTATGGCATCAGCCTTATGTAAGACATTGGCCCCTCTCTGAGGAGAGCCTTCCAGAATCAAAGTAGAAAGTGTCTGGATTGCTTCATAAGCAGTTGCATGAACCTCTTCACTTAAGAGCTTTACCAAGTCAGGCAAAGCCTTTGCCTCCAACAGACAGAATGTATCGGTCACACTACAGATACCACCATGTGCTGAGCATAAAGGATTACCTGATGGCCGGAAGCACCAGCAAGTACTTGATTTGACAACAGTGAGCTTTGGACTGCTCATGGAAAGAGTACCGATGAGTGCTGCTGCTCTTGCCTTTGCTGTTACAGAACCAGCCCTCAGAAAGTTTACAAGCAAAGGGTATGCTCCTCTTTCAACCAAAATACGCTGCGACTTAATATTTGTGGGATCTGAGAACCTGAAGAGTGCACTTAGTGCATTTTCTTTTGCTTCGATAGTCCCATTTCGTAGAATTTTTAGAATAGCATCAATTCCATCCAATTCAATTAACTTCATGGTGAGTGGTCCTTCTGATTTTGGTAGGTTTGCTAATAAACCGGCAGCAGCCATCTGTACATCACCCTTATCCTCATTCTCCAGAAACCCCACCAAGGCCTCTAGCCTCCTTGGCTTGAGAAGGTACTCCACAACTCCTTGTGGCTCATGCTGAGAGAAAAGGAAGAGTAAATTGATAGCAATCTCCCGAATTTCAGAGTCGGAGTCATCAAGAAGTGGAAGCACTAGGGACACACCATTGGCAGTGAGAACCGCTTTCTTAACCAACCCAGCTTCAAACTTGCAAATTCCTAGCAGGGTACGCAAGGCTGGCCTTCGGAAATTGTGGGCCGAGTTAGCTTTCTGCTGCAAAGCTAACAAATTAGTGATGATAGGCTCTAACTCAAGTTGTGCCCCTCCTTCATCAACAAAGAATTTAACGCCATCATCTTCAGAAGCAAGTTTCTCAAGGATTTCAGAGCATTTCACAACAATAACTGTGCACACATGCGGAGCAAACATTAGTTTCAAAACAAGTGAAACTCCACCAGCAGCAGCAATGAGCTCTTTATTGGCATCGCAACCTGATAGTTTAACCAGGGCTGATAAGGATAATTCTTTTGACTCAATATTCCCAGATGTCATCTCAAGCAAAGGAGGTATAACCCCTTCCGCGCCAAGGAGCTTCAGATTCGAATCAGTCAATTCTGTATTAACAATTGTTCTTACCATTGACATCCTCGAAGGCTGGGGCCCTGAAAATTTTCAGAATGATAAAATAATATGACTGATGTTGCATTTTAAGGATTCTAGACAATCAGGCATTGCAGCTTTAGTGTTGAACATACAGACAGAATAAGATGAAAAGGCGCATATCTGGATACCCAAAGGATTAAAATCAATCTACAATACATATCAACTTGTGTTGTGCCTTCTTAATCATTCATCAGAATAATGAAATGGTGCTGCTTATTGTTACCAGAATTTATGGTCATGACTTCAGACTAGAACACTGGTTGGTTACCACCAAATGCCATGAGTATCATGAAACAATATTGTGAGCATTATGTGGAGATATGCAGATTTATCTGATGACACATTCTCTATAATTCACTTAAACGACAGTATTGATAGAATCTTCACAAGCATGAATCACAAAAATAACATCGCAAAATTTTCATATTTTATTTCTCATGTAACCAAGTAAAAACATGTTATACCTAACCCTAAAGGAATTATATCCGCGTACCTTGAACTATGCGTTCAATAAGTGGTTTATACCAGCCAGCTTTGGCAGCACGAGAAATATTCTCCTCATCTATCTCAAATAGCTTCATCAAGATTTTTTCGGCAGTCTGTGCTGACTCCCTCTGAAGACCCTTTAACAGGGTGACAAGAAAAATAATTGCACTGCATTGCTGAGAGAGTTTCCTGCAGACAGACACGTTCCAGCCAGATCTCTCTTGCAACAACTCATAAAGCAATTCAACTGCAGCCTTTGAGATGCTTGAATCACGCCCTAAGCAAGGAATAATGTGATCCCATCCCCCGGAATCGAACACTTTCTCCTATGAATTTGATTCAACTTTTCAATTTAGAAACTGTGAAGTATTTTAGTTTTTCATTTTCTCGATTTTTTAATTATTTTAAATCACGAAACAATTGAGAAACTCAAATATATGTTGTTAAGGTATCTGTTATTTTATGATATGGAATAGAATTCATCTTTATTTGAGATAATAGGAGTGCACACCCCATCAAAACCAGCAAAAGGAAATTCATTCACGAGAGTGATTGGTTAAACATTGAATATGTACAAATTTAACCATATTTTTCAGTGCAACTCTTCTTAGCTCTTAAGGGCCCTGCTATTTTGTACACCATGCAATACATCTTTTCCCTCTTCTTTTTTCACTAAAAAAAATTCCTTTTCAATTTAGAAGGCTTATGGAAGCTTCGTACCTTGTTTCTTGCATGCCCTTCTACAATATCTTTCAAGGTAATCAAAATCTTTCTCTTCACATCTCTGTTGTGGGAACTTCCGAGGATAAAGATTACACTATCGGTAAGCCCTCCAATGGAAACCCAGTCCTTGTTAATAGAACTTTCTCTCACAAGATATTGCATCTGACTCAGTGCCTCTTCCACAGATGAGTCGACACCTGACAACAGCTTTGCCTTGGAAGATCGTATATTGAGGCAGTAATTAAGTTCTCGCCACTCTTCTATTGATTGTCTCAGTGGAAGGTTAGACCTTAGAGAAATATCTTCGAGAACCTCACCTGTTTCAGGATCCGTTCTCTTGCCACTGTCTAACCAAGATATGATGGCATCTCGCTCACATGTTGTACCAGTGCAAAGGCTGACAGGATCAGTCATCACAGATTTACAGATACAACAAAGAAAAGAACTAAGTGGTAGGATATATTCTTCCCTATCATCATATCGTTCTATGACCTGAACTCTTTGGCGATACTGCTTCTTGACTTCTTCATAGTCCCTTGCAGCATCAGCTCGAGAGAGGAGCTCAATAACCTGCTCCAAAAAGAGAACTTCGGCTCTTTCTTTCCGGTTGGCAGCTTCTTCTTTTTCCCTTCTGAAGCTTGCTAGCTCTTTGCTTATCTCAGAGGGCTCCACGGGCACCCCAACTGCCCTCGCAATTTCTTCAAGCATGTCATTTGCAAAACCCTGGTCAAGTTTCTGGTCTCTAATACCTTGGTTTAATTTGTCGACAATTTGGAGCTGAGAATGCGAAGCCTCAAGTTCCACTCTTTGCATCTCATTCTGTAACCTATGCACCTGATCTGATATCCGTGAAAGAACTTCAGTATTTGCAAGCGGCAGTGCAGCCAAAGACTTTCCAATATCCCTTGTGACTTCTTGTACCTCCTTGACAATGTACCGGCACCTGATCAGTAAGTAGAATCGGGCACAATTTTTATACTTCTCAACCAAATTATTAGCCTTTTTAACATCTGCTTCAAGAGACTCCAGGGCAAGCCTCACAGCTTGAGAATCATTTAATTCTCGACTCTGCAATTCCTTTAAGACTGGTTCAATTTCAAACAAGTGCTTTGATAGGACCTTGAAACTCTCCTTCTCGAAAAGAACATCCTTTGCCGCTTGAGCTGTTTTAAAGACCTGATTCGTTAGCACAGTCAAGATGGTCCCTATAGGTATGAGCTCCAAAGACATTATATTGACCTCTATGCCAGATCTTCCATCAGAACCATAGAAAGTAAGTTGCTTCCGTGACCTAGAAATTGAAGATCAGACAACCACGGTCTATATCCTCACCCTCCAGCTATTTCCACCGTGCCATTCCTCTTTCTGAGTATCTAAACTATTCCCATCTTTACCTATTCATTAGTAAAAAAAAAACTCCTCGAATAAGCCTTTTACCCAGAAAAGGGGGGAAGGGAGGGGGTGGGAGAGGAAAGAAAGCAAACGAATATCAATTTAACAACAGACTCCAATCTAAAGAAACATATACACATAAATAAACTGCAACTTATAAATTCAGAGCTTTGTCAATGGGGAAGAAAAAGTTGTTGATCTCTCACACGTAGCAAATCTAAACAAACAAATTCATGTACCAGCAACTTGGATATTGACCTCCACAAACTTATTTCATGGAAACTTTAGGGGTAAAAGAATTCACATCAACCCAATTATAATCTTCCAATAACGTTATAGTAACAAACTTGAAAAAAAAAAACCAAAACTACATTAAGACAAATAAAGTCCAATGTCTAAAAAAGGCACACCATATAAGCTTTCGAAATTCGAGCCCAAGGAATGCATAACTTAGCGACTTCAACTAGTTGACATAAATAGGCCTTTGAAATTTCAAATATAAAAGAGCTACAAGGAAAACCATAATTCCTCTGTTTGGCTCCTGAGAAAGGGTCTATAAAGTACAGAAGAAATAAAAGTAATTCAACTGAGCAAAATAACCATATGGATTTTGATCCTTTACCCCCACCCCCCAAAGAGAAAAAATAACAAATACAACATAAGAACTGCATTTTCTTCAGGTTTCTCGGCAGCCAAACAGAAGGTAATCCTCATTCATAGTACATGCAAGGAAAAAAAAATAAAAGGCCATACTTACAGTCTATCTTCAATTCCTTCGAAACAAGAACCATACGAAAGCAAAAGGAAAAAAGAAAAAAGTCAAAACACGGGTGAGAAAATCTCAGCACTCTGGAACTCAAACATTGGCACTATCGATGCCTGCCGACCTCAGTATAAAACAGACATCGTTACGTACGGAAAGTGAAGACTTGGATATTAAGTCAAGGTTCTTCCAGGGAAAATTCGAGACAAAAAATGATCTCATCGTATGGTATTTATAGCACGTGGTGTGGAAAAAAGAAGAAAGAGCGCGTGAATATTTCTGGGAAACTTCAACGCGTAGGGGGCAACTAATCGAATTCAACCTTTCTCCCAGTTAGTGTCGTGGGTTTTTCCGGGAAAATTGTTTTGCTTCTCTTCCTTTTGGACTGGTTCTGGCAGTGACAGTTGATTTGAACGGTATTTCTTAGCAGAGCTCCGGTCAATGGAATAAGAAATAAGATTACGGCTAGTTATAGTTTCTCATTTTTTTTATTATTATAATTTTTTAAAATTTCTACATAAAATATAATAAATATTTCAATTTCTTTTAATTTTAAAATAATAATATTATTAAAAAATAATATTATAATAATATTTTATTTAACTTTCATTTAAAATCATCTCATCACATCTCACTATCTAATTACATACTCGATTCTATTATTCAAAAGAAAATTAATAAAATATATATTTTAGTACTTAGGTATATTCGCACAAGTCACCCACTTAGTTTTAATTATTATAAAGTAAAATTATTTACATAAGCCTATAACCGCAACACATTGAGTTAAAAAAAAAAACAAATATGTAAGATGTGATGAGAGTGCGGCTGATGTATAGCTCTGCTTTATTGTAAAACAGATTTATTTAAGGATTAGAGATCATAATAATCATGTCAATTCTTAGCATTGAGAAATTAATATATATGTATATACACAACATATTTTTAAAGTGAGAATAAGATCCTGAATAATTTTATGAGAAATGATACTTGTAGTCGTGAGTGTGCAAGTGCCGTGTAGTCGCTTTGAAAAAAGTGAATAAATATGGGACCCACATGAAAAGAAATTAATTTTTTAATAATGGACCCCACTATTTTTCAAAGCGACTGCATGGCGTTTGCGCATTCCACGACTGTATGTAGCATTACTCTAATTTTATATGATATAATTAGGGGTGATAAACGGTCCGGTCGGATCGGATTGACCGTTTCAGACCGGACCGAGACTGAGACCGGTCCGGTCTAGTCCACATTTTAGAGGACTGAAAATTTTCGGTCCGGTCCACGGTCCAGGGATTTTTCGGACCGAACCGAATGAAAAATAAAAATAAAAAAAAATATTTTATATAAAAATTGTACAATTAACAATATAAAATTTTAAATATGTTATTAATACTTGTTAATATTCTATAAATTAATAATATTTTATATATATCTTCATCTAACCTATCACTATTAACAATATAAAATTTTAAATATGTTATTAACACTTGTTAATATCTATGAATTAACTAACATATAATATCAATTAGTTAATTATATAGTAATTATATAAATTAATAATATAGTTTTCATCTAATTTATTATCATTGACCATATTAAATATTTTTTTATTGAGTTTGTTATATAATCCACATTAATAAGTCACTTAATTTAATTTAGTATTTTAAATAATTTTTTTATTAATTATTAAAAAAAAAAAAAAGCCAGACCGACTGGACCGGTCCGGTCCGAAAAAATGATGGACCGAAAATATTTGGTCCATCGTCGGACCAGACCCGACCCAACCATTTGCAGCCATAGGTATTTAGAGATATTTATTCATTTAAGCGCCCAAATATAATGATCCAACCGAGAGAAGAAGAAAAAGGAGAGGTATTGACCCATAAATCAAATATGATAAACCTAAATTTTATCATAAATTTTACTCATCTTTAAAAAACTTTCTACATCTCATCCCTATTCTTTCTCTATTCTATTAAAATAATATTCTTTTATTCTTTCTTTATTATTTTTTTCTCTCACTTCTGTTTTCATTTTTAATCACTAACTCTTTTGTCTTATTCTCTTCTTTTCAAAGATCACATTTTATAAATACTTATACGATTTTTTTTCCAGATACAATATTATTTTTCAATTTAACATCGGTATTAAAAATAATAATTTTTTAAAATATGTGCATTTTCCGCGTATTGATGATAAAATATTTTGCAAAATAGTACAACGGTAACATTTTGAATTTGCCATGATTAGTACACATGCTTTGTCATTTATCCAATGGTAACTTTTTTTTTTCTTTTCCCTAACGGTAACTTTTTTTGTCTTTTCTCCAACGGTAACATTTTGTATCTTATATGTAACGGTAACTTTTTCCTCTATAAATACGCATTCTGCTTGCATTCACATTCTCAAAAACCCAAGTCTCATCTCCAACTCCCTTCATCAAATGACTCGTTCTTTATTTCGCAAATTGTTTATATACTTGTCATTTGATAATGAGTTTGATGTTGTTATTAATGCCGAGGCTAATGGAGAGTCATCGAAACATTGTGAAAATCACCAACGTCGTAAGTTTATTCGGTGTCATCATATTCAAGGGCACGAGCGCCTTTTCCGCGACTATTTTGCAGAAAATCCAATATATCCCTCCAATATATTTTGAAGGAGATTTCGGATGAGTCGTTTCTTATTTCTCTGTATTCTAAATGAGGTAAAGGCTTACGAGCCCTACTTCGTCCAGAGAAGAGATAATGCTGGAAGACTCTGTTTATCTTCTATGCAAAAGATAACCGCAGCACTTAAAATGCTGGCCTATGGGGTTGCTGGATATTTTATGGATGAATACATACGTATTGGAGAATGCACCGCAATGGAGAGCCTCAAAACATTTTGCAAGACAATCGTAACTGTTTTTTCAGATGAATATTTACAGTCTCCAAATGCCAATGATATTGCTCGATTGCTTGTGGTTGGTAAATAACGGGGATTCTCAGGAATGTTGGAAAGCATTGATTGCATGCATTGGAAGTGAAAAAATTGTCCCGCTGCCTGGAAATGTATGTATTCTGGCCACATCCGTGAACCAACTATTATTTTAGAAGCAGTTGCTTCATATGATCTCTAGATATGACATGCATTTTTTTGTATGCCCGGTTCACATAACGATATTAATGTGCTAGAGAGATCTTTTATTTTCACAGAACTTACCCAAGGGCGTGCTCCACCAGTCAATTACACAATCAATGGCAACGACTATACTATGGGGTACTATCTTGCTGATGGTATTTATCTCAAGTGGTCAACGTTTGTGAAGACGATTCCATCACCCCAAGGGAATAAGAAGAAAAACATTGCCACAACACAAGAATCTGCAAGAAAAGATGTCGAGCGTGCCTTCGGGGTACTTCAACAATGATTTGCAATCGTTCGTGGACCTTTCCGATTATTCAAAGTTAATGACCTAACAAATATAATGAAAGCATGTGTTATTCTACATAACATGATCATTGAAGACAAGCGTGATGATAGTCAGGGTCTGAACATGGAGTATGATCACCTTGATGATGATATCCAGAAGTGTCGCGCAATCCAACAAATGAGTTTATCAACTTCATTCAGCTCCATCATGAAATTAGAGATAACTCGACACATCATCAACTACAAGCAAATTTAATTGAACATCACTGGCAATTCTATTCCCAACAATAAAAGAGGAGGTTGTGTTAGATTCTCTATTTTATCATTAGTAGCGACGGTGTATGAAAGTTTCTAGAATTTCCATTCCAAAAAACATGTTTGGTTCAAGAATATGCTCAAAAGTTATTGTAACATTTTCATTATCTATAATAGTTTAAGGATTTGTAATGTTGAGTTGTAATCAAGCAACATCTATCCATGTTAGACTCAAATTCAACGACCACGTTTTCTATCTTCTTAATAAAACTTTGCAAACATACAAATTATATAATATAAGAGAAATTCTATTTGCAGTCACCATTTGGGGACTGCATGTGCAAGCCCTTCATTAAATGGAAAAAAGTACAATTTTTATAAGGATATTATTGTAATTTTGAAAAAATTAAAAAATAAAATTAACTAGGCTTGCAATGCAGTCCCCATTTAGAGACTGTACATAGCATTGCTCATAATACAATAAACGTGCGAAAGCGCCACAAGCGAGTGGTACATAATATACATCACCTTTAATATTGAATAAAGGTTTAGTTACAAAAAAAATAAATGCCTCAATCTGAGGATGCATTGCGTCGCGCCAATATCTCTCTTTGAAGTTGCTGAAAATATACATGCTGAACTTCATTTAACGTACTCACATCGAGCAACATTATGCGCTCATCTCTCTCCCACCAGGCGATTTCCAGTTTCTCCACCTCCAACCTCAGTCTCTCGTCCTCTTGTCTACTTTTATTTCCCTCAATTTCTTGTTCATATGCCATCTTCTCGGCCTTGAGTCGAAAAAATTCTTTCTCCTAAGCACGTGACTTCTCTAGGAGAGTATACTTTTTCTTGCTAAGCTCCACAAGCTCATCTGAGACCCTGCCTTGGGCCTTACGTTTTCATTTCTCAACTTTTCTCCCTATTGGCCTATCCAATTCGATAACATCATTAGTTTCCAGATTCTCGCCCTCTATACCACCCACTGAATCAATGGGTGAAGTAGTTGTCACTGCTGATGTACACGAATATGTAGGGGACATTGTCGACCTTCACTTTGTCCCGTTCTTTGTGCAACGCTGATTCCATTTCGGCTGGTCCTTCAATAGCTGCCAACAATGCTCAAACTGAAAGGCCGTTTTCTCAAGCGATTGGTACATGACCTTCGCTTTGTCAAACTTCCAATTCAAAATGAAAATCAAATAATTAACCACCCCATTAAAAATAAAGGAAACATAACGCATAAAAATGATAATTAAGTGATGTTAATAATAAATAAGTGGATGTTTATACCTTATATTGCTCAGTCATGCCACTTTGATTTAGCCCTTCAACTTGGGCGAGTTTAGCACAAAATTTGCTCGTCGCCTTTTGAATGGCAGACCACTGATGTATTAAGGACCCAACACTCCACTCATTTGTACTTTCTTTATAATCATTGAAGTATCGACTAATTTTTTTCCAAAATTGGGCGTGTTTTTTGTCCGTTCCTTGGATGACATCAATGCTACTATTCAGCCATGCGGAGACGAGTAACTTGTCTTCTTCGGGGGTGAAGTTTGCACCACTGACTGATTTTCTTTGAAATGGAGGCTCTACTTGGGGCGGGGGTGGAGAGTCATCTAAAGTCACGGGGATGTTATTCACCTTGACCAACATAAATGTGGTCAAGTTCAGGCTCCTGAGTCAGGAGGCTGATGAAAACATATTTTCATGCTCTTCTGAGTCCATCTCTAAAAATTTGTAAACATAGAAATGTGGTAGACAAGTTAGAAAATTAAGAACTACATTTGCAAGTGATTTTGGTAGCCGGCTCAGGAATCCTATGGCAACGTATGACCACACTTGACACCTTCCTTTGCATGGCTGCAACAACCGATTGCCAATATTTATTGGCCATCCGGGTTACCATGCCATGGAGGTGTGTGCGAAAGTGTTCCTTCACCATGTTCAGATTGTCTCATCATCACAGCCGAGGGGTTAAGACAACTCAAATCCAATAACAAAATTAGTTTGCAAACGTGAAAATAAGATCATTCACATCCACTTTCCTAAACACTTGTGTGTTTTAAATGTGGCTCATAATGGTTTACAGAATTTACGTCATGTGTGAGACAAGAGCCCAATATCAAATGGTTGTAAAACCTTACCCAAACCCCACGTGCCTTTTCTGAAAACTATTACAAACTGCAATATGATCATTCGGGTGAGGATCACCCCGCCATCTCAATGGAGCCCACTAACACTTATGAATTACCCCACTAAACACCATCATCATAGCCTAACAGTAGACATGCAGCCCCCTCCCTTCCCTACAAGTAATAATTATTCATCAGTACCAAACATTGCAAAGGTCCCAATAGCACAGACGAATTCACAGTCGAAGGGTTAGAGAAGGAAAATCCAATACTAAGCAGCATGCAAAATGCATAAGAACATAAAAACAGATTTTAACTTTGTCAAACCAACAGGGCTCAGTCCTTGGGAACAATTATTAAAGAGACCACATTGGCTCAAACCAGCAAACACATGCAACAAACAAATATTAAATAACTAGTATGAGGTAGGATTAGAACATTTGAATTCACACTCATATATTATTGGAGATCAATATCATGATACAATGATTAAATATTGGAGAAAGTATAAGCTAACAGAAAATGGAAAGTTTCTAATGCTAGTTAAAAGACAAAGGATGTTTGAATTTCAAACATCATAGATTAATAATGTATTCCACTAGTTCTACATATGACAATTAAGTTGACAAAAAAAATTGGCATATTATATCTGTTAGCTTAATTAGCTCATAAAAGACGATAAAAATGGTCAGATCTCCTTGTTGGCAAGGCAATTTAGCTATGCAGATTTGTTCATGTATTGTTAAACCATTTAAGTTTAATAATACAGAACATGTTTGTCTCCATTATATGGATTATGGGGGGAAAAACAACACAAACCAAACATATATAGCCATATGTACCCTAACATCGAACAGAGTTCAATGCTTATAGCATTATGTCCTGTTGTCCTTGAGCCGTTTGTGTTTCAAATAAAACACATGAACCAACAAGGGAGCTCAAAGCTGGTAATGACAGTAATACTAATAAAAAAAAAAGACCATTTGATCAGGTCTCATTGAACAGCATGACTAGCTTTGATGACAACCAACTGGATTATGGTAAATGATTCAGAGGGAAAAGGAGTCGGGCCATACAATAAATTCAGTGTTTTCATATGCACTCAACTTCAAAAATTAATGACCAAATGATGCACAACACTCTACACAAATGGACAAAGCATAAATTTAAGAGCAATGTCTCAGATTCACCCATGGCAAACAAATACATTGAACGTGCCGTGAATGATACATAGAAAAATTGTTCATTCAAACTCTAGAGCACCCAATAAAATGCAGGGTTCCCAATAGAAGCAGGTCAATTGATGAAATACAACTAAGAAGTCGATAAATCCAGCAAATATGAAAATCATGGCAGATACATGCATGAAAAAATCTAGTGAATATGGGTCACAAATCCATGAATATTCATACCCTAGAGTAGTAATTGAAATCTAGGGTTCTCGAATTTATTCAATTTAGGGTTCTCGGATTTCAAGTGGCAAAAGTGACAAATACAATAATTTTTGTCAATAAAACTCGAAAATGTATCAGATTTGCCATGGGAAAAAGGCTCACTGTGTTCGATTTGTTCGAGAGAGGACAAAGTCCATCCATAGAGAGAAGAAGAGGGAAGGGTTCACAGAGAAGAGATAACTTACATTCGTGATTTCAAGTGGCCAGTGACAAATACAATAATTTTTGTCAATAAATCTCAAAAATGTATCAGATTCGCCATGGGAAAGAGGCTTAGTGTGCTCGATTTGTGCAAGAGAGGATAGAGTCCATCCATGGAGAGAAAAAGAGGGAAGGGTTCACAGAGAAGAGATAACTTACATTCGTGTGAAGTCGACGAAGAGAAGACACTGTCAATGGTGGCAAACGGTGCGAGAGAGGGCCTCCTCCATGAACGAGGACAATCGAGAGAAAGAGAGGAACACGCTGGACCAACGACAACATATTTGGGGTTTGGTCGATTGGGGATGTATAGTGGTTTCTCAAATATGGGGAACGACTGTAGATCCCCTAAAACAAATCCCTAATTTAGGAAATGGGATGGGAGGCTCCTTTTCAACATTTCCTAAATTTCATCTCTAAATTTTAGGGATAACAATACTTTAGGCATTCGGATGGGAATGCTCTTGCACAGATACAACCTTTTTTGTTCTTATTTATTGCAGGCCCTTAGTTATTTCTTCAAAGAATGAGCAACAACAGATTTGTTGACGTTTTTAGCGCAAGCAAATTGCCTTATCTTCTCAATGATGGTGCGGGGACCCTCAGATTTTGAAGCATTAGTTACTGGTGCACGATAATCAAGATAGCACTCAAGATAAGTATACGATAATTAAGCGGGAGATCTGCTCGGTAGACATTATCGAAAGAGTAATGCTACGTACAGTCATGGAATGTGCAAACACCATGCAGTCGCTTTGAAAAAGAAAGAGGTCTACTATTAAAAAATAAATTTCTTTTCATGTGGATCCCATATTTATTCACTTTTTTCAAAGCGACTGCACGACGTTTGCACACTCACGACTGCTAGTATCATTTCTCTTATCGAAATGGGGCTAAACGTAAAACGGGCGTTTCAGCATATCAGGAAAAAAAAAACAAAAAAAACAAAAACAAAAACAAATCACCTCAACTGTGTGGTATTAGAGTAAACAGTAACTAACAAGTAAAGTTCCTGTCTCGTTTGATTAGGTAGTTCAGAAGATGAGATATTTTGTTTAAAGTTAAACAAAATATTGTTATAATATTATTTTTATTTTAAGATTTAAAAAAATTAATTTGTTTATTATATTTTATGTAGGAGTTTGAAAAATTTATAATAATTATATGAGATGAGATGAGTTAATCTTTTCCGGTGAAAATGATGGGCAGGAGAGTGGCAAAATTCGCAAGCTGAGTTTGGCATTATTATTTTTCTGTTTTTTCTAATAGATTGACATCCCAACACAGCTAGGGAAACTAATACGTGAATTGTACACTAGTATCCACAAGCATGATTTCATTATTCAATAAGCCTTCCACTAAGTCCCTTACCAGAGCCAATGAAGAAAATATGCATCTCCCAAGCCAAAAAGAAATATATAAAAGTGATTTATGAGCATTAGTCATAGAAAACAAGTCATTCAAGCTTTCAAAATGAGCCTTATGACCTTCCTTCCTGGATATCACACTATCTTGATTTTTCAGAGGCACCCGTAAATACAACTGAAAAGCTACAATAGTCACTTACAAACGCAAAGAACATTCAATGGTTTTTGTTCTTGTGGGCTAGTTCACGGGCCATCTCCCTTAGCTCCTCTGGTGACGGAGGCCTTGGTCCCTCAGGGGGATACACTATATAAGAATGCTTCACACCAAAACAAGTAACAATAATTTAGACCACTGGCGCTAGATCAAGACAAGCATCCCACCCCAACAGCCCAACCCCTCCAAAAGTAAGGGTAGATATAAAACACCACATAATAAATTAGGACAAAAAGACTACCTATCAAAAAAAAAAAAAAAAGGACAAAAGACTAGCACCCATAGGATCCGCTCATGTACTAGTAGGTATAATGAAATGAAATGGTTCCAAACAACCTGAATATGAAATTCCAGCTGCATGAGGACTCACTGAATCAAATTCCAACCCATGGGCCCCCCATCTTAAGGCACAGTTGAGGTAATGCAATCTACTCCAGCACCTCAATAGTCAAGATGTAGAATATTGATGTTCTTAAATTTGAAATTGAAAACAGCCCTTAATTGGAAAATAAAAGAACATAATA
This sequence comes from Juglans cinerea, assembly GCA_961763995.1. NCBI lineage: Eukaryota > Viridiplantae > Streptophyta > Magnoliopsida > Fagales > Juglandaceae > Juglans > Juglans cinerea. The sequence goes on from CAUIVZ010000010.1 coordinate 7,357,125, forward strand.
AGCTCATTAGCTCAATAGGATAACCCTACAATCTCTCCCATAAGTGTTGCGGAAAACGATTATGTATCTTTCCATTGATATTAAACCAAAGCTTATTAGCAAATTATGCAAAAACATTTCAATGATACAAGCTGCCGTGCTAGTTGCTCGTTTCCACGCCACGACTGTATTACACATATACCCACACACGCACCCACCCACAAAAACTGCATGTAAAATAATATATAAACAGAAATTGCCGGTTTCAAAACACAAACAGCACCATCTATCACAAATCCCTAATAATACTCTATAATCAAAGATTATAACAACTCCCAAAACACATGACAGATTCATAAACTAGACACAAGTGAATTGACACAAACTAATCAAAATCTGACCCAGAAAATAGATAGAAAATTTAAAAAATACAGATGGAGCGAGCGTAGGGGCTTACATTTCCCATGAATTTCTGAATATTCTTAGTATTGTTAGCGAAGGCATACATAAGAACGATGGGAACGGTCACATAGATCCCGAACTTGGCGATCTCAAGTATTCCCTTGGAAGTTCCCAAAGAAGACATTTTCTTCCCCTAACAAAGTATTGATCCTGAACTAAACGGAAACGTACTCCTCAGTTTAACTGCAAATCTTCTCCCAAAGCCAAAACCCTAGAAATGCTACGCCGAGGGAGCGACAGAGAGATGAACTGCAAGTCGAATGACGCTGGGACGGGGATGAAGGCGAGACCTTGGTAACGTGGGAGCTATTGTGGTTGTTATTGGAGCGTAACCTATGAAATTTGGGTCGGCTGATTAGCCCTAATAGCTCAATTGGGCTTCAGAATTTAGGACGCCTTTCATGGGCTGCGAATTAAAACTCCTTTCCATTACTTAGCAACAAATCATTCACTGGCCATCCATTTCTTTAAAAAATGTTTTTTGAGTTGAGTTCTCAATTTTATTCTTAATTTTGAAGAAATTATCAATTGGTTAATGAGAAATTCTATTTGCAGTCTTTAAATGAGGACTGCATGTACAAACTCTTTATTAAATGGAAAAAAAATATCATTTTGAGAAGGATATTATTGTAATTTTAAAAAATTTTAAAGATAAAATTGACTAGACTTACACATACTATCTCCAAATGGAAGCTGTACGTAACATTATTCTTGGTTAATTTTCCATGTTGTGTTTACGCTACGTAATAATCGATGAAAACGCAATACATCTCCAAAATAATCTCGTTATAATTAGAAAACAAAATAATTATAGACAATTGATTAAAGAAAAGAAACCAACATGGACAATTTTTTTTTTTTGGGAATGTTTGTAAGTGATGTTTTGAATTCTTTTTAAATGTGTAAGGGTATAAAAAATAAATAAATAAGCCAAATGGTCTTATCGAAGCCATCCTTGGGCTACACTCTCGGTGGATGCAGCAGGTAATTTTTGAAATTTTCCAGTTCGGTTAACTAGGTAATATAGCCGGTTCGGTTAATCAGATAATATGGTCGGGTCGGTTCGGACAGCCCTACCTTTCACTATGAAATAACGTTTAGAGACTTCACTTGATGCGTTATTAGGTTAGCATCTTATGTCATTGAAAAGCTGACAGGAAGAGACGCAAATCCACCAAGATAGGCACTCATTGTAGCTGAAATTTGGAGTCTCACGTGGCAATGAGATTCACTTCCAAGGTGACAGCGAGTCAAGATCGAAATTCGAAGGTGCCACCCAGTTCTTCTAGGTGCAAGCGATGGTACATACCAATTGCGTACCAACGGCCTACGTGGAGAACTTTGTCAGAGATTTAAAAAAAAAAAAAAAGTAAAAAGAAAGAAAACGCAGAGAATAGAAAGAACGGAGGGAAGGCAGCCCACATTCAAATCTCCCAAATCTCTTGATCCCAATGCATTATCTCCCCCAAATTTCTTCCTCAACGCAGACATCTCCCCAAAATCTCCTATGCGCACGACGACGACGGGATGGCAAGGGTCTCCTTTGCGCACGACGGCGATGGTTTCCTTTGTGTTGACGGTCTTAGGTACTCCATCCCCTGTAAAAAAAAGGTACGTGAATATTATGATTTCATCTCTGTGCTCACGCAGAAGAGCATTCTTTTTTAAATCGGATGCTGCCATCTCTGCGTCTGAAATAATCTATTCTTGCCAAACTGGTTTGGTTCATACATTTTGTTGATGGTTGCTCCAATGAAGCACCCCCATCTCGTGAGTGGATAATCATTCAATGCATCTCTGAAACCTTCAGCTTAAAAAATTGGTTTGCAAAAAGCTTTTCTTGGCAGTGCCAGATATACAGGTGCCACAAATAACCATTGTGGTTTCAATTTAGTTAGTATTTTCTTCAATGCTCAACATATATTCGTTTTGGCAAATCCGTCTTAAAATTGATTTATGGTCACGGTTGAAAATCTGGTTGAGAGGATCTTAAAAAAAAAAAAAAGAAATTGTACATAGGATTAAATAGTAGGTCTTCTTGTCAGTTATTAATCTAGAGTATCAACATCTTAAATTCTTAAGTGGCTTTATTTTCTGTGGATCTTGGGCCTTTAAATTGCAATTAATAAACGGAGTACTAGATATGCTTTTGTGAGAGATCATCGGCTCTTTTATTTAAAGTAAAGCACACCATCTAGTTGCGTGCAAGAGCTTCAATTGTGTAAAATGAGAGAAGCATACTTTTGCTGCCAGAAAATGGTTACAGCTAATCTGCAGTGGATTTATATACTTTTGTTCAGACAACTTAATGTCCAAGGCAAACCATTTGTTGGGTTGGGGTTAGACTAGACCCTTCCTGAGTTTGGTTCCTATTGATTCTTGTATGCTAGAAAGAACTTTACCATTGTACCAAATATTTTTCTTGAACAGGAAGGGATTGCTTATGTCATTGGCAGAGAGTCCGAAGAATGTCTGTTGTAAAAATACCTTTTGCTCAAGTCGGGCTTCTTATGGCAATGCTGAGTGGGTAATACCCCCCCCCCCCCCCCCCCCCCCAACACACACACACACTATTTGATGGATGTCTTGTCTGATACCTCTCATTATTCCCTTTGACAAGAGTTGCTAACCTACTGATCAATGCATTGCCAATATGATCTTCTGAATCTAATGTTCTTTGGAGTCTTGTACCTCTTTAGGCTAGCAACACATTCAAAAAAATGAATGGTCCAGCTTGCTTATGTGATGGTAAATGGGCTTGGTTGTTAGTAATATTGATGGCTTTTTAAATTCTAGAAATCTCCAGCTAAATGCTCTGAAACATGTTGTCAACTCAGTGGAAATTTTCTCAATGTAAAGTTCTGTTGTTATGGGATTTAATATTTTCTTTCTACTCTTTTCTTTTTCATTTTTAATAAATTCTAGTACTTTTAGGGTTCTATAAGATACAGATTATTTTTCTACAAATTTTAATTTTCCAAGTGTGATTGGGGATGACAAATTAGGATGAAGAAGAGCATTTCTCAATTGTAGATTATGTAGTCTTGCATTTAAAATTAGTCCTTCTTCATCCATTTATTTTTTCTTTTCTACTAACCATTCCATGGACACTGAGTTGGAGCTTGGTATGTAGATAATGACTTACAGTTTCTAATCTGTCTTGGCATATTTCAGTCAGCAGCATGATTATTTAGCTTGTGCCTCTTCCTTCTAGTTATCTGCAATTTGCCTCAGCTGCAATATGCCTCAGTTGGCACGTGCAAGAATTTATTTGGGACTCAAGAGAGTGTTCCCGTTCAGGTTACATACCTCTTAATTAGTGCTTTTAAATTATATTGTGTTTTGTTCTTTTTATTCATATGATTGCTTTTAAATCAACTATAATGCTTAAGAAGTGAGCATAATTTTTTGTAAGATTTCTCAACTATATATATAATATGCCCTTTTTTTATCTGTTGTTAGCCACTCCAAAACACTACCGAGTGTTGGACTTTAGTGGAATCCAGATTGGCACAACAGAGATCGAGACACAAGAAAGTGTAATGATTTTTGTTCCACTTCGTCACTCTCTCTATTTGACTTTGTTACATGTGGATGAGTTTTTAACTATTATATTAGAAAAAATATATTTACAACCGTAAATTGTACAACCGCCGCATAATCGTTTTGAAAAAAGTAAATAAAACATGGGACCCACATTAAAAAAATTAATTTTTTAATAGTGGACCTCACTCTTTTTCAAAGTGGTTACGCGGCGTTTACGCACTTCACGGTTGTAAGTAGAATTACTCATTATATTATGTTCACAAATACAACTTGGGATGGTGGATGGAACTCAGCCGGATAGCTTGTCTGGGACACAACTGTGGCTATAAGTCAATGTACTTGGAGAAGTTGGTTGGATAGATGTTTTATTTTAGGATGGATGGGAAGTTGTAAAAACATGTTGATATATTGTTAGATGTAAATATATTCTTTTTGGGACTATTGATGTTAAATACTTCTTTTTGCATGGATGGGAAGTTGTTAAAAACAAGTTGATATTTTTAGCTCTTTTTTATATTCTTTTACTTGGAAGATGTTGCAAGGGAAATTTGTGAAATCAGGGACTTGAATGAAGTTCAGAGTTTATGCTACTGAGTGCAGGAATTTTAAAAAAATTTGTGGATGGTCTCTTTTTGCCATGATCATTCTATAAACAGATTTAGTACTTTGGAAATCATATTATTTCCAATTCGATGATCAACAGATTTATTGCTAGTAAATGACTGACCTGTGGGCCTAATGGACAACAATGTTTTTTGCAGAATTTTACAATGGATGCAAGTGATCCTGTCTTTGTTTAAGGAAAACCATAGTTGCTTATAAGTTATTATCATAAGCAACTATAGTTTTCACATTCTACCATCAGCCTGATACATGCCTTGATATTAGAGTACACATCAATACCGTACTGCTCTTTAAATTTTGAAGCAAAATAAGTAAACAAAACTTCTTCAAAGTCTCGCCCTCCCAAGCCTATGTCAAAAGTATGTGATAATATCCTCATATGACCAGCCTCAAATAATGCAATAGACACCTGGGTGTCACAATGACCAATGTCAACAAATGCAACGTAAGTTGGTCCAGAGCTGGGGAAATCTGTTTTATAAATTCCAAAACTAAGTGCAGTAGTAGTACAATCATGCATCAATCTCAAAGGCTTTAACCCAGCAATTGTCACAGCATTCAAATATGCACATCTTTGCAAGTCCGTAAAGTATGATGGGATCCCGATTACACAATCTGAAATGGGCATTTCCAAACGTTTCTCTATTATCTCTTTCAAATGAGCAAAGAGCATTGCCAGAATCTGCACTGGCGTACAGGTATGGCTCTCACCCCGGTTGGTCAAGTGAATCAAAATGCCCCCATCCAGACCTTTAGAAGTTTCAAAAGGCAGCTTTTTTAGCTCGTTCTGCACATCCACATCTGAGAATTTCCTGCCAATTAGTCTTTTGACCTGAGATATTGTGGATTTCAGGTTCATCATTGCAGAAGCAACACCAGCAGATCCCATAAACCGTTGCTTCTCCCTAGAACATACCACAGCCAGGGTTTCACGTTTCGATTCATCATTCAACAAAACATCAATACCCCTTTGCTTCACCACGGCAATAACACAGTTCTCATTTCCAATATCAAATCCCACCACACTCATTTCAGCTGATTTGGTTTCAGCGCAAACCAAAAAAGAAGTAACTTGATTAAGTCCAAATTCTCACTTTCCCCAACCAACTCAAGACTTTATACCTTGGATCTTTTCCACAAACCTTAAGTTTCCCTACAACAATATTCAAAATTTAAACAAGAAAACATAATGGTGAGAATGCCCAAGCTCGTAAACCAATATCCAAAGAAATGTAAACTCACTCTACTCGAACCAAGGATATTTTCAGTGCAAATTAAAAATTAAAGGGTGTTAAAAATTATTATAGCCATTCAATCCGAAGCCAATCAATTAACATACATCTAGTGACCTCCCAACTATTAAAGCCAAAACAAAAAGACACAGAAACTAAAAAATTTCTTCCCATTTTCGCAGCAACCAAAAACAGGGCAAAGTTCTATCTCACAAGCTAATCCGTAAAAATCCAATTCGAGAAGCAGCAGAGAACTTTGCCTGGTTAAGAAGGATAGATTACCTGATTCAGATACTATTTTTCGACGAAAAATTCCACGAATTACCTAAATTCAAAACCTAACTTTTGAAAACTCTTAAATCAAAATATATCCACAACACAAAATTAATCAACTACATGATTATTCGCTACAGAGAGAGAGAGAGAGATATATACCAGTGGATGCAGTTGTGTTCGCGGGGAAGAGCCGCAACGAAGGCACGCGGAGAAGATTAGGGCTTGGACCAAAAAATGGGGGTTAAACAAAAAATAGAAGCTTTTAGGTGGAAGAGAGAAGAAAATCGATACCTGAAGAGAAGCCACGCGGAGCATAGGAGGCACACGGAGAAGAGAGAAGGCACGCACACGGAGGGGAAAAAACTAGAGAAGAGAGAGGGCACGAAGAGGAAGAGAGAGGGCACGAAGACTGTGCCCTTCGTTCAAAACTGTGCGTTTTGTCAAAAAAATTTATTTATCTTTAGATCCCGCCCAAACTTCAGCTCCTTCACGTAAAATCAAAAATGTTTCGTTTCATTAAATTGATCTATGTCAGCACATGGGTGCACTTCGGTATGCAATTTCGCTTGACTTTAGAGTTTTCCAAAGAAAAATATAACCATTTATCGTGCAAAATTGGATGAACGGAATGGAAGACATCCTTCCTTCCCAACGATCCCAATTATGAAACTGTCATGTGGTGGCTAAAGCATCAGCCACCTGGCATAAGGTGCGTATATAATTGAATAATTATATTTGAAGATATTTACACAATATTATATATATATATATATATATATATATGACATAATTTGATTTTAAAATTTAAATCTCAACTGTCAAATCATAGATTCATCCCATTTGGAGTGTTTGATCCACCCTTTTAAGTTCTTAAGAAAAATGCTTAAGTTGATACAGTTAGCTTGATGTGATAAATTAAATTATAAATATAATTTGATTGTAAAATAGATCTAACATATCATAAGAAACTATGTTAATTTATGAAAATCTCTTATAAAATCTTTATAAGATCGTTCATGCTCTAACCACCTCCCAATCCATTCGGGGTGCTAGAGGGGGTGATGGTTTTTCTCTTCTATCACCCACATTCACCCCTCATCATTTATTTAAGATGTTGTCTTCATAAATGCTATGTGTCTATTTTATTTATTCATTTGACAATGAACAAAATAACAATTCTAACTGTACTCACAAAAACTTTACATATATACGAGATTTTTCATCTGTACACCATTTTCATTAAAAAAAAACATGAAAAAAAATTGAAAAAGTCACATATTGGATATGTAAATCTTTTATGAATATATTTAACATTTTTCTTGAACAAAATTGGTGATTTATTTAAAGAAAGGAAAGAAAAATGATAAATTGAGAAATCCATACAAGGCCAAAATATAATTGAAGAGAAATGATAGTTGCAGTCGTGAGTACGCAAACGCCATGCAATCACTTTAAAAAAAGTGAATAAATACAGTATTCACATGAAAAGAAATTAATTTTTTTAATAATGAACCCCACTCTTTTTCAAAACGACTGCTTGTACATTCCACGATGGTATATAACATTACTCTTAATTTAATCCATGTGTCGATTTAGAGGGTCATTGTTTTGAGAACTAGTCCTAAAGTTGCCCAAAATATGGAAGCAGCTGCACAAGATTTGCTCAAAGTAAAAAACACATTTTTTAGGTAATGGAAAGCGACGAAGTTAGCTTTTGTTCCGTTCCGTAGAAGTTCAAACATCTCCCAAAATATCCCACCAAAATCAATCCCAATTTTTTTTTTTTTTTAACCAGATTTAAGTATCTGCCTCCTCCAGATATTTTTTACAGCAAATGGTTTTCCTTCAAGCTCCATGCATGTATTCTTTTGTACTTGACTTGTCTTCTTGCCCAATAATTAAGTGTACACGTGGTTGATCTAACGGCCTGAAATTGATATGCAAACGTAATACTCTCTTACTAGTGCTCCAACGAGGCACATTGGCATCTAATCTAATAAAGTGTTGTGAGTGGTCCAAAAATTAAATGAATTATGCCGTCCATTCAATCCATTAAAAAAAAGGCAATGTTTGTTGCTCATAATTGAATATAAAATTCCCATTTTTTTAATTAATTAGACCCATATTAATTTAGATAATTATTCCTCATATATTATAGCTTACATGAGGTCAACAGTAACTTCCAAAACCATTATTTGTTATTATTATTTTTTTAATATTTTCAACACTAGAAAAAAAAAAACCCAAAAAAGGATTAAGACAAATTAAGGATTAATTATATGGAAGGTCGGATGGAAGTGTTGAAAGGCCGCCGTTGAGAAAATATCGGGTTTTAATAAAAAAAATTATCAAACTGTTTTTTCATCTCATCATGTGATGTCCGATATGTTTGAAAGAAGAATATTAATTAATTATTACAAATTACAAATATTAGGTAGATCGATTATATAATGATCGTGTATTCTGTTAGAGAAGTAGACAAAATGGTAATATTATTTACGATGTTTAATTATATCAACTAATATATCATATTTTAAATTAAGTATATAGATTAATTAGAGTTATTTAAACGTAAATTGATAGGATTGATATTTATAAAATTTAAGATAAATAAAAACATTTTTTTATTATTAAGATATATTTAATTTATCATCAATGTAATTGTTTGGAATTGAAGTACTCCCTATATTCTACGTTGCCTAAAATGGCTTTACTTTAAGCTCCTTGCTTAGTTTAGTACGTCTTCTTCTAACAAAACAAATTACAAAACCGGCCAAGAAATCCATGATAAAAAAAGAAAAAAAAAGAGAGAATGTCATATATGGCTCAATTTAGAGTATAAAACTCCCACTTGCATTTTACTATATATATATATATATACATAATTTATTTAGATATTTTTACTGATAAAACTTAGTTTTCATGATGTAAGTTAGCGCCACCTTCATCACAAATGATCACTAATTCTCCCATCTATCATTAAGTTTGCTTGCTTGATCTACCTAATTGGCCACTTGTGGGAGAGGAATGCATGCATCATCCATGAGCTATTAATTGGGATATTCTAGAAGCATGCTCTATAATTTGCATTAAAACTCTTATCAACTTTGTGTTTTGTAATTTGCATTAAGAGACTTTTTTTAATTACACTTTAATTTTATCATTCTCGATTATATCTGTAAGATAATATTTTTGTAACTGATTACAGTCTAAATGACTCAACGCATAAAATCATTTAAAATGTACCACAATTACCTAAAATATGACAATATTTATTTATTTATTTATTGGTAGGGCTTTGTTATATACAATTGATTGATGAAAAAGTCATCAATTATTTTTATTTTTTAATTTTAATGTGAGTAGAGCATCGCGCGTGCTCAATCAGTCAATGCCCGGAACCTTTGACTTCTCTGGTGGACCCAGTTCTGTAAGCATAGGTAACTAGTTTCCCACGTGGCAGCTTTTTAGCCGTCATTTTTGATGCTTCAACCTAAAACATTGAAGAGTGTAAGTTATTAATATTTATCCAAACCACATTATTTTAAAATACAGTTTATAGAAATCTTAATTGCATTAGTTTTTTCTAAAAACAATACCATTTAGTTTAAACTTCTATAAGTTTGAACTTCTATAAGTTTGAAAATTTTCGTGTTTTATTATCTTTTTAATAAAAGTATCATTTTTAAATAAGAATATGAAAAACTCACCTTTTTCAAAATTTGCGGATAAAATTAGACTATATAATATAAATAATTTATTTTGTCAAAATAAAATAGCTCATGAACAAATTGATAAAATTATTTTTTCTAGTAAAATCCTGGAAAATTAAAAAGCAGTTAAAAGTTTAAAACATTATTAGAAAGTCATGAAATACAAACACATAGCACTCCATCTTATCATAAAATGTAAGTCAATTAAAATTGATGCTCATGCAAGTAATTTTAACTATATAATTTAGTATAATAAAATGAAGATACCTTGTCATTTATCAAAAATACTTAAAACTATCTTTCTTTATTGGACGAAAAATTCTATTCATTATTCTCATACATCACACATCATTTTTTGTTTTCATTTACTAAAAGTGTAATATATGGATTATGGGTAGAATAATTCAATTAGTTTAAGAAGAATAAAACCAAAAAATTTAAAATAAAAATTTAAAATAAAAGTGTGATGTGTAGGAATGATGATTGATGAGTAGTAAAATCTATAAATACACTCATGTTAAAATATGATTGTATAAAAGAGTGTACATATAACATTACTCTTTGTAAAATCATTATAATGAACTGTATATAAACAATATAATAATTTTATTATTGATGCCAAATAAGACCAAAAAATTGAAAAAAAAAAGTGCAATTTCCGCGATGGACCCCGTGAAATTTGGGAGAAAGTAGGAGGAGGAGAAACGTGGTTCACTGGTGGCTGCTGATTTGACTGACTTTCTGGTGCCAAGTTTGACCAAAAATGGTCAGTAAAACACGTATTGACAACGGCCAGTGATACCCAGTTGATCCTCGAGAGTAGATGCTTCGCATATTCAACGAATCATGTCGTACATTTTGAGAGAAAATCTCTCCTTTGCTTCGCATATTACTAATGATTTTGTTATTTATTTATTGCTCTGGGAATACTATGATTTTTGTTCACTTTGTTGATGTCCCCCCCCCCACTTTCCCTTTTTAATGATAAATAGGAATATAATTATTATGTTTATTTATTTCACAATTGGTTAACATCATTGTGTAATTTCATAAGTATTTATATATATATATATATTTTTTAAATCTGAATTTTCAATGGATTTAAATTCTAAAATTTTGCATAACCTTCTTACATTTTATACTAACTCCTTGTTTTGCTAACAAATATGATATCTTGTTATCCTCAACTTGATTGTATAAACTTTACTATTAAACATCATATTTTCAAAACACAATTTAAAAAAATATATACTTTAACCGTAAATAGATTATATAAAAATAAATCTACAAAATAACGTGTTTTGATGTAGTACACTAAATTGTAAAGTTATTTTTATTGTAAAATATATATAATGGATTAAATTAATTCACGTCAGTTTGTAAATTTTATTTTATTGGTACCAGATGTCTAGGAACAGCTTTCCGACTAATCTTGGGATGCACAGGCTTTTGGCAAAAAATTTCTCACAAATACATCTCGGGTAATTCAATGAAAAGATTTTGATAGTTCCTAAAAATTGTTTGCACCAATGAGATTTGAACCTTAGATCTAGAAGAAATATATCTCAAACTCAAAGCCTTTACCACTTGAAAGTTGAGACAACTCCTAGGGATTTTATAAGTCTATTTTTATGTAATTTTTTTTTTTATGTCTATCACACTTTTCTTTTCTTTTTTTTCTTATACGCAATTGATATATATATATATATATATATATTTGTATAAATGTAACTTTACGAAACAATCATACGAAACAAAGATGATAAAAAATACCAAAAAAATAGAGATAAAGGTCGAGTCAAGTCTTATAAAGAAACAGCAGGAACATCCAAAGTGAGTTTATGGAGGGCGAAAATAATTGCTAAAAAAAAATGACTGTCATCCCAAAATATGGATATTAAAAACCTCATTCACAATCTTAATTATGTACAGATAGATAGAAAATAGAAATACAACTATTTTACCTCATGTGGATAGAAACAAAGGTTCGAGATCAGGGATAATGATTATCTATATATATATATATATATTTCAAAATTAAAAATAAAAATAAAAAATTATTATATTTTATTATATTTAGATTGTATTTAAATGTTAAATTGAGTTGAATTAAGATGATAAAATATTATTAAAATATTATTTTTTAATATTATTATTATTTTAAAATTTTTAAAAAATTAAATTATTTATTATATTTTATGTTAAAATTTAAAAAAATTATAATGATAAATTAAAATAAATTTAATAACCAAACGAAGGTTAGTATTGGAACACACTATCAATTATCACTATTTAATATAATATTATCAAATTTCCGAATTAATAAAAATCAGGTTTGAAAGAAAAATACAGATACGGCAGTGGGTAGTCAACATTCATCGATCTGTAGACTATAAATAAGGAAACACACTAACCTCTGTTGGTGTTGGAAGTTGGGTCCCCTTCTCTCTCTTCCTCCAACCCCTCTAGCCAGTAGCCATGGAGCCAGGGGTCCCGGTCCCACCGCCACCGCCACCCACCACCATCCTCGGCAAGTACCAATTAGGGCGTCTACTGGGACGTGGAAGCTTCGCCAAGGTGTACCAGGCACGGTCCATGGTGGACGACACGGCCGTGGCCGTGAAGGTCATCGACAAGTCCAAGACCGTCGATGCTGCCATGGAACCGCGGATAATCCGAGAGATCATGGCCATGCGCCGCCTTCAGGACCACCCTAACATCCTCAAGATTCTCGAGGTCATGGCCACCAAGACCAAGATCTACCTCGTCGTCGAACTTGCCACGGGCGGAGAGCTCTTCTCCAAGATCTCTCGCCGCGGCAAGCTTGCCGAGCCGTCGGCGCGACGGTACTTCCAGCAGCTGGTCTTGGCGCTGCATTTCTGCCACCAAAACGGCGTAGCCCACCGTGACTTGAAGCCCCAGAACCTCCTCCTCGACAAAGACGGTAACCTGAAGGTCTCGGACTTCGGACTCTCGGCTCTCCCGGAGCAGCTCAAGAACGGGTTGCTCCACACGGCGTGTGGGACCCCTGCTTACACAGCCCCCGAGGTCGTCTGCCGGCGTGGATACGACGGTTCCAAAGCCGACGCTTGGTCTTGCGGGGTCATCCTGTACGTGTTCCTTGCCGGTTACCTCCCATTCGACGATAGCAACCTCGTGTATATGTACAAGAAGATTCACCGGCGAGACTATAATTTCCCAGCCTGGTTTTCCAAGCCGGCGCGACACGTGATCTTTCAGCTCCTCGATCCGAACCCAGACACGAGAATGAGTATGGAAGACCTCATGCAAAACGCATGGTTCAAGAAGTCCTTACGAGCGAGAAACCAAAACCAGATCAGTCTATTCGATTCAGCCAGTAACTGCAAATGTGACATGCTCACAAGCATGAACGCTTTCGATATAATATCTTTGTCGTCGGGGTTGGACTTATCGGGCCTGTTCGAAACGACGACACGTGGTGGGAAAGAGAAGAGGTTTACGTCGAAAGAATCCGGGGAAGTGGTGATGGAGAGAGTGAGGGAGGTGGGTGGGAGATTAGGGTACAAAGTCCAGGAAGGGAAAGGTGGGTGTAGCGTAGGGTTGGGGAAAGGGAAGGTGGTTTTGTTCGTTGGGGTGTCGGCAATCGCGCCGGAGCTGGTGTTGGCGGAGGTTAAGGTGATCGAAGGTGGGGTGGAGTTTGAGAAGCTTAATCAGTGGGGAGATTTGGAGGCTGGGCTTCAAGACATTGTTGTTTCTTGGCACAACGATAACCGTAATGGTGGAGATGGTTAATGGATTTGCAGCGAGTGGATTTTAATTTCATGTGTTTGAGCTATATGATGATGAGGAGGAGGAGAAGGCGAACATGGGTGCGATCTATCATCTATGTGCATATGACTATTCAGTTAAGAGTTCTAGGTGTTGGAATTGGAATGATCAAGAGCTCAAGGTTTGTCTCTTGAAAGAATTTGTACATGATGAAAATCATCACTCCCGTTAGAATAATATTAATATGTACGTTTTCTCTTGGTTTTATTTAGCCTGTTTTTTTTCTTTTTTTGTTAATGTTGAAGGTCCTCTTTCCTTTTCAATTAAACACAAATCCATGTATTTGCAAAGATCCTGTGCACAGTGGAGGTGACTAGAAAAGAAGAGGGGATTTCCCCAAGGATTCATGCCCTGTAATTCTTTCACTTTGTGGAAATAGTATTGCAGAAAGCTTCAAAGCTCTGAAATTACTTGCATTTTTCCGTGAGCCTTTCAGGAGACATGGTAAAACAGTTAGGCCATTAGCTTAATATGCTTTTGTATTGGATTTGCAAAGCTCAGAGCTGACCACTGTAGCCCTCCCCTCCATACAACGATACAGATTTATGTTTGGTTGAAAATAAGCAAGACTATTTTCAGTGATCACGTGACGGCCGGCTTGCTTGCTTAAAAGTAAACACGAGCAAACATTTTTGGGTCTGCATACGGAAACCTATAAATAATTAAATCTACAAAAGCAAGTCTCTGGTATCTAGGGGAATACAACGTTTGCATGCAAGGATGGAATATGCAGAATCCAGTTTCAATTCTCTGCATGCTAAAATGGAGAAGTGCATCCACAAAAGCTACTACAATTTGCACATAGAAGTTGGCTTGCCTGATTTTTCAGGCCAACCCCTTTTGTGATGGAAGCGATATACTTGGAACCCAACGACTGGTACCACACACCTGATAATAGTCCTATCCAAACTTCCAGACCCGAGTTCTTATAGAAGAATTGTAGGGAGACTCCTTCATTTGACAATCACAAGACCAGACAGACCTCTCGTACTCGGTTCACATTCTTAGCCAGTTTCTAGATCAACCGATACAGTCCAATCTTTCTGCTGCTTCTTTCTCAGATTTTCTTTACTTTTCAGTGAAAGGGATTATGTGATTCAGATTGGGAAAATCACCCAGATATCCGAAAATCTATGACTGGTTTCTGTGTTTATTTAGGAAATTCCTTCTGTTTTATGGAAATCCAAAAGAGAATGACTGTTTCAAGATCCTCAGTAGAGGCTGAATATCGTTCAATGACATCTACCTCTTATGAGATGAAATGGCTTTTCTCATTGCTCAATGATTTTGCAGTCTCAGTTTCCGCAAATGCTTTGCTGTGTTGTTATAATCAGACAGCCTTACATATTGTTGCCAATCCTGTATTCCATGAGATGACAAAACACCTCGAAATAGACTGCCAATTCGAGATATGATTCAAGCTAGCCTCATCAAAGCAACGCGTGTCTCTTCCTCACATCAGCTTGCTAACCTTTTCACAAAGCCTCTTGGTTTTGAGTCTTTGACAGACTTTTGAATTCTCATTAGCAAGCTGGGTGTTGTCCACTTGCACACTCCATCCTGAGGCAGAGTTATGCCCTTCTACATATTATCATTAGATTAAGGCTTTAAGCTATTTAACACTGGCTGCAAGTTTTAAATTCAGTTATAATCGGTTATACAATTTAATAGCTTAAAAAGTTAGTTAATTAGTTTGCTAATAATCCCGTCAGTTTGGTCTGCAGAGTTTTGTTTATATAAATGTACGGTTGTGATTCATTTTGGAGTACAACCACGTCCTTTCAAGACCACATTCATTCGGGTTACTCAGCATCCACAACTGTCTCAGCCTGCTATGGCTCCTTCTTCGCCTCCTGCCTCTCCTCCACCTGCTGGGCCTGAAGAGAGTGATCAGCAGTAAGGGGTTATTACATGCGCTTGGCTTGGCAATTGGGTTGGGAATAACAGTCGTTGAGTAAGGAAGGGAAGGGGTTAAGGGGAACGGAGAGTTTGATGGAAGATTTTGGGATGGCTTGGAGAAGTACGGGGTATTTAAGATTGAAAGAAAACTGCAGTAACATTATAAGCACCATTAGCAAGAAGGCACTGAAAGCTCTAACTACAAAGTTAAATAAAGGAAAATTCTATATATAAGATAACACACATATCTGAACGCTTATATGACATTATTTGATTTAGAACATAAATTTTAAAATTCGAATCGAGATAAAACCTATACTAATGATGGGTTTAGCGAGTTGTTTGATTCAGGAGTCTGCCGACCCTATGCACAAAGGGGACATTGAGGCAGAGGTCTCTCTGCCTTCAAGAAGGTGAAGTGGAATGCCTACAAGGAGCTCAAGATCTTACATAAGCTAAAGGAAATCTTTACAATCAGTCAGGCTGCTTTTATCCAAAAAACAAACTACCAATCACATAATAACACGTAAGCCTTCCACCATAATTCTCCTGAAGCAGCACTACACAAGAAAAGGGGAATTCAAATCCTTCTGCGCGATTTCCAACCCCTTACCCCTTGCATCCCCTCAAAGTTGATTTCAGCCCCACGAATCGCACCCCCCCTTGGTCGAAGCTCAACCCATCGACATCGGCGTCAACCCCCTTCAGAAACCCCCTTCGTCCAAGCTCAGCCCCCTTCATCTTTTTTCTAGTGGAATTTGGACTCACATGTTATATTTCTTAACAGCATGCTGAGACATTTGAAAAAGAGTTCATAATGACTTCAAATTTGGGCAGGCTCTGGTTTGGGCAGAGAAATTTTGACAAAATTGTTGTATATTCATTATGAGTAACTGTACAGTGGGTGAGGGTTCATTTCGTTTACATGTATTAGAAGGGCGTGAATATTGATGCTTATGTCTCCTATCGAAGAGGTGGGCTAAAAGCTCTGTTGTCTATTCTTTACAAGGGAATTAAAGAAAAGCATATCACCTACTGTGCCTGATCTGTAAAAGTTGGGAGTATATATTTCCTAAATATGAGATGGCGCTCTGCTACATATTAATTAGTGCATTTGTTTTAAAATGTTACCTTGTGTTTTTATTTGGTTGATTGACTGCACTTTCTTAGTTTTGCTAACATTGTTCCAAAGATGACAACTCTCTCTCTCAATCATTCACTCACTCTCACGTGCAGTTTGCCATTGTAGCTCCAAGAAGCAAATGTTGGGTATAGCTTAGAAAGCTAGAGGAGATATGGTTGTTGCATGTAATAATTTCTGGGTTGAAAAATGTATGTGGTCAGGGTCCCAAGGATTTCAACTCACTTGTTGTAGTGCGGAGAAGGGTGGTTGATGCGTAAAAGGAGTATGACAATCTGGAAAGGAGAGGTAGAGAGGGGCGGTGCGAGGAAGATAGCGTCGGCGACGGCGTCGGCGTCGGCTTCGGACTGAGATGCTCACTTCGGCGTCGAACTGAGGGCGATGCAAAGGGATACAGCAAGGAAGAGACGGGCAGAGACGGGCGGGCGGTGCAAATGAGAAGGCAAAAGGGCTAGCATTTCTCCGTGGTGGATTGTATTTCTCTTACAGTGTATTTGCTTGTGTGGAGTTAGCTGAATAGATGGTTGTTTTGTGGGTTTTTCAGCCGGACCGCTGGGAAGCGTTTCTGTAAGCTAAATTATTACGCTCTGCAGGCAATACCGTATACATTAAGAGTCAAAACAAAAGCTTCCCTCCTCGTAATGCAATACCAAAATGGTATTTTTAACCATTCATCTTTTAAAACCACTGGTTTTTGCAAATTTTTCAGTCAAAGAGGCTAAAAAATACCTGTTAACTATCCATTATGGCGAGCTAAAGTGCGGTTTGGATAGTTAGATGAGATGAAATGATTTTAAATTAAAGATAAAAGTTGAATAAAATATTGTTAGAATATTATTTTTAAATATTATTATTGTTTTGAGATTTGAAAAAGTTGAATTGTTTATTATATTTTATATGAAAATTTGAAAAAATTTTAATGATGAGATGAGGTGAAACACTTTCATTATTTAAACGGGATCTAAACTTCACACCTCAAAAACACCATAGCAGTACAGTTCTGTGGGTTGTAATATGGGTGATGCTATCATGCTACACCTATAGAGAATTCTCATCGAACAATCAATTTTTTTTCTCTTGTTTTTTTCTCGAATATATTTTAAACTTCTTGAACATTTAAAAAAATTTCACAAAATTATTAAAAATATTTTTTTAACCATTAAATAAAAAATAAATAAAATAAACTAATATTCCATTATGTACCATAATTATCGGTAGCTCATTTCCCTTATAATTGAATATTCTTTAGGTGCCCATAGAAATGACATTATTCTATTATGTACCATAATTCTTCCGGCGGAAGACATCCAATTGATGTTGCTGAATATATCACAGTGATGTGAAGGGAGTTCTACAAATTGACCCAAAATAATATTTAAAAAAAATAAAATTGTAGGTATTGCATTTGTGTAGAGAGATACACAGTACACACCAACAGAAAAACATGGGCCAGCCCCCTTTCTTGTCATGCAGCCCAATGTACCTTGCTAAGGCCCAATGTACCTTGCATATGTGTAGAGAGATGCACAGTAAACTAGAGAATTTGCACATAATATTTATTATTTATTGTTATGGGATAAGACGAGGGAGTACAGAATATTTACTCTCTTAAAATATCCTCCTAAAACTATATGCAAAGTCAATTACTTCTGTTAATTTATATTCCCTATTTTTCCAATGAGTTTTTAATATGAGAAAATATCCTTACAACCGTGAATTGCGTAACCGCCGCGTAATCGCTTTGAAAAAAATGAATAAAACATGGGATCCACATAAAAAAAATTAATTTTTTAATAGTGGACCCCACTCTTTTTCAAAGCGATTATGCGACGGTTACGCACTTCACGGTTGTATGTAGAATTACTCTTTTAATATTACACGAAGATTAGTTCCCTAAATTATAAATAACAAAGCCTTGATTTTTTTTCTTAAGGAGACAAACCATGACAATAATTTGGTGAAATGGAGGGCTTCTGCAGTGATTTCTGCATGGACCTGTGATGTTTTATTATCAGGTCTTGTTTGGTTACACAGATGAAATGAGATAAAAGTTGAATAAAATATTATTAAAATATTATTTTTATTTTAAAATTTAGTAAATTGAATTAATTTTTTATATTTTATTTAAAAATTTAGAGAAATTATAATGATTAGATAATATGGAAAAACAAACCCTGCTTCAATCAAATCACTTTATTTTTTTTAACATATATTTCAAATGAAAAATCAAAAGACAGAAGGCAACATTTTGTCACATTTGAATAATTGAATGCTCAGAAATTAAATGGTGTTGAGGAGATTTGGCACGCATGTAAACTTGGTGTTAGAGGTGGGACAATGGATAGCGATATGATGTTACGTAAACGATAAGAGTCCCAAATACAACAGTTACACGATTTGATGTTACATAAACAATAAGGGTCCCACAAATTTTTGCATCAGATAATAGTAAAGTGATAAGAACCTCAACATAGCTTTCTTACAATCTCACAACAATAAAAAAAAAAAAAAATATTGTAGATTTACTACATTTAATGTTGTTGTTCCTATTAATTATGATAATATTTTAGTCTTCACAACTATAAATTAATTTTATAAAATTAAATTTACAGACTGACAGAATTTGATGTAATACGTTAGATATTAATATATATTTTTTATTATAAAATAGATCAACATATCACATGATACACGTCAATTTATAAATTTATTTTTATGAAATATATTTGTGGTTGTAACACTACTTACCTAAATTATAAAATGTATTTAAATGAAAAAAATTATACCATGATTTGAGTTTTTTTTTTTTTTCCTTAGAGACTCCTTATTACTAAATTTGTTTCAGCAATCCGTTCCATCTCCATCGATGAAGTTTTCAAACTGCACAGAAAAATAAAAAGTCAAAAAATAAAGAGAGGAGAAAACAAATGGCAACCGGAAGAGATGGACAATGTGGACCCTTTGATCATTTTTTTTTTCACGGGTTAAGTTCCAGACTGCCCTTAGACTCTTACCCCTGACATCATTTTTTTTTTTTTTAAATAATGCTACATGTAGTTGTGTAATATACAAGTATCGTGCAGTCGCTTTGAAAAAGAATAGTATCTACTGTTAAAAAATTAATTTCTTTTCACGTGAGTCTCATATTTATTTATTTTTTTCAAAGTGATTACACGGCACTTGCACACTCACGACTGCAAGTATCCATTTTTTTTTCAATTCCACGTCTTCACAACGTTCTAGGGATAAAAATATGGAAAAATCTAGTTGTAAGCGATTATGCGCACTAATACGCGCACCCATTCAATATGATTGGTCAGAAAGTAGACTTTATTGAAAATAATGCTAATTTAAATTAAAAATATGAAGACAAGAATATTAATACGTAGATTAATACTCAAACTTGCTTATATATAGCAAAACTTTAAAAATATTTGTCCACCAAATTTTTATTTTTGTTTATTCTGTGGTTGGGCTTAGCTTAGCCCAAATACACGTGTAATGCTAAAACAGTAATGTAAAATTAAATTTATAAATTTATATATTATATTTATTTTACAATCTTCAAATTAGAATTGCAACCTACACCTCTTGAGCAGGCAAATTCTAGTTGTAGTCGCTGTGCGTCGGATGCCCAGAGGTGGATTGACCTCTAGGGCCATCTGCCCACCACCCACCATGGAGAGAGAGAGACCTGAGGCTGGAGGATACGAGGCTGTGGGCTTTTAAAAAAGATAAATAATACTTGCAGTCGTGAGTGTGCAAATACCATACAGTCGCTTTGAAAAAAGTGAATAAATATGAAACCTACATGAAAAGAATTTAATTTTTTAATAGTGAATACTACTTTTTTTCAAAGCGACTGCACGACATTTGCACATTTTACGACTATATATAGTATTACTCTTTAAAAAAAAGACGAGATTTTAAAACAAAATTTTAAACGTTTTATAGGGTGTGGGCTAGGGCTAGGGCTAGGGCTAGCCTGGGCCTGTCTCCTGATCTTTATAGCAGCGTGCGGGCGAATGCCCCCGGGGCCCGTTTTCATTAAATTACATTATATTATAAATTAATTTTTATAAAATAGTTTATAATTAAGGCATTTTTTGTTCTAGAAAAGTAGGGCCATGCAACGAAAAGACAATTCTTAATCAAATGGAACTAAACGACAGACAGAATCACAGGCATGCAGCTCCTCCTACGGATTGAGATTCCTGCCGCCTGCCATTACAGCAACAGCAACAGCAACAGCAACGGCAACGGCAATTCCTCTTCCTTTTCCTTTTGCATAGGAAAGCAACAGAAGGACATGAGGCAGAGTACCAAATGGCAAATGCCCACTACATGGGGTTAGAGAAACTCCACGTGGCACGTGATGTAAAGCACTAAAGCTGCGATTCTTTTATGTAAAAAAATAATTTGAAATAATTACTTAACAATTGAGTAAAAAAAAAATAAAAATAAAAAAGTGCAATCGGTGACCACGGGAGAGGCATTTCCCTTGTAAAGTTTGCATTGTCTCCTACTATTTCCCATACTCAAAACTCAATCAAAACAAAAATTTTATTTACATTTTTTTTTCTTTATACATTCTATTAATGTGATTAGTTACATTATTTTTAATATAAAATAATTATTTTGACCAATCACATCAATAGAATGCACAAAAAATATAAAAAAATAATTGTATGTAACATAATTCCAATAAAAAATGACATAAAATCATCACTTTGAAAGCAGAAAGAGACGCCGGAGCAATGATTTGTACAAGCTTGAGCGAAAGATTTGGATAATGAGTTGAAATGTGAATAGATGGGATAAAAATTAAAAATTTAATAAAATATTATTTTTATTTTAGAATCTGAAAAAACTGAATTGTTTATTAAGTTTTGTATGGTAGTTTGAAAATTTTGTGACAGTTAGATGAGATAAATTGAAACAAAAAATCTTCACAACCTCCTATCACTCCACACTCTACATTATTTTTAATTATTATTATTTTTTTCTTTTATTAAATATTTATTATATGAATAATGAATAAAAAATTTGAAATAATTTAAAAAGAATAAACTAAATTTTTTTTTTAAAAATACAGAGTGTGGAGTGTGGTGGAGGTTGTATAGCAAAACTCAGATTGGGTTTCATTTCTTTATTCTAAACTGTTCAAGTCAACTTTAATTTGTCTTTTATGGATCGTATTAGCCGATAGTATTTGGAAAATGATTTATACACAATATTTTTCACAACATATTTTATAATAATTTCTTAAATAAAGAATAATTTTGTAAAACACTTTATAAAAGTAACATTAATTTACAAATATATTCTTATTTTACAATATTGTTGTGAAATGTATTGCGTACGTATCAATTCTTTATTTTTTATAAAATTTAAATTTGCAGATCTATTGTGCAGCTTACACATGCTTTATTTAAATTTTTAATTTTATGAAATTATCGGTATATGTAACACGTTGTTTCTCGGATCGGTTTGATATGGTATTCACTATACTGTAAATTTCGATCATTGTTTTTTTAAGATTCGGTGAAATAGACATGTTTATAAAAACGAAGCCTAGTTACTCAATCTATCTCAATTTATCATTACAAAATTTTCAAATTCTAACACAAAATATAATAAACAATTCAACTTTTTCATATTCTAAAATAATAATGACATTAAAAAATAATATTCTAACAATAATTTATCATTTCAACTCAATTCAACTAAATTTAATTCAACATTCAAACGCATCATACACATGGACAAAACAGACCTTATGAGACTTCATTGTCCCTGAGATGGACTTTGAAAACGAAGTGATGCAGGGCTCCTTTAGACTCTGCGAACCCGAAGAAAGGTTACATAACAATAATAGGGCTTTAAGATTAGATCTTTTTGTTTTGCTAGAATGCTGCAATAAAGGGTCTTATTCACAAGTCTTCTTATAGCCTCGATATTAAAATATTTTCTGATACTGATTGAGCTAGAAAATACGATGATAGAATGCCGTGTCGTTGAATGTAGAAAACTTGTAACATTCCTTTATATTGCACCTAAACCAGTGATATCCCAAAATCTTTTTTTTTTCTTCTTGTTTCTTGGCTAAATCCCACGTGTTAACTAAAGTGACATCTATTTTTACCATATGCATGCCAAATTATAGGGGTTGCTTTTTGGCTAATGAGTTATGGGGTATTGTCTATATGTGATTGTTACTCATTTTTATATTCTTCATTTTTCTTTGTAAAAGGGAAGGCGGGGGGCGAGCAACATAGCAATTCTTCTTGGATATGACCATATGAGCTTTTCCTCACTGCGGAATGTCCGGTTTGAGCCATAACTACTATCCCAAAAGCGAACATATCACTACAGCACCCTCAAAGTATCCAGTTAGTTCAAAGATTATCCAATGACTCAAAGATCAAGCTTTACTATCATAAGTGGTTTCAACTTATGTCATCTCGAACTCCCAACTTTAAAGCTATGAAACACTAGTTCGTACCAACTAGACTACCACCTTGGTGGTTATTCTTTTTCATATTCTACATGAACAAGATGCATTCATTTTATATATATTGTGCTAGGAAAATAGCAATCTATATATAGTTTTTTAACAAATTTTTGTTTCTAATACTTTTTAGATTCCGATAATTTGTGAAAACGACACAAATTGTGGATCCCGCTCAAAAACCCTTTTTTGCCAGACGTTATTATTATTATTATTTTACAATCAAACAATATAAATGTGGACCATGTATCAAATCCCGCTCCAAGAACCTTTCACTACCACAACAATGACATCATGACACCTCGTGAACTTCCTTGTACTATTTTTGTACCTAAATATGGCATCCTATTCCCTACAGGTAAAAATAAGAAACAGATTAGATTTAGATATAAGATCAAATGATTTTAGATGGAAGTTAAAAAAATATTATTAAAATATTAATTTTTAATATTATTATTATTTTAAGATTTTAAAAAATTGAATGATTTATTATATTTTATGTGAAAATTTTAAAAAATTATAATAATAAAATGAGATGAAACATTTTCAAAATTCAAACAGGACCTAAATGACAACAAAGGCAACCAAGATGACTTTTTTTACTAAAAAATGCAACTTGGTCAGGAATTTGCCTATACTCATCATCTTTGAATGCGCGAATTCTTCTTGTTTTTCTTTATAGAAAAGAGAAGTTATATAATTATAAAAAGAATTTATAAAAATAAATTTATAAATTAACGTAATTTTATGTGATACATTAAATTTACTTACAATTTAATTACTACGTTAGTTTTTTGAATTTACTTTTATAAAATTTATTTGTGATTAGAGTATTTATTGTACATAAATTACAATTAAAGGTCATATTTATCCTTTCTATAGATGAACAAGCAACTTCCTCTCTCCTTCTAAGCACGAGCCATCTAACAACCGTTAGTCGTCTTGCACACATAAGCCGGGGTCAACATACAATTTTTATTCATGTAAATTTCATAAAGTATAGTTTTAGTAGATGTCTGCATTTATTTATCGATGAAGAAGGATTTTAGCAAGAGTTAGTAGAAGTGCGGTGGTGACGTGGTCCGGTAATTTTTGTCGCGGGTTGGAAAAGTCTTCTTCCAAACCAGAAGTGTTTTTCACAACATCGATAATATCTCCTTCCCCAGTTCTCAGTTCCCGTTTTTGGAAGTTTGAACTCATCTCTGTCTGTCCTGCGAAAAACAAACCGCAATAATTTTTAAGCCCCCACCACCCCAGTTTCCTCATCGACCAAAGCAACAGAACCGATCACGCATCGTTGTTATTTGTATATATTAATCATATCCAACACTCTGACTTTCTATCTACTCCTTCGTACTGGTTCATCAAAGAGAGATGCTTCTGAGTCTACTGCATAGCTCACAGCCATGGATATTGCCTCCCCAAGTTCCGAGGCTCAATCGGGTTCCTTTTTCCCGGAGGTGAATTTTTCATGGCCAAAGTCTCTTTCTTTTTTTTATTGTTTCCATGTTGTAATCGATTTGTTTGAGTTGAAGTATGTGACATTTTCTCCCAGTTTGAATTATAGAGGTGTATTGATCCTGCGTTCTGCATTCTGAATCACCGTGCTTATTTGTCTGTTTCATATGTCCACCGATGCCAAACAATCCCATATTGTAAATTGACTTGATCATCGACTCTCTCTCTCTCTCTGTGGGACTTTTAAGTTTTTAACTGAAGTTTAGGGAAGTGTTTAAATCATTATTTCTAGTCAGGGCAGGAGATGAGATGTAGATGGAGTGATCACTTGTATGCAGAATCCTTCAAGTCTGCGTGCGGGGGCTCGCGCGCGCGTGTGAAAGAGGAAGTAAGTGGTTGTCTTTGGGCAGCCGGCAACGTTTGTGGTTATGAGCTAATATTATTATCAAACTAGAGCGAAGGATTATGATCATTAGGAAGGAATCAGGTAATGTGTTATTAGATAGGGCTGAATGCTGACAAGGGATCCATGTGGGCGATCCCAATTCAGAAGGGCCTCGTAATGCCATTCTGTCGATCTTCTTTCCCAAAGAGTAAAAAATTCACTATTTTGCTGGATGATGTCCTCACCATTGTGCTTGGTACTAATGTGTCCACTCAACCTATCTTATTTGTTTTTTTTGGCTTTTTTCTTTAGGCTTATTGTCACCTGTTGGTTGTGGAATTTTTCACACTTTATTTATTGTTTTTTTCCGGAAAAGCAGTTGTTCTTGGAAAAATTTGTTATGTGACGGTTAGTTTATTTGCAGTATCATATGCATAACGGTAAGTGTTAGCTTGTTCAGTGGGCAAAGTCTTTTGTATTGTACAAGGTACCTGGGAGCAAATCCTGCCTACACCATGGGAATGGGATTCGAGGGAAAGACAATGGTCGAATCCCATCTTGTATCCCATAGGTCTAAGGGGCCTCCCAGGAACAATGTAGAAAAAATCTTACACAAAATGTCATCTGTAAGATTGCCTCGTGCTGATATCTTCCGCCTGCATTTTGTTATATGTGAAGTACCTTTTCTCTTGAATTTTATTGTAGAGCCAGAGCTATAAGAGGCTGAAGTTGACATGATGCTTTTCAGGATATCAATGTCGGGCAATTTCTGGCGGATCAAATATTCGGATGTACATGCATGCAGTTCCATAATACACAATGGAGGTGAGTATAAGCAGTAAAAAAATGTTTATCCATATATCTGTTATATGAATAATCTTTCCAAGTTTTTGACTTATATTCATCCACATCTTAGCTTCCACATCCAATCTAAAGCTTTTTATATGGTTTCAAACAGGCCATCATGCTCTGTTTTGATATCCTTACAATAATTCCTTCCGGTTTCAGCTACTTGCAAACTGTTTGATTATGACATATTAGCTTTGCGTTTATGGTAACAATATGATTTGCACGGCAAATGATTCACTTATTGTTATTTTCTTGGGAGTGCCTATATGTTTAGGTTACTTGATTATCTTCAATAAATTTTTTTAAATAAAATTTATTTTTTTAGATTTTTTTTTTCTAGGTCAGTTTTATTAAAGCTCAAAGTGGCACAACCAAAGTACACTGGGAGTATACTTTACAGAAGATATTCTCTTATATTAATGTCTGGCACTCAACTGTCTCCCATTAAGCTTCCTTCCAAGTATAGATTGCATTGTGAATTCTTGATGTGGCTGTTTTTGGTCCTTTCTCTGGGGGTAACTTCATGTGTTGGCATTGCATCTTTGTGCCTGCTGTCCATTATTCATCCTTGCTCTGTATATCATATAGCTGTGCTTTTCTGAAGCAATTTAGATCAATCAAATGTTGGTTGGCTGGTGATGTACCACGTGATGCAGTATGCAGTTTGACTATACATCTAATGCTGTAATAGTGCCATGCCATTCACTACATTTAAAATTGATTATTTCCCCTCTTCCTTTGAATATAGTATTTAGTAGGGAACATTTTGGCCCTTAACAATCATGAATGCCACAGGTAGATACCAGTTGGAAGCATGGTTGCTTTTTTCCCAGGAATAAAGTATCTTCACTTATCGTTATTTTTTGCCATCATCATCCTGGTGGGATGTCTTTGTTTGTTGGTCAGTTCATGTATGATCCATCTAATGAAATTTGATTACTCTTTTTTTAGCTGGGCAATGAATTTGTTGTATGACTCACTATGAACACAAGTTCAATGGGGAGGGGGGGGGGGGGGGGACTTGGGGTGTGAGGGGGATGAATATGTGTCAGTTTCTCTAGAAGAGAGAGGTAATTGATTTTATTTCAATTATGGCAATCAACAAGATTTTATTTCTATTATGGAAATCAACAAAAATATGCTTCTCTTTTTCTTTCTTGCGATGGTCTACAGATCAGCTTTTTTTTTTCTAACATTATTCGGTGTCTAACCACTGCATAATTATCTAATATCTTTACAGGGAGCCGGGGGGCTAGTTCTCAGAGTACAGGGGATAGGTCAGATTCCAATATGTACATAAATGTTTCAGATGATTTGAATGGCAAATTCGTTAGGATAGACTGGGATAATTTTTATCAGGTGAGCATTTAATTGCAATATATTTTTCCTTTATTGTATTTTCCTAAGATATATCAAATTTTAGGTAATGATGCCATGTAAGAACATTGAGTTTCATACCGTACTTTTGCTTCAATACAAGGACTTAAATATTTGGCTTGTATCCTTTTCAGTTTTATTTTTTTCTTTAATCAAAGTCACATATTGATGTTAACTTACTGTTGCAGATAATATTTACATTTACAACATCCTGCGCACCCTGGGATTAGTCGGGACGTTGTTCCCGGACACCCGGTGCCAATAATAAAAAAAATTACAGTATTTCTTGGAACTTGATTGATTAATATTTTGTATGCTTCTAGTTAACTAGATTATAAGAAATCTAATGGCATTCACATTATTGATTTTGGCTAAACAAATGATGATATCAAATTGCTCATCATTTTGTGCTCATAATTGCATTTTAGAATTACAGTAGTAAGAGCTGAAGTAATGGTGTATGGGAGTCTTGGCATTATCCTTGTCTCAACCAGAACAAAATAAAATTTAGGTTTTGGGAAGCAATGTCTGTGCAAGAAAGGAATAATGTTATTGGCAGAAAAGTGCCATCATAAAATCATATCCATGATTAAAAGACAAGGAACAATGAGCTTGGGTCTGTAAGTTGCCAGATCTTTATCACTTGCAATCATTAGATTGCGGTGGCACTTGGTCAGAAGAGATAGTAAGGGTTAGTATGGTGGTGATTCCTTTTCCCTTTCGCCGCTGGACTGGCATGGGTGGGGAGCGTCAAGGATAGAAGTTGATGAATCTGTTTTCAGTAAGATGCCATTTCTTGCTGAAATTGACTAATCAGGATTATATGTCAACTCCTATTTATTTACTGATTCATAATCAACTAGTTGCTCTGAAGATGGAACTTTTTGAAAGTTTGTAAAGTTGAAGAGTGAAAGGACAAGAAAAATCTTGGAATAACTGATGTTTGTGCCATGCACATGAGCGTTGCAAGAATATGCATATCAATGTCCATGATTAATTAGTTATCTTTTTTTTTAAGCTAATTATTATTGGAATTCCATAACTTTGAAAGAATATGCATATCAAAGTCCACCGATGCGTTAAACTGGTTTGGTCCTCTGTTTGTGAGACTGCACTTCTGGATGAGTGGAAGATTGCACCTAGTTTCATGACCCTTGGACTTGCTCCCTCAGATTCTTCATTTATTTCAGTTTTTGGCCAAAACATTGTCTAGATAGTTGAATTTCTTACTTTTTTGTGTTTACAATGAGTTGCACTAAAACAATGAGTTGTACTAAAAACGATGAGTTGTGCTATGAAAAATTGCTCAAAATCTTTCTGTAAGAATATGTTGTAAATGTCCTGATGCTACATGCAGGGTTGTCAAACTAAGATCATGATGGGCTCAATGTCATTGTTTTTGCTACTCAGACTGACACAGTTAAAATTGGCTAATCCATTGGTAGAGGTGGTCCAACAAATACTTCCCTGTATAGTTCAGACTTTTGGGGTAGCAAGCTTGCCTTTTGCTTGTGTATCTAATTCCTTAAATAAGCCCAGACCTCTTCAATTGGATGTGTCCTTGCCTTCATTTCAAGATATTAGATGGAGCTTTGCGCGGTTATTGTACTTGCTCAACATCCAACTCGAGAAAAATGTTGCCACGTAAGTGAAGTATATTCATTGTTCATGAGTTAGTGCATTTATTTGTCGACTGTTTCATGAGGAAAACTTCAATTTTCTGGGAAGAGTTCATGGTAATTTATGGGCAAAGGCTGCACCTTTCTCATGTTGATAGTAATGAGTTTTGTGGAAAAATATCCTCAGCCAGAAGAGGATTTAACTGTGATTTGATATTTGTATTGGCTCTCTTG
The DNA here is from genome assembly GCA_961763995.1 of Juglans cinerea. Lineage (NCBI taxonomy): Eukaryota > Viridiplantae > Streptophyta > Magnoliopsida > Fagales > Juglandaceae > Juglans > Juglans cinerea. The sequence goes on from CAUIVZ010000010.1 coordinate 7,386,240, forward strand.
CAGTCTAAAATCTAAATTTCAGTCATCTGATTGATTTGCTAATTCACACTTGCCACTGGTCATAGTTCATAGATGTTTCCGACATGCTGTTTGTATGCCTACATACTTGGTAAATATCTTAATGTATAAAAAACTGTCTTTGTGTCCTCATTGATGTGCTGGATCATATTGTTGATATTTTGCAGGTTCTTTATAGTGGTCCTTGTAGCGTGCTTCTCCTTCGTTGTCATTGGTGGTTTCCTTTTCTTCAAGTTAAGGTAACCAACAATCTACCGATTTTCAGAGAAGTTTTGATGTATAGTTAGTGCCAGTATTTTTCGTTTGGTAGACGGTCATCCATGCTTGTTTACTAAATTTGGTATGTCCAATGTTGAACAACACAGGAAGAGCACACAATCTCTAGAGGACTGCTGCTGGGAGGCTTGGGCATGTCTGTGTTCATCATCTACTCATTTAAAAGTGTGACAGCCTCTTGTGAATTTGATAGTTGTTAAAGCACTTCCATTGTTTGTGCATTGCCCATGTCATCTGAAATTGTATTGTGTATAAGATAGCATCTTTATGTGTTGAACTGCAGCAAAAAACACGTGTTGAACGTGTAATTGGCTTGGTTCTTGCTATTTGGGGCATATTATTTTACTCTCGCCTGTTGAGCACAATGACGGAACAGTTCAGAGTAAGCTCCTGAAATAAGAAACATTTACTGAAGCTTGCATGTCATTCTTTTTAATTTTTTCTCTCTCTTTTTTTGTGCAGAACAATATGCAGAAGCTCAGGGAAGGGGCTCAACTGCACGTTATGGAGACTGATCATATCGTTATATGTGGAGTGAGCAGTCATCTGAATTTCATACTGAAGCAACTAGATAAGTATCATGAATTTGCTGTCCGCTTAGGTACTGCTACAGCTAGGTAATTGATCCTTTACTACCAGTTCAGGTTCTATGTCAATATCTTATGTTTATATCTACAGATTCCATGATCCTCTTCCCTATGTTTACAGGAGGCAGAGAATTCTCCTTATGTCTGATCTTCCAAGGAAGCAGATGGACAAACTAGTTGACAGTATTGCTAAGGATCTTTGTCATATTGATGTCCTTACAAAGAGGTAATTATCGAGTGTTTTCCTTTCTTCTAATCACTGCATTACCTTGTAGAAAATGCCCGCTTTTCTCTTCTCTGGGACTGTGCCAACAGTTTATTCACTTGTTACTTTTCTTGGTTGGGGATCCCTTAAGTTTTGTGATTTTTCCTATTAAAAGACAGTTTACCTCCTTATTGTTCTTTTTTTTAGTGTGTAATTATTATTATTTTTATTACTTTCCACTTTAAATTCAGCTACATCCTAAAGTAATGCGTAAGCTATAATTAAAAAGAAAAAAATCCTAAAATATTAGAACTACAATGTTGATATTATTTGCTGAAATCACTCAACAGAACTTGACTTTAGATGGCTCGATAAAAATATGAGTAATCTTACTGCTTGTGTGGCCAGTTTCTCCAGTAAATTCAGTGTAACCTTATAATTAACCAGAATGGGGATATTGCTCGTTAATGTTGCTTTTGCTGGTCTGGATGACTTTAATTGAAAGAAAGTCCTGCAGACATTATAAACTGAATGGTGCTTTGTAAGTAAAAGCTTGATCTCTTCAATGAATTTCATCACTGCCTTTCTTTTCTCTTAGAACATTAGTTACTTTGGGAGTGGGCCCCTTGTACATAATGGTTATCATCACTTATCAGTCTGGATTCATGTTCTATGATGTTAAATACTAGAAGATATGAATTGCAGTTGGATTATATTTAATTGCCAAAGTTGACTTGCTTCCATCTCTTACCTTTTGAGGTTCCCCTTCCACAGTTGTAGTCTTAGCTTAACGAAATCCTTTGAGAGAGCTGCGGCCAATAAAGCACGGGCAATAATTATACTGCCAACAAAAGGAGATCGGTAAGAGCCTGATCAACTTAAAGGAACCGTGGAGCTTTCAATGTTTAATCCACAGTTTGGTTAAAAGCTGTTTTCCTCTGTATCAATTGATTGTCCAAGGATATATCAATGTTGCTTCACTTTGTTGCTTTGGGCTTCTTCTATTGTATTGAATGGGAGGAATTTTAATGACTTTTACGTTACTTTCGGTAGCGCGTAGTTTGTAATTAGGTTTTTCATGTACACTTCCCGTGTACTTGGGCATTGCCTTTTTACGTGGATTAATATAACTTCTTACTTATCAAAAAAAAAATATCAATGTTGCTTTGCCATTGATGGAGTACATTTAACATTGATCAGATTATCTTGCGGAAGCTATAAGATTCTTTGCATCAGCTTGTTACACTGTTTTCCATGTATCAATGAAAGAGTATTGTGGACCTAGGAGTAAGATGAAGCAAGTTAAGTTGATAACAAAGATCATCATCATAAGAGGAAATTTATTACTTATAAAAAAAAAATCATAAGAGAGAATTTATTATAGATTGCTCAGGTCGAAGACATTTCATGGTAATTGGCCATCTCAATATGGATTAATGTTACTTTTTGACATTGCATTTTTATGTTGTTGTAGGAAGCACAGGTATAATTATGAATGGATATTGCTGAATTTTATAATGCATCTTTATTATTAGTGTTTTTGACATCTCATTCTTTTTCTTTTAAGTATTTTAGACATCTCATTGTATTACATCGTTTAATCCATTATGCTATTAAAAACACTTACTAAGAATGTAAAAATGAATATAATGGTCTTGATAGGATTATATAAAAAAAATGAACACTTATCAAAACAGAACATAATGATCTGATAAGATTATTGCCCATCAATGGCTAGCTTATGCTGTCATTGTCATGTGTTTTTGGTGGATAATCAGTCTAGACCATCTCATTGTCTCATCCCCTTACAAAAGAATAGGTTGACTTTGATATTTGGCAAGATTGTAATGATAGAACCAAAACTAAACTCAATGGGGAGGAGTTGGTTTAAGCAACCGAGTAGGTCTAAATAAATTGGTTAATTAGGTTTGTCAATGACCGGCAACAAGTTATTCAACCCAGATTGAAGGGTCTGCAAAATAAAGCAGGAGGCTTTTAAGAATGTTGATTCTGTTGATAATTGGCATGTTCAATTCAAATTTATGATTGTAATGCCCTAAGGGAGACCCAAGCCACATATAGACTTATACTCCAAAAGGACTAGTCTATGATATTGAAATCATTACAAAGAGCAAGAATTCTCTTTTCCAAACAATGTGGGATCCCATACACCATCTACCATTTTCATTCAGTATGGGGGGTATCACAATCTACCCCCCCCAAATTCCTGACGTCCTTGTTGGGCCTGCCCGTCGTTGGTGACACAGCTCAAGTCCCATACTTCTGGTTGTGATAGACTTTGATACTATTTGTAACATCTTAAGGGAGGTCCAAGTCACATCCGGGCCTATGCTCCAAAAGGATTAGTCAATGATACAATTGGAACCTCATTGGAACCATTATTAAGAGCAATAACTTTTCCTTTTCAAGCAATGGGGGGTCTCATACACCACATACTCTTATCATTCAGTATGGGGAATCACAATGACACAATTGCAAGCACCATTATTAGCCCACTTGTACTTGTCTATATCTATGGCACTTTAGATTATTTTGTGTAGGGTAACAACATTGTTGCTTTTGAAGAGATCTTAAAAATCCACTGTTGAATTTTATCGACTTTATATCCTCAATTGATAAGGTTTGATGTTGATACCGATGCATTTCTCTCT